>JAJJMB010009125.1:11381261-11428626 GCA_023531105.1 Papaver atlanticum | reverse complement strand
GTATAACCTATCTAATTGAATCACAACTAATTAGGAAAAATTATGCATACAATTAAAATTCTACAAAGTAGTGATTGAGTGAATTATAAAATACAAATTAGAGAAAAATAGAATAGTTACCAATTATTCATGCATAAATAGCTTCCTCCGTGCCTTGATTACGCGGGAATTAGCTCATCATTATCATGGAAACATGCTCAAAATTTATCTTTATTAATGCTCAAAAATGGTTCACAAATGATGAAATGGGAGAAAAAATGAATAAAACCGGGTTTTGTAACACTTATATTTGTTACAAAATCAATTGTTACAGAAAACGATAAAGGAATACCGTCACTGGCACTGTTGAAGAACGACGGTCTTTAAGGGTTTATGTTCTTCGTACCTTCTTCACCAACAAAAAAATTGTTTTTCCTGTAACTTTTTTTCTCGATTTTTTTATGCTCTAAACGTCTCCCTATTCTCTCCCTGAACTCCCTCCTCCTTTCTATGAGTCTCCTAAAGCCTTTGTATAGTCACAGGATCAAGAATAAATTCGTAATAACTCAAAAATCTTTTCGGTATCCAACCATTAACTCATGAATATTTTCTTTTATGTTTTATGTTCTTACGCATCTTTTCGACGTATACACGCTCCAGAACTTCCTTGTTTGACTCCTCCACACTTCTGCAGCAACCAAACTCCATCACAACTCAATCAAAACACGGTCAAGCACGATAAACTCCGAGGTTGCATATTTCCTTCCCGACGAAAATTTAGCCCAACTGAATGCATTAAAACACACATACCACCATTGTTTGGGCATATCACGTCTTTCCCAATCAAAATCAGTGATTGAATCTCACTGAAACTACTCCAAAAATCAACCAGAAAATTCCGCAGAAAAATGAAAAATTTCCCGCCAATTTTTTTTTTTCAAACGATGAAGAAGGGTGTCCCCCTAACCAGACCGGGGGTGCGAATAGTAGGTGCCCAACTGAGGTGCCCCTTATCCAAACTGAGAGTCCGAATAACAAATGTCCCTTGGGTGCCTTTAGACAACTTTTCGAGCCAATTTTTTCCAAAAATGTTTATTGCCCAAAAATACCTACAAACACATAAAACACCATAATAAGTACAAAAATGGGTACTAACAATATATACAATAGAGATGAAAATAGACACATAAATGCGTCTATCAACATGGCTACAACTTTTGTTAATATTACAAAATCATTTTAACATCATTAAGATTTCATAAACACATCAAAACCATAGCAAAGTGAAACTGATCAGAATTTTAGAAATCATCATCCAAATTACATGAAACATTCAATAGTGAATTTACACTGGAAAATTCTCAGATTTCCAGTGCATATTATATATTAGTAGGAGAAATTTGATCATGAATTGGATGCATAAATTTATATATGTAAATTAGTGAATTCAAACAACGTAAAAACATGAGAAATTAAAATCAAGCAAACCACCCAAAGAGAAAAGATCTTGCATTCTACCTCAGTTAGATTGATTCTCCACTGATTTCCATACTCTTCTCCTATAAAATACATCCTAGCTTCATCTCCTTCTTCTCCCTAGCCTTTAGTTTTCTAACCTCTACTCCCTTCATTTTATTTTAGAAGACCTACATTAATACTACTACTAATAATAATAATCAATTCACCTATTTATTATGTTATTTTATTTATTCTAATTGTCTTTTCATTTTTTTTCTAAATTTTATTCATTAAAACTAATTAGTTTATTTTATTTCTACTCTAACTTTCTAGTTCAAGCAACCCAGCTATGCTAAGGAATAAGAAACAATAACCTAAGCTAACCCGGTTAAAATCCGACCCTGAACGGTAGCTTAAAGTTTAGGGTACTACAAGATGAGCTCTCCTGCTTAATGCATCAGCAACTTGATTAGTTTTCCCACTTTAAATGTATATTATTTTGATAGTAGATAACCAACAATCATGCATTCTGTTTATCTTAGCAGATGTTTGTAAAAACTTCAAAGCATGGTTGTCAGTATTGACAACAAGTTCTCTCTATATCAAATATGTATGCCATTGTTTTAGAGATTGAACTAGAACAAATAATTCTAGTTCATAAGTAGACCATTTCTTTTGAGTATCAAAATTCTTCTCACTGTGGAAAGCAACATGATGGTTTTCTTGAGATAACACTGCACCAATGCCAATTTTCTTGAAACAACACTGCACCAATCCAATGCCAATTATGGAAGCATCACAATCTATCTCAAATGGTTTAGAAAAATCAGGCATAGCTAGAACTGGAGTTGTACATAACTTTGTTTAAGAGTATGAAAACTCTTATCATCTCCTTCTGTCCAAACAAACCTTACTTGTTTGAGACATTCAGTGAAAGATGTTGCAATAGTACTGAAGTTTCTTATAAATCTTCTATAGGATGTAGCTAAGCCATAAAAACTTTTAACATCTCGAATAGAAGTGGGAATAGGCCATTCATGTATAGCTTTAATTTTGGAAGGATCCACGTGTATACCCTCGTCAGAGACCACATATCCTAAAAATGTAACTATAGAACATATGAAAGTACATGTCTTCAAATTCACAAACAAAGTGTGATCTTGTAACACCTTAAACACTTTGGAAAGATGAAATAGATGTTCTTTTTCACTCTGACTGTAAATCAAAATATCATCGAAGTAAACAATGACAAATTGACTAAGGAATGGTTGTAAAATCTGATTCATAAGGCGCATGACGATGCTGGGAGTATTAGACAATCCAAAAGGCATAAAAAGCCACTCATACAAACCTTCACGTGTTTTAAAAGCTGTCTTCCATTCATCTCCTTCTCGTACACGTATTTGGTGATAAACCACTACGTAAAACCAGTTTCAAAAAGACTGAAGAACCAGCCAACAAATCTATCGTGTCATTAATACGAGGAATAGGAAACCTGTAAGGAATAGTGATTTGATTCGAAGCTTTACAATATATATACACATTTTCCATATATTGTCTTTCTTGGACACTAAAAATGCATGGAAAACACAAGGACTGTTGCTAGGCCTAATCAATCCTTTAGCCAATAAATCATTAACTTGGCCTTGTAAAATTTCATGTTCACTTGGGCTTAACCGATAATGTGCTTGATTTGGAAGAAAAATCACCGGGTATGAAATCAATACAGTGTTGAAGATCCCTTAAATGGCGGTAAAGTAACTAGTAATTCTTCAGGAAACAAAGAATAACCGAGATAATAACGGTTGAACTTTAGCTGGAATATCAATCTTTATTTTATTCATGAGAACTCAAAGTATGAGTTTTACGTAAAGAACGAGCAATAATAGCTACCAAAGCGCTAGTTTTCCCATCACAATGTTCTTTAACAGTAGTATAAGACTTTGAAGGACATAACATCTTTAATTTCCTTTGATGAGTAAAAGTGTAAGTATTCTCAAAGCAATTGTGTATTGCTTGAATGTCATATTTACAAGGTCTTCTGAGTAGAAGGTGGATAATAGACATATCAGTAATATCATACGATACTGAGTCTTCATATATTCGAAAAGAGAAATTCACAACACATTGGTGAGAAATCTCTTGAGTAGAATAACCATTAACCCAACCAACTGTGTAAGGATGTGGATGTGGAGTAACAGGTAAATCCAGATTTTTAACCACATGAGCAACAATATAGTTTTCCACACTCCCACTATCAATAATCAAATCACATACTTTTCCTCCAATTGTACACTTTACTCTGAAAATAACATGTCTTTGTGAATGACAAGGTTGAATCAGCAAAAGTGGACGCATTATTCATACTAAATGTTCACCATATGAATCATGTATCGGATTAGGTTCCCCTGTATCCAAGTCATCATTATCCCACTCACCATCTTGAGATTCTTCATTATTTTGAGTATCTCCAATAAACCCATTAAACTTACGACAATCTCCAGAAGTACGGACAACTTGGTTACACTTATTGTATATGTCACCTCTAGACTTTGAGTAGATATTTTGCGGCTTAGGTTGAGGTGGAAAAGATTGTTGGTTCTTATTATAAATATTAGTATTATCCATCATTGACTGACGATAAGTATAAGGTTGTTGTAATTGTGGAGTTTCAATGGGTGTTGGAAGAACGTGTGAATTATTAATGGAAGAGGTGATTGTGAGTACGTAAAGTTGGTTGTGGAATGATGTTCACGAGATACATATCGAAAAATATCATGTTGATGAAAAGGATTTGAATGAATTGGCATTGTATTATCCTGGTAGTAAATAGAACATGGAGCTGAAGATTTGTAATTACCTTGAAAACGGTTGTGACGAACTGGTGTACCTTTTGAAGAACGAAGAATACGACGTTCCACTATAATATTCATAGTAAACACGGATTGAGTCATCCTTGGTTGAACCAATCTATTCAATCCTTCAATGAATCTAGCAACTAGATGTTCTTCAGTTTCATAATTGATTGCGAGCTACTAAATTGTAGAATTCAACTACATAATCTTCTACTAGACGTGCACCTTGTTGACAACTTTGAAGTTTTACAAAAAATCGTTGTCTGTAATCTTGAGGAAAGAACTTATCTCGAAGTAATTTTCTCATTCGTTCCCATGTACGAAATGAAGGTCTGTTATATTCAAAATAATTTTGACACAATTTTTCCCACCAAGCAGCAGCTCCTCCTTTGAGTTTGTAAGCAACAAGTTTACCTTTAGAATGGTCAGGCACTTCCATGAATTGAAAGAATGCTTCAACTTCATAAAACCAGTCTAACAACTCTTCTATTTTGAAACTTTCATTGAAGTTTGGTATGTCATCCTTCAACTTATATTTAGATGAGGAACTATGAGGATTGTGTTCAGGTTTGAGTCTCTTATCTTCCGTCCAAATCCTCTCATGTTCATCTTTAAGGGTATCATCATCATCACTGTCTAGCTGTAATACTGAAACTCTTTTTGTATTATTGTGAATAAAGGTTTCATGTTGTTTCTTTTTCTTCAATGCTTCCAAAACTTTCTCAAGAATATCATCAGTGTATACAAAACCCTGTTTCTTAGAAGAATATTATCCTTGTTGTTTAAATGAATCAAACATTATTTATTTATTTTTTGAGATTCAGAAGATTCTTCTGTTTGGATGCCAAGAACTTCCATAATTTTGGCTAACTGTAAAGACACATCATCTAGTTTTGCTAGTTTACCGTTTATGTTTGTAAATCACCCTTCATGGTTTCAACTTCATAAGATAATTTGGTGAACCTAGTTTCTAAGGAATCATCCATAGAAAAATTATCTGAAAAAGTAGTTAAAAAAAAAAAAACTACGGTTGCGGAAGCGAATTAAAAAAAGATCTAAGAAAAGATAAAAATCTCAACTATTGTCGAATGATATCAACTAATGGAAAACAATGAGAAGAAAAAAATAAGGATATTGCTAAGATACGAAAAGGATGAAAGACATACGAAAAAAGATTGCAATAAATAGGGTTGCAGGGAGAACAAGAGGTTGAAAGTAATATATTCTGTTTAGTTTCAATAATAATAACGTGTCTTAACTTGAAACAATACTCGACCTTATATATGCATGAAATAGCCGATTAATTAATAAATAACTAAAGAAATAAAGAGTTTAACTAAACTATCTTAGGTAATTAAGTGTTTAACTAAAAATGGAACTCTAATAACGATATTAAGAAATAAAAAGAAAACTAGAATTTAGAATCAAGAGGCTGTGTACGTTGTACTGCATCAATATGTTTAATACATACCGAATATTATTTAGGGTAAGAATAATTCACAATACAATCAAACCGCTTTATGGGACACAGATTTTTATCGGCCTTTTAAAGTTAGATATGAAACGATTAGTAACAAAATATTGTTAATAGAATATGATGTTAGTGTCATGTGGGAGTTTGAGTGTGAGGGTGAGTGTGTTGTTCACACGTGTGAGACTAGTGCTGAGAGAAAATAGAGTCGAGTATATATACCCAGTAGTACCCTGTAATCAAAATAACTTTCTTTTTTTTAATTAAAATTGAGTAAATTGTAGCAATGTAAACAACATGATTACTTATATTACTATGGTATCGTGTAGGGGAGAGCTTCACGACGTCGATCCTTAGGCGTAATCTCAAATTCATCATCACCACCACTATTAAATTCATTTATGTTGTTGTTGTTCTTCTTTTCTTCTGTTGTTGCTAGAATAAAAATTAGGTGTAACATCTAACATCTAACTCAGAATTAGGTATAACTTGTTCTGAGTTTACTCATCATAAAAGACGGATTCATCTTCATCAACGATTTCTAGATCTGTATCAGAAAAAATTGGTTTGATTCCGTTTGTTTATGAAGTTTTTAGTGAAGTTTCATGGATTTTCCGGTATGGAGTTTATTATTAGAGATTTTTGTAGAAATTAGGGTTTCGTTTCCGTACATGTTATGTCAACAAACAGAATCAAGCATGATTCTCATATCTGAATTTTGGTTTTCTAGTTTGTGAGTCTTGCGTACAATCTGGAATTCAATTGGTTTTTTAACTTCAATTTGGACTGGTTCCTAATTCCTCAATCCCAACTGGTAAATCGAATCTATGCTGGTAATCTCCATTTACATCTTTTGATTACTTTAAATTTGGTTTCATGTGTTCAATTTTTGATTCACTACCTCAACAAGATTCAATTTCCTCTTCATAATTTGGTTTTTCATATATTTTTTTTATAAAGATTTAATGTACTTGATTCCTGATGTTATATGGGTCTGAGCAGTTCCTATGGTAACGAGCAAACTGAAAATTTTCCCAGCCACTTGGATGGACAAACTTGATTTTCATTAAGGAAAATCAAAGCAATTTGGTTATTATGGTCCCACCAACCATATTTAAATCATTAACAAACAAAATCATGGTCCAAAGCCAAAATTTTTCTAAACATTAGTAAACAAAAACAACTAGTATGGTGTAATAAAATATAAAAGTTAATACATTAATTATAAAATTAAGTTATATAAGTCTAAGTTTGTGCACCCTCCAAAACTGAGGTATACATTCTGGCCCTAGATGTCCTTTAAAATCACTATGTTTTTTATCTTAAAACCACTTTGTTTCTAGTTTTACTTTTTGTTTTTTGTTTTAATTAATTTTAAATCGGATAATTGAGTTAAAGTCTACTTCGTTAACAGTTTTTCTCTTATCTTTCAGAAATGACGAAGGTACCAAGTACACCACAATCTTTTCGATATCAACCTATGCAGACACACCTTGTGTAATCTAATACAAATAAGAACTGTCAAGAAGTTTACTTAAACAAGATGTACACTTGATATATAGTGTAAGTTCAAAACCGAACCAAACTATGGGATCCAACCAAGTGTTTTATTAACGTACAAGTGTATTTACTTTAATTGTGAAGACAAAGAAATATAACGCGGAAGTAAATTAAATCGTATAACACACAAGATTTTGTTAACGTGGAAAACTGCAAGGCAGAAAAACCCCAGGACCTAGTCCAGATCAGAATACTCTTAGAATTAAGCCGCTATAAAAAGAATACTACAACTTCGTATATCGGAGACCAAGTAAACTAACTCCAAGTTACTCAGTTCCTTCAGTATCCTTGCGCCTACAATCAATCAGGTCTACGCACGTGAATCCTAAGATAGAGCCCACTACCTTAAGTCGCTCACATGTTATGAAGTCTCCAACAACTCAATTCCTTTGGATCGTAATCTAAAACAGTAAATGACTAATCAGTTTCAGTTACCTCTTTACCAATCTCCTAGATAAACAAATTAATCGGAGATACAGGTGAGTGCAAAGGTTCTTTGGTTTAATCAATATAAACTCCTTTGTTCGTTCAGATCAACCAAAATATGATTACCAAAACAATCAATCTTTGTTCGAGTGGCCTCATATCAGGAGAATGATCACACAGTAAACAAATTAGACTATCAAGGTTCAACTTTACCGTTCGTCAATCAAATCAATAATAGAAAACTAAAATAACAATACAATTCTTAGTTTCGCACCAACAGTACTACTGGAGCTTCTTTGATCCCACAAAAGTATTTAAACGAAATATACACAAGAGATTTCACCTCATCGGGATACTCTTCTTTCGAACGAGTATAACAAGAATACTCCAATGGGATTCCCACACAAGCGGTTAGTTCAGTATGTCCAGGGGATAAGTTTGTAAGAATTACAAGCTTCGCTATTTATAATGACCAAGGTAGTTTGGAAAATACGGAATTACTAAAGATGTTCATTAAATGTTTATTTTCGGTTTTGTTAAAATTCCAATTGTAATCTAACTTATGTACCAAAATCTCTCTTGGATGACAACTAATAACATATATTATTTTACTAATATAGAAAACAGAGATATGCTTATCCACTGGCCCTGGTATGAGTCCCCTATATTAGTTGTTGTTTGATAGGGTACATGGGTTAAAGCCACAACACCATCCACTTTTTCATTTAATTAAGAACTAACAGGCCATGGGAGGATTGTAGGTAAAAATTATTTAGTTTTGCAGTTGATAAAATTACTTCTTTACGAGACACCCACTCCACCATGCAACTCCCATTTTCTAGTAGTTCCTCTTTTTAAGATTTAAGTCCTTATTACTTTATTTTATTTCATTTTTAAAATTCAAATTTGGGATCCCGGCCGGATTGGGGTATACCTAATGAGACAAAATCCGGGTCAATTTGAAGTAAAACACAATACCCCTTAACTAGTTATTTTCAAAATACCAAATTTACCCTTGCTTAATTAACACTAATAACCTGTTTAGGCTAATTAATTTAGTTAGTTAATTAGTTGAATTAAAATTCTGAAATTAGGCTTAATTTGTATTGAACTCATGGATTATGTGTTATGATTTTTGAGGATTTTTTTTTTTTGTAACTGAAATGAAACCACACTAGCCAAACACTTCTACAAAGGGGATTGCAAAGTTGCTGAGTGATTTCATACTCAAAATTACAGAAGGAATCAACACTTCCAGTTCTGAAAATAAGAAAAGTCGGCAAGGTCGACAAATTTGGAAGATAACGACCATTAGTAGCCGGCATGCTGATAATAAATCATAATGCCAGCTATAGGATTTTTGACATACACAGAAAGGTGTTACAAATGCATGATCAGTCGGCAAGGTATTAATTTCATAACATGCCGACTAAACTATAGTCGTCAAAGTCAATAATTCCAAACACCAACGACTAAAAATCTTATAAACAGGGTCGTCACGGTTACAGATAATACAACCATGCCGACTAAAAGCAAAAATGTACACATAGAAACCGTTTTATGGCAGTTATTGGTCGGCAAAGTTCAAGTTTTCAAAACATGACGACCTTAATTACTACAACACTAGTCGGCTAGGTATAAGGATGAATACCGTGACGACCCTGTGAATGTTAATTTCAGAGATGAAAAGTCGTCACTATACTCCTAGGAAGATAACGACTAATATTAGTCGTCAAGGTAGACGAAGAGATGCCCTGACGACTTTTCATAGCTACATACTCAGTTTGAGATTGGGTACAAAATCATACTCAGTCCCATATCCCGTACAACCAAATTTCAGTTTCATTTTGACTTTTTTGTTTTATTTTGATTTTATTTTTCTTTTTCTTTCCTTTTTTGATTTCATCACATAAAGTTCGAGTACAAAAATCATAGTCAGGGAAATTTGGTTGGCATGGTTGTTTGGTGATCTATTGACCGACTGAAATCATAGTCAGGGCAATTTGGTCTTTTACATCTTTTAGACGCCTCTTAGCACACTACCTTGGATGGGTTTAAATTTTGTATACCCCAATTAATCTAGGTATACCCCAATTCCGCCAGGTTTGGGATGTCTCAATATTTTAATGACTTATTAATTTTTCCATAGTAATATTTAGTAGTCACAAGACTATCTAATTTATCAAAGTTTAACTAATTCAAAATTATGTGTTTTAGTCTTCCTTCAACCATATTTTATTTCTTCTGCACTTGTCCTGAGCTTTCATATTGGTAAAGCATTTGCACTTGTTCTGACCGACTAGCTTATCTAACTGCCTTTAGCAGCCTCCTAATTCCTCGAAAAGATCTCGGTGATCGCTATTGCTTATTCATTAGTTTCCTAGCCGGCTTAGCTGACTTAGTTTAGACAGAAATGGCTATAAATCGCATCTCTCTTTACGGTTAGGAGTTACGGGACTGGAAGAAAGACAACCTATGATTTAAAGGCACGGAACTTTTCTCCGTATCATGGGGACAAAGTTGGTTGATAAAAAAAAGGAGTATCTAAAGGAGAGGTATGCCTCAGGGCTCTCCCGCGGAGAAGAAGTTTTATTTTTTACTAAAACTGACTCAAAAAAAAAAGAAAAAAAAATCTTGATCGTGGATCCAGGCCGCCACTAGTCGATCACACTCGCATCCATTTGAGAAAGTGTGTACTTGGTGTGCTGGCAAGGTCTTTTAAAGGCCCCTATTTGAGGAAATCTATACGGAACTTTGGATGATTCAGATGGCGTGGCCATTGTGACAGTAAAATCTTGGTATCCTAACGAACAAATTTGTTAATACATTGAACACTCTTGCCCCGCATAGTAATCCCGTTATAAATTTCACCTTAGATTTCCGTTTCTTTTTCATGTACAACCTTAAAAGGCTTCCTTGGAGATGAGGAAAGAGGAAAACATTGATTTGAAGTTGAAAAGATGTGGATTTTGTATTTGTTTTTGACATGATAGACATTTGACAATAAGGCGATGTGTCCCCATTCAAATCCTCCAAACAATTATGATAATAAAACTTTCAAAAGATAAATATATAAATTTGAATAGAGAAAGATCTTTATCTTAGGCGTATGAAATTCAAAAATCATTGATCCATAGAAATTCTACACCGCAAGATGTACCGTGTGAGAGGTGGGGTGGAGCCCACTCTTGCCCCACTCCCTATCCTAATGTTTAGAGTCGCTCACGGACCGTTGGATTCCTCCGAAGTGCACTTTGAGGTGCAAATCTTCGGTGGGCGTACAATTGCTGTATGAAATTTTGCTGGCGATATTTGAAGGGAAAGGATGGAAATTTAGATGTGAATAATGATGGGAAAAGACGCACAAAGAAGAGATAATCTCATTGACATGACAAACACTTTGGTCATTTATTAACATTGAATCCTACCCCTAAAAACAGTGTATTTAATGACAAAAGCAGAATGTAAGCAGGTGTAAGCTAACTTAACTTAACCTAATCTAAATACTGTTTTCTAAAATGTCTTGGTCTTGATTTTGTCTGTTTTCAAATTACTCATTTAATGGCGAAATGGACTTGTCAATCTATTCACATAAACTTACAACCAGCTTGCAATGGTAAACATGACAACTCAGAACTAGAACTTCAATGCTCTGAATCACCTCTGGTCGGGTGAACCTCTTGTTCTGTCTTCTAAACAGTTCACCACATTATGGACCATTGATGGGTTGGAGATGATATTTTACAAGACATTACACTTTTAATCATAATCGAGGTTTGGAACTTGTTGATCAGACCTGAATCCCGCCAATGCCTTCCTACAATAACAGTATACTGGTAATAAACCTCAAATGAAAAAACAGGAACAGTTGATTTGTTGGTCAGACAACGAACGCGCACTGTACAGTGTAGCCAGTAGTTGAAGATCATGATGGGAATTTTATTCCACACAGATACTGATGAACAATTATAACATTATAAGCAATAATTTACAAATTTCAATTGTCAGTTATAGACCCCACAAAGTAGGGTGGAAGTTATAACCAAGACTGTTTATATATTAACATGTAGAAAAAGAATCGTAAATGAATCAATGGGTATAATACAATAGGCTCCACCTTGATGTGATTATCTCTACTGATCTTAGTTTCAGTTTGTAGTCACATGTCCGTATGTGGTTTTGGTTTCGGTCTTGTCATCTCAACGTGCATCTTAGGGTAAATGGTTTGTCAAATGTTTAACTTCATGGTAAAAACAAACCACTTCAGTTCTCTTAAACCCGCAACAAAGTGGTGAATCGTTGGGGTGGAAGGTACACCTCACAGGTTAGTATCAAGTCGATAAATACATGAGTATTGTCTGAACATTGTTGGTCAACAGCTCTGCAGTACATAACCATCATTATCAAGTGATATACAAGACCAAAATATGTTTACGATGTAAAAAAAGACTAATATCACATGGCAGGTTGGCTTAATTATAAAATGATATCAAAATCTTAGAGCTAGGACAAGAACCAGAGGCTCTGATGCCATAAATATACCTCAATAACCCAGTGGACTAAGAGACATAATCCAAAACCTGAGACTGGGTAAACCCAATAGTAACCAATCTGAAACTTATAGCTACCAGGTACATAATATTTATAGTGACTATCAACATGTTGTAGGATGTGAAGGCATTTTCTTTTAACATATATTGTAGAATGTGTAAGGCATTTTCTTGTGCAGGCTATTAACAATGGGGATTTGTGGGCACCAGCGATTCATCTGCTAACTGCCTAACTTGTTAAACTTATAAGAAAGAATGATTGAGGATTTGGGGTAAATCTACAGTCCCGCATTCCCTTCCTAAATTTGGAACTAACACAACATCGACCTTGCATAACCAGACAAGGTTTAGTTCTGTGGATTAGATTGGTGGCTTTGAATCACCAAAGAAAGAGGTGTGCCAATGACTACATTGATAAGCAAGTGTATTTCAAACTGTGTGTTCACTATCCAGTACCTCTTAGTTACAAATGCGGACTTTTTTTGTCACCAAAAATCGACTGTAGCAGCGAACTCAGCAAGGTAAGAGAAGGGAAGAGTGCTTACTTGGTGAATTAAAACTGAGGATCGAAGGAGAACAGTTTTTTTTGTTCATCAGTTGGATTGACTAACCATCGGCAGAAAAGCCACGCCGCCCCAACAACAGCAGAGAGGGAAAGCATTGCTATAAAACCAAAATGAGAAACATCATTCGCAATTATTGCAACTCCCAGCATCACAAACTCTGCTAGACTTGCGACGGAGAGCTCTGTAGTTCCAATAATGTTTGCTTTTGAAGCTGGTATCCCAGTCTGAAGAATCTGGGCACCAAGAACATGATATGACATGTGGCCTAACCTTGATAATACCTACATAAACAAGAAATACAACAACCTCAAGTAATAAGTCATTGAATTCTAAGGCGATTAACTTCCTCAATCCACATTTAGAGTGTTCAGCTTTCCAGAAACTTAAATCACGTCTGGCGAACGGTTTTCTCTTCAAAAGAAAGCGTAAATACTAATTGGTAAACTGAAAGTCAATAAATTACACTTACAATCAAGGAAAGGAAGAAAAGTAAGGGTGTTTTCTGAGAAAGAGAACAGCTCCAATACACAGCAACAGCTACTGTGAGAAGGAATGCCTGAAAGATAAGTCCAGCTGCCCCAGCCTGGAACCATGAGGCTAAATATGTCAGACTTTTAAGTTTCCAAGTCAGCTTTGAAAACAACTAACTTTCCTCAAAAGAAAAAAGAAAAAGAAAAAAACCTTTAGAATGCCAAGCCGCTTCACGAAACTTGCAGAAATGAATGTTGCAGCAACGCCCATAAAAGCACATAATCCACTAAACCCGCCAATGATAGAGGGGTTTAGACCTGTTAAACAATCCACACAACAATTTGCACTTAGAGCCTGAAACTCCTAAATATGCCCAACGACATACATGAGCAACCATTGGAGTCCACGTCAAGTTTGTAACTGGGTCAACAACTGAATTTTGGAACCTTAAATGAGACTCCTCAACAGGAGAATTAGCATGTATACATATAACGCATAATGATGGGATTTTAAATTCATCCCTTAGTCAGCACTCAAGTTGGTAACGCTTGAATTTTGTTGAAGCGTAAGCTAAGCCGAATTCTCTTTACAAAGATTAAAAAAAGAAGTAGAGTTTAGAAAAATACCACGCTGCGTTAGAAATGCTGTCATTAAGCCACCAGGAGTAAGAACTATATTGAAGTAGAGGAGTACATAAGCTAGGCTTGCAGGAAGAACTGGTTGCTGCTTGTATTCCATCCACCCATGCTTGATGGCATCCACACCAATTTCAACTATTTATGCCAATAAAATATATTTACTCACAAGATTCAAAAAAAAAAAAAGTAGGAAGGTGAACTAGGATAACCAAAGATAATTCACCTAAATTTCCATGAACCGGCGAAGGAACTTCTGAGAAACTTATATTCCAAGCCTGGGGGGATTTTGAGCGATCAAGAACACCAGCTGACAGCTTGTTGCTTAGCCACATTAGAAAAACCTTCAAAATAGCACAGGATACACGAAACGATCAAGCTTACTAGAAGAATAGACGTAGAGAACCATAAACCAGTTAATATGGTAAAGTAATTACCACCACAGGCACACTGCATATCATCGAGCCAGCAGCAAGTTTCAAGCATGTCACTGGTTCATACTTGGATAACAAAATACCAAATAGGGATGCTCCAGCTATCTGTGACCATGAAATCACACAACACTTGCTATAACTATTTGTTATCAAACAAACCACACAATCCCATCTATTATGTTATGTCCAGTCTGTTATTAATGTGTACCTCGCAGAGAAGATCGATTCGACTGATAATAGCATTTGCTTGAGCCAGTGCAATTGGCCTGTTCGTGCCTGCTAACTGTAGAAATGAGTGATAGTCCTATTAGAAGATCCATACAAATTAAAGGGACAGGTACATATTCGGGCATGAATATTACCCGCACAACCCAATCGCGTTCCATGGCGACACCCAATGCCAATCCTGAAAGCCTCTCCACAGCACCAGCTAGTACTAGCACACAGAACCAAGGCTTAAGCAATATGGATGCAGCAGGGATAGAGGTAACTGTATGAGCACGAATTATCATTGCAACAGATAACAACTGAGCAGCTGCCTGACAGAAAACAAAGAATTAGGGCACCTCTGATGTTTGAAGAACAATACTATGGCCAAATATTATATCCTTGATGGTGAAGAATTCTAAAGTGGAAGAGTTACCTGGACAGTGCTCAAACAGTTATACGCTGGTACCCTAGGAAAGTGATCCATAAGTTTGCCAACTAAAGGGCCTGCGACAAAAATTGCAAGCTGTTCGCCATGACATTCGTTAGAATCTTCTGAATCCATGTGTTATCCTTGGCGCAATCAGCGTCTATTAAATTGTATACCTTTGTGAAGAAACCAACAACAGCCACTGGTAGAAGACTTGGATGAATCATTGCTACAGCAGCAGGCCAAGCAAAGTTCCACAGTTGCTCCACCAAGTTACCAGCTAAGCAACTAGCATATAAAGCTGAAAGTAATGTTTATCGTGTCAGCAGGTATACCTATAAACTAGTAATCTAGTACACACCATAACTGTTTCAATGAATTGGAAGTCCATCAGCTCTGATTTCAAGCCCTTTCATGTTGCTAAATCAACCGCGCAGGGTAATGAAGGGACATATATGAAGTTATCAACCAATTTCACTAGTCCTCGTTTTTCAAGGTTACATTGATTTAGTAGATCATTTGACAAGAAAAAGATCTCACCATATAGTCCTGCAGGATGGGCTGGAGTGGCTGCTAAGGTTCTCTGGTCCTCTTCTGAAAGAACCTGAAGCGCAGCACTCAAATAATGACAAGACGATCACTAATTTGTAGAGAAAAAAGTAAACTCTTTAAGAATTTGCATAATAATGTATAATATGAAGTAGTAAGACACGGTTGATAGTATTCATACAGGCAATGTCGTAATAATATCATCTATGCAACTATCTTCAGATAGTAAACTCAGGGATTCTGTATCCAGAATCTCCGGACAAAAGCTAACAATTGGTATCGACAACCCAGATGGGATTGATGACGGCGAATCATCTTGAACCTCATCTTCTGCCGCAACATGATTGATATGTACATCAGCATTCGCGGTCGAACACCTTGTTGAGAAATTCTTTACCCTGAGTACAACAATAAACCGATAAAATGCACTGGAAGTTACCAAGTAACACCTAAAATCTTCACGCTAAAATGTAACACAATGTTGTCCAAATTTATTTACAAAGCACACCCACTCTCAAACATTGAAGATAAACCAGGAAGGAACGACATGATCTTATAAAATTATATATATGCACAATATATTTTTAAATCGGAAACAGATTTTTTTTCGAACACACTACGAAGGGTCTCAAACCAATTAGTATGTTTTATCACTGCCTGATCAATTACGTGGCCCCAGTTGCATCTCAATATTGATAGAGGCGGTTACTCCACCACCACCAGCATCACACACCACCACACAAACACACACGAGAATTCCATTGCTTAAGATGGTTAACCACAATTAGTCAACATGTCCCACTTCACATACAAATCCTGGTTGGCACTCGTCAAAAATTCATCCCCTTTACTGTTTAGACATCACAAACTTAAAAATATAGACGAGTATCAATTGCCAAGCAAATGTTCCAGTAGAGAAACATCTATGATGAACACTAAAGCGCCAAGGCTCAAAGACGAACACATTAAGTATGTAAACTATATGATGTCGATGTTGTTCACAAACAACCATACCACGAGGACGTTCTACCCATTACCAATGTCCTAAAAGTAATGGCGTCTTACGGATATATCAAATTTAAAGTGGAAAAAACACCCCCATTGTTGTTTTTTTTTTGTTTACCATGAACAAAATATATATGAATCTAATGTATCGTCCCTTTGAAACGCTATAAACGGATAATGAGTTCAGCAAGTGTTTATCAATCTAAATGAACTTCATTCACCAACACCAAAAATAAACTGCTAATCTAATATGGGTTTTATCGATAAAATCAATAGAGAAACATAAAATTGAATACCTGGTAGTAGTATAAGTAAACGAAGAAGAAGATTGATTTAACCATTGAAGAGAAGAGATACTGGTACGGCGGGAGAATCGAGAAGAAGAAGGAAGAAAACTTGATGTTCTGAGAAACGAAGGGGAGATAAGATGAGAAGAGATAGAAGATGGGTGAGAAATAGTAACCAAACCCATGGATGCTTTAGATACCACTTTGGTTTGAAGGATATCTTGTCCTCTTCTTGCCTACTCATGCAGTGAGACTATACTACCAATACAGAATGAAGGAAAATTTTAGAGAGAAGAAGATGAAGGGATTCAATTGGTTCAAAATAATTAGCGTTTGGGGTTTACCAGTCATGACATTTGTGTAGAGGAGAAGTAGAAATTTGTGTGTAGAGAGAGAAGCAGATGAACACCATCCTTATCTGCTTCTTGAACCACCATTTTCTTCTTGCTACAGACTACGTGTTGAGCGCAACTATGGATACCGTGTGTATCCATAACCAGGTAGCCTTACCTCGTCTTATTCTCGGGCCAGGCTTAACGTTGAAGCCTAACCTTTTCTTTGGGAGAACTCTTGTGTCATCCAAGTCAAACAGTAAAACATTTTTAAAATAATACTCGATAATATAATAATTTCGTTAAAAAAAAAAAAAAATCAGTTCTGACTTGGGTTTTTAGTACTAAAATAATAAATTCGATAAAATTATAATATAATACATTTCAAAAGTTCCCCTTAAACATTAATAGGTCCCAAATATTATATAAAATAATAATTCCATTAGAAAATAAAAAATAATTTTCATACACATTAAAATTTTTCAAAATATGATTCAATATTGGTTTGTAACTAAATTGAATTGTAAATTGTATGTTAAATACGAAAAAATTCTGTATAAAAATCTTTTTTCATGGAAATTAATAAGATTTATTACTTTAAAAACAAATGCATGCCGTTATAAAAATATTTCCGTTAATGTTTTTTTTATCTTTTTCTGTATTTTCCACTTTTAAAAATCTATTTCGGTATTTATCCTAAGATACATTATTTTTATTTTTTTAATATGGAAATTCTCGTTTTTTCCGAAGAATTTTTTTTAGGGTTTTGATGCATTGTATCTAGTATAGTATTAATATTTCTACTATGTCCAGTAGTTCATCATCTAGTAACTTCTATCAATTTAGTCAATGGTTGCACATCCTAGGTGCTTTGAATCAAACCCCAATTTTTCAAATTCAAAAAAAATAAGAATTATTCTTTAAATTAATATATTATTATTATATGTATAAAATAATAAATCGATTAAGTAATATCTCTTTAAAATAATAGGATTTGGGTGGTCCCAAGGTTATTATTTTATAGATGTTTTACTGTAGTTAGTTTCAGTAGAGTCCATTCATATTTTTAACTTACCGGAAGGTCCAGAAAACATGGAAAAGGTTACAATCTCAACACCATACGAGTGTATCCCACGATTTCCGCCTTCCATCCTTTATTCCACCATTTACAACATCAAAACTGAAAAACTTAAATTAAAACTGAAACCTAAAAACTGAATATGCATATTTTGTAGCCTGGAGTAGAGACTTCGTATACGTACCTACACAGAGGTATGATCTGATGATTCGTATGGTTGATCACCAATCCAGCTCAATTACGTACTTTTACATGTGATTATCTCAATTCGAACAAGTTAGGGAAGTATGGCTATCTTCTCTGTTAGTCAGATTGTCAGTCCAGAAAGTTGCAAGAGAGAGAATCACTGAAAAGTATTTCTTACTGATCAGTCAAAGTTGTGTACATTGTGCTTGATCTGTTAGAGCACTGCTCGATCGAACTCGCAAGCGTTGCTATCTCAAGCTTGTTTGTCAAGTTTAGTTGATCAAAACTATATACTCGATTTCTAGTATACTTATAGCTATGTCTCGAATTAGGATAGAAGTGTGTAGTTGAGATTTAGACTTCATGGCGTTCACCAATTAAAGAAGAAGATCTACTGAAGAGCTTGGAGGAACTTCATCAACAAAAGGTATGTGGAGACTAAAACTTATCTATCACTCAGAAGTTTATTTTATTCTATCTTTTAAAAAGACTCAGTCGTATAACTATATAGAGTTTGTGTTATACACATTTGAAATTTCGAGCCAAGTTTATCTCGTATATATATTTCTCGAAATACATGTTGGAAGCTTTTTAGCTTTAGCTTAACTTCATCATCTACTTGGACGAGTTTATAGTTGTAGATAATTTATTTGTTGGATGATCATGTGAAAATTACCTTGAACATCTTACATGATTTGTGTGAGACAGTTATTTGATGTTAACTTGGGAAGTTTCGTATTGATCAATTAATCACTTTAAAATTACTTGAAGCTAGTGGTATGTGTAAGATTACCATTGTTGTCTTCTAAGGATGTTTCAATGATTAAATGAGAGATTTAGAACTACTGTTAATGTATGGATATTGCATAGTATGCGTACTTGGTATGCGAACCGTGGAGTTCTAGTTCCGGTCCGGAACTCTTGTTTGCGAATCGTGTTTGCGAACGGATTTACCTGTGAAAGGTCCGAATCTGTTGTTTGCGTACTCTGTTTGCGAACGACTAGACAAGGCTAAGTCAGGAACTGTTGTTCGCATACTCTGTTTGCGAACGACAAGACTAGGCCAGGTCCAGAACTATGGTTCGTGTATTCAGTTTGCGAACACAGTGGTAAGGTTCTAAAATCGGTAAGTATGACAATTCATACTCATGAACTCAGGTTCGTTTGCGAACCAAAATCCATGGAACTTTAATGAATTAAGATATGCGAACTTGTTTTCCAAACCGGGGCATTATGTTCATGAATTGGTTCTTGTATAAGTACTTTGTACAACTACAAACCAAGACGAATATGTTTTAAATTGTTCATGGATATTTCTATGAGATAGTGAACATTTGAACAACTCTCTTAAAGCACATTTAGACTCATTTGATTATCCATCATGATTGATTGATTATCACATTTGATCTAGAAGTGTTAGATGAATATGGCTAAGCCAAAAGTGTTCATATGGCTAACTTCGGCTAACTGTTATTGAGCCAACTTGTTATGCACGTTTAGGTACGTTTCACCAATATCTAAATATAAGTATATTTCTGTTGTGTGTATCAATCTAATACCATTTAATGGTGGAGATTGATTGCTTATTTTCTAAGCAGACTTAGCTTGAATCTTAAATTAGGAGTTCATTTAACGGTGAATATCAATTGCTTTGTTACTAAGCTATCTTAGCTTTGATTGTAAGCAACCCTGATTTGAAAGACTATATAATGGAGAACTCTAGCATATGGGAAACCTAATCCCGACACTTTCGTGTGTCCTAGTTACAAACTAGAGTTGATTCTCCATTAACCTAGGTTTTCCAAAACCATTATTAGGTTAACGACTTAAAGACTTCATTTGGGATTCGTGAAGCCAGATCCAACTATTTTCTTTGTAGTTGCGTATTCTGATCTTATTTTTTCTATCGTGTTGAGTTAATCTTCTCTAAGATTTTCTCGAGATTTATCTCCGATGGGTAAGATATAAAAAGTAATCACAACAGTTTTTCGTCTCAAACTCTTGTGATTCCGCAATAACTTCTTTTGTTAATCAGTTAGGTTATTGTGAGGTGATTGATATTTCTAGGATGCTCTTCGGGAGTATAAGACCGGATTATTAGTTGAGTTTCCTGTACACCTTGATCTTTATCTTAAGACAGAAACAATGACCAGAATAGACTTATCTGTGAGAGACAGATTTGTTTATAAGTCTTCGACTTTGGGTCGTAGCAACTCTTAGTTGTGGGTGAGATTAGCTAAGGGAATAAAGTGCGCAGGGTCTTGCGAGATTCAAGAGGCGTAAGGAACGCGACTGTACCTTAATCGGTGTGAAACATGGTTAGGGATCAACTACATTCAAGTCCGAAGTTAACTTGTAGTATGCTAGTGTTTGTAGTGGCTTAATGCAGTGTGGTGTTCAAGTCTGGACTAGGTCCCGGGGTTTTCTGCATTTGCGGTTTCCTCGTTAGCAAAATTTTGGGTGTCTGTGTTATTTATTTTCCGCATTATATTTTGTTTATATAATTGAAATATCACAGGTTATGCGTAGTTCAATCACAGTTGATAAATCCGACCTTGTTTGTTGGATAAAACTTGATTGACACTCGGACATTGGTCTTTGGTACTATCCGAGTTATTCTCATAACAATTAGTCTCACGGATTTTTATCTAGTTGATTTACTGATTGTATTGAGAAAGAGATAAAACTCTTTAATATCTTTTTCGATTGTGTCTCACTATTAAGTTGGTGTTCTATGAATTATATTGGAGTTAGTCCATACAGATTGCCGAACGAAAAAAGTTGGGTGTGGTTGTTATACCCGCTCGTTTTCATGATCTACAATCATAACCTTTTTGGATATTTATATTAGCATAGCTATCACGCATCAAGTATGCCTAATTGGAAACCGCCTTAATCTAGTTGGAGATGACGTCATTATCCACTCAAAAATTACTTCCTTCTCGAATTATATCCTTGAAAAAGCGGGGGTCTAACAACCACACCCAATATTTCGTTGGGAAATCTGAATAGACAAACTCCAATATACTTTCAAGAGAATCAACTAAACAGTCAGACTCAACCTAGAGAAAAGTATATCAAAGAGTTTTATATCTCTATCTCTTAATTCCATCCGCAATCAGCAAATAGGAATTTGCGAGCCCGATTGAATATAAGATAAATAACTGGAACGGTACCAAAGACCAATGTTCAAGGATCAATCAATTTCAATCAACAATCAAAGGTTGGATTTCCCAATTAATCGATTCAACACACAACCTGTGATATTTCTATTATATAACAAAATATAATGCGGAAAAGAAATAACGTCGATACCATAATTTTGTTAACGAGGAAAACCGCAAATGCAGAAAACCCCGGGACCTAGTCCAGAATAAACACACACTGATTATAAGCTGTTATACCAAATTTCTACTACCTATTCGGACTAGATGTAATACATGTTTCAACTGTATTCAAGCACTTATAAAACTCCTAGCAGAACACCGATTCTCTTTGGGAATTCTTCTCGTATAACTTCTAGCAGAACACAAATTCTCTTTAGAAGTTATTCCCGAAAATCTTCTGGCAGAACAAAGTTCTCTTCAGAAGATACAACAACACGGTTGATACTTTTCGATCTTTTGTTTTCACAAAACACCGAATCGATTTCCCTTTAGATGTAAATCAAGGTTTTGGAAATCTTGTGTTTGTTTTGAGAAAAACAATTACTAGGTAAAAGTAATATCAAAACAAACTTGTAGATTAGGGATTATTATACTCTTCAAAAATAGGAAGAGAAACCTAATTATTCTACAACAAGAACAACTAGAATAAATCTAGAGATATCTTGTTTAAAACTTCTTAAGGATTTTTACGAGATACCTTAATCGAAGTTTTCTTTCTACCTTCCGATTTCGACTAACGAGTGTTGGTATACGATCGTAAACTGAAATCTATCAAAACCTAGGGTTTATGATCAACAACTCTTGAATGGTTTTATATCAGAAGAGAAAACCTTTGAATAGACAAGAGGTGAAAAACATAGATTACAAGTTGTATAATCAATCACGAAGATTAAATCTAACTCGGTTTTGTGATCCCCAATACAAAGACTTTTATCTCACTCTTGTTCACGAAAAACAGAAGACATGGAAAACAACCTTGTGAAGCTAGCACCAATTTTCCAAAGGGGATAAAAATGTGTAGCACTCACGAACCCTTTATTTATAGTGAACAAGGTAGCTTGAAAGCTAAGCAAATCTATTTTCCTTTTTCAAGACTCTCCGAATTTTGGGAGTCTTTCCTAAGTTACAACTCTTGCCAAAATAATTAAATAATTAATTAATTTAGCAAATATTGTATTTATGTGAATAAATCACAATTTATCTTAGGAAGAAACCACAAACACTTTAATATGGTAATCAAATATGTTTGGAGTAATAGCTACCTTGCCTAGATAAGGAAACATCAAAAACTTGACCAAAATGGCTTCTAGTCACGTAATTGGGCTCAAATCCGTGAACCGTTACAAATAGTTCATGGATTGTTTCTTACTAACGAACTGTAACAATTACAACAACACTTATAATTGTTATTTTAATAAATCACTCATAACTTCATCGTTATAACTCGGAATTGAGTGATTATTGGCTCGTTGAATTCGTAAGCTCATTCACTATAACATAAGAACCTTTCCGGGGATAAAGGTTATTGTCAAAAAAGTTGTGGCTCAAATAACCTCGAGTATATATACAAAAATGTACATTTACCGTCATAGGAATTGTTCCATAGAGTGAGCATTTGTTTGGATAGATTAGAAAGGTAGAATTGAACAAGAATCCAAATGAAATCAATTACCACATACCTTTGTTGATGAATTCCTCATTGATGTCCTCTTGTAGTCTTCAAACTGCATCCTTCAAGGATAGCTTCGATTCTACTTCTTAGACTTAATCTAGTCCGAAACTATCTTTAGTATACTAAATCAAGAATGTATTTTGGAAACTAAAATTGACATGTAACTTGACATACCAACGCTAGTGGGTTCAACCGAGCAATGCTCTAATAATCCTCGATCGACCTAGGTAGATCTCTTTGTCATGTGACTCTTACTCTAGGTCGTGGGCTCTCAATCCTGACTTCTAGCCGCGTCTTCGGTCTCCATCTTCATTGTGGGCTCCAGAACTCAGATCGTACACGTGGTTTATCCTTCATGTTCAGGTCATGTTTATGAGAGTATGATATCCTCTAAGTCTTGCACTTTCTAAAGACTCGTCTTCCCGACCTCGACCAAGGTTCTCTCTCAGCACTCTAGCTCGTAGGACCTGTACATCTGTCAGTATTGGGTAGATGCTATATTTTGTCATCTACATATTAGCCCCCACTTTACTTAAAGTTTAGTCTTTGACTGTACTTTATGTAAACTTTGATTATTGTTTTCTGCTTTGCAGTAGCTTAGATCATTTTTTATTGCTGGAGTAAATGTGGCTTTCATTTTGGTGTAAACATCATATTTACAGGTCAGCTCGGATAAGGGATAAAAATTAGTTTTATTTGGGCGATATTACCTAGATTTGGGATCTTTGAGATCCCTTTTTAATCTGATATGCCTATCTCTCTCCCCTCAAAAATGGGAGTATTTGTAAAGATATTGGTTTGGTGGTCAAGGTTGCATTTACTGCACCTGTGAAGGTTGTTTGAAACGCGTTAGTTTTTGGATATTTATTTAATTCCTCTGGGAATATAAGCCGCTAATTTTTGGTAATTTCAAGAGTTACTCCTACCTCATAATAAGCATAGTATTTTATGTTTATATTATTGATGTAACCTTTCTCAGAATTTGAAAAGTTAACGAAGATGTATTTAACTTTTTCGAAAGCTGAAGAGTTTAATGTGGGTATTATTAACCATTTTGAGATCATGGTAGGTATGACTAGAGATAGTGGGTCTTTATTCTACGTGTCATAATCTTGACGAATTTTAATGGGGGAGATATGCTGATTGAGGCGGTTACCTTTTACTTATCTCTTCTAGTTTTTTTCCTTTATAAGGAAATCAAATCTGTAAATTTCCTTTTACAATAGCTTTCTCTTTCAGAGTTTTTCAAATTTTGCTTATTCAGATTTCATTTTGATTTTGTGATTAGTCTCAGTTGAGTTTGTTTTTTTAGCAAGATGTTAGGGATTTCTTCTCCGACTCTGTGTCCTCCTCAAACCATCTTTCATATTTACAACCTACCTACTGGTCTTGGTATGAATGTCAAATGGCCTTCTCCTTATATTAAATACATATACAAAGTTAGGGATTGTGAGGCTGGCAAGCTTCTGATTCCTAAATCTCATCTACAATGTATTTTTGTCCTGCCTATTCCTACATTGACTCGTGATCTTCTATGGCGTATCCAGTGTGATCCTGCTAAGATGGAGTCCAAGTTTTATGATTACATGCGTACTGTTATGCAAAGGAATCATAATCTCTCTGAGGGAGAGAAGATTACTGCGAAGTGAGTTATTCATTGTTATGAAGTTCACCACATACCTGGCTCTTACTTAAAGAATATTTTCTGCAAGAGTTCAGAGCTTTCTCTTGGTTTTGAGCATAACATTCTCATTATATTTGATGGAATTTACGGTACCAAATTCAACAATTTGTGTCCGTTGATTTTTGATGATGCTTGGGAGCATGGGGACTTTCTGACCAATTCCTTGAAGTTAAAAGCTTTTCCTATGCTGAGTAAGTTTTCTCCCCTCTTTTACTCATCAAATAATCGTTTTTATGTCATGAGTAATTAATGCCTCTCTTTTGTTTTATTTATTAATTTCTCTGCTCTGTTTTTTTAAGGGAAGAGGAAAGCTTCCGAGTTAGGATCTTCTTCTTGTTCTGAGAGAACTAGTAAAGCATTTTCTCGGCTCTATGTCAGGTGGACTTTTGATCCTCGTTTTTTGGCTAATCACGTATCTCGAGATAGGCCTATGGAGTTGAATGGTCCGTATGCACTTGAGTTCTTACTCAATGCTTACCGAGCTGTTGATCTTTTCCCTTTAGACCACGTATCTCTTGCTGAAGTCGAGATAAGATGGCTTCAAAGATGATTTCGGTAATTGTTGCTCATTTTCTGAGATTTTTGAATTTATCTAAAGTTTTTAATTTTTGATTATCTTATTGTATATTTTTCAGCAAGTGAATGAGTTCGCCAATAGTGTTTTGAACGCTCGGCGTTTAAAATTGGAAGATGGAGACGCCTCTCAGGTGAGACGTTTGAAAACTTTGTGTTCTCAGCTAAAAAACCAAGCTTGGGATGGAGCGCTCAAAGAACCATAGATCAACTGATTTTTTACGGAAATATCAATATGAAATTAGAGTGTTGAAAACTCGATGCCAAGAGCATGAGGTTTCAAAATATTCTCTTAAAGACTAGCTCGTTCTACTTAGTCAGGAGCTTAAAAACGCTCCTGATCAGCTCGATATATCTGAAAGTCTTCCATTTCAATCCTTTGAGCTTGGGGAGAGCTATAATGGTGTTGTTACTGCACAACCCCAGTCTCCAGATGGTGCTCATAACGGTGTTTTAGATCAGATGGAGGGCGAACTTTTTTAAGAGGATGATTAAACAACTTTAGTTGTTCTCTGCTCTTCAATTTATGCTATCCTTTTTTGTTTTTATTTTCATTGTGTATCTCTGGATTTTAGATGAATGCAATATTTATTTTGTTCATATATGCACCTAATTGGCTGTTCCCCCGTTAAAGCATAGGTCGGTTGAACCCACCAAGCGTTGGTATGTCAAGTTTGGTTGTCACATTTTAGTTTCAAAACTTATTTAGAGTCACTTGATTAAATACTAAGGTCGACTTCATTTAGGTTAGACTAGAAAGTCTAGGAATGTTGAGACGTACAAGTATTACTCCGAAGATCTGAAGAATGTGAAGAAGTAACGACTACACCAACGACATCATTCTTCCTCTTGAGGTTAGTAATATTGACTTGATCTTGTTTACATTCCTAACGTATCTTTCAAGTCGGATTATATTGAAAACATAACATGCGAAGATGTATATATATAATACTCTAATGGATAGACTTGGTCATGACATTATGATCAAAGTGTCAAGGAATTGATTGAATTACGAAGTATAACGCTTATGTTTTGAACTTCGTAAAGACGACATCGACACAATCTATTGTATACAGTTGTATGATAATGTGTGCATTATATAGGAATGATTTCACCCTAGGAAACAATGTTTTATAACATTTGTGTAAAGGAAGTACATATATGAACTTGTTTCATAATCGAAAGGAAATCATGATTGGTCAAGTTCTTTATTGAATGACCCTTATAAATTGACAAGGTAGAACCTATCTTAACTTGTTGAGATTTATGGTATAAACGGTCATAGCCTATATAATGTAGCTAGTTGTAATCGGTCATGAACTACATTGGAAATCAAGGTGTAACCGATCACAAGCTATATTGGAATGCAAGTTGTAACCGGTCACAAGTTACTTTGGAATCCAACGTATAACCGGTCACATGAAGTAAGGTGTAACCGGTCACATGATACCTTTGGGAAGCAAGGTGTAACCGGTCATAACCTGGTTTGGGAAACATGGTATAACCGATCATAACTAACATTGTGAGGTTGGTACAATCGATCCCAAGATGCAAAACCAAGTTTCCAATATTCACGTATTTCTGTATATTTTGTGTGAAGCTTGGAATTAGGGTTTGCTGAGAAACTTTTAGATGTCGACATTATTTAAACATGTACATAACTCTTATCATTTGTTTTTCAAAAATATTCCTTGATACTCAAGATGATTCCATGTCCGAAAAAGTGAAAAACATTTAATTATGATTTTCATCATATATGCTTTCAGCAATTAAAGCATATCCACTAGAAAATATTATTTGTTAATGTGCTAGAACAATAATATGAGTTTTCTATGAGAGTTTTCGGAAAATATGGTTTGGAAATTATGTGGAAATAGGAAAACCGAAATTAGGTACTTTAATGATAATATCTTGAGATTTTCGGTTTTGAAATTCCCTTGTTGTCCAAACAACCTTGGTGTATAAATACTTGAGTTTGCATTTCTTGCAAACCATCTTAAGAGCCAGGCAAACTTCATTATTTATAGTTTCTGGTGGAGCCGTCTATCTGGAGAGGAAAGTATCCTAATTAGGTGAAATCTCTTACGACCGCTCGTTTAAATACTTATGTGAAATCTCTTACGAGTACCGTTGGTGGGAAACTAGATAATTGCATTGTTAATGTAGTTTTCGATTATTGATTTGATTGATAAATCTCTGACACTTTTGTGTCCTAGTTGATTGCTAGAGTCGTCCTCCATTCACCTAAGTTTCCTCTGAGAAACATAATTAGTTTTTCGACTGAAAGACTTCACTTAGTGATTCGTGAATCTAGGTACAACTATATTTACCTTGATAGTTCGTGTATCCTGATCTTTTTTTATTGTTATCGAGGTTTTAGTAATCTCTTTCAGGAACGAGATAGATAGAATTCGCAAAGTTCTATTCATTTCAGACTTTGTGATTGCTCAAGATATAGATATCCGAGAACTATTCTTAATTGGTTAGTTCACGATTGTTCTCGAGAGGTGGTTAAGAATCTAGGCTGTGCAGCTAACTGAGTGTAAGTGTTCCAGATTTGTGACGTTTGCTAGTTTTGCCTATTGCAAATAGATTTCCAAGCCTTGATATATTCGATCTAAAGGGAAATCAAATAGGCTTATCTGTTAGAGAAAAATTGGTATAAAAAGTCTTCACTTAGGCTGAAACAACTCTTAGGATGTAAAGGATGTCATCTTAGGGAATCAATTGCGTAGAGCGTTGCTAGGTTCAAGAGACGTAGGGAGCACGACTGTAGCTGAATTGCTTGGAGGGTGAATTCGGTCTTAATTATATTCCAATCTGAAGTCTGATAGTGGGATAATGTGTAGCGACTTAATAAAGATCTGTGTTCAAATTTGAATGAGGTCCCGAGGGTTTTCTGCAGTTGCGGGTTCCTCGTTAACAAAACTTCTGGTATCTGTTGTGTTTTTCTTTTCTGCATTATATTGTTTATCTTCATAACAGGAATAACACAAGTAATACATATTCAATTCTAGTAGACAAGTCTACACGACTCGTTCTCTTAGAATTCGTATCTTGAAAGATAGATAACAAGTTTCATTCTTGGCAGAGTTCTGATTTGATCATTTGGGTATGACTAGATTGATCCTGGGTATTGATTTTTGAGATCGTCCAAGTAATCTCCTTAACAATCAAGTTCACGGACTCTTGAGCTATAAACATATTGTCAATGATTATTAAGCTGGTCTACTTGAAATTGTATTAGGTTTTGTCCATACATGTTGTCGAACGAAAAAGTTAGTGGTGTACTTGGTACCCTTTTATTTTAAAAAACTATTATTATCTATATTTGGTTGGCATGATAGTTGATTAACAAAATGACGACTACATCTTGGTCGTTGTTGATGGGTAAAAATAATTTGCTGGTTTTTGAGTAAAAGTGGAGAGTTGTGCGATGGGCGGATCCTCAATTAAGCAAATTTTCTAAACTTTTAACAGATGTGCTACACGAGAGTACTTGAATTCGAGATATCAATCTGTAAGACTCCGGCCTAAACCAAGAAAATTTTCGTTTCAGAGTCAATTCGGTCACAAATAGGGATGATGATCATCTGGAGGAGGGAAGATGAGAATGTGTGAGATCAATGGTAATTTATGGATTATGGATGTGTTGAAGGGATCTACGTATTTGATAATGATATGTTGTCGTAAATTAGATTACTGTAAGTTCTGATCAATTAAAGATGTTTGCTTGAGTTCTTTTTAGTTGTCCCCAAGTCATAGGTTGATGAGCCTATTTATTGCAGAAATAGTTAACACATTGATCTCTAGTAGGTGGTGACAGTTGAAGAATAGTGGAAGAGTGTGGAAGTGAGAATCGTGGTTGAGCCAGTTCCACATTGTGTGAGAGACTTGGTTGATTGTACATCTACTACATCACTTACTCCTTCAACTGCCAACATGAATTACTCACATTTCTCACCGTGGATGTACTATTACATCACACGTGTTGCAGGCCTCCAGACCAAAACCCTATTGAATATATATCACCACATGTGACTGATTGATATCTCATGTGAAGTCTTCAAGGCATACGTGTATTTAGTTGGTCAATCATTGACTTGGTTATACCGTGAGTCTAAGCTTTGATGAGTCAAGTATAATTATCGATAACGAATGTGACATGCTCTGTGAGCATAAAGTGTCTGCCGAGACAACAATAATGCTTAGACATCGAGTCTGATGAATTGTGACATATCATTGTGCCAGTTGAGGCAGCAATGATACTCGAACGATTCAGATTGATGAACGTCGGTATAATGAGATTGATTGATCAACCATGGACCACTATGTGTTCTGGTATGTCAAGTAATCCTCGATCCACCATGTCATGAGAAGTCAAATGACAAAGTGGAGATTAAAATATTGGTAAATATTAGATGATCGACCCAATTTTTCCAGTTGAATGAGTGTCTCTATTTATAGATTTTTAAGACTAAGGGTTGCTTAGTATATTCAAGCTAAGATAACTTGACAATAAAGTAAACTCTTTCTCTGTTTAGATGAAACATTAGTTAGGGTTTCAAGTAAGCATGTGAGAAACATGTCTTGAATCACATAGAAGAATATATATTATGGTTCGGGTTATGGAACCATGTACAATGATATTTTGCAAATATGTCATTCTAACTTGTAGGCAATATTGTGTTCATATAAACACTTACGGGGGTTTACTCAATAAATACTTTTGTACGTTTGTGTAGATTTAAAAATAGTCATGAAAAATGACAACTTCTATAGAGTTCTATAAAGTTGGAAAAATACTTGCAGAGTTTCGTAGAGTTGGTTCAATTCTTGAAGAGATTTGTAGAGTTCTAAAAAGTTGTGAATTTTTTTTTCTAGAGAATTGTATAACAACCTAACATGATGAATATCTAGATTTGTAGAGTTCAATAAAATTTATCTAATCAAAAAAATTTCTTGAAAAACGCTGATTGATTGAGCGGTAATCATAATATGATACGATCAAACTCTTTTTTATATTGTTATTTGATGAAATGAAAATTTCCATGCATATATATGCATCTAGGATATAATTTATTTATTTATTTTAAAAAAAGAGAGAAAAATGGATCTAAATTATAGCACTTGCATCAACTTGAAAAAAATAAAACAATATAAAAATAAATAAATAAAAGATACTAATAAATTAAGCTTTAACTTTTTGTAGAAGTCTTCCAAAATCTTTCATATTTTGCAAGATTTGCTCAAAGGCAAATATACACATAAATGTCATTCAAAGTCTTAAAAATTGGTAAGTATGCAAATTCTTTAAATTTTCTTGTTTATAACGAATAACACAAACTTTGAAAGAGAATTTATAAGTATATAACGAGTAACATATATTTACAAGGAGTTTTCTAAAGTATACAACTAGTAATACAATACTTTGGAAATCACAAAAAGTATTTATTGAGTAAACCCCCATTAAGACTTGAATCATTATGCATATACACAAGGTGTTTTAGTGATCTTAGATGTCTTAAAGGTGTTTATGAGAGTCATAAAAATTCTAAACATATTTATAAAAATAGTCTTTGAGCATCTGCTAATACGTACTAGGACGGTTTGTGAAAGGGTTCGTGAACCGTTAGTGATAGACGCATTTATGTGTCTATTTTCATCTCTATCGTGTATATTGTTGGTACCCATTTTTGTACTTATTTTGGTATTTTATCTCTTTGTAGGTGTTTTTGGAAAAATAAGCTTTTGCGGCGAAATTGGCTTGAAAAGTTGATAAATGCAACCAAAGGGACGAGTGTTATGCGGACTCCAGCGACGGATAAGGGGAGACCACTAGATAAGGGGTAACCTTTCCCATTCACGTTCAAATTCTGTTTTTGGTGGGAAACCAAAACTAAAACAGAAAACATGTTTCTGGCAGTTTTGGTGGTAGTGATTTGGAGGAGTTTGAGGTCGACTAAACCTCTGATTTTCATAGGATAGACTCCTTATGGGTCTAGGAATCTAAAATGGGTGTTGAAATCGATTAAACTGGGCTATATCGACGGATTTTTATCTCAACAACAAAATATGGAAAGTCATGTGTGTGACCTGTTTTAGGAAATTTTAGAGAGATTAAAGTGCTATAAACCTTCCCAAAGATTGGTATCTATCTAAGGAAGAGTTTAGAATCAAAAGGAAAGCTCAGAAATGCGTAGAAATTCTAAAACAAGAAATTGCCGCAACTTTTCCGTGAAGAGAAAGGAAGAGATTTTGGAAGATTTTGGAGAGATTTAATCGCTCTTTTTGATATAAATAGATTGGTTGGGTCATATAGAAGGGGTGTCAAAAGTTAGGGAAAGTTTAGAACACGACAGAGCCGAGAAATCAAAGGTGCAGGAAACCGGGTTCTGCTGCTGCTGCTGCTGAAGAACACGAAGAACATTAACCCACACGGAACAGTCGCAGACGAGTGTCGTTCTTCAACAGCAAAACCGATTTATCGTTTATTAACATCACTTCATTGTAACGGTGATTTCTGTAACGCCAGAAAAGCGTTGCAGATTCGCTGTATTATTATTTCTCTTCAATAAAAACACTTTTTGAGCCATGAATCAATCTTTTGAGCATGTTTTTACCATGAGGAGATAAACCCCAACACTGGGATGACGGAGGAAGCCATGTTTCACAATTGATGGTAATTATAATTGATTCTTATGACTTTTTGCATTGCTTTTCAATCGATTTATGATTTTCGTTGATTATTTGTGATTTTGTTTGATAGTGTATGCTTAGTCTAAGAACTTTTGATGCACTATACTTATGATTTACATCTAATGCTTTATAAAATCTACCTTTGGCAAAGGAATAGAGTCTATAAAAGAGCTAGTATTGTTATGAATCATCGTATGAACCAATTGATTGTGAAGTTTGGTGGAATCCTAAGTCCCAGTCTCTCGTAATATTGATATCATCTTTGTTTATTTGCTATTTTAATCGGAATATAAGTCTAGAATCGAGTCTTCACAAATCCGAGTTGAACGAACTCTACTTATCACTTTTTACAACAACATAAAATCACATCAATTTTTGGCGTCGTTGCCTGGGACTTGTTTTTAGATTTGTTTTTAGGTTTTATTTATTTCTTTGTTTTTATTATTTTTGTTCTCCTTTACGCGTTTGGTATTTTTCGATTCTTTTTCAGATTTGGAGCGGAGCTAAAAGGAAGGAAAAAGTGTTATAAGAGGAAAGCATCGCTAAAGAAGGAAAGAAAAGAGGAGTCCGAAGGAGTGAAGAAGAAGATTTTTGTATATAGTTATTTTTTTTAGATTTTATTTCTTTTTATTTTTAGAAATTGTAAATAGGGTTTTATTTTTATTTTTTGTAATTTTTTATTTATTTTTGGACTTTTTTTTGGACATTTGGACTTTGGGACATTATTATTTTTAAAAACCCTAAGGAAGGGTTAAAGGTTAAATATAAACTGTTTGCAGGGAAGGACGACGGTTACGATACTGTCTCGGTCCCTCGGGTTCGCACACTGACATAGGAGTTGGTGGCCCGAGTCGACTTCAGCGGTTCTTCGCCCGTCTGGTACGGGAGGTAAACTTTTAAACACCCGCGAATCCCCTGTCAGCGGGTTTACTGTCTTCCTTAAGGTGCATATATGTTGAGGCTTTGAATACGGATTTTAATTTCCTAGTAAAGGGCAAGGCCAGGCCATACAAGATAAGGGTTTGGATTTCATCACCGTTCTCTTCTTGCTCGCCTTAGGAACACATAACCTACGCGAACCCAAGCTTAAAATACTGATTAGAACGAGACCGATAGGGTAACGAGCTTGTAGGAAAGTCATTCAAAGGGAAGTATTGGGTATTTTGTTAGCCTAGCTCAAAGTTCAGGAAGATTACTGGAAGTCGATTAGAGCCGCCTTGTAACCCAGGGAAGCGTTGCCAAAGAGGTGGGGGTATCAAAGCTCCTCTGAGCTTCTCCTACTTCTCTTCGACTTACTTTATTCGGATCGTCCTACGAGGTTTGCTAAAATTGTACCCAGTTGCCTCTTGGAAGAGTAGAATTTGGTCTAGAAACAATCTAAGGGAGCCATCATGCTTGTTGTTTACTAGATTTTATAGGTTTGATTTGGTCAAGTCAGCCTTGTTTGTGATTGTTTAGAATTCCCTTGCAGTTAGAATGTCGAACTGGTATTACAATAGCCAATACAATGAATATCCGACTGAGTTTCAAAATGGACATTATTCATATTACGACAATAGTGTAAATAGTGGTTGGGAACACCAACCTTTTGAAGGTTATGGTTCATACCATGGTGAGCCCAATTACTATCCACACACACACCGGTCATACGAGCAAGAAAATAAGGATTATTATAGTGCTAGTACCTCATCTTTGGACAATACAATCAAACTATTGAAAACTAGTCCTTGTTATGATCCTTCTGTTCCTATTTATGATCCTTCCGTATCTTTAGAAGAGTCTCTTAAGCAGTTAACTGAGCAGACAAATAGGTTTGCTTCGGAAATGAATAGACGAACTGCACCATTGAGTGAATTCTCTATAAAGGAATCCCTCAAGCAAATGGCTGAGATGAACGAAAGACTTGCTCGAAATAATCTTGATTTCCAATACAGTGTTTTCAATAATACCCTTAAAAATGAGGATAGTTATTTGCATAATCAAGATGACGAGGATAGCATTGGAAACACTAGTTTAGATGAGGTTCGACCATTTTCATGTTATTACAATGATGATTATGACGAGGATAGTGTTGATGAAGAATCTGAAATATGTAGGCATAGTGATCAGGAATTTGTTACTCCAATTGAGCTACATAATGATAATGTTATTTCTAGTTCAAATCCAAATAATTTTAATAATTATTCACTTATTCAAAAGGACGAGGATTTGTCTAGAGATATCCCCGTTTTAGACGATGTAGTATTTCCTTTTGATTACGAAGCCAATAATGGTTTAGAGGAACGAGTTTATTCCGAAAATACTGTTTTATTGTCTAGTGATTTAGAAACAATAGTCTTAGACAAAGAAAATGAACTCGTAGAGATGAGTGAGGATGAACTTGACTTAGAAGAATAAATTGCCTATTTTCAGGAATCTGATGACCTAGAAATTAGGGAGATTGTGACTAGTCTAACTAGAGACACTGAAAACTCTAAGTTTGGGGGTGATTATCATTCTCCATGTGCTTTAACTCTTAAAAAGGTCCCTCACTTGGGACTTGACATATGTGCCTCAACCGTTTTAACAGATTATCTTCATACACGTTTTCCTGAATCTAGTGATGTCCATAAGGAAGTTCAGTTGTTAGAAACCCATCCCCTGGTTGCTGTGGTTTACCCAGGCTATGATACCCAGATCGATTTTGTTTTCCCACCAAAAACTTTTCTACCAATTGTGGGAACGTATGAGTTTAAAATGTGGCAGTTATTTAGTTTTGAGACTACGTCTAAGTACTTTAGGAGATTAGAATTAACACATTTGATTAAGAATGACCATCACTTTCATTGTGGTCAACTTTGTAAGTCAAATCTGATTGACTTTAGGAATCCTCAATTATTCAGGTTAATATTGTGTGCTTCTAAGTTTTTAGTTGAGTTTTTCCAGACTCTTAAACCTGAACTTTTGGATCTTAGCTATGAGGAAATCCAACCCATGAAAATATTTTATCTAGATCCTTTCATAGAACCTGAACCCGAACCCGAACCCGAACCACAACTAAATGTAGTTGTCTTAAACAGGAAACTAGATAAGGGTATGCATTACATGTTCATTTTCTTGGCTTGTTGCAGGTTCCTTTTATTTGTGATAGCTTTATTTGGTTTTGATAACCCACAATTATTTCGGCTATTGCTATATGATTCGAGGTGACTAATCCTTTCTTAGTCTGGCTGAAGACTTTAAACTTAGCACTTCTTGGGAGGTAACCCATTCTCATGCAACACGGTAATATCTTTCCTTAACTTTTTTTCTTCAAATGGTAACAGTTTCTCCTTGTTCATGCTTTTAATTTCATCTTTAGAACATTGAGGACAATGTTAGAGTTAAGTTTGGGGGTATGGGAGAAACTTTTTAGTTGCATTAATAAACTCCAAAGCCTAGAAATTTATGCTTATTAAGGATGACACTAACCAATCTAAGTGGATGGAAGCATCTTGGTTGTAGGAGTTGAGGAACCAATCTGAGTGGATGGAAACATCTATATAGAGTCTATTCATAAAAGCACAGAGCTCGGGTGTTAGAAATAACATGATAGTTTCACCGTATCTCGGAATCATCTTATTACTTCTGTTTTTGTTTTTGCAAATTTTTATGTTGATGTCTGCTGGGTTGAAATAGAGTGATTGAGTTACTAAAAAAAAAAGAAAAAAAAAAGACCAGACCAATTAGACCAATCGGAATAAATATTAACACTTGGATAGCAATATGTGTGTGTTCTCCCTGTCTCTGTCGCCTAAACAAGCGTGGAACGCGGGATCCATGGGAATTACCATGTAATATGCTGACAAGAAGCATGCGCTTGGATCCAAAAGATCTAATCGTGTCGTAAAATAAATAAATAAAATAAAATAAATAAAGGTCTATTATAAAGTCGACCACTGGTTCCCTTGTATATGCCAGCTGAGTTGATGTAGATTTAGGATTGTCGACCACTGGTTCCCTTGTATATGCCAGTTGTGTTGATATTAGTCCAGACCAGTATCTCAATCCACTAGGTCATAGGTTCATATTGGCATTGAAGTCCATTCGCAACCATCTATTTCTATATCCATCTTCTTAATCCATTCATGTGATTTGTTTGATTCCGGATATTGATGTCCATAGTGCGACTATCTGAGTAGAGCTTTGTCACTTATAAATGAATTTTAGTATGCTTGATTGCAAACTTGTGTACAGCAATTGGAATTTCGCATCAGGGTACTTTCTCCCGTAATCAATAAGTATGCCAACCAAGGAGGTTCTTTAGTGCCATTCCAAGGTTCTGCGTAGATAGCTAGGGTCTGGAGTAAAGGTTTTGTGGGTATATCTCTAGTAAACCCTCCCGAGACTATAACTCGGCCACTAGGGCCACCTAGGGGTTTAAAGGCTTGTTGCACACGCTAAGTGCAATCGCGATGCCTGCGACAGTGAGTTAGGATTTTATTTTGGAGATTAAATTTGCTCGGGACTAGAAAATAATAAGTTTGGGGGTATTTGATAGACGCATTTATGTGTCTATTTTCATCTCTATCGTGTATATTGTTGGTACCCATTTTTGTACTTATTTTGGTATTTTATCTCTTTGTAGGTGTTTTTGGAGAAATAAGCTTTTGCGGCGAAATTGGCTCGAAAAGTTGATAAATGCAACCCAAGGGACGAGTGTTATGCGGACTCTAGCAACGGATAAGGGGCGACCACTAGATAAGGGGTAACCTTTCCCATTCACGTTCAAATTCTGTTTTTGGCGGGAAACCAAAACCAAAACAGAAACACATGTTTCTGGCAGTTTTGGAGGAGTTTGAGGTCGACTAAACCTCTGATTTTCATAGGATAGACTCCTTATGGGTCTAGGAATCTAATATGGGTGTTGAAATCGATTAAACTGGGCTCAATCGACGGATTTTTATCTCAACAGCAAAATATAGGAAGTCACGTGTGTGACCTGTTTTAGGAAATTTTAGAGAGATTAAAGTGCTATAAACCTTCCCAAATATTGGTATCTATCTAAGGAAGAGTTTAGAATCAAAAGGAAAGCTCAGAAACGCGTAAAAATTCTAAAACAAGAAATTGCCGCAACTTTGCCGTGAAGAGAAAGGAAGAGATTTTGGAGAGATTTAATCGCTCTTTTTGATATAAATAGATTGGTTGGGTCATATAGAAGGGGTGTCGAAAGTTAGGGAAAGTTTAGAACACGACAGAGCCGAGAAATCAAAGGTGCAGGAAACCGGGTTCTGCTGCTGCTGAAGAACACGAAGAACATTGACCCACACGGGACAGTCGCAGACGAGTGTCGTTCTTCAACAGCAGAACCGATTTATCGTTTATTAACAACACTTCATTGTAACGGTGATTTCTGTAACGCCAGAAAAGCGTTGCAGATTCGCCGTATTATTATTTCTCTTCAATAAAAACACTTTTTGAGCCATGAATCAATCTTTTGAGCATGTTTTTACCATGAGGAGCTAAACCCCAACACTGGGATGACGGAGGAAGCCATGTTTCACAATTGATGGTAATTATAATTGATTCTTCTGACTTTTGCATTGCTTTTCAATCGATTTATGATTTTCGTTGATTATTTGTGATTTTGTTTGATAGTGTATGCTTAGTCTAAGAACTTTTGATGCACTATGCTTATGATTTACATCTAATGCTTTATAAAATCTACTTTTGGCAAAGGAATAGAGTCTATAAAAGAGCTAGTATTGTTATGAATCATCGTATGAACCAATTGATTGTTAAGTTTGGTGGAATCCTAAGTCCCAGTCTCTCGTAATATTGATATCATCTTTGTTTATTTGCTATTTTAATCGGAATATAAGTCTAGAATCGAGTCTTCACAAGTCCGAGTTGAACGAACTCTACTTATCACTTTTTACAACAACATAAAATCACATCAGTTAGCCAGATCGTTAATTCAGGGCGCTATGGTTCATGAACTGTTCAGCTATTCCCAAACTCAATTATCTACGGTTCGGGAACCGTCGACTATTTCACAAATATATATCACCAAAGCTCGTGAACCGTCCCATTCAGAACTCTAAAGCTCGCGAACTAGGTTCGTGAACCTTATATTCTAAACTTCAGATATCTATGGTTTGCAAGATGGTTCGCCAACCTACCCTTAGTCACGATTTCAGTAGTTATGAAACAATCTCTTTTGATGTTGAAACATTCCCATATACAATATCATTGCTTGGGAAATTTTCAAATGATTTATATGACACAAAAATAGTTATTAAACAATAAATTGTTTCGAACTAAGATTACTAAGGACCAAAGAACATCCATTGCTTAAATCATATTCCGAGTATGTTTAACAAGACAAGCTTGACTCAAAATTTCTTCTTTGCAATATTAAATCTACTATAAGTCATACGACATAGTCTCATAAAGATGGAATGATAATGCATGTGAGTAAATAGAATGGTTCAATATTCACATACATCTTTGTTGATGAAGTTCTCCAAATGCCTTCGTCGATCTTTAGCCTTCAAAGCCTATTCAGTGATGCCTGATACTAAACTACTAACTTAATTTATACCTAGTCCGAGACTTGACTTACGAAGACTAAAAATCAAGATATAGATTTGTACAACTAACATTGACAATAAGTTTGAAATAGCAAAACTTGCGAGTTCGACAGAGCAATGCTCTAACAATCTCCCCCATTTTAAATTTTAGTGGCAAACTATTAATACATATTGATTCAAAATAAATTGACCGTTCAGCTCAAAATCCATCATGCTTGATTTCCTAGGTTTTTCAACTTCATCTTGAATTCTCCGTACCTCAAGTTCTTCTATGGTTATGCATGTGTCCGTTCAACTTATTTGTTGTTGAAGATCAGTAGCGATAACAACTTACGAAATACTCAAAAAGAGCTTTATTAGAATGAAAAATCACTCTACTCGATGGTTATTATACATAAACATAGTATTGTCACCTTCCTCAAAGTTCAACTGCACCACAACTTTGAATAAGTACTACGATGATATGTTCTCCCCCACTTAGTCAATACTTACTTCTTTTGCATAATAGGTAAAATTTATAGTTCATAATCCACTCCCCCTTATATAATGTTCCGGAAATCCATACGTATGTAGTAAGATACTACTTAATAATCCCCCCCCCCCCTTCCCACCCACCCACCCCACAAAATTGGCAAAGGAGAAAAATAGGTGTTAGAGTGTTGCTCGGTTGAACATGTTAAGCGTTAGTTTGTCAAGTTTGGTCGTCATACTTTAGTTCTAAAACTCAAGGTTTCTTGATTAGATTACTAGAGTCAACTTCGTTAGGTTAGACTAAGAACTCTAAAATGTCAAGTTATACAAGTATTACTCTGATGAACTTGGAGAACCTGAAGATGTATCGACATCAATGAACACATCATCCTTTTATTCGAGGTTACTAACACAAGACTCGACTTTTTTCAATTTCCATCTATGTTACTTTTAAGTAGTTTAGATTGAAAATATAACATGCGAAGTTATATATATGAAACTCTGGTATTATAAACTTGATCATTTTATTATGATCAAAGTGTCAAGTAAGAATGTACAAGTGGTGTATATTGAATTACGAAGTATAACGTTTATCAATTGAACTTCATAGTTACGACATAGATACTATCTTTGAAACTTGTTACTAGATTGCGTAATGAACTTAGGATTGATCCCATCCCTAGAAAACTATGTTGATCTACATGAGTTTAAGGAAGTAAACTTATGAAACTTATTTCTTAGTTGAAGGAATCAATGGGTTGGTGGTCTGATTCCTATTGGGGATTTGTAACATGACTGACCCATGCCTTTGGGGATCTATAGCACGACCGATCCCTATTGGGGATCTTTTGCAGGATCGGTCCCAATAATATTCTTGTATTTCCGGCTTTACATATACTTTAGGGTTTTGTGAATATCATAATATGAGTTGCTATTAAGGAAAGTTCAAGATGTCGACATAATGGGTAATTTTAACATATGCAAAAATGTTATTCTTTTATTATTCAAAGATATTCCTTGATACTCGAGGTGAGATCCCAAATCGAAATATTTGAGAATCTTTTAATTAGAATTTTCAAATATATATGTTTTATTCTCCCAGTAAGTAAAACATATCTCTGGAGGATATATTAGTAAAATTTACTTGTATGCTAGCTAATATTGAGTTGCCATTCAGTTCAATAGTTGGATATTAGTTGGAATTAGACAAAACCGAAAGCTGGTATTTATTTCATATCTTTAGATGTTTTCAGTTATGGAAATTCCTTGGTGTTTAATCTACCTTGGTCTAAAAATATTGAAGTTTTTTCTTCTTACAAACTTATCATGACATATGCACTTCATTTTATAGTCAATGTGGTAGCCGATCAATAGTAATACTTCTCGGAAAGGAAAAGTAGCCTAATTAGGAGAAATCTCTTACATATGCTAGTTTAAAGACTTCTATGGGATCAATAAGCGTCTAGATAGTATCATTGGTGGGAAACTAGAATTTGCATTGTTTTTGGTTTTCGATTATTGATTTGATTGACTAACGGTGGTTGAACCTTGATTGCACCTAGTTTGATTATTCTTGAGATCCTTCTCTTCTGAAATAAGGTCAGTAAACCTAGATCAAGGATTCATGACATTTTTAATTTGTCTTTATATCTAACGATAGACTTGTGATCATCCATTGCTAACAGACTCCGTTCTGTGCATGATTGATCACAAGGGAATCAAGTTTGTTTCTGTAGGTACATTGAAGACATTGAAGAGTTGAAGATAAGAAGATTTATTATTGGTTTATGATTTTTGTGATTTACTTCGTGCACACACTTGATCGGTCTGGATCCTACTTAACTTTATTTATCTTTTAATAGACATCTTATTGTTAGTCGTATAAATCAGCAATCTATCATTTGGTGGTCGTCTTTAGTACCCGAATCTGATAGGTTGTAAACCTAGATATGATTAACTTGATATTATAGATCTTGGTTGATCTAACTAAACAAAGGAGTTTATTAGTTAAAACGGAAGAGCCTTTGTTTAACTCAACTAAATCTTTGATTTACTTCTTGAGATTAATAAATCAATTACCGAATACAGATTAGTTCTTTACTTTTTTGGAATACAATCCAAATGAGATGAGTGTAACAAGTCTTCATGGCTGGTGAAGAAACTTAAGATAAAGGACTCTATCTTTGGAATCCCGTGCGTTAGCCAGATTGTTTGCCGGCGTATGGACAATGAAGGAACTAGGTAACTAGGGTTAGTTTACTTGGTCTCAACTATACAAAGTTGGTAGAAGTCTTTGCATAACAACTTAATTCCGAGAGTATTCAAAACTGGACTAGGTTCCAGAGTTTTTCAGCATTTGAAGTTTCTTCATTATCAAAATATTATGTCGTATTTACTTTCCTTTATGCAATTATAATTATTGGTTTTAGTTGTAATTAAAAGTAAATACACTTGTACATCAATCTAAACTCCTGGGTTTGATCCCTGTAGTTAGGTTTGGTTTTGATACTTATTCTACGTACCAAGTGAATACCTTACGATTGCTATCTTATTAACAGTCTCTGTCTATATTAGATCACACAAGGTATGTGTCATATAGGTTGATATCGAAAAGATTGTGGTGTACTCGGTACCCTCGTCATTTCAATTAGTATCAGAGCGGGCAAACATGAAAAGATCCAACAATATGTGTTTGGTGTGATCCGACCTATAAGACTTGATTCCAAAATGGTTTTGATAAGACCTACAATTGATTCCGTTAATGTACCATCAAGATTTGATCGCTTTAATTTTTGTCGTGGAAGACACAAATGAAGAAAGTAAAATTCTGTTTCCAAAACCTCTTTGGAAATTCGATAAAAGCCATTTGTATCCAAAAGTTTACAAGAAATATTTTGAGAGATCAAAAAGACAGTTCAAAAGCTTTTTCTGTATCTGCTGCAAAACCTGATTCCTTTCTCACCCACAATTTTTAATAAAAATGGATCAATTTAATTCGACACGTAAATCTGAATTTCTCAGTAATAATGAATTTAATGGTTTACGCAAAACCTTCTCAATTGTTTCCAAATCGTATAGTATATTTTGCATTATTACTGGAGAAACGAAATCTCTATCTTGCGAGCATTAAAACTCATGTCTCTCTGACATCAGTCTTCACAAGAAATCCTCATGGATTAGATTTCAGGAACATCAAATGAGAGATCTCGTAACTAATAGTGAATTAAGAAAACTACCTTGTTTTGAACAACCATTCTCTGTTAACTCGAAGTTTTTCTAATATAAAAAGGAAACAATTTCTGTTAAAAAATTATTTATGTTACTTTCTTTGTTACCATGTAATAAAGATTCTTGTTTGGTGTAACATAGCTCGAGTTAAGAAACTTCGATCGAAAGAACTTCCTATACAAAACCTTAAAAAAAAGGGCTTGCTCACATTCTCTATTGAAAGTAGAATTATGCATTCTCCGCATAATGGTTTCTTTTAAACCAGTGATAGGCTAAAAAGATTTCAAGAAACTAAGAAGTCTTTTATTCTTATTTCTAAAAATCATATGAACATATTAACCCACTGTTGCATGTTCTTATATGGAGCGGTATTTAGCAAAAATTGATGTGATTTTAGATAGTGGTAAGAATGAGGTTCGTAAGACTTGTGAAAGCAATTGAATTTAGATTTATTTAAACTAGAAGTAGAGAAAATTTTAATCCAAATTTGTTTTTTTTTTAGAGTGAAAATAACCAAGACACTAGATTCCACTATTACACATGAATAAATGATGATAAAAATTCCAAAACTCTAATTATTTTTAAAATCTCTTTTTCTTAATTCACAAATTATCAAGCATATTCTCAAACATTAATTGTATCCCTTAAGCATAGATTATCTAACCAAAGCATAACCTATCTAATTGAATCACAACTAATTAGGAAAATTATGCAAACAATTAAAATTCTACAAAGTAGTGATTGAGTGAATTATAAAATACAAATTAGAGAAAAATAGAATGGTTACCAATTATTCATGCATAAATAGCTTCCTCCGTGCCTTGATTACGCGAGAATTAGCTCATCATTATCATGGAAACATGCTCAAAATTTATCTTTATTAATGCTCAAAAATGGTTCACAAATGATGAAATGGGAGAAAAATGAATAAAATCGGGTTCTGTAACACTTATATTTGTTACAAAATCAATTGTTACAGAAAACGATAAAGGAATACCGTCGCTGGAACTGTTGAAGAACGACGGTCTTTAAGGGTCTAATGTTCTTCGTACCTTCTTCACCAGCAGAAAAATGGTTTTTTCCTGTAACTTTTTTTTTTCGATTTTTTATACTCTAAACGTCTCCCTATTCTCCCCCTAAACTCTCTATCCCTTCTTTGAGTCTCCTAAAGCCTTTATATAGTCACAGGACCAAGAATAATATCGTAATAACCCAAAAATCTTCTCGATATCCAACCATTAACTCATGAATATTTTCTTTTATGTTTTAGGTTCTTACGCATCTTTTCGACGTATACACGCTCCAGAACTTCCTTGTTTGACTCCTCCACACTTCTGCAGCAACCAAACTCCATCAAAACTCAATCCATGCACGTTCAAACACGTTCTATTCCGAGGTTGAATATTTTCTTCCCGACGAAAATTCAGCCCAACTGAACGCATTAGAACACTCATACCACCATTGTTTGGGCATATCACGTTCATACCAATCAAAATCAATGATTTAATCTCATTAAAACTCCTTCAAAAATCCAACAGAAAATTCTGCAGAAAAATGAATTTTTTTCCCGCCAAAAATATTTTTCAAACGATGAAGGTGAAGTGCCCTGAATCCAAAACGCGGGTGCCTTTAACAGCTCGGCTGCCTTGGGGGTGCCCTTATCCATTTTTAGGGTGCCTTTAGTAATTTTGGTGGGTGCCTTTAACAAATTTTTTCTGGGGTTTTTCCAACACTTTTTCGGGGTTCTTCCGGTGTATTTCTGGGGTGCTTCCGGTGCATTTCTGAGGTGCCTTTAGTACTCTATCCTGGGGTGTAAAACACCACTTTACGAGCCAATTTCGTCGCAAGAGCTTATTTCTCTAAAAATACCTACAAAGACATAAAACACCATAATAAGTACAAAAATGGGTACTAATAATATATACAATATAGATGAAAATAGACACATAAATGAGTCTATCACTTGGATACTATGTTCTCGAAAGCCCAAGTGTGGATTGGTATCTACATAGATAATAAGGTTTCCGTTTTCCGAAATATATTATATCCTTTAAATATTTATTTTCGAAAGACACATGTGAAAACTTGGCTTGTTTTATAAGTTTTAGGATTTCAGTCGAAGAAGAAAAATACCCTTACCTTTCAAAGTATTTTTTTTAGAAATTTCGAAATAAAATAGTCAAGAACGGTGCTAGAAGAAGATCTATGAGGAAAACTGACAACATGGTCTTAACTAACAAAGTTTCTCATATAAATGATGGAAAGTGTTATCTCATTCTCTACGATGTGAATGGGATAATATGTGGTGAATTTGTTAGTGATAGTTGTCTTAAAAAGGTTGGAAAATATCTTGATTTCTTAGAAAGAGGGAGATTAACAACTTGCGTTGAAATCTGTCACCATATTATTCGTTTATATTCATCCTTAATAGTAAAGGAATCCTGCTTACTCGATAGAGTTGTAGATCTCATTGAAAAACGATAACTACTTAAAGATAGATGTCGAAAGGAAATGAATAATTTTCTATGAATTTCTATTAAGAAATGCTTTGGAAAAATCCTCAAATAACATTCAAAGTCTTGAAGAAATACTTAATCATCACATAAATGTTCTGATGGAGTTTCAGTCTCAACTTAGTAAGATATCTTATCTGAAAAAAATATATTTTTGGTGAATAAAAAATATTATATATTATTTGTATTAAAACCCTAAAAGATATTGAAAGATCAAGAATGGTTATTTTCGATGCGAACTCGTGCTTAACAGAAGAACAAGTTCAATGCTCTGAAAGCTGTACTAGTTATGAATGCGATTTCTTCAGACGTATCAATCAAGTATTATCCTCAAGAACTAGTTACGAACTTTTCGAAATGGTGAAGACTGTTTGAGATATGTTGCAGAAGATATCAAGCAAACTCTTGCTCGTCAAAATAGTGAAGAAAAAGATACATCCAAAGATTGATAATATCCAGTTCTTATTTTATGTCTATTATAAGAATAAACTAATCAATTGCTGATTTACGTCAATGTTTGTGTAAAGTTTATTCAAACTATCAATAAATATGAATCATTAAGTTTTTATCTTTGTGTCATTCTTCAATAGTTACGATTGCGTTGCTTGTTCCGATTTAATATATCTTTGCTCTTCTTTCGGTTTATGAGATTGTCTTATGGTTCTTATTAACCTTAATTTCAATCTCATATTGATTATCTCTTATGATTTTGTGACTTTTGATTTAGCAGATTTCAGATCTAACCTTTTGGGTTGCTTTATCAAACAATCATAAGTAGATATTGATTAAAGTCACATGTAAAGCCACGATTATACTATTATCAATTTATGTTTCATAAGTTGTGTATTTAGTATACGTATGAGTTTTGGTTTTAGCTTTTTACTTTGGCATGTAATAACTAAGATCTTGTCGACCTTTCTATGGTAAAGGTATTCTCTTTTTGTTTTTCTTTTGTCTTGTAGGGAATAACAAAACAATAGGGGAGAGTTCTATATCGAATTGATGCCTAAACATCATATCTTTGTGAGTAAGTGGTTGTGGAAACCGTGGGAAGAATTATTTTTGATAATCACTTTCCTGATATGAAAACTTGATCGGTTCCGATCTTAGTTATATCAAAGTAAGGTAACGATTTTTGTTTGGTAAATCGTTTTCATAAGAAAAACTGATTAATGCCTATTCTTTCTCTTCCTAAACGAAATAAGTGTTAGAGCACTGCTCGGTCGAACTCACAAGCGTTGCTATCTCAAGCTTGTTTGTCAATGTTAGTGATCAAAACTACAAGTCTTGATTTATAGTCTACTTATAGTAATGTCTCGGACTAGGATAGATTGTGTAGTTGAGCATTAGACTTCACGGCGTTCATCAATTGAAGACAAAGAATTACTAAGGAGAGCTTGTGGAACTTCATCAACAAAAGGTATGTGGAGACTAAAACTGATCTATCACTTGGAAAGTCTATTTATACTCTATCTCCTATATTGAGACAAAATTCGTATTACTATATAGTTGTCGATTATACACATTTGAGATTTCGAGCTGAGTTTAACTCGCTTACATATTTCTCGGAATATGTGTTGGTAAGCTTTCACTTCAAACAAGTTCATCTTATATTCTTGATGAAAGTGAAAAGATAATCATGAGAAAATCGCCGAGTAACATCTTACATGGTTTGTGTGATACAATCATTTGGTGTAGACTTGGAATGTTTCGATATGATTATTTCAGTAACTTGAAAATTGCTTTGATGCTAATAGTGTGTGAAAACGGCTATTGTCATCCTTTAAGAAAGTTTCAATGATTGAAATAAGAGTTTAGAATACTTAAACATCATTGGACTATAAACATAGTGTGCTTTATTGCATGTATGTGATCCATGACCGGAACTAAAGTATGCATACCCGTATGCGTACTTGTAGTTGTGAAATTCCGTGTACCAAGTACACATACCGGTACGCATAATTGCGTAAGGTATAGGTCTGGGAATTTCTGCTGGGATTTGGAAGTGTACTAAGTATGCGTACCCATTTGCATAATGGCGAACCCAAACTCAGACCGGCTACTTAAGTATGCGTACCCTTTGCATACTTGAGTGGTTAAAGTTCTAAAATCAGTTGGCTCATGAACTAATACATTTATATATTAAGGAATGCATTCTTTGCAAACCATGGTTATAATGTTCATGAATTGATTCAAGTGAATCAAACCGATTTTGCTTCAATTGTGTTCTTGTATACTTCTATGAGAATATAGCAATTGAACAACTCTTTAACTAGTTTCGTTTGAGTCATTTGAACTAGTTATGGTTAAGATGAATAAGGTTGATAT
>JAJJMB010009125.1:11336006-11381251 GCA_023531105.1 Papaver atlanticum | reverse complement strand
ACTAAACCTAAATGAGGGTACATTTCATTTGTGTATAACAAGCTAAGATCAATCTAACGGTTGAAAGATATTAGATTGAATCTAATCAGGTTTTCATCTAACTGTGAATATTGAATGCTTTGTTACCAAGGTAACTTATATTGCAAACCCTGATTTGAAAACTATATAAAGGAGAACTCTAACAACTGGGAAACCTAATCCCCACACCTCCTGTGTGATACTAGTTGTATAAGCTAGAGTCGATTCTCCTTTAACCTTAGGTTTTTCACGAAACCCTATAGGCTAACGACTTAAAGACTTCATTGGGATTGTGAAGCAAGACATAACTATTTTCTATGTAGTTGCGTGTTCTAATCTTGCCCTATTCTATCGTATTGAGTACTATCTTCTCTAAGATTTTCTCGAGATTGATTCTCCGATAGGCAAGATAAAAAATAGTCACAAACATCTTTGTCTCATCATTTGTGATTCCACAATAATCTTAATATCTTGTTTCGCTACCATACAATTAAGATTATTGTGAGGTGATTGGTATTTCTAGGCTGTTCTTCGGGAATATAAGTCAGGTATATCAATTGGTTCCTGTTCACCTTGATTTATCAAAAGACGGAACAAAACTCGTAGGTATTTCTGTGGGAGACAGATTTATTTATTCCTATAGACTTTTCTGTGTGAGACAGATTTGTTTATCAAGTCTTCGACTTTGGGTCGTAGAAACTCTTGGTTGTGGGTTAGATCAGTTAAGAGAATCAAGTGCGTAGTATCCTGCTGGGATCAGAGACGTAAGGAGCGCAACTGTACCTTGAATCAGTGTGAGATTGATTAGGGTTCAACTACAGTCCAGTTCGAAGTTCATTGGTAGTAGGCTAGTGTCTGTAGCGGCTTAATACAGTGTGATGTTCAAATATGGACTAGGTCCCGGGGTTTTTCTGCATTTGCGGTTTCCTCGTTAACAAAACTTATGGTGTCTGTGTTATTTCTTTTCCGCATTATATTTTGTTATATAATTGAAAAATCACAGGTTTTGCGTTAAGATCGATCAATTAGATAATCCAACCTTTGGTTGTTGATTTAAATTGATTGACACTTGAACATTGGTCTTTGGTACCATTCAAGTTGTTTCACATAATAATCTGTGTGACGGACCGGTAAAAAAGCCCGGCGCACCTGAGCGCGTAGACCGTAACTTCCCCGATGCGCCATTTTGATGCTACGATCTGGAACTTAAAGATAGGAAAATGCACGTCCATTTTCCCTTGCAAGCATGCTCGTGGAGATGATGTAGCTAACTTAGCTTCGACACCGTTCCAACTTACCCTTGTTCTGCAAAGGGTTTATTAAGAAAACAAAAACTTTCTTAAAACGGCAAAAATGGCCTTTTGAGGTCCTAAACGATGGAATTTGGCTAAAATTCCAAGACCGTCACATCTTGATCATTGGGCCGTTTCCAATAAATTTAGACCCGTCTTGAGCTAGATTACGACAATCGAGTTTTTAGCCTCCAGATAGGCTATAACTTTATCTTTTGCATCAACTTGTCTCATCAAGTTTGGCCACAATCATCTCCTGTGTCGAGCTACCGAGTTTAGATGATATGAGAGGCCAATGTGCCGCAATCATCTCTAAAATAGATGATATGAGCGACAAAGTGCTGGGCCGGCAATGCGGCAACTCATTGCGGCTGCCTACGTACCCTTCCCTACTCTAAAGGAACAAGCACATACCGTAGTTCATCCTTAAAGGGACAGCAACTTAAACCAACTCGTTTGCAAGGACGTGGCCAAGCAATAATGGTAATGGCCTAGTCCGTATAGGCTGTTCCGTCAAAATGCACAATGATTATGCATTATCGAGTCCGTGGCAGGGCATAGTAATGCCCATGCTTAAGATGCTCCATTGGAAAGTCCACGTAACTATAAATGAGGCTTAGACATCATTTACACTGTTTCGGCTAAGCTATGAAGCTTACTTGGTGCATGGTCCGCATATGCACCTTCAACCGACTACCCCTCCCTATATATGTTTTAAAGACATTTTTACAACTTAAATTGGGGGAGAAAAAATCATTCATCAACTCCCACTTTTACTATTCATGTCCGTTGTAACATATTTCCTGAATAACCGGCCAAGATGGTTGTACATCTAGTTCTGGATCACAGGACAGTTCCAATGTCCGGCCATGATGGCTGAACATTTCCTGAGCCAGGTCCAATGAAGGGTCGTGATGGATGTATTTCCGACTTTGGCCCATAGGACACTCCAATGTCCAACCATGATGGCTATACATTTTCAACCCGATGTCCGGCCGTGATGGCTGGCCACTGCCAACCCGATGTCCGGCCATGATGGCTGTCCACTGCCAACCCAATGTCTAGTCGTGATGGCTGAACATTGTCAACGCATTTGCGAAGGACCAATGTTCATTTTCCTACGCAACGAAGCTTTGGATGAAGCTTCATCTCGGTCCATGGTGCATCTTTTAGCATGCGCCATGCTAAAAACTCGGGGTGTCACAATCAGGCTCGCGGATTTCTATCTATTTGATTTGCTGATTACATTGTGAAACAGAGATATAAACTCTTTGATATACCTTTCTATAGATTGAGTCTAACTGTCTAGTTGATTCTCTTGAAAGTATATTGGAGTTTGTCTATTCAGAATGCCAAACGAAATATTGGGTGTGGTTGTTAGACCCTCGTTTTTTCAATTGGTATCAAAGCCGGCAAACACATTTAAGACCTGATAAGTCTGTGTTTGTAGCAATCTTATTTCTGTAGAACTACGAAGTATCACACGAATTACGTACATAGAGATGTCTTCTAAAGTTTCTGATCAAGCCAAAAATCTTGGTTTTTCCTCAAAGGATAACTCCTTAACAAATTCTTCCGAATCCCGAGGAAAAAACAAGAGATTTGACATCGTGTCGGAATAAGAAAGGAACTCACCAGATCGTTAAAAAAATATGCTGATATCATTGACTTTTAGGATTATAAAATCAAGACTCTTGAAGAAAAAAATGATCAGCTCATTGATGAATTCGATAAATCTCTTGAAAGAGAACGTGAACTCTATTGCTTTATTGAATCTCTCTCTAAAAATATCGAAAAATTGGTTCAAGAAACTACTCTACAACGTCAAAAGATTAATATGCTTGAAGATACTGTTAGAGAGAAGTCAGTTAGAGAAGAACGTTTAATCAAGGCTCATTCATCAGAAATAAACAGTTATTGTGTTGAAAAAGAGAAACTTGCTGCATCTCTTCGATGTGCCCAAGAACAGTGTAACACCTTGAAAAAGGAAAACTCTGTTTTGATGAGTAAGTCATCGTCTGTACCTTCTTCCGATACTCACAAGGTTTTACCCAGCGTGAAGAAAATTCCCTCCAAGGAATTACCCACTGTGAATCACTTGCAAAAGCGCATGTGCCGGAAAAGGTTATGAGTCAAGGAAATTATTTTTCTAATCCATAATGATGTTCCTTCTATGGGAAAAAGAATCACTTTGCTCTTCATTGTTTTGCTAGAAAGAAACAAATCTCAGATCTTCATTATTTGCTTCTTTCTACTGTCAATGGAGTAAATCGTCTGACGACATCTATGGTGAATTTTCTTCCTACAGAAAACCAAAATTCTTATAATAATGATCTCTTTTTAAGAAATCATCACAGGCTGCATGTTTCTCTTAATGGTATAAACTCTTGTGCCACAAATGAACACCTTTCCTGTTCTTATAAGAACAAGTCTGGGAAGTCTAAATAAAGAAGATGGAAATCCCTCAACTCTTCTCCTCTGGAACCAATCTCTAGAGGTCCTAGACTTAGTCCTCAGAAAAATCCTTCTGATGGACTTTTAAAAGGGATTATCACTAATTCCCTTGGGTTAAGTTGCAATCAAGGGAAAGAAGGGAATACACGATACAAACGCACAAAAGATTTGTACAACTCTTCTCCCATAATTCATAGTGAGAACATCTCTCACACCTTTGCCTGATTCCAGGAAAGTTCATCCTTGTATCTATCTTGAGAGTTGCAAGGATGATGATTGTGGGAGTCTCAAGATTAGTTGTATGTTTTTATGCGTTTTTATGTTATCTATTTGAGTTCTTGATCTTGCTTATCATGTATCATGCTCTAATTTTTGGAGCATTGTTATCAAATAGTATGTTTCCTTTTCTTGGATTCTTTCAAATCTTTTCTTCATATGTGAACCGGTCCACGAACGTTCGTATCCCCTCATATGAGTTTATAGGGTTTCCATAACAAGAGATTTCTTCTCCTGTTTACAAACATATATATATTCTATATTGTGTTTTTTCCATCCCTAACAAAAATTATATGGAAAACTCTTCAAGATCCCAGGAGATAGTGAGTCTTGACATGGAGGAGGACACTCAAGGACGTGATTCGATTCAAGAACTTGTTCTGAAGAAGATGCTTGCAAGGAAAGAGCACAACTCCTGGATTGATGAATCTGTCAAGGATTTAACTCGCTTTCAGGGTGATTCAAAGGTCGAGTTTACAAATCTTCAACTGCAAATAAATCATCTCTTGGATGGTCAGGCCAGAATCCTTGCTAATCAACAGACTTGATACGGAATCAGAAGAACTCATCGTGGACAGCGTTAAGGCTAGACAACTTCCTCGGGTTGTTTATCGTAAAGTTAGTGTTCTAACTGATGAACATGGAGTTTCCACGGTCAAAAGAATCAAGGAAATCAGCGACACCTTCTATGATGGGTTCATAGAAAGGTATGAAGTTATCAAAAAACAGTAATCTTTGTCTAGGAAACTTCTTATGAGAATTTATTCTTGTGTTTTTAAGAAGGATAACTAGGGTTTGGAATAGCCATTATTGTGGGTACACATAGCTATTGCAAACGTTTTCATCTTTCAATGTTTTTTAGATTTATTTGTTTAAATTCTAAAGTTTATTTGGAAGATGATTTTTGCAGTATTAATCTTTATGGTTTTATATATTGCAAATTGTTATGGGATATGTTGTTTACGTCAGTGAACCTTGACTGTCCCATACTTGTTCAAAAGTTATCTCTATTATATGTCGGTATGAAAGTATTGATAAAAGATAGAATGAACTTTTGACTACAAAAGTTAAGCCTTTTATGTCATTATGCAAATATTGATGGAAGAAAGGATGAACTTTTGTTTACAAAGATTAAGTCTATTATATGTCATTGTGCAAATAGTGATGAAAAATAGAATGAATCTTTGATTATTCCGCAGTATTAGTCTTTCCCTGATCCACATTTTTGTGCATATACTGTGTTGCTCCGTAAGTTCTCTTATGTTGAGCATGACCAATTGAATTGATCATTTTCCTTGTGGTTAATTCAATTGAGATTTTCGGATACAAATTCATATTCTTATGTGGTTTGTTAATGTCCAAAGAAATCCTTCTTTTCTTGTAAAAGTAAGGTCGCTCTTGTTGTTCTTTCGGGAATGACATTTTATGGGGGAGAGTTCTTAATTGAACTTGTGCTTAATTGCCAAATCTTTGTGGGGAGTGCGGCTGTGGAGTATTGTAGGGGTTATCTTGTATCTTTATAAACTCCTTGATGAATGCATTTAGTTTCGGTTATTTGATGGCATCTAAACAAGTTGGTATGTTGTTCTCTTTTGGTCATGAAGTATCTCTATGAAAATTTCATGAGGATCCCACTAGTTTTCGTACCTTTTCCAATTTATATTGACAAAAGGGGGGAGAATTAATGTGTAGTTCACACTACAAATACACATGGTTTACGGATTATTATGTAAGGGGGAGTGGTTTTCATGTTGAGATGAAGTATTGACTAAGGGGGGAGTGATACATATCACCATAGTATTGTTGTCAAAGTTGTGATACAATTGGACTTTGATACTGTATAATTATACTATGACACTGTATAACAATGATTGAGAGCAACTGTTTTCTCATTGTTATAGCTACGGATCTTCAACAACTATGATGTTGAATTGAACATCTATAGAATCATGGGAGCAATTGGAAGTGACGAATATTTCGAGTAATGTTGAAGAACCAAGGAGATCAAGCATTTGGATGAGAAGCTACAAAGTTTATTTATTTTGTAATCCATATGTATTGATAGTTTTGTCACTAAAATTGACAAAGGGGGAGATTGTTAGAGCACTGCTCGGTCGAACTCGCAAGCGTTGATATCTCAAGCTTGTTTGTCAATGTTAGTGATCAAAACTATAAGTCTTGATTTCTAGTCTACTTATAGTAATGTCTCGGACTAGGATAGATTGTGTAGTTGAGCATTAGACTTCACGACATTCATCAATTGAAGACGAAGAACTACTAAGGCAAGCTTGTGGAACTTCATCAACAAATATGTGGAGACCAAAACTCATCTATCACTTGGAAAGTCTATTTCTACTCTATCTCCTATATTGAGATAAAAGTCGTATTACTATATAGTTGTCGATTATACACATTTGAGATTTCGAGCTGAGTTTAACTCGCTTAAATATTTCTCGGAATATGTGTTGGTAAGCTTTCACTTCAACCAAGTTCATCTTATATTCTTGATGAAAGTCAAAAGATGATCATGAGAAAATCGCAGAGTAACATCTTACATGGTTTGTGTGATACAATCATTTGGTGTAGACTTGGAATGTTTCGATATGATTATTTCAGTAACTTGAAAATTGCTTTGATGCTAATAGTGTGTGAAAACGGATATTGTCATCCTCTAAGAAAGTTTCAATGATTGAAATAAGAGTTTAGAATACTTAACCATCATTGGATTATAAACATAGTGTGCTTTCTTGCATGTATGTGATCCATGACCGGAACTAAAGTATGCATACCCGTATGCGTACTTGTAGTTGTGAAATTTTGTGTACCAAGTACACATACCGGTACGCATACTTGCGTAAGGTATAGGTCTGGGAATTTCTGCTGGGATTTGGAAGTGTACTAAGTATGCGTACCCGTTTGCATACTGGCGAACCCAAACTCAGACCGGCTACTTAAGTATGCGTACCCGTTTGCATACTTGAGTGGTTAAAGTTCTAAAATCGGTTGGCTCATGAACTAATACATTTATATATTAAGGAATGCATTCTTTGCAAACCGTGGCTATAATGTTCATGAATTGATTCGAGTGAATCAAACCGATTTTGCTTCAATTGTGTTCTTGTATACTTCTATGAGAATATAGCAATTGAACAACTCTTTAACTAGTTTCATTTGAGTCATTTGAACTAGTTATGGTTAAGATGAATAAGGTTGATATGAGAGTGTTCATATAGCTAACCTCGGTTAACTACGGTTGAGCCAACATGGTGTACACGTTTAGGTACGGTTACTAAACCTAAATGAGGGTACATTTCATTTGTGTATAACAAGCTAAGTTCGATCTAACTGTTGAAAGATATTAGCTTGAACTAATCAGGTTTTCTTCTAACGGTGAATATTGAATGCTTTGTTACCAAGGTAACTTAGATTACAAACCCTGATTTGAAAACTATATAAAGGAAAACTCTAGCAACTGGGAAACCTAATCCCCACACCTCCTGTGTGATACTAGTTGTATAAGCTAGAGTCGATTCTCCTTTAACCTTAGGTTTTTCACGATTAGATCTTCAATGAAAACCGGACCTTCGATCCTATTGATTTCTTTCAACTACGAAACAAGTTCGTAAGTCTACTTCCTTAAACTCATGTAGTTAAACATAGTTTTCTAGGTATGAACTCAAACCTAAGTTCACTACACAATCTGGTAACATGTTACAAAATTTATGTTGATGTCGCAATTACGAAGTTCAAAAGATAAGCATTATACTTTGCAATATAATATACCAATATAAGCATCACAACTATTGATATATTCTTCCATGACACTTTGATCATAATAAGATTATCAAGTCTCTAATACTAGAGTTTCATGTATATAACTTTGCATGTAATATTTTCAATCTAAAACGACTTGGAAGCAACGATATATAAATGGAAACAAGTCAAGTCATGTATTACTAATCTCAAGTGGAAGGATGGTGTCTTCGTTGATGTCGATACATCTTCGTATTCTTCAGGTCTTCAAAGTAATAATTTCATGTCTCAACATTTCTAGACTTCCTAGTGTAACCTAACGAAGTCGACTTTACTAATCTAATCAAACGACTTATGAGTTTTGATACTAAGATATGAAAACCAACCTTGATATACCAATGCTTGATGGGTTCAACCGAGCAGTGCTCTAAAAAATTGAACCTCTTTTCGTTAAGCAAAAACAAAAATCAGAAATGACTTACTTTTTATTAACATGAAACAATTGTACCGTATTGAAAAAACGGGGGTCTAATAACCACACCCAATATTTCGTTTGTCAATCTGAATAGACAAACTCCAATATACTTTCAAGAGAATCAACTAGAAAGTTAGACTCAATCTAGAGAAAAGTATATCAAAGAGTTTATATCTCTGTTTCACAATGTAATCAGCAAATCAAACAGATAAAAAATCTGGGAGCCTGATTATTATGTGAAACAACTTGAACGACACCAAAGACCAATATTCAAGTGTCAATCAATTTAAATCAACAACCAAAGGTTGGATTATCTAATTGATCGATCTTAACGCATAACCTGTGATATTTCAATTATATAACAAAATATTATGCGGAAAAGAAATAACACAGACACCATAAGTTTTGTTAACGAGGAAACCACAAATGCAGAAAAACCCCTGGACCTAGTCAAGATTTGAACACCACACTGTATTAAGCCGCTACAGACACTAGCCTACTACCAATGAACTTCAGACTGGACTGTAGTTGAACCCTAATCAATCTCACACTGATTCAAGGTACAATTGTGCTCCTTACGTCTCTGATCCCAGCAGGATACTACGCACTTGATTCCCTTAGCTGATCTCACCCAAAACCAAGAGTTGTTACGACCCAAAGTCGAAGACTTGATAAAAAAATCTGTCTCACACAGAAAAGTCTATAGGAATAGATAAATCTGTCTCCCATAGAAATACCTACGAGTTTTGTTCCGTCTTTTGATAAATCAAGGTGAACAGGAACCAATTGATATACCGTACTTATATTCCCGAAGAACAGCCTAAAAATATCAATCACCTCACAATAATCTTAATCTTATGGTAGCGAAACAAGATATTGTGGAATCACAAACGATGTAAAACCGATCCTAACTTGTGTTAGGAGTCAAGGTAAAACCGATCCCTACCTATATTAGGAATCAAGGTAGCAGAGCCGATCCTAACTTATGTTGGGAGCCAAGGTAGAACCGATCCCTACCTATATTGGGAGTCAAGGTAGAACCGATCCCTACCTACATTGGGAGTCATGAGAACCAGTCTCAATATGCAAAACCGATTTCTATGGTCACGTACACTTTAGGGTTTGTGTGATTTTGGAAATTGGATTTGCAAAATGGAGAAGTTCAAGATGTTGACATGATGAGTAATTTTAACATGAGACGAAATATTTATTTTATTTTTCAAAGATATTCCTTGATACTAAAGATAAGATCCCAAACCGAAATGTTTGAGATTTTCGAATGTATATGTTTTGCCATAACCATAATTCAAGAACAACCCTCTTCAGAAAACAAGTTCTTGGATAATAAAACCATTTCTTTATCAAAAAAGCTTCATGAAAATGAGATCTAATCCTTCCCCAAACCAAAATCAGTAATTTCATTTTTATTTATTAGGGATTATTTTGTGATCATCTCCAAGTGCTCGGATTAATTAAGATGAAATTAACAAAGTTATACGAAGATTTCACAAAATTCTACTCTTCGAATTTAAGACTCTGAAAAAATCAAGAAATTACTTTCATTTTTTACCTCCATCTTTAAAAAAAGTCTCTTGCCGATGTTACGATTGCTACATGAAGCTTTCGCCAAATTTTCTTGTTCTGATACATGCCCTAAACAATCGAATCTTGATATAAATCTGTAACCTAGCTGCGGTGACTATTACAGACCCTAGAAAAATGTAATACCCCGATTTCGGCAGAGGTTCGCCGATGGAATGAAATATAGGTAATGGTTTGTCCTTTCCTAACACCGAGGCCTTTTCAGCACAATTAGCTCAAGAGTTGGCTGAAAACTCTACAGTTAAGCATGCTCTGACGGGAGCAGTCTAGGGATGGGTGACCTCTTGAAAAGTTTCTGCTGGATTACCACAGCGATGCCGATTAAAAACCCGGTGTTAAGACAGATGTCATTTACCATCTTCATGAGAGCATTTTAGTCACAAAAATCGACAGATCTGTTGCACAGTAATCTCAACATTTTTTGATCGGACCAAATCAACCTATAATCTTTCAAAACTAGTGCCATGCGATGTAGCAGTATAACTAAAATGTCGATCCAAGTGGAAAGCACTGGTTACTTCAGTTATGGTTGTTTCTAATTCAACTCAACTTACTAATTAAAGTAATAAATTAATAAACAAATCACGTGGGTGAAGAATTTTTAAGTAATTTGTTGACCCATATGGAACAACTTAATGTGGGTAAAGATACCCAATTTAAAATTTGAAAAGTGGTGGGAATGGGAAAACACGTGAAAACGAAATTATAACGTCACCTCAGTTAAGTTCTACTTATGGCAAAGTCATTAGACCTTGTTATTGACACTTCCAGAAGTAGAACTCTGTTTTAATTTTAATTTTTCTCACCAATAATTCATTTATTACTTCTGATGAGAATCGGTTAGAATATGTTTTTTTTTTCTTCTACTCTTAGATTTTCTTTTTGTTTTTGAAGAGGAGGAAAAAAGAAGAAAAAAAAGAAGAGAAGAATATAATTTCTAAGCTCCATCACTAACCACTGAATATGATTTGTAAGCTGTAAATCAAAGATTTGTGTTATCTTTGTCACAAAGGTTCGTGTTGTCTTCTCCCGTATAATACAAAATGGTATTTCTTAGGTCATCATCCTGAATGGTTTAGGAGTGTGAAAAGGGGATCAGGATGGATGATGTTTTAGAGATGGTTTAATCTTAACTCATGCGTTGCTTTTTCAGATAATTGTAGCCGGTCATTCACAAAATCCAGTATCTTTACCTCCTCTCACTCATATTACTTCTATAATTACTGGATGCACTAGTTGGAATTGATCTTGAAACAGCTAGGTATCTCTCAATCTCTTGCATTTCATTGATTCAGATACTTAGATAACACATGGTTAAAGGGTTTATTTTGTTTGCCTCAAAGAATCATACTGGAATTTTATAAAATTAATGCTGAAATTCTTCCATGTTTTTTGTATTTTTCCTTGTTCTTTGCATGTATGATGTATGCTTATTACTTAATCGTTGTTGTGTGCATCTAATTCCATACTTCAGATGAGTCTGTGATAGTGTAGGGCTTTTATCTATCACATTCATTTTTAAGAAAAGGTGTTTGAAGCCATCACTGGTCGATAATACTACTTAATCTAACTATAGCGTCCCAGTTGTAACTTTGTTTGAATTGGAACAGAAACCAGCATTCCACATAAGTTGAATCCTGTCATCATCAGCTTCAGCTCTAACTAATCCAAACAAATTCTCAATACCTTCAGCAGTAGGTGGAGTGTTGGGCTGAAAACTACAAGTAAGTATGCATCAATAACCTTCATCTTTTCTGGAGCGTAGAAAATTAGGCTGTCAATGGCAGTAATATTTCGGCCACAGGTTCAGAGAGCACTTGATGTTTACAATTTTCATTCCATGTTCTGGCGTTTGCTTGAACAATCTACTATTTTGGGTTTCAAACGAGACTTAGATATGGTGTTTGGTGTGCTCAAAGGGATCCAATTGTGGTCCCAAAGATGAACATCAGTTCCATTGCCAGTTTTCCATATAGTATTATCTTTTATAATCACTCTGATTCTGATTTTGATTTTCAGAGACTTGGCGAAATTCGCGATAAAGAAATGAACATCAGAGGAGCGGTTGCAGGACAATCTGCAGTGATTCTTATTGTGCTGATTCAGGTGGCATACACAATAATGCACGTGACGAACAAGCTGGCTTTGAATTCAGGAATGGATGGGTTTGTTTTAATTACCTATCGGAATTTGTTTGCGTCGGCGTTTTTACTGCTTCTCGCCTTGATAAAGGAAAGGTAAGTTTATACTTTTACTGGCAAGACCCCCTATCATTCAAAACTTTGTTGGGATGATTCTTTAGCTCTTTGGGTTTCACCATGTGACAAATAAACTGGCTTTAGTTGTTGCTTTCTCAAGAGCAAGACCCCCTAACTTTCAAAACATTTTTAGATTCGGCATCTCTGCCTCCTTAGAAAGCATTAGGCCCTACCTAGATTGCTAATAGGGGTACCAATTTACTTAGGAGTGTATTTCAAAACAGCTTTGCTACACACACCGAACAAAAAATCCGTGGAATGCACCGAGAAGGAGATGAACGATCCCAGCTAAGCCTTCTCTGCATTGGGATATGGGTGGGCTGGAGTGGGTCCCACCACCTCCTCTCACACGGTGTATTCCACGGGTTTTTTTCACGGTGGGTTAATCATTTTCGATTTCAAAATATCCTTTACCTTTGCAATACCTCCCCAAGAAAATTGGTACCCCTTTTAGCAGCCATGCCTTCTCTCCCCTAGGTTATTTTGGGTGAGTTTAAGTATTTCTAATTCTCAAAACCCTGGGTGAGTTAATTGATAGGAAATATTTTAGATTTGTGTAATTGGTTTCTTTCTTTTTTTCTGTTTGCAATTTCCTTTATAAACTGCCTTTTGTAATGATTTAGTCCTTTCGAGTAATAAAATTGATGATTTAGCTAAAAGGGTTCAACAGTCACCTGCTTATTTCTTTCTTATGTTATGCCTTGTTTCAGTTTCTTTAATATGTAACTTCTCATTGTTTTTGCGTAATGTAGAGCTCAATTGGTACAAGCATTAACTACGAAATCAATATTTCTGCGAATAGTGTTATCCTCTTTTCTTGGGTAAGTGTAAAGATTAGGTGTTTAATGTGCAATCTGTTATCCTCTTTTGAAACATTTGAAACAATAAACTTTCATGATGAATGTGTAGATGCACTCTAAATCAAGGATTGTACATTGCTGGGCTTGGACGTTCGTCTCCGACTATCACAGCAGCACTTGGAAATCTTTTCCCCGCATTCACATTTGCTGGAGCAGTAGCATTTGGGTATTTTTCTTGCTTTTTTTATTAACTAAAAGCCATAAATTGATCTCCTTGTGGTGATTTCTGACACCTTTGATTAGCATTCACTGAATATATGTACTGCCCATTACTCTTGTTGATTGTTTCATTTGAAACAGATAACTGACCTAGATTGCAAATTCTGCTAATCATTAGTCGTTCCTTCCCATCTAATACCTTTTAAAACAGCCGGTGATGAGTTCTTTAGGGCTGCAACCAAATTTTCTAACCAACAGGTGACCATTCTCCGAGAAGATGGACACTACCCATAACCGCTGTTTAAAGTATATCTGGTTAGTCGAGATACTCTCCTACCTTTGTTGTTGCGGAAGGTTGAAGACCTTCATTGTTTGTAACAAACAAGATGGATCAGGAGCCAGCGTTTCAGCAAGTATAGTAGGTCTTTAACGCCCACTCATTGCGAACTGCAAAGTATGTGAAGCTAAGATACCCCTCTAACACCTCAACTATGTCTTTTGCGTTGAAAGCATTACACATCCCATATAACAATTGCGCAGCCTAGAACTTGAGTTTCACGAACGGAGTATTCATAACGTAGGATTGAGATGTTTCTGTTTTTCCCTGTACTAATAAATCGAAATATCTATTTGGAAGACTTTGATGAAATGTCAATTTGAATTAGGCTTGCCTACTTTTTGAACTCCTTTTTCAATTCTACTCTATTGTGTCCTCCGATGAGGCTTCCATCTTCTTTTGGAATTGTAATCACGACTTCTTATTGGTTGTAGGTCGGAGGTATTGGAGATTAGTACTTGGGTGGGTTGGACCAAACTGATCAGTGCATTGGTATGCATTGCTGGTGCAATGATCATGTCATTCCTCCGTGGCCCAATGCTAATACGACATTCAGACCTGACCTGGAAAGCACTGAGAAGTCTGTTGAGGGCGCATCATCACTCTAGCACTGAAGTCAGTTGGCTTGGTGTTCTTCTTACAATGGGAAGCTGTCTTTCAGCTGCTGGCTGGTTCATTAACCAGGTAAGGAATGTCTTCATAGTTTTATAACTTTGTATTTGAAAACTGGATATATATTAGAAGGAAAAGGATAAGTACAACAAGGGAGAGACCAGGAGTGCTCCAACTCAAACCAAAAGAAAACAAAAGACAGAGGAAAAACAAAAAGAGAATGAAAACCAAAACAGCACCATAACAACTTATGGAGAATCCCGTTCGAAGAGAGCATCCCACCCAAATATCCAACTATTGAAATTTGATGCCACACCATGATTAAATACCTTCATCCATGAGAAGATCAATGCTTTAATCCTGCATCCTCGGAGTCGTCAAAAAAAGAATTACCTGACCTCCATAATATAAAAGGCCAATAGGAAGCAAGATAGAACTGGGTAACACTGAAGCGCACAGGGAGACACAAACTCAATAGGATACAGAGTTGCAGACATGACACGAGGCAAAATACTCGGAAAACAAATATTTTTAACATATTTGCGACGTTATCAGCATGGAACACAAGCATGCTGTATAATTAGATACTTGTATAGTTTTTTTTTTTTTAGAATGGTGATATGTGTGTAGTTTAAGCTAGCATATCCCGTTCTGAAGTCCAAGTGTCCCATATACATAATCATATCCCATTCTCTCAGTCCCTCCGCCTCCTTCTCCTCCTCTCATCGCCCTCTTTTTCACCTCTCTGCTTCTGTAACTCTTGTTTTTTTTTTTTTTTTTTTTGTAAAAATGTTGAATCAAAATCTTCAATAATCTAACAAAACATGATAAACCACAACATGGGTCTTCTTCTAAACTCATGTTTCCTTTACCCTTTTCATAATCTTACCGTAAAACCACCAACTCAAAATAAAACATTAATCGATATTGTTTGTGGTTTGAGGGTTCGGATTATCAAATCTCTGCTAGTAAAATGAAACCAACTTCTTCTTTGATGGTTGATTCCATGGTGGTCAAAAAAAATAAAAATTGAAACCATTTCTTTGATTATTTTTGATGGATCATGAGTGTGAATTTGACTCACTGTGTTGAGTGAGTTTGTTGTGCCACTGACTCTATGACTCAGGTAAGTGAAGTAAATGGGTTGAGTTGAGATTCAACCCGAAGTTTTGCTCTGTTTTTGCAAGAAAGAAGAAATTTTTTGGAACTGTGAATTTTGTGGATATCGACTCAATCTAAGGATTAAATCATCGAAAGGGAGACCCATATTTTTCCTTTTAAGTGAAACTGATGTAGATTTTGTTTTAGATTGATTTTTTGAAAATTAAAATTCTTATTTTTTTGTATTTTGAACGAAAATGATACTGAAATCGATCGATTATGATTGAATCAATGTAGTTTTTGATGTACTTTGAACATGAAATTTGTTTGTTTCATGGTACTTTATGGAAATTGTGTAACAATTTGTTTGATTATCTGAAAATGAATCTTAATTTTATGAAATTAGAAAAACAAAAAAACTGATTTCATTTCTTTTTCTACATTTGTTGCGACTGACAAAGACATATAGCCATCACATAGAAGGCCGACTGTTTCACCCAAATTTTAAGTTTTGGCGCTATTAAAAGGAGATTGATTACAGAATTTGGTTCCTGACATATTCGCCTACGGTGTTTCTTTTTGCAAATTTAGTTCATGTTTTTGATATACAATATGATTTCATCATGGATTCTTCTCTTTCATTTTTATTCTGCCATTGATCAGGCCTCAGTTGATGCAAAACATTCTGCATTCAGGTGTTTTGATGGTCAGTCTTTACATGAACAAAATAAGACCCTTAAGATTTGTAAAGTTGTTAAAAAAATTCTAGATGCAATTTCAGTTTGTTAAGAATTGGAGAAGAATAACGTTACTATGCACCACCAGTCACTCACACTGCCCCATGTGCTTCCGCAATTGGTTTAAGTTTAAAACCACTGCCAACCCAACACTGTCCACCATGCTATTAGTATAAATCAGCTGATTCTGACTTTTCATCATCGATTGTTCTTCATAGTAACCACAAGGTAGCAGGAATCACATTCCTCCAAATAATTTATCCTAGCATGTTTTCTGACTGAAAAACTCCTTAAGAGTTGCTTTTTTAACATTTTTTGTTATGTATGGTCCGTGAGTTTTTATGTTTCAATTCTATTCTATGCCAGGGGATGATGACTTTCAGAACAACTCAAGGAAAGGTGTCATTCTCAGCTCCATATGCCACCACTTGCTTGATGAGTCTACTTGCCTCCGTTCAGATTTGTGTATGTGCTATGATTGAAATAGCAATTTCAAATAATGGAATTAAAGCTTGGCGACTTGGCTTCGACGTGGGGCTTATAATGGAATTAAAGCTTGGCGACTTGGCTTCGACGTGGGGCTTCTGGCGATTCTTTGGAGTGTAAGGATAAATCATTATCAATTTCTTTTCCTTTAAATCATATGAGAATACATTATAGTTTAAGATATTATCATAAAAAAAAGTCTGTCTTCTAAAGACAATCTGATAGACTATTTAATATTTATACACTAAAGATAACCTTAATAAAGAAACCTAAGCATATAAGAACAGAAACTCCCCCATTATAGAATGTGATGAAGTTTAGAAACCAAAAGGATAGGATATCCCTATCAAACAGAAATAAGCTTATAGAACATCAGTTTGAACTCTAAGAACGTAGATAAATCGAGTTTAGGTTAAAACCCATTACTCTAATCAATAGATTATAATTATAAGAAAATATCATAAAAAGACCTAATAGCCTATTTATATACTAGAAAGATAACCTCTACAAAAAAAAAACCTAAGACTAAGGTAACATATGCCCTCCTTATAGAACGAAACTAGTAAAACATTCCTAACTAGGCAGAATATGCCCCTGCATCAACCACCCCAGGTTGAAAAAAATCTCAGCTCTGATGAGATGCTTTATGAATTCTGCATATATCTTTGATGTCCTTTCTGTCTTCACACGATCGAAAACAAAACCCATCGCTTTAGAAATCCTAAAACGTAATAAGCAAGAAATGTTGTCCAATTTTTTTATATGATATCCCCTTTGCTTTCCCATGATCAAACACGAAACTCAAACCTTCATTTCTGATTCCAGTAACAAGCATCAACTCCACTACCTTATCTTGATATTCAGAACATGCTAATTTCTGGTCCGAGCAAGTCTTCGAACCACGGCAAGCAAGTACTGAAGCTCTCCCTGATTTCCTTGTAATCTTCTATGCTATCAATTAATATTCGCTGCCGTTGTATACTCCTCAAAGTTAGATATATTCCGCTTTATTGCTGTGAAACCAGTGACCACCATCTTCTGTTTAGCATGCACGTCTTCACGGTCTTCATTTGCAATCTTGTGCGACATAAGTCAACATGCAAGCTGCTTCAGGTCTATTTCAGCGAAACAGTCTGCATCACTACTATTTGTTATCTTACCTACCTTCACTACTGTGTCTTCAAGAGATTCAACCCCCAATTTCCCACTTCCTCGTTTCTGAAGATTGTTACCACAGAAAGTAGCTAGAGGGTCTACAGTTGAGCTACTTACAACACCCATATAGAAGATCTCAACAACCTCTTTGAGTACTGTATAAAACGAAAAGTACCATCAGAGCAGCTGCCCACATATGTCTCTCTATACAGCTCAACACATTCTCTAGCTGAAATAAATTTGCGAAATTGTTCCATTTCAGTCAGTTGATTTGCATTAGAAAGCAAATCATTTTGAAGCTTCCTTACTAACCACTTCTCACTGCATAAGTGCTGGGACGAACAACTTCGTTGTTATTTATTTTCACGCGCTCCTCGTCCCTTAACATGTAGTACAGTAATCTCTTCTCGCTCTTGATCAACAAATTTATGTTTAGCAACCGAAAGTAGGCAGCCTTATGTTTAACAACCGAAAGTATGCAGCCTAATGTAGATAGAGCCAAAACAAGCACCTTGACAGCTGGATTTGCATAATAGCACATGCACCAGTAAGCTGATAATACATCATATGATGTCTGATTTGCCTTGTCACGATCAGAAACAAAAAACAGCGAGTCCCTCAGTGCTGCAACCAGATCTTTTAGCCAAAGGGTAGCCATACTCTCCAAGAAGATAGGTACTAACCATAACCCCCATTACAGTATCCAAGTTAGTCCCAAATTCTCTAACCTTCGATGTTGTGGAAGGTTGCCGACCTTTGTTCTTTGTAACAAACAAAATGGATCAGGAGCTAGCTTTCTTTGACCCTTGCTGGCATTAGCACAGCCTGCTGCACCACCGATGTCGTTTACGAGTTTGATACACCTTGAGGTTACATCAGCCTGACCATAAACATCTCTGTTGACACAATACAGTAGAACAAAGTCCTTTACGGTTGCAATGGCAGTATCTGGATAACCGAACACATGATCTCTCCTCCCTCTCCTCGTCTTAGGCGTTCCTCCTCGTTAGTATCAAATAACCTGATAACCGATTTCACGTCGATTGTATGTGTCAAACTAGCTTGTTTTGACATAGTCTGAGAAGTAGGTACAAAAACCCATCTACAGTTTTCCCCACGGTCATAGTTATTAAAGTGTTTTAGCATCATGACATCATGACATCAAAATCAGTGCTATTTATACATCATGCAGCATCATGACATCAAAATCAGTGCTATTTATACATTTTTTAACATCATAATGCGATGCCATCACAACGGTAGAAGCAACTCTAGGAAAACAAACAGGAGACAGCAAATCTCTATGAGCCAAATTTGTAAAGCAACCTCCACGCCATGAACCGTCTTCCTCACTTGGTAAAAATAACTCTAGCACAGATGGTAGGTTGTTATATGCAACCGTAGATGTAAAACTTGCAGTCGTCCATCCAATACCTTTTGGTGTAGACCATTGCACATACATCTCTTCAATGTGAATATCAGCATCAGGATATGTTGTGGACATGATGCTTCCAAAATTCCATGATAGCTTTTCAACTGTTACTTGTCTACCGGTGTTAAAGAGAATTCGCCCCTGAATTCCACTTGTATAATTTTCTGTACAAGTTTCCATATGACAGAACTTTTTCTTATACAAGTCTGAACTCGAAGTAATAGTTTCTGCTGCGCGTTTAACTTGAGTTTCACGAATAGAATTATCATACATACTGGAGTACTTACTATGTCTGGTAAATCTTCCATCATAATACTCCTACTCTTGTTAGAGAGAATTCGCCTACTGATATAATTTTCTCTACAAGTTTCTTTAGAACAAACCATCTCCTTTTGCTTATAGAAATCTGATCTCAAACTAAGATTGTCTACTAGGTATGTAGCTTGATTCTTGTAGAATGAGTTTGGTTTACCAGAATACTTACGACGCTTGTCTCTTCCCCAATAGAAGGATCAACATAGTCTGATGCAAGCAAAACTTTTTCTTCAACTTCTGGGTAACTATCGCAGTCATAGACGAGTGGTAAATCCCAATCAACAATGACTTCATCTTCACTCTCACTTACTGAGAATGGTGTTTCCTCATGAACAACAACGAGTTCGTCTTACTCTCACTTACTGAGAATGGTCTTTATTTGAAATCAGCTAAATTTTAGAGTAGTTTTCTGATGTTCAATTTGAGTGGTTTCTAACTCATCTTCTTGGCGGTGTCTGGACTTTCCTTTGTGGCACAACAATGGTGCATCGGGGAGAAAGGGGCCACATATGTGGCGATGTTCAGCACGTTGGTTCTAATTCATGTCTCCGTCATCGACTGGTTGCTGTTGGATGAATCGTTGTACTTAGGAGGGTATGTTACCCAACTTTTAGTTTCCCTGATTTTTTTATTTATATAAACTCGTTTCACACCATAATAAAATGTCGTTAATGCAGATTAAGTGGAGCTATCCTTACTGTTTTCGGATTGATTATCTTCAATAAAGTTAAAGGAGTTGAGAACAAAATGCTCAAGAAAAAAAAACTGGAAGATGATTTGGAAATTGGCGAGAGGGATGGTGAGAGGGCTGCTGAGAGGGATGGTGAGAGGGATGGTGAGAGGGCTGCTGAGTCTGATGATGAAATAGTTGCACTATAAGGTAGTTTCCAGTGAACTATAAGGTAGTTTGCCGTGTTGGTTCCATTGATGACAAACTCGAAACGTTTTGCTATGGAGCTAATATGCTGTGGGGAATTTGGAATTTAAGAAATCTTTATAATTTTGAGAACAAGACTGTTTTGGTGCAGCAAATTGATACCTCCTTAAAGTGTAATAAACCTCAATTCCTTTTTGTTGTCTTTCTTTAGTACATTTCCTTCTTGTTGTTGATACAGGAAAGTTGACCACAAAAATTGCATCTCCACTCCGGTAGTAAATTTAAGAGTTACTCCTGATATTCATGCCCTGACATTAGTTAAGGAGCGAACCCAGGCAGCCATTTACATTGGTCCAAAAAACCAATGCAAATGCAACCTATGATTTTCTCTTTTAAACTTCCATGCACAATCTATGACATGTTGAACAGAGAGAGGTTGGAAGCTGGGACCAATATGGCCCAAGTACACCTAAACTCCGATAATCAGCACTTTTAGTTGGGATATATTTTGCTCTCTGGATCACATCTCTACAGAAGACGAAAAACCCGCCACAAGAGCAAGAGACCATCCCACTGAATCCTGTATTTTGCAACAACGCCGCGAGATGTGTTTTCAGAATATCTCATCCTTCTCACATCTTAGGCGCAAGAGCAAACCCCATATATCACATGAATTATCCCCAGAAATCCACAAACTCAGCAATCATATTTTACCAAATACAGTATGTGAAATGCAACTTGCAGTATATGTAATCACTTACTAGGTTACTCCCCAATAACTCACTCCCCAAACATTAACAACAATTCAGTGAATTTCAAAATTAAGTGGACTCAATCAGAAATTCAATAATGGGGCAATCCAAAGCTGAAAACTATAAGCTAATTTATGTTTGATGACATTTTAATTTCTTTGGATGGAAAAAAGATAAAGCGTCTTTTAACATTGTAAAAGTTTAAACATTGTTTGGATGGGCGGAACTTCACCTTTCTAATGAAAGATGTTTTTATTTGTAATATAAATAAACCAATACAAAAAGGAAGGTTTGATCATGGCAAATTATAAACCAACTCATAAACATTCTTATCTGAGTTATGTCGAAATATTCCTTCTCGACGAACCGACCAGCTGCAGTCATGATAGCATATGTCATCATCTACTCTACCATTATATATTTCAAAACTTCCAGAATTCTCCTCCCATGCCATTGAACACCAGAATAATGTTGTGACGAAAAGGTTGTTGCTAAATTGCCAATGGATATATCCTCCATTTGGGAGGTCATGTGGACCAAGATCATCGTCCGCCGATTTGCAATGTATTTGTAAATTTCCCGGTAAATCATTATGTACCCAGACAGTGGTTGTTGAGAAAATATTGATCTCGTCTTTTCCGGAGGATAGTTCTTGAGAGTATCCAGAAATTTGTGCTTGTGCAAAACACCAATAGAAAAGCAACTATGCAGTAGCCATGCATCTTCTTTATCAAACTGCCTTCCATGATTTTCTAGAGGAATTTGTGAACTAGTAGTATTGCTAATTTCTATCCAAGTGCATAACTAATATATAAGCGGTTTTCATTTGTAATTTGTAAACATAATCCATATATATGAAAATTCTGTGCATGCGTCTGAATACAAAAATATCTTTGAGTTCATGCGTTATGTACAAACACGGAAATAAAATATTCTTGATTCTCTGAGTTTATGTATCCTACTGAAATCTATTCCCGATTCACAAGCTTATTGCGCGGAAAATAACTAATGCTATTTATTTTTTCCTTTAATAAAGACGGTGATAATTCATATATATATATTTTTATTTTTTTTGATGTAAAAAGGATTTATATTAATCAAGAAATATAGTACAAAATGTTTATGAGTTCATTTTTATCAAAAACATTGTAAATAACATTAGATTTTAAAACCCTGTGCTGAATGTGGGAGAACCTGTGCCGAAGATGCTTTACTCGAGCTTCTTTTGCAATGTAGTCCGCCACGGAGTTATATTTCCTGTTTATATACTTTACCTGGGCTTGCGGAAGTTTTGCCAGTATTGAGTTCACTTCTTGTATGGTGTTATCCGCGCTCCAAGAAGAATCTTTGCAAGACTTGTTAATCTTCTCCGCCAGAGTTTTGCAGTCCGTTACTATTGAGATAGTGGATAATATATTTTCACTTAACCAAGAAGACGCCTTTAGCAAGGCTTTTGATTCTGCATGAAAGGCTGAGGAAGCCCACTCCGAACCAGCTTCAATATACATAAATGTTTCGATGTCCACAGAATAAAGTAAGAAAGCGTATCCCATGGTTGAATCCTCTTTTTTGAAAGCCGCATCAATAAATATTATCCAATCCGAAGATAGGTCGGACCATTTCTCTTTGGAGGTATTTCTTCTTTCTATTTTCATTGATTTTTGGATCCTTTCCTGTGTATTCTGGTTCATAAATTTCTTGATTTGCTCAATGAGGTGAATCGGGTTCGGGTTTATTTTCTCAAAAACTACCGAACATCTGTGCTTCCAAATGAACCAGGATATAGTAGCTATTTTATCCGACAGTTGAATGAAATCTTGGTCCGTGATCCACTCTTTTATCCAATTTTCAATGGAATCCGAAGTAATTCTAGTGTTCACCGCTTGTAGAGAAAGACCAAACAAAATAGCTTTTGCGAAGGGACAAAAGCGAAAAAGGTGTTGTTCTGATTCTTGCTCTTGGGAATTACACATTGGACACTCTGTGTTTATGTCTGAATTATGCGCTCTGAGTCTTGAATTAGTTGGAAGAGCTTTTTGGGCTAATTTCCAGATGAATAATTTGATTTTTGGGATTACTTAGATTTTCCATTTTTTTTGCCAGGGAAAGGAGATCAATGTATTGCTCTCTTGATCTTGATTTATAAGAAAGCTATAAACATTTTTTGCCGAGAAGGTTCCTGAAGGATGATGTTGCCATCTGACTTTGTCTTGTTCTTGTCTTTTTTGAGTAATAGCTAGGATTTTCGCTTTTATTTCTGGAGCAAAATAAGTATCAAGTTTTTCTTGATCCCATGTATTTTCGGGAGTGATCAACTCATTTACCCTCTGTGGAACCGGATCTTGGATATTAATGGGATTTTGAATGATATCTGTGTTAGGAACCCATTTGTCTTCCAAATTTTTTGTGGAAGCTCCATATTTTACTTGCCAGATAAAATTACCTTTAATGAGATCCAAACCTTTTTTTATGCTTGTCCAAATCCAAGATAATTTGGAAGATCTAGAGAATTCCAGGGGATGAGAGTTTGGGAAATATTTTGCTTTGAGAAGTTGAGCCCAATGTTGATCTTGCTCTGAGATGAGACGGCTAGCTAGTTTAGTAAGGAGAGCTGTGTTAAACTGGTGCGGATTCTTGATTCCAAGACCACCTTGGGATATAGGTTTGCAGATACTAGCCCAAGCCCTTATATATCCTCCTCTGCTTTTGCGCTTATCTTTATTCCACCAAAAATCTCTTTGGATTTTGTCCATTTGATCTAGCGTTTCTTTAGGAAGAGATAGCACTTGCATTTGGTAAATTGGATAACCTTGAAGAATGGATTTTATTAGAACTGTTCTGCCAGCTTGAGAGAGCAATTTAGATTTCCATCCTTGAAGAGTGGCATAGTATTTTTTGTAGCAAAGGTTCAAAATTTTCTTTTCTATTTTTATCGAAGAAGAGAGGAGTTCCCAAATATCTATCATTTTTTGTCATTAAGGGAACTTTTAGAATTCTCGCAATGATTTTTCCATGTTTCGGATGAATACTGAATTTCGGTAGGTTAACCATCTGACCCGTAATATTTCCAAATCTTGATAGGATGTCAAGCTAATTTTTTGCCTCACCTAGATCAGCTTTTGTGAATAAAAAGCAGTCATCTGCGAAGAAAAGATGAGAAATGTTCGGGGCATCTTTATTTATTTTAAGGCCCGAAATTTTCTTTTCAGAAACTGTTTTTTCTAGAAGTCTAGAGAGAATCTCCATGCAAATTATAAACAAGTATGGTGAAAGCGGGTCACCCTGTCTTAGTCCTCTGGATGTGGTAAATTTCGGACCCGGAGAACCATTTAGAAGGATAGAAAATGAGGTGGTCGATATGCATTGCATTATTAGCTTTACCCACGCGTCACCAAAACCTAGTGCTGATAGAGCCGATTTGATGAAGTTCCACTCCACTCTGTCGAAAGCTTTAGAGAGATGTAACTTTAAGGCGAAGTTACCTTTTATGGCTTTTGAGTTTTTCATTGAATGAATAAACTCGTGAGCGATGATAATGTTGTCAGTGATTTGTCTCCCTGGCAAAAAGGCGGATTGATTTGGGGATATTATCTTGTTTAGGATTGGCTTTAGCCGATTTGCTAGAATCTTGGATATGATCTTGTAAATTGTATTACTCAGGCTGATGGGTCTGAAGTCTGATGGGGTTTGTGGAGTGGATATTTTAGGGATCAGAGTAATGAAGGAATAGTTCAATTCCGGATTCAGGTTTCCGGTTTTAAAAAATTCTTGTATTGCATTAATTATATCTGGACCCATTATATCCCAATTAGCTTTAAAGAAGCCTGGCTGAAACCCATCTGGTCCTGGCGCTCCCCACTGGTTCATATTGGAAATTGTATTCCATATTTCTTCTTTTGATGGGATAATTGTTAAGGAAGAATTTTCCACCTCAGAAACGCAAGGTTCAATAAAGCTTGATAAATCTTCCACTAAGTTGTTGTTGTGCGAGGTTCCTATTTGAGTGAAGTGATTTATTAAGAGGGTATTGATTTGGTCTCTATCTGAAATCCACAGACCCGATGGTTCTCTGAGAGAGTTTATAGCATTGATTCTTTTTCTATTGGAAGCTGCAGCATGGAAGTACTCCGTGTTTTGGTCGTATTCTTTAAAAAATTTATCTCTTGATATTTGGTGGTAGTAATCATTTTTGATTTTGTACCATTTTTCTAGCTCAGCTTGGAGATTTCTTATTTTTTCTAAATTTTCGGAATATTTCCTAGATCTATGTAGACTTTCAATCCTATTATTCAGGGATTTTTTATTTTTATGAATGTTTCCGAACACATCTGAGTTCCATTGAGATAAATCCGAGGATAATAGTTGAAGCTTCGAATAGATGTTTGTATCCTGATTAATATTGGAGCGGAAATTCCAAGAGTTGGAAACCATTGATGATAACGTTGGGTGAGACAACCAAGATCTAATGCATCTAAATGGTTTTTGGATTTTTTGTTTTTTCGGATTTGAATCAAAAAGGAGAGGTGTATGATTAGAACCAACTCTAGGAAGATGACTCACCTTTGTGTCGGGAAATTTCTGCGACCATTGAAATGATGTCAATGCTCTGTCTATACTTTCACATATGTTGGCATCACCCTTTCTATTATCGGACCATGTGAACGGCGCTCCTTCATAACTCGCATCTTGAAGTCCCAAAGAGTCTATTGTTCGAACAATGAAAGATTTGCTGCTTGAGCTAGTTTTATTTCCACCTTGTTTCTCGTCTGGGTCTAAGATAACATTTAGATCTCCTATTAGGAGCCGGGGTTTGTTGACCTGTTGAGCAATGTTAGCAATATATGACCATTGTTCAAATTTAGCTTCCGGATCAACTGCACCATAAACACAAATGATTTGGACTTATATTTCTCCAATTTTTGTTTCAAAATGGCACACATTGAGATTTGATATATTAGATGCATATCTATATTATTGTGCCTCGCAATCGCCAACCCTTTTGCAATTCCCACGGAAGGAACAATAAACCAATCAGAGAACTGGGATTTTTTTGAAAAGATTTCCATTCGAGACAGTTGAGCTTTTGTCTCGACAAGAAAAACTATATCTGGCTTGTAATAATGAATGAGATGGTTAAAATGGTCTTGGGTAATTGGAGTTCCAATACCTTGGACATTCCAAGAGAGTAGTTTCATAATGAAACCTGGAAAAGGATTAAATCCACTATGAAGGAAAGGAGTAAAGTAAAGTTAAAATGCAGCTGATATGGGTAAAAAAAATATTTAGTAGTTGTACAGAAAAAATAGCTGATAATCCATATATATGAAAATTCTGTGCATGCGTCTGAATACATAAATAAAATATTCTTGATTCTCTGAGTTCATGCAAACACGGAAATAAAATATTCTTGATTCTTTGAGTCTATGTATCCTACTGAAATCTATTTCTGATTCAGAAGTTTATTGCGTGGAAAATAACTAATACTATTCATTTTTTCCTTTTATAAAGACGGTGGCGGAGTCGAGTTTTAAAAACACGGGGGTTTAAAAACAATTTTGATAAATTGGGTGGACTACAATCTAAAACTTTAAAAACTAAGGGACTAAATTTTAAAGACTAATTAGAGCCAGGTCTAGTCCATCCTGATTCCACCACTGCATATAGACGGAGAATATCAAGAAATTATGCGAATATATACATACAAGGAAGTGAAGGAAATAATGAAATATGGTATAATATTCTATTTATTCACTAGCCAGTTCACGATGATATATAGATAATAACCCATGCTACGCACTGGATGATATTGTTTGGCATTGTTTTCTTTTGCTCGTGCTCTTTTTATATGTCATATGTAAAATTTTGTAGATAATAACCTCTGCATTCCGACGGGAACCTTGTATAACTTTCTATCCGAAATTACGAACAAATACAAAATTGAATCACATAATTAGGTTCCCCCAGTATTGTAAAATACATTAGCCTTCATTATCTGGGTTGTAAGTGACTTGGTAGTCCATGAGTCAGGAAAATTACACAACAATTCGCTAACCATGTGCAGACTGTATAGTTTGTCCGATATGGACAATCCTGTACTTTTGGCTAGTAGTACTATAGTTACATTACAAAGGTGAACAGTCCATATATATTGACTACATTTTATATCACTCCAGGTACCAGATTGTATATACTCTTCTTCTAAGCGGGTTCTAGTCTTCAATAGTAACCATTTGCCTACAGAGAAACAAATCCTATCAATGTGGCAATAATGAAAAATTGATAAATATCATAATGTCGTTTTCTATAAGGTGGGCACTGGCAGCTATTGGCAGGTATTCTAATTCAACTACACTAACACAAATCTTTGTATAGTGAGTTAGCTAATCGAGTCTTCAGTCCTTTAGTCTTTTTATAAAACAGTTCCCTTAAGCTTCACCGTCAGATTTGAAAATTACTAAGATCGTGTAAGTGTTAAAAGGATTCTAATACCTTGTATACCTGGATCTTTAAGGCTGAATCTGGAATGTTGACAACGGGAGTTCAAAGAGATTTATGGCTTGTCTTGTGAAACATATAAATATATGAGTGTAGATACTGTTAACTGGTCGACAAAATATGTACCAAAGTGATCAATTCAACATCATCTAGAGGCGTTTTTTCTTTCAACTCCTAGTTGTGAGTAGCACCACCATGATCAAAGGCACCTGTACTGTATAACATTATAATACAAATTACATGATCCAAGACGTAACTCCTACTTCCTGCACAACATTACATGATCATATCACTCTAATAAGAATATCCAGAACTCCGAATTAGACTGCAAAGAGAAAAATAACCATCTTTAATAGGAACTAAAAACCACAACAAAAAATGAGAATAAACACCTTTATTTGGAGCCAAAAGTCGTTGGTAAAAGATAGTAAAAGAAAAACACAATTCAGCAAAAACAAAATGCTACCGTCCATGAAAGGGAAAGTTATAACAAATCAAATCATTTCATATAATCAATCGAAGCACACCTGTGTACCCACTCTCTTAATCCACCAGCAATCAAATGAAACCAATTCTTTTATTGGAAGAATCGATGCTTCAGTGTCAATTCTTTTTCGGTTTAGAGTTTTACTAAAATGAAACCAAAATAAAATTATACAGTCAGCCACACACAAAAAAAATGATTAATCAAAACGGCATTCTTGTTTTATTTGACCATACCTGCAAGCAGTTAGCAGTGTATTTACAAAGAATTTTAGTTGTAATTATTCCGTTTGCATTTTGTACAGCAGGTCTACAATTTCAGCGTACTTTTCAGTACCTGGATCGTATCCATCATATCCGAATGAAACTTCAAATCAAAAAAATAACTTACCAAATCAGTCTAAATGGTATTTTATCTGATCAACCATAAGCTACCAATGACCAGCCAGGACCTGAAACCGTTATCAATAGTAAATTAGACTATTTGTCTATTTTAAATTTTATTGACTTATGAAATCCAGATAGAAAGAAAATTTGATCAACCAATGGTTGCTTTTTCTATTTCGTAGTTTTGAAAAGAGAAAAACAAATTTAAAGACTTACTTGAAATGACATACCGAAGAATACAATTCTAATTTTGCAAATGACCTGTTATGTAAATAAGAGAATGGAAACATAAAATCATAAGAGCATGGACGTTTATCTGAACAACCTAATTGAAGAACACAATTTTAGTTCTAAAGTGTGGCTTTAAAGTTTGGATGAAAAGTTTCCAAATCATTTTTGGAATTTGAACAGTTGAGAGTGAAGAAGGAAGTGGCGGCAGTTATGGAAGTAGAGTGGGGAGAGTTGTCCACGATCAGGAGAAGTAAGTTGGCTAGTTGGGTATTGGTCGTTTACAAAAGTGTAAACATTTTTTATTTTTATTTTTATGGATGTGGGGCCAGAATGAATGAGAAATCTATATTATCAAATACTCTCTTCATAGTTCTGCACATCAATTATTATGGGTTCAGAACGGTTTGTACACACTAGTTTGCCGGCACGCGCTTCGCACGTGTATTTTTTTTGCTCTCTCATGGGCCCTCTTACACGTAACCCGCTCTATCTCTTTCTCTTAATTTGTTTTTGTTTCACTTTTACCATTTTAGCCTCACTGAATTTAGATTGTATGTTTTAATAGAGTTATAACACTAAGGGTAACATCGGAATATAAAAAATTCCAGCTACTCACGTGCTTTCCTACTGCCTTCTCACGGGACCACCGCACACATGACATACTCTCTTCTTTTTTTCCTCTTGATTTGATTTTGCATTTTTTCCTTTTTAGCCTCACTTAATTTAGATTGCATTTTTGACAAAGCTATAAAAATAAGGGCAAACTCTGGTTTTTAAAAGTTGCTGCTTGAAGTACTGTTCATGAACAGTGCCTAAGGGGAGTTGGCTTTATAATAGTAAAGTAATTGATCATAGAAAGATGTGAAATTAAGAATTCTGTTATTAGGAGGGAAAGAATGGATACGAGAAGGGATTAATTTTACCCAAATTATAGTCAACATATAGTCAAAGTCAAATACAATGGATAAAAGTAATTTTTTACAAAGTACCTAACATACCTTACCCTTAGTATCCTTAACTATTTTCGATCCTTAGAATCTGAAGAATCACCTGCATCAGAGTTTATTTCTTAATCAATAAAAGAGAAACCCTAACTTTATATAAAAATCGATTTGACGTAAGAACTTATTGGGGGAATTCTTTACTGTGATTATTATTAATGCTTACTGATGTCGTTAATCGGGTCAGTAGGAATCTTCCGCTTTTTTGCTTCTCTTTCCACAAACGTTAATTTTAATCCCGTAGTAAAATGAAAATTTGTGTCATTCTGTGTTTAATGATTTCTGTATACACATAATCCTCAGTTAGCCACGTGTTGCAAGTATTACACGTGGACAGTACAAAGCAAAGAAACATCAAACCACGATGCCACGGTACAACACCCAAGGGGCATACATCGTCATCATCTGCCACGTACTCACCACCAGGAAAATCCGACGACAGGAGGATCAAGGAGCACTTGTACATAAAACACCACGGAGCACCATAGAAGACCCACAAATCTGCTTTACCCTGTCCCAAGGTAGATCCGAAATGAACGGAGGAGATCAGTTTCACTGACAAGGAGGTGATAGCCGCAGTAACAGCTGTCTGACGCGTGCAGACTGCCCAATCACCCGCCTTAAATGCTACAAATATAGGGTACATGTCAAGCATCCTATGGAGAGATAGGAGGTGCATCATCGTTATGATACATTACCACTGAGAGGCATCGGGGAATAACGAAGATAGTCATCGGATCGGCACATTGACCAAGATGATAAGTATCCAAGGTGTCATTAAAGAGAGGCCCACACAGAAGAGTCTATAAATACCCTGCTCAACCAAAGGAGAAGGGGTCGACCAAATTTTATGAGAGAGAACTATAGTTAGGAGGAGAGAGATTGTAACAGTAAGTATGAGTTTTATCTATCTTCTTCTATCATCCTTCCCTACTCAGAGTCACTCGACTACCATTTGTAACCTTATATGATACATAGTGAAAAGACAAACCCCCCGTGGACGTAGGCCTTAGTGCTGAACCACGTAAATCATCGTCTCATTTACATTCTGCACTTATAATTTCCATATATCCTTACTATGCATCGTTTAAATCACCATAGTCTTATCTATGGTGCGAAACAAGGATGAGCCCGAAGGCTCATCGTTTCCAATATAAGTTTTATACACCATCATGTATTTACTTTAATCATTTTAGTATTTTTTATCGACATTGCGAACATTGATTGTGGACACGATGCTATCATCGTTACTTCTGTGTTCACAATTTGGCGCTAGAAACAGGGACACTTACGTCCTGGTAAAAGATTTATCTTTCCATGTGAACTCTTTTTATCGCTCAACACTGTTTTTCAGTACAGATTTTGGGTGAGAAACCAGCAAAAAGGATCAGATTTAAAAGGATTTTGGGTGAAACAAAACCTTTTCATTATAATAACCCGCAGATTTGAGAGATCGACTCAAAATACAAAAAAAAATTGGATTTGTTATCGACAAAAAATCTTTGGATCCATGTTTTCGTTTATAAAAACCCTGGGATCTATTGTCTCTTGCAAAGTATCCTTAGATCTACCTCTAGATCTGCGTATTCTCTTGAAAAAAGTCTTCAGAATCGTATTTTCTATTTCAAAATAACCTTCACTTTGGAGAACCGTAATATGGTCATGTTTTGGCTCACGCCTAACAAAAAGTACCTTCGATTTTTCTTATATTACCATTATCCTTGTGACTAACAAAACCCACGTGGTTATGTTTCCCCTGCCAACGGTTTATTCTTGCAGAACATGGATAAAACAAAGGATATGAGAAAAGCTAAGGCAGCGTCAAAGGAAACACCGAGGACCACACCATTCGTAACACGCATCAAGCAAAAGGGTGAAAAGCTCAAAGCCGTAAGAAAGAGGCAAGACGGAGCAGAAAGTACCACACCCCTAGATGCCAATGCAATAGCAGTGGAGGCCCTCAAAGCTGCAGCAGCCAAAGCCGATACCGCCAAAGCAGCAGCGGCAACCAGGACAAACGAACAACGAGAAGGGGTTGCGGAATCAACAATGCAGCAACCTGTCTATGGGATGCCACTCACCGAAGAGCAAAACCAACCGCTACTGACTGCCCAGCCCCTGTTAATGGCGAACCAGTCGGCACCACAACCTATGGAGCTTCAGGTCTTGCCCACCGATCCCCCGATCCCTCTGATCCAAACTGTAGATGAAGATCATACTATAGCCGCTGGTGGACAAGCACAGATAGGAACTCCGAACCAAAGATCAAACCATTCCATCCAGCTAGCAGCAGAGCTCGAAGAGTTGAAAAGGAATCAGAAGATATATGCGGATGTTGTAGCGCTACTTGCACGAGAGAACTAAGAGCTCAAGGATAAGATCGCCCACAACGCCAAAGTAGAAAACCAACATGATGAGGCGAATTCCAAGGCACCATAGCCAAACCGTGACCGAAGGATGGTAGTGGCCAACATCAATAACCCCGAACCATTGAACCGACGTGTTGCAAAAGGAAACAGATTGTTCGATCCCTATTACGTGCCCGAAGATTCAGACTACTTAGATAGTAATACCCGAAGATTCAGATTACTTCGATAGTAATACCCGAAGATCAGGACGATCAGACATGAGAGACGAGCATTTTCTCGCAATGGAGAGTCTTCATGCTGAAATGATAGCGGAGATCAAGCAATTGAAGACGAGGCAATGAGGAGGAAGGTTAGAAGAAGTAATGAGGGAAGACGTTACAACACCACTGACCGCATGTCTGGCGAGAGCCCTCATTCCTCCAAAATGCCCGATCCCAGCATTTGAATGTTACAATGGATCCAGCGATCCCGCAGCTCACCTTCGTTACTATAACCGAATTATGTCCCGATGGGATCGAGACGACGTGGTCCTCTGTAGATATTTCCCCTCAAGCCTGAAAGGATCAACATTATCCTGGTTTGATAACCTACCGCTTAATTCCATCTATTTCTACAGTCGACTCACAGAGGTATTCTTGGAAACGTACATGTACAACAAGACTGTCAACTCAGGAATGGACAAACTCTTTTCACCAACGGTCGCTTTTAAAGAAACGATCAGAGAATACACGGAGAGGTGGCACAAGATTTGTCAAGCAATAGGGAACATAGACCTGGTAGTTAGCATCAATTGTTACAAGTGGGGACTGGATAGGATGAGTCCATTGTTCGTTGAGATTCATGGAAGTATTCCCACGACCGAAGGGTATCTCCGGGTGATCATCGAAAAGCATGCCAGGTTGGAGGAAATCCAGCAAGACAACCCTAGGGCGCAGATGCAGAAATCTCATCGTACAAACTCAGTGGAGCAAGCCAGCGGGTCAAAGAGAACCAATTCGACCGAACGCTTCAACAAAGATAAAAGAGGACGAAGAGATGATCATCGGCGCAACGATCATAAGTTCGAAGATCAGGTCTACACGAAGCTCAACACTCTACGTTCGCATCTTAAGGGAGATCAAGGACCGAACCAACCTCAAGTGGCCATGGTCCAAGGGAAAGCAACCACCAAGATCCGAGAAATCAAGGGACTACTGCGAGTACCACTGCTTCAACGGTCACCAAACGGAGAAGTGCAAGAATCTCAAGATAATGATCCAAAAGCTGATTGACACGGGAGATCTCAAGCAAAATGTTCAAAATCCAGAACCTGAAGAAAGGACACATCAAAGCAAGCAAGTCCACTTACCTGAGAATGACCAAACGATCAATACTATTTCTTGCTCAGATCCCAGCGGCCCATCACTAACTGATCAAATAGGAAAAAGATTGAGAAAACAATTCGAGTACTATTGTGAATTATACAAGATCGATGGAGAAGAAGTGGATGGACACGAATGTTGGATGAATGCACCGCTGACTTTCTCAGCCGATGACGTCGATGAAGACATGGAAGACCATGACGATCCTTTGGTACTTACACTACCTGTCTCAGGATGGATTATGAAGAAGGTCTTGATCGATGGAGGGAGTTCAGTCAATGTCTTGTTCTATGATACCTTCAAGCGAATGAAATTAAATGATGAGCAGCTAATGTCTTCTTACTACACTATTTATGGATTCAACGGGGTAGCCACGAAGTCCCTAGGGGATATTGTCTTGGAAGTCAAATCTGGACCAATGAAGGTCAGCACCAGATTCAGCGTAGTGGATGCACCGTCCCCCTACAATGCTATCATCGTACGAAGATGGGTGCACAAACTCAAAGGAGTAGCTACCACGTACCACCAATACCTTAGATTTCCAACACCCGAAGGGGAAATGGAAATCAAAGGCGATCAAGTTACATCACGGGAATGTCAGGCCCTACAAAATCAACTCAACAGCGAGCAGGAAGAGCGGCGCAAGGCCCGAAGGGGCAAAAACAAAGCAGCGGCCAAAGACAAGGCGATCGACCTGTATCTTGAAGAAATCTCAGGGAAAAACCTAACGAAGAGTAGCTCCGTTCTAACTACCGAAGTAGGAAATTCAGGGGGAAAGGAAGCTAAAGAGTCCACCAAATAGCAATTAAAGAACGTTCCTCTCCTAGGGGAACGAAGCCTACATTTACACCGGTAGAGCCCACCAAGGAAATCAACATAAGAACATAAGAAGATCCTAAGATGATTAAGATAGGGACTCTGATGGATAAAGACCGAGAAGAAGCACTAATCAAACTGATCAAGGAGTACGCGAACATTTTCGCATGGAATCTAGGAGATATGCCAGGAATCGATCCCAAGATCATACAACACGAGCTTCGGATAAAGCCAGGCACAAGCCCCTTCAGGAAGAAATTACGCAAGGTAGCACCAGAATACCATCGAGCAGTCGAGAAAGAGCTTAACAAACTTATGGAAGCAGGATTCATAATAGAAGTTAGGTACCCCACATGGATCTCGAACATGGTCATCGTACCAAAAAAGAACGACGGGGTAAGGATATGCATCGACTTCACCAATCTCAACAAAGCGTGCCCAAAGGATAGCTACCCGCTCCCAAGCATCGATCAATTGGTGGATGTCGTAGAAGGACACGAAAAACTATCATTCATGGATGGATACTCTGGTTACAATCAAATAGCCCTGGCAGAAGAAGATCAACAACACACAGCATTCTTCACTCCACACGGACTTTACTGCTACACTCGCATGCCCTTCGGACTAGGGAATGCAGGGGAAACATACCAGAGGATGGTTGATGCAATCTTCAAACCATGGATTGGGAAAACCTTAGAAGTCTATGTTGATGATATGCTCGTCAAAAGTAAGCTGCGCAAGGATCACCTTCAGTACTTGAAAGATATCTTCAGTGCAATGAGGAAATATAGCATGAAAGTAAACCCAGAAAAGTGCACCTTCAGTGTCACATCAGGAAAATTCCTCGGATATTTAGTGACAAAGAGGGGCATTGAAGTCAATCCCGCTAAATTCCGGGCCATAGTGGAAATGCCATCCCCAAAGAATTTGAAGGAAGTCCAAAAACTCAACGGATCCATAACGGCACTCGGGAGATTCATCGCTAGATCATCGGACAAATGTAAACACTTCTCAAACATCCTCAAGAAAGAGAACAAGTTTGCATGGACCGCTGAGTGTGAAGAAGCTTTCCAAAAGATCAAAGAATACTTGGCAACAATCCCGATCCTCCAAAAAACTGAACCCGATGGGGTGCTGGCACTATATATAGCTGCAACCGAAGATGCAGTCAGTGTTGTACTGGTTAGAACCAACACGAAGGTGGAGCAGCCGATATATTACGTCAGTAAAACTCTCAATGCAGCAGAGATAAACTACACCAAGATTGAGCAACTTATACTGGCCCTAGTATGGGCGACGCAGAAGCTGAGAACCTACTTCTTGACTCAGTATGTTCGTGTCCCAAGCAAAGCCCCGCTGGAGTCTGTTCTCAAAAACGCAGGAAAAATGGGAAGAATAGCAAAGTGGAATATGTAGTTAGAACAATTCAACATCATGCTCCAAACTACCCAAAAATCACAAGTCTTGGCGGATTTCCTAGCAGATCTACCTCTAGATAATGGCGAATAAGTGAAGGATATACCAGGGTTAGACGAAGATGGAAAGGATCTGATCGATGTGCTCGAACCTTCCAGCCACGAAGATGGGAAGTCTTCGTCGACAGATCCAGGAACAAAGAAGGTGCAGGCATAGGAATCGTTATCACAACACCCACTGGTGATAGGATGATGTATGCACTGAGGCTGGAATTTGAAGGGCACACCAACAACATTGTTGAATATGAGGCAGTGGTACATGCTCTTCGACTGATAATAGAGTTGGGAATAACAGACGTACTCCTAACAAGTGACTCACAACTGGTCATCCGACAGATAGAGCTGGAATATAACACCTATGATGAAACTCTCTCAGCATACATGGCTCTGGTCCAAACTCTAGCATCGCAAGTGCCCAATATTAAGTTCTGACATCTGTGTAGGAAGGACAATAGACATGCCGATGCCTTAGCCTACATATCATCAATGCTGAAGGACAAGAATGTTAAAGCCATCAGAATAGCAAGAGTATACCAGCCTTCGGTCGCTCCGCCCCAAACCGTCGCTGCAATGAACCATGAAAACGACGTCGGGAAGACATTGCCGAAGACGATGCATGGGAAGATATCGCCGAAGACTTTGCCGAAGAAGATATCCTATCATGATCTAATGAGGACGAAGACTTTAGCAACGAACATGACTGGAGAACCAAAATCCACCTCTTCCTCGAAGAAGGGGCACTGCCCGCAGACGTAAAGCAAACTCGAAAGGTGCAGTCAAAGGCAGGAAGATACCAGCTTCGTGACGGAATCTTGTACAAGAAATCGTTCCTCGGACCCCTATTACGCTGCTTATCCAGAGAAGAGGGTCATCGTATCTTGAAGGACATTCATTATGGAGACGCAGGCAATCATAGCGGAATGAGATCATTGGCCGACAAAGCCAAAATACAAGGATATTACTGGCCGCAGATGATACAAGACGCTGCTAGGATGTCTAGAAGATGCGAAGAATGTAAGCGGTTCGCCAAAAGGATTCATTCCCCTACAACAGAGTTAAATTCAGTAGGAATCCCCTGGCCCTTCGCAAAATGGGGAATCGACATCGTCGGACCATTGGTCGAAGGAACTGGAAAAAGGAGATTCTTGATAGCCACATACTACTTAAGCAAATGGGTGGAAGCCAAAGCTCTAGCCAGGATCAGAGATGTAGACGTGTTCAATTTTATCTTCCAGAATATCATTTGCAGATTCGGCATTCCCGTAGAAATTGTTTCCGACAATGGCAAGTAGCTACAGGGAAAGAACACTGACATGCTCTTCGATACATTCAAGATAAGGAAGAACAAGTCCACTCCCATCTACCCTCAGAGCAATGGACAAGTCGAAGCCACAAACAAGATCATCGCCCTTATGCTCAAGAAAACGCTAGATGAACATAAAGGTCGATGGTGTGAGCAACTGCACAATAGCCTGTGGTCATACCGAATCACAATAAGATCAGAAACCGGTGAATCTCCATTCCTCCTCACTTACGGATCCGAAGCAGTCATCCCAACGGAGATAATCATGCCTACGACAAAGACCGAAGCATGGGAAAAGAACCTCACAGCAGATATGATGCTAGAGAGTCTTGATGATCTAGAAGAGAGAATGGAAACTGCATTACAAAGAATGGAGAATTATCAGCGTAGGCTAGCAAGGGAGTACAATAAAAAGGTTAAACTTAGAAATTTTGTAGAAGGACAGTATGTGCTACGGAATATACCACAATATCAACGAGAAAAGAAATGGGGTAAGTTAGCACCAACATGGGGAGGACCATTTGTCATACACGACATCGCAGGAAAGGGATCGTACTACCTGCGTAACTTAAAAGGAGAAATCCTAAGGCACCCTTGGAATGCGAAATACCTCAAGCTATACTATCCATGAAGTAACGCAGCTCTGCATCTGTGTGAAGAATACCAGAAGAAGAAAACAGCGTATCCGCTCGACATGTTTCTGTCTCTGGCCGGGGAGTAGCAGACCTCATCACATCAATCAAACAAAAACTTTTGTGTACCATACGACTCAACAAAAAATGAAGAACTCGATAACGATTCCTTACGTGCATACATATTAGGGAAAGTACTTACGTACAATCTCTCTGGACTCCCCTATCAGCTTCTATGAGTGTATGACCATGGGGAAGAATTACAGCAGAAAGAGATACCCAACCTAATATAAGGCAGCGATTCGGCGGAATGGGTGCATGTAAATAATTCAATAACGCACCACATATCCGAGAACGCTTCATCAACCCCCACCGTCAGGTGATCCTCTGGCCCAGGATTAGCCGACGGGGTGACAGGTTCAAAACAAATAAAAAAGGTACATACCATCGTTATTTTTGCAACACACTCATCGTTTTTCATTAACATTCTTTTTAAGTAAATTAAATATATAAAGTAACGCTGCAGATAAAGCAAAACTGTGCATACTTAAAAAGACTGATGATCCATTTCATAAAAAGTTGGTTACAAGTCTGGGGAGGTAAGCAAGAAATACAAGAGATATACAAAAAATATCCCGAAGCTACATAATTAACAACGATCAACTCTCTACTCTATCACGAAGATCTACTTTTCTTTTGAAGGCTCGGCACGATCAACAGGTCGTTCCTTTTGAGAAGAGGGGACGCTCCCCCCAGAGGACGGACCAGAGGTGGACTTGAAAGGGTCGGGTACAGGACGACGTTTGTACCTCTTGGTTATGCCTTGCTCTTTCAAAAGACCCTGTTCTATCTGAGACAACATCTTGTTAACTTCCAAAGAAAAGCTGACGGCGAGCTTCGTGCGTGATAATAGTAATCTTGAGCTCAGACTGAGTCAATAACGATGCCAATCGCTCCACTTCCTTTGCTGATTCATTCACTACCACGTCTTGAGATCCTGCTAATCCTTCAAAATACTTGGTTTGTCCTTGCTGCTTAACTAGCTCAGATTGAGTCTTTTTAAACTTCTCATTTGCAAGGCCAAGCTGTCTCTCGAGCTCTGGGGAAAAAAACTATCAGAAAAAAGGAATCAGGAAACTATCCACGACCAAATGAACATATACATTCGGCATTAGCCGAAGCCATTTCAAATTCATTTACTGCTGCATCCCGAGCATCGTCAAGGAAATCGTATACATCGGAAAGTTTCTTATAGTCGAGTTGAAGGTTTTCGAGATCAAATTGGCACTGATCCAACTCTACCTGCTTCATGGAATCCAAATGATGAAGACGATTGACTTCGTTATTCATTTCCTCGATCTCTTTGGTGAGTCTATACATGTTAACCTCTAAATATTTCTCTGATTCCACCAGACGAGCAACATCGGCACGAGAAGTAGTTAAGGCTTTGCTAAGAGCATGCACCTCCGCCCTAGCATCGTCCCTTTATTGAACAAGCCGCTGTATATAATCCCAAATTTCAGGGTCATGGGACGAACGGGATTGACGAAGCTCTACTTCTAGATCCGTTACTTTGGCTTCCAATCGAGAAGCTTCATCCCGGTCCTCATAAAGAGATTGGCGTGTCCATTCCATGGTACCTTTAAATTGATTACGAGCGGCGGACATGGAATTCCGTATTTCAAACATTTGATCTTGTTGTTTCCGGTAACCCACCAACAATTTATTATGCTGATCGGCACGAGAGTTCCACTTATTAGCTTCCCCTATTATCTTCGACACCAACTCTTTAATCCGAGAAGCTTGGCGAGTCCTCTCACCCTGAAGCCATACTAATTCTTCGACATCACTCGCTGGAGACAGGGCCGGCTAACTCAGAAAGAACACTAAGAAGTCGAAGGTGGAAGAAAATAAGAAGGGACAAACCTTTAGATGACGAATCCTCAGCACGAGTCTTCTCCAAATCCCCACGAAGAGAAGCCACCTCTTGACGAAGATGTTCTTCAGTGGCACCTGCCTGCTGCTTCCCCTTCAGTTGTTCCTTCATCTCCAATATCTCCTTGTCCTTGGCCAAGAGAGATTCCTGAGCAGTAAACAACTCATCATCCCTCTGACGTAGCTTCGCCTCCAGCTTGAGTGCCTTAGCTCTGAAGAATTGATATAGGGCATGGTTGTAGTGCTCGCTCCTTGCCAACTACAACAACCAGGGGAAAGTAAGAATACTAACAAAGAAAAAACTGTTCTACTTCGACATAGAACAAGAACGACATCATACCTCGAGAATACGCTGCTGGGGAAAGCCATATTGATGACCAATAGTTATGGCCATCATCTCAGAGATCGAAGAAGGAGAAGCGTCCAAGAGACCATATGGGACTGCCACACCTAGGTCTCGTTTCCAAGCTTCGTTTACCTTGTCCAAAGGTGACAACTCCATGTTCCGATGCGTGATAGCATCAGAATCCCTCTCACCAGGAATAATAGGGGCAGGGTAAGGCACATTCATAAGACCCTTCTTCTTTAACCAGTCGAAGGTCTCATCGTCCCTACCGCGCATCACAGTGTTGATAAAACCTTCGGAAGATGCACCAGCGGCGGTTCTCCTCTCAACAGAGGTATCATTACCTGCAGAGGTACCTACACCAGCAACGGTCTCCTTTCCTTTTGCTTCCTTAGAAGCACGAAGTTCGGCATCCTCGCCATCTGAACTCTCCTCCTCTTCGGCTGCTTTTTCATCATTGTCCTCTACCACTGCCTCCCAATCATCGTTAGGAGACAGAAAAGTAAAATCTGAAGCTATCCCCATCGCAGCACCAATATCTACCTGACCACCAGCGGAGTAGATCTTACCAAAGGAGAATTCCTGGTTCGGCTCTGAGATATTCATCGGCTTGAGAATTGCTGATTGGAGATCAGCATCTTCATTTCTTTGACAAGGACTGCCCTCGGGATCAGCCATAAGATCTTCCTTGTGCCCCTCAGGAGCAATTTGTTCTTTAGTATCTTCATTATTATCAGGAGTAGTCTCAGTACGTTCTTCTTCATCGTTCTCCTCCTTCTCTTCCTCATCAAATTCTTCTTCGTCACCCACCGGACTGGTAACTTCAGGTATCCCCGACTCTCCAACTTCCATAGTAGAAGATTCAACGGGACAAAATCTTCTTCTTCCTCGAAGACTACAGTAAACACACATCAATCTCTGATTCAAGGGGAAAAACACATATACAACACATCATGTTAAATCATACCTTGACAGTAGTGGTACCCTTCGGAGGAAGACCAACCTCGGAACTCTCTTCATCATCAGCATCAACAGCTTCAACGGTATAGTCAAAGTTCATACCAGCAAAATTCAAAGCCCAAGGACAATAATCACCATAGCGGGATGAGGCACCGTCACGAGGTTTGCTTCCAGTAGTAGGCTTCCATCCATGCGGATTAGGGATCCAACCATGGGCCCAAGAGCCAATAATTTCAAGTTGCGTGGCATGCCATTCATGATCATGATCGCGACGAAGACGCTCCTTGAGGGGAAAGAGCTCCGGTTTATCAGTTCCTTCGGTACCAGGAACGTACCGCGGCTTCGAGTCGCTTACTTCACTAAAAAGACGAACCTCACCATGGGGAGCAGCCATCGTACGAAGATCAACACTCCACCGCTTCCTGTTCCTACAGTTAACATAGTCTCCAAAACAAGCATTGAAATTCTCAGGGGTATACAAACTCTTCTCCTCAGGATCAGGAGTATAACACGTCATCATCGTCTCACCTTTGCTCCGAAGGTAACATTCAAGAAGAGTTCGCAGGTAGTTCCCACTCAATTGAACCACTGAGCGGCAGTGGGTACGATGAGTAGAGCCCTCACGACGCGCCAAAATATCATAGTAGAATGAATCTCCCCACTTATACAAATGAAGTATTAAAACCGCTTCAAAGGCACCCACGGTCGTCAACAGATGCTGGGAATCATACTTATAATTCTTTATCATGTCATAAGTAAGATCATCACCCTGATTGTAAAAACGAACCTCAAAATGCTCAAGACCATGCTTTACTTTAAACTCTTCGAGGTTAATATGCTTGAAGGAGACATGAGCCCACTTTTTCTTCTTTGGAGCTGGAGCAGTTCGTTCAGAAGGGGCAACCCCAGAAGATGGTGTTTTACCCGATGATGTCTTCTTCGAGGACTCATCTCCGAAGCCTTTCTCTTTGACGATGGGTTCCTCGACAAATCTACATCCTTTGGCAAAGACTTCTTCGAAGAAGGGTCTTTCGACGAAGCAGTTTTTAGTGGAGCTTTAGATTTCTGTGAAGACGACGGGGCAGTAGGAGCGATAGAACGTAGAGGTTGAACTTCCAATGGCTCCGAGCGCTGTGAAGAAGGTCTAGATGTAGGACGATCAACCGCATAGCGAGATCCTCTTGTCTGATCTCCCATCTTTTGAGAAGAATCCTTCGGATCAGATGACGAAGAATTTCTATGAGGACGAAGATCCGACTGAGCAGACCTGGTCGGCCCACCCTTCGGCGGAGATATGCCAGGACTCCTAGTTGGAGATCTATAAGGACTCGTCGACGGAGATTTATAAGGAACACGTCTACGATCATTACCCTACATAGCTATCTGAAAGGGGCATCAAAGAGTAACAAAGGCTAAAAACAGAGCTGTGATCATCATTTTTGCATCAAGAACACCATTAAAACATAAGAAAGAAACCCAGAAGTAATCAAAACACTAGGCTCCAGATTTCGTGATGAAGAATAGGGGCAAGTATATATACTTTCGTATATTATGTTCTCCATCACGAAACTCATAAGCACAATAGCAACAGAGATGTATAACAAACAACAACAGAAGAATCAAATATGATCGAAATCATAGACATAACAGTGAAAAACAACACACCTGTAATAATGGCGAACTCAAATTCTATGGAGTTTTTCTTCAAATAATTGGGAAACGACAGCAATGACTCTTCAAAGGATAATGATGTCACCGTGGGGAATCTTGTCAGAACATACCTGGGACAGTAGCTATGGGAAGAATTATCAGATGAAGTTAAGAACAAAAGAAGAACTGGGGAGATAATAAGAATGGAATAAAAGTTATTATGTCGTGACCCTCTCACATATTTATAACCGTAATAAATAAGGAAGAAAACTGCCCCGAAAATCAAGGGGAAGTTATTGCAAGGAGTGGGAAATGTGTAGAATGGGGGGAACGAGGAGTTTTTCTTCAAATATTGACTTTTTCAAACTTAGAAGAAAAATGGGCAAATTGTATACACATAATCCTCAGTTATCCACGTGTTGCAAGTATTACACGTGGACAGTACAAAGCAAAGAAACATCAAACCACGATGCCACGGTACAACACCCAAGGGGCATACATCGTCATCATCTGCCACGTACTCACCACCAGGCAAATCCGACGACAGGAGGATCAAGGAGCACCTGTACATAAAACACCACGGAGCACCATAGAATACCCACAAATCTGCTTTACCCTGTCCCAAGGTAGATCCGAAATGAACGGAGGAGATCAGTTTCACTGACAAGGAGGTGATAGCCGCAGTAACAGCTGTCTGACGCGTGCAGACTGCCCAATCACCCGCCTTAAATGCTACAAATATAGGGTACGTGTCAAGCATCCTATGGAGAGATAGGAGGTGCATCATCGTTATGATACATTACCGCTGAGAGGCATCGGGGAATAACGAAGATAGTCATCGGATCGGCACATTGACCAAGATGATAAGTATCCAAGGTGTCATTAAAGAGAGGCCCATACAGAAGAGTCTATAAATACCCTGCTCAACCAAAGGAGAAGGGGTCGACCAAATTTTATGAAAGAGAACTATAGTTAGGAGGAGAGAGATTGTAACAGTAAGTATGAGTTTTATCTATCTTCTTCTATCATCCTTCCCTACTCAGAGTCACTCGACTACCATTTGTAACCTTATATGATACATAGTGAAAAGCCAAACCCCCCGTGGACGTAGGCCTTAGTGCTGAACCACGTAAATCATCGTCTCATTTACATTCTGCACTTATAATTTCCATATATCCTTACTATGCATCGTTTAAATCACCATAGTCTTATCTATGGTGCGAAACAAGGATGAGCCCGAAGGCTCATCGTTTCCAATATAAGTTTTATACACCATCATGTATTTACTTTAATCATTTTAGTAATTTTTATCGACATTGCGAACATTGATTGTGGACACAATGCTATCTTCGTTACTTCTGTGTTCACAATTTCTTTCATCTTTCACACATAAATAATTGCACTTTAGATCTGTGATTTTCTATGTATACCAATCGATTCTCTAAGCATATAAATTATTGTTCAAGCTCGTGATACTGGGAATAGAATTTGCAATCAAGGATGTGAACAGATTTTGGGTTCCCAGAGATTGATAAATGTTGTTGACAATCATGTTAGACATGAAAATGTTCCACTTAAATACTACAAGAATTTTAGTTAACATCTATCTTACAAAAACAAATGGTTTTTGTAAAATCCGATGGTTGTTAATGAGTTTTAAAGTGCGATCCACGGCCACCATTTTCTCTCAAAATTCAGAAAGTTGAGAGACAAATCACGGCTAAGAATCAACCCATGTTTAACGCCCCCATCCAACCGACCAGAATCACTCATTCCGTCCGTTATCAGAACCATTAATCCGTCTGTTATCAAAACCATGAATACCAGCAGCAATTTAGGGCATCAATCTGCCTGATAATTGAGTTGTTTCCAATAATATTTTCCCCCTCCTATGATCTTCTTCAGTTACGAATCATACATTGATCTCCTCTTCAGTTACGAATACAAAAAAGATTTTCTTTAAAGATCCAATAATAACTTCAAACGTTACATGCAATAGCATTCTTTCAAAAATGTTCCGCTATATAAACCCTAGACGAGGTGATCATCTTTCCCAGTTTCAGTCGCATTCTCTTTCAGCATTACTAGGTAATGGCCGGTTATTTTTTATTCGATTCTTTCGGTGATAGTTTGATTTGCTTTGAGTTAGGTTTTGATTGTTGGATTCAGAAAATCATCAGAGTTCCAAACATCTTAGGTAATTGATTTTTCATTCAGTTGATTACTTTGTTCATTCAATTGATTTTTATTTTTATTTTTTTTGGGTTCTGGACTTTGTTCATTCCTGTCTAGATTATGAAATCTGTAAATGAGTGATTATGAAATCTGTACCCATAACTCTAATAATCGCCATCTATTTTTTTGATTTCATATCATTGGAGTTAGTTTTGACGAGTAAATTGGTTCCAATTTTTGGCAGTCCATACCCCATCACTTTTTTCAAATGGGTTCCCAGATTGTCAACAGCCCTTCCAAAAGTCCCGCATCCACCTACAAAACTTTCTCCCATATTGGCGAGGCCGAAGAAGGCACCAAGTGGATGACTCGCGTCCGAATCTCACGAAAGTGGAATGAATTAGATTTCATGGGGACCAACGAGGTCACCAGGATGTCTTCATGCTTGATGACAATGTAAGTATGCGAAGTAGTTTATTATCTGTGAATTTTCAGACATTAGGAATGATTGGCACCACTGACTATACAAACAATGGTTTTAATTTATGATACCATTGTCATCAGGGTGACGAACTGCACGGTGTTGTCCCCAAAAAACTCATTTGGAAATTTGATCCGTTGCTGCGCTTTGGGGGAATATATTCCCTGAACAAATTCACTATCCTTGATGAAAAA
>JAJJMB010009125.1:11292023-11326006 GCA_023531105.1 Papaver atlanticum | reverse complement strand
GATAATCCAACGTTAACAGACTCCGTTCTGTGTGTGATTGATCACAAGAGATTCAAGTTGATTGTGTGCAGGTGTTTATTTAAGATCAAAGAAGACTTGAAGACAAGAAGACTTTTTGGGTTCATAATCTTTGGTGTGCACAATACTTGTTTCGGCTGGAAAGGGATCCAACTATAATCGGTTTATCTTTGTGATAAATTGGATTGCTTAGTTGAGTAGATCGGCATCAATACACTTCTTTGTGATTAATAGTATTGATTGCATAGTCTAACAATTACTTCGGTAGTTGTTGAGAGATTGATCTAAGGACCCGACAAAGGAGTTTATTTGTTAAACGGAAGAGCCTTTGTCAAACTCATATCACGTTGTTTGAAAAGAGTTGTTACCGAACAGATTTGTTGTTCCTTTACTGTTTGGAATACGAACCAAAGGGATTGTTCCAAGTGCGTGACCTACTGCAAGTTGGAGGCGCAGGGATAATGAGGAAACTAGGTGAACTATAGGTTTAGTTGCTTGGTCTCAACTATACGGAGTTGGTTTGATTTTGTATAGCAACTTAATTCTGAGAGTATTCAATTGTGGACTAGGTCCCGGGGTTTTTCTGCATTTGCGGTTTCCTCGTTAACAAAATCTTGCTGTGTCATTTACTTTTATTTTCCGCAATTATAATTGTGTTTATTATAATTTAAAGTAAATCGCACAAACGTTAATTCCTATTTTACTTGATAGATAATCCCTAGAGTTTGGTTAAGTCCGAACCTATTATCAAGTAAACATACTTCGTTGTTGTATTGTCTCGATCTCGTATCCATAGACGATCACACGAAGTGTAAACCGATTAGTTGTATTGTCTCGACTCAGTCCATAGACAATCACTTTCGGAAAAGACTTATAGGTGGAAAAGTTTTAGATTGAGGTATATTTGGGTACCTTCGTCTTTTCAATAATTATCAAGGTCCGAGTATAACGTCACATTCAGAGGTGCGCCATTCTTTAGGGAAGATGGATGTCAAATGCATACACTGTGGAGCACTGCACTGGATGGACGAGAGGCTTACAAAGTCATCTAAGAAAAAACCTTTGTTCGGTACCTGCTGTATTGAAGGTCAGATAAAACTACCTGAATTGAGGGTACCCCCAAGGAGATGTTGGAACTGTTGGAGGGAAACCATGCCATTGCAAAGCATTTTCGTAATAGAATTCGCAGGTATCTCATACTCAACTGATACGATCATACATGAATACCTGAAATAGGTAACTAAACACTTCATTTTAACCCTGATCCAGGTACAATAACTCCAATGCTTTCACAAGCTTGGGCTGCAGCCTTGAACCTAGAATTTTTAAGGGAAAAGGACCGCCCAGCTTTACCATATATGGAGAACTACGCCATCGAACAGGTTCAATTGTACCCGCAGAAAAGGATGACGCCGTATTCTCGCAGTTGTACATATACGACCCATCCTTTGCGCTGTCGAAACGTATCGAGCGTAACCCGAATCTGGACATTCAGGTTATGAAGATCATCCAACAAACTCTGCTGCGTCATAATTCTTTCATCACGTTATATGACCAAGCATTTGAGAAGCTTAAACAGAACGATTCCATAATTGAGGATGTACATGTGTCCCTCCACTACAAAACAGAAACAGATCAACGGCGGTACAACCTACCTACTACGGATGAGATTGCGGTCATATTACCTGGAGATGAACCTATTAAATCAAGCGCGCGCGACATTGTCATCCATCTAAAGGCAAACAAAGGTTTCAGCAGAATCAATGAATGCCATCCTGCTTACTTGCCACTACACTATGTTCTTTTTTTCCCATATGGTGAACTGGGATGGGAACCAAGCCTTGGACGGTGGAAGTGGGATAAGGAACGAAAATGCTGGGTGGAGTCTGTTGCCCGTTTGACTATGATGGACTATTACGCATACCGACTGTTTTCCCGCCAGACGGAATACTCAACAATACTCAGGGGAGGGCAACTATTTCAGGAATTTGTAGTGGCCGCTTGGGCTGCGACGGAGCAAAATCGCCTGGGATGGGCACGAAAAAATCAACCAACACTACGAGCTCAAAACTACCAGGGCATGACAGACATGGGAATTACATGAAAAAAGCCTGGAGAAGTGGGAACGCCAGTAGTTCTGCCTTCCAGCTTCATCGGGGGTCCTAGGCACATGTTTGAGATTTATCAGGATTCTATGGCGATTACACGGTTCAACCATCATCCAGATATATTCTTGACAATGACAGCCAACCCAAATTGGCCGGAAATTCGCGGATCACTATACCCACATCAACAGCCACATGAACGACCTGATTTAACTGCCCGGGTGTTCGAGTTGAAATGTAAACAGCTGATGGATGAGATACAAGAGAAGAATATCTTTGGGAAATCGGTGGCACATGTTTACACAATTGAGTTCCAGAAGCGGGGTCTCCCACACATGCATGCCTTGATATTTTTAGCAGGACCTGATAAGATACAAACCAAGGAGCAGGTGGATAAATTAGTGTGTGCAGAGTTCCCGGATGAGGTGAAGGATCCCGCCCTGTTTGACACGATCAAAAGGTGTATGGTTCACGGACCATGTGGACATAGGAACCCCACGGCACTCTGATTGAGAAAGGTAAATGCACAAATGGCTATCCGAAATTGTATGCAGAATCAACCTGAAGATACCCAATCTACAAACGCCCCAACGACGGACGCCAGGTAAAGCGCCGCAAACACGTCTTTACAAATGCTGATGTTGTCCCATACAACCCATATCTTTCTAGAATGTTTGACTGCCATATCAATGTGGAGGTCTGCGCGAGTGTTATGGCAGTTAAATATATACACAAATATATTTACAAGGGCCACGACCGTGCAACGATGGTGGCTCGGGGAAAGGATGAAATCAAACAGTATTTGGATGCTAGATATATTGGTCCACCAGAAGGTTGTTGGCGTCTATTGGGCAATCGATTGCACGAAGAGCATCCATCGGTAATCCGATTAGCAGTGCACCTGCCGGGCCAGCAGCGAGTGGTGTTCGATTCTGAGGGAACGGTGACAGTGATCCAGGAGAAGGCAGAGAAAACGAAAACAACACTGATGGGTTATTTTGAATTCTACCAGATGAATCATGAAGCACCGGCGTACACTTACCCGGAATTCCCACAACACTGTGTGTGGAGGGACCACAAGTGGTCCATGAGAAAGAAGCAGTTCTCAATAGGCAGAATGTACTTTGTCAATCCAAACGCGGGTGAGCTATACTACTTGAGGATGTTGCTGACCATAGTCAAGGGTGCAAACTCATTCAATCAATTGAAGAGTACAATGATAGATGAGGTTGAAGTGATTCATAGAACTTTTAGATTAGCATGTCTTGCCAGAGGTCTGCTAGAACATGATGGAGAGTGGCATAAATGCTTGGGAGAAGCGTCTGTGATAAAAACGGGGTATCAACTCAGGCAGCTTTTTGGTATCATACTAACACAATGTTCACCATCTGATCCGGGAGTTCTGTGGGGAAATTTTGGAAAGTACATCTGCGATGATATTGCACATAGGTTAAAAATACAGTATGGAATACCTAAAGCAACGGAGGAACAGGTTCTGGATTATGGACTATATCTCATTGAAAAAATAGTCCAAGAGACCGGCAAAGAGCTCAAGGATTTTGAAACAATGCCAAAGCCAAAGGGGAACTGGAGCAACGTAGTTGGAAATAGACTCATATGGGAGCACCGGCAGTTGCAATTTGACATTCAGGAATCGGTCGTCGTGTCAAATATAGCCAAACTGAATTCCGCGCAGAGGGAGGCATACAACAAAATCAAAGATTCGGTAGATAACAATTGGGGGAAGATTTTCTTCCTGAATGGAAGTGCAGGAACAGGCAAGACATTACTGTACAACACGGTGTCAGCAAACTGCAGAATCAAAGGTGAAATCGTCCTCACTGTTGCTTCATGTTGTCTCGGCTTTGTTACTTACAGGTGGGCGGACAGCACATTCCACTTTCAAAATTCCATTCGAGGTTCAAGAAACTTCAAAGAGTAAGGTGGACTATGAATCTAAAGAAGCAGAACTGTTGAGGAGCACTAAACTCATTATCTGGGATGAAGTGGCGATGCAGAACAAATTCTGCATAGAAGCGGTGGACAGAACCTTAAGAGATGTAACAAAGAACATAACAGCATTTGGAGGAATTACCGTCGTGCTGGGTGGCGACTTCAGACAGACTTTACCGGTTATTCAGAGAGGATGCAGGGAGCAAATTGTAGGAGCATCAATAAGAAGATCTGTACTATGGAATAACGTCATTGTCCTAAAATTGACGCAAAACATGAGATTAGGAAATGAGGACACCGAGAATGTTGAGTTCGCTGAATTCTTGCTGCAGGTATGCCAATTAAAATTTCCTTTAGAGCGTGGGGAACGAATTAATTTTTAGTAATTGGTGGCTTTATATGTCAGTTATTATATCTTTGGCAATTTCGGTGTTCGACTGAATTTAGTTTTGTATTTCAATTCATTGACACGCGTAATATTGCATCATGGAGTTAGTTTCTTCTTGGATTACTAACATTTCCTGTTTTGCTGGAGTACACGGATGGGGACCGATCCGGAACCAAAAATAAAACTGCCTCAAACAATGTATAGATGTGCAAATCTCAGTGAACTAATATCAAAAATCTATCCGGGTATAGAGGGCCATAACATTCCGACGGCAAAATATTTGACAGAGAGAACCATCCTTTCTCCCAGGAACGAGGACGTGGCAGCAATAAATGATGTAATTCTAAACATGTACCAAGGATCGTATCGTTCTTACATGGCGGCGGATAAGTTGGCCGAGGATTTGGAGAAGGGGTCATCAGGAAATATGGGATGCCCTTCTGAGAGTTTAAATGCAATGAATCCACCGGGTTTGCCACCGTTTAACTTGAAAGTAAAGGTGGGATCTCCAGTAATGTTGCTACGCAATATAGCAGCAAGTGATGGACTCTGCAATGGGATCAGATTGAGGGTGGAGTACTGCGGAGGACATGTAATTGAAGACACTATCTTGACCGGCGACAAACAAGGGCAATTGGTTTTCATCCCACGAATATCCCTCACGCCTTCATCATCTGATCTCATGGTCAGAATTTCAAGGAGACAGTTCCCTATACGGCTCGCGTACGCGATGACGATAAACAAGTCACAGGGCCAATCTGTGAAATTTGTTGGAATTGATTTGAGAACTCCAGTCTTCTGCCATGGACAACTATATGTGGCACTCTCAAGATGCACCACCGCCCGAAGAATCAAGCTGCTAATGCCAGAAAATAGTGAAGGCAACGAAACTGATAATGTGGTCTATCCGGAAATACTTTTGTAGTACATGTAGCCAATGCGGTTTATATGCCTGAAAACTGATTTCTTATTTGTGTGTACTCTGGGCTCTAATGGTAAGATATGTATTTCGCATTTTAAATTGTCGGTCCTTTTGAATGAATTGATTCCTGTTGAGAAATTGATTAAATTGAGCAGCAAAAATTTCATACCCACAAGTTCGGTAAAACTTTTGAATGACTTGATTCCTGTTGGTATAGTCAGTTTGAAAGAGTCAACAATATTTTGATTTGCATGGGTTTGAAGGGGAATAAAACTGAAATCAGCGCCTTGACCGGTTATGAATGACCATTAAGACAAACATAACGGAATATATTAGGTTGTGAATAACATTTAAGTCAAACGGAATAAAATATATTTCTCTCCCAATTAGTTGTTATTCTGAAACATAACTCTATATAAGTATCAAGGATTGTAGAACATAACCAAAATAGCCATCAGATCAATAGAAAGCAAAACTCCACCATCGCAGAATTCTGAATTATCCAAGAAAGAAAAAAAAAAAGGTTACATATTCTTATTTACATAATGGGAGCTAAGCAATTCAAACGGTATTTCAAATTACTAACGTATTATGATATATTTTGACAGGTCCGAAGAATGGATTCTGAACCCAGGGCTGTAAAGTACCTTAGGTCGTATCTCTACAAGAGTCATGCCAAAATCACAGGTAATCCACGTTCTGTGATTTAAGTTATTTGAAGAGCAATTCATATATGAATAAACTCTCCATGGTTAAATACGCAGCAGAGATAGATCAACAGGGAGATGCTGACTTGGGGGTAAACCCCAAGGAGATGCTGGGACTGTGGGAGGGAAACCATGTCCTGCCAAAGCGTTACTGTAATAAAATTCGCAGGTGACTCATACTCAACTGCTACGATTATACATAAATACCCGTAATAGGTAACTGATCACTTCATTTTAACCCACATCCAGGTACAACAACTCGAATGCTTTCACAAGATTGGCCTGCAGCCTTGAACCTAGAATTTTTAAGGGAAAAGGCCCGCACAGCTTTACCATACGTGGAGAACTACGCCGTGAAACAGGTTCAATTGTCCCCGTAGAAAAGGATGACGCCTTATTCTCACAGTTGTACATATACGACCCATCCTTTGCGCTGTCGAAACATAACGAGCTTAATCAGGTGGGGGGTTCGGAGTCCATGGAGTCTTTGGATTAGCACAGAAAAGGAGTCAGCGCTAGGAGGAGTTTTTAATTGCACGATTTAGTTTCAAGCATTAGGAGAAAATGTAGTCTTTGGGACATGATCTCTTATTCCTTATCAAAATTAATCTCGACTTTATGTAATAAGATTTAGAGTAAAGGATTTTTCTCTGCATCTACTATTTATTTTCACCAGTACTATTAATGAAATTTTGAGCATTTGTTTGAATAGTAATATGGGTGACGGCGATAACAAAATTGATAGCAAATGGGTCGGACCGGGACCATGCTCAGTTTCAATATCTCTAATAAACATAATCATGTGCCCAAAATCATCTGATTAAATTGGTCAGGTAAAAAGGGAAAGACATACGTTAAACCATATAATAGAATTTGATGAAATGACTAAAAGAACAGCTCAAGTGCATTCTTATACTGTAATTTATTTGGTGCCGAAGAAGGTGCAATTGAACATCATTACCGCGCCCATGTTAGCTTGGCGTATCACCATCTTTGCAGCAGCAGGAACACCCCAAAGGATGAGCATTTTTGAGTTGGAGAAATACCAAAGTACCGCTTCTGGAAAGGTAAAACTGTAAAGAATAATATCGAACAAAACAAATATATTCTAACTTATATATATATTTTATTTTTGATCGGTCAAAAGGAAAAGATTCATTGAAATAGAGGTATTTAAAAGGGTATCTCAACCCAATAAAAACAACCGACACAAAGGAGTACCTCAACCCAATATTCTAACTTATATATTTTTAACATAATGCTAACTATACCCACTACCGTTTGCGCTTAGGGAGTTAAAATTTTCAGCACCATAGCCAAAGTAACGAAATTCGAAGATGAATGGTCGTATACTTGTTGTTCGATTTGTGGCACAGAAGTCGAGACCACCGAATATGACAACTATTGTGTATTATGTGAAATAGATACACAACCAATGGAGCGGTAGTTCAGCCAATGTTGCAGTTTTAATAAATAATTATTAAAATCAAATATGCCTCTAAATATACTATGATATACAGGTTACGCATTAGAATGGAGGTGGAGGATGAATCTGGAAAAACAAGGTTCGAAGCAAGCGACGAACACGCTGAAAACATAATTTACGAGACTAAGCAATCCCTGCTTGACATGAAGAAGGTAACAGTTATAATAACAGGATTACTGATCAAAAAAGAAAAATAGCTGTTGTGGTGTTACTGCAATTTGTCTTACAAAATTTTATAATCATTGGAAATACAAATGCAGAAGGGAAATATGGTTGAAATTTTTGAAATCTTTTGTCAAGCGCTGAAGGAAGACATCGATTTTCACATCCTTATGTCACCACGAAACCTGGAGATCCCACATGGACTTCATACCATATCAAGAGTTAACCGACCCTTGATTGGTTGGGCTCGAAAAATAATAGGGGGAGACCATAAACCGGTAAAACTATGGACTGCAAAAAAAAATTATCTTAACTTTTTATAACAAATTTTTGGAAATGGATTGCGACTAATTTTTTTGAAATATGCAGATTGAAGAGACTGTTGTAGACGACTTGGCGGATTATAAGGGAGCTGAGGATTATGGGATGAAGACAGTTCATGTTATGAACAAGAATCAAATGACGAAGAAGAAAACTAACATCATGTTATTGATTCAAAAACTCAACCCATATGAATCTGTATCTAAGTATTATGTTACGCATGAATTAGTTTTTTTGGTTTGTTTTTGTTTTGAGCAATAATCTATTAAATAATAGCATTATGTTTCTAATAAGATTATATGCATCTTAGAAAGAATTGGATACTAGTGGAAAGAATCTTCAATATGAATGTTCAAAATGAATCCGAAATGTATGTGTCTGTAGTTCAACTAATCTCCGTCTAATAACATTAGTGAAATGTTGTTGATGTTCAGATCCCATGGGATCGTCCTTTTTAATAGGTACCAACTCTCACGCATACGTTGCTTGGTAATATGTTTGTTTGTGTTTTGTATTATGTCGTTATCTTCTTGCACTTCGTCACTAAAATGACACTATATTGCGTTTTGAATCATTAATAACCAGTACAGAATCATTAGCTCCTAAAAATTTCGATTTACACACATGATACCTCATGTTTTCTACTGTTTTGGGTTAATTCGGGGATAGGGGTGGGGTTGATTTTTCTTTTGTTGTCATAGGGTTTATCCAGTCCACTTGATTCATTAAATTTTTCAGAAAAGTAAGCAACAAATGTCAACAACACGAAGGTGATATGGTAGGTGAATTATCTATGCCGAGCACAAAAAGAAAAATACCCAATCGGTTATTGTTGACAACGGTCAAACTCCCGGGCCGTTACGGCACGGGTCATATCCTAGTAGTTGTATAATTAAGGATGACGCCAGCTAAAGCCCTTACTGAGTCCACATAGCGATATCGAAGGTGGAGAGCATGTCGCGACTCGCATGCTGTAAATTTGTTTTATTCTTCGAATTATAAGATACTTTTCGCAAGGAGAAAAATGTATCTAAGCTTTCTCATTCTTGGTTCGGAATTGTGTGGTAAACTAACTGTAATTAACGTCAAGGATATCATAAACATTTCATGATTTTCTTAAAAATTCAATCCCTCCTAAAAAAAAGTTAATTCCCTCCTCTTAATCCTTCCCTCCTCATGTCCATTCGTTCCCTCCTAATAGCGGGACCCTAAATTAATGAGTCCATTTTTAAGAACACGCAATTGGGGATAGGTAAAATAATTGGGGGATATGTTAATAAGATAAAATAGGGATTCAAATAGTAATTCACAGGTACCCCATATCCATATATTTTATGTAATTCCTAATTTATCCCCTTACTGATTATACTCAGTAGTTAATCATATTTAGTTAAGTTAATAGATTAGTTTGATAATGATTAGTATAAATCATTATCATTGTATTTGTTGATGCATCAACATTAAATCGAGATATTTATGATCATGAAGGTTTAGATGAAGCACCAACCCAGGAAAGTAAACAAGATGAACATACAAGGTTTAGATTAGCCACATGCATCAGTGGCAATGCAAGCCTTGAATCACCTTTATAATGAGCTTCTTCTTTTTTTTTTTTTTTTTTTTTAATCTTCCTAACATTGCACACTATAGTCATGCATAGAGTTTAGTAATTTAATTACGAAATCCGACCCTGTAATACAATTATCCACTATAACCTGTAAAAACTATGCCCCTTGGTTTTAATTTGTAGGCATACAATAAGATTAGTCATTAATGAATCTAAGATGGAAAAGAAGAAATATTAAAAAGTCATATACTCACTTTAAATCCAAATTGCCATCAGTAGTCAATATATCATCCGTTTTCCTAAAAGACTCGCTAGGATAAGAAGAAAAAATCATAACCATCTTCATTATCCAAGCTATCTCCAGTAACAGCATCACCACCAATACCATCAACCGCACATGGTCCAGGACCATTAAACACAATTCCTCTCACTGAAATGGAAGTTTAATCCTGAATGACAACATGAAACACAAACAAATTAAACATCAAGACGATAACTATTCCGCGTGAAAACAGAATGAAAGGGCATTAGAACATCCAACCGAACTTCAGTTTGAAACAAATGAGCCTAACGTGAATGAACAAATTCGAATGCATAAAAAAATATAGCCACACTACAAATTCGGCATACCTGAAAATAAAAATTGCAAGACCTTTACAATAATATACAATGAATCCCACACTCCATCAATCAATAAAAATTCTGTAAACTAATTACTATAGAAAACTTCATGGCCAAATAAAATAGGTTTTTTCAAGAAATACGTCTCTAGAAACAACACATATCCCTCTAAATAGTTGAACAATCTTTCAACAATCCATTTACACAATCAATTCCTTCTTGAGATAGTTCCTGAGTCGATTTTTGAAGCCAAATATATGATACCCGTGAGTCGATTTGAAGCCAAATATATGATAAAGATGATTTTCCAAGACTTCTTCTCGGAAGAGGATGAAAACAACTAAAAACGTTAGCATTCGGAGAAAGGAATTAACATATCATTCATGAGCATAAAAACGAAATTTGGGTGTTTCATTATCATGGGTGCATGGAGCATAGGTTATATTAGGGATTCTTCAATCAGTGAAAGCATTGCCAGGATGCTTAATTCTTTCCTCTTTGAAGAATTTCAAAAATAACCCCTCAAAACAATCATCGTCAGTTCCAGAAACCCTAAGTAAGATCAAAATTGAAGATAACTCTATGTATAAGAGTGTGTATGGAAAATTCAACAACTTACCCTAAGAAAATACGCCATTCATCTTGAATTCCAATCAAATTCAGATTTTTCACTCTCATCCAACCCTAGTTCCACTTCTTCCTTGTATTAAACCCTAGAAGAACACTTTTCATCTTCACCTTGATCTTCAACTCAGATACAGATTATGGTTTTTTTTTTTTTTTTTCTACAACAGTTGAGAAATAAAACTTCAAATCAGTAAAGTGACGAAGCGAGAAAGAATCGGGAAGATCAACATGAGCATTTTCCAACTTTTCTTTGTTTTCGTGGTTGGAATCTTAAACGAAAGATGAATTTAATGCACACTTCAAATAGTGCTGTAGGATCCACCACAGCGGTGGATTTATCTTTGCCAAGGACAAATCCCAATCACTCTTTACATAGGCCAAGTTATCCAAACTGTGCCATATATTCTAGAAAAGTTTAGAAAACTTAGGAAAGATAAAGGACGTTCTGAATTCATTTTTGGGAAAGCTAAATCTACTGCTATAAATTGATCTGTTTAATTAACTTTCAATAATAAATGTTCTATTGATATCTCATAATAAATGTTTCTTTAATTAATCAAATAACATAGTAAATTTATTTTATATTAAATAAGTAGGCATTAATGGTGGTTGTGATGGTGGGCGGGGGAGGTGGATCGGCGGTGGGGATAATGGTGGTGGGTGTTGGTGAGAATGGTGGAGTGATGACGTTAATGGTTGTGGTGGTGGAAGAATTAGTGGTAGTGGGATGAGAAAGGTGTCCTAAGGTAGATAAATTATTTAGTTACCCTTGTTTGTTTTTTTTATGTTAGTTTTTAAAAGATATTTTTACTATATTATTATTAATATATTTTTTTTACAAGAAACTGGTTGGTAACCGTGCAACAAGTTGCGCTCCAACCCCTTTTTGGATAGCTAAACCTACTCTAATGAAAAGAAAATTACGAACTTTAACATTAGCATCATGTCTAGCTATATAATTTTTCAACCTCAATAAAAACTGTATGGTTTCGATACCAAGCTCACCTAAGGTAGTAAATTTATTTTTGTTTTAATTTTTTAATTTTTTTAAATTAAAAATAATATTAAATGCCCGATTTTTCTAGGGAGAAGATAAATCAATAGCTGTGGTTTTAAGATTATCAGGTCGGGGCAGCAAAGCAGATGAAACCTATTAAAAAAATTGACCATATACAAGGTTACATGCGAATCAATTGTAATTGTTTGGTTTCTCATATCTCTCTGTATTCCCATTTTTTGTCATGATTTTTGTTTTGCCATTTCTCCTCGACTTCATGTGATTATGCATGCCTACGAAATAGTTCATGGTAATAGGTAAAGTGAGAAGATAAGTAGATAAGAAACAAAATGGATCAAGAATTACAGATTATTAAACTTTTGGAAAATGAATAAACACAAATCTATGTAAATTTGGAATAATTTATATCACTAAAGGGAGAAAAATAATTCCTGAAGCTAACATATTTTGTAAGATTAATCTGATTGATTTTGAAGTAATTTCAGTTTTGTTACAAATTTGGTTTACGACCTTTGATGATTTATTTCTTTTCGAAGTAGGGACACTACTTTATTTTGAAGAAGTGAATGAAGTAGTGTTCAACTACCCATAGGTCCATAGGAATTTGAGGAGTTGGTTAACGATTAACTATGTTTGTCGTAAAAGATTGTATGACTTACAAACATAATATTAAAAGATTTGAGACTAAGGACATGTTTATTAACCAACACCTCAAAAACATTTAGACTTGGATCGACTGGATCTATTTTTCGCGAACGGTTATGATATGTATGAACCGATGGATATATTTGAAATTCCCATGCCGTTATGGCACGGATTAAGCCTTAGTGTATTAATGTATTGAAATTTGATTATTTTTTTCACTAAATTCGCCATTGTTACGCTGGAAAAACTCAGTGTCGGCATGGTGAAAGTATGAATACCATGCCGATTAATATCCTCCAAATTTGAAATTGTAGTCGAGATGTTATATATAAAGAGTGCTCCTTAAGTACACTGCCAGCACATGATACAAATTTACCAAAAACTTGATTTTTTTTTCACTTGGCTATTGGCATTGATAGATTTCTATCGAGCATGCCGACAATTAATTTTGGCATGGTATTCATACTAAAAACAGTACCGGCATAGTAAAACGACACAATGTTCATACTAAAACTATGACGGTAAGCAAAATCGGTATTGTATTCATGAAATCGATGCCGGTATTAACGAAACTGGAAATTTTCAGTTACAATTTTTAATTCTAACCTAAACGGGTTCTTTTAAAACAAATCAATGATTAGGTTTATTTCAAGGAGGCATGTTTATATAATCGATTAATTGTCGATTTTTTTTTGAAACAACGATGAAACCACGTTGAAATCGATGATGGGGACAAAAATATTCAAAGTAAAGAGCCGACAGAGAAGGAAAAGAGGAGGAGAAAGGGGATGAGGATATAAGAAAAATAGATTTAGGTTTTAGTATTTTCGTCTCTAAAAAACACCGCTTAGCATGACTCTAAGGATGAAAATAGCATTTCATATCCGCAGTTATTTTGCCTATCCCCCAATTAATAATATGATTTCAGGTGAATTTCCTGTGTTGTGGTTAAAAGCTGAATAAAACTCGATTTCTAGAGCTTCTGGCCCCACTTGAAAGTATTAAGACCAATAGAAAACTTTTGATTTTTCACACCACAAATATTTTGTATTTTTCACACCACATAAAACCTAAATTAACGAAACTTATGAATGCATCCACCTAAGTATCATAAACCTTCCGCCTCTCAACCCTAATCGTCTACCGCCTGTCTTCCGCTCTTTATTCTCCTCCAATTCTATTCTACTGAACTCTAGATTATGTGATACTAATCTTTGATCATCATATTCATATGATATGGAATTGGATTGTGTAGCACCAGGAATATATTCTTCCGATGTAAACCATTTTTTTTTTGTTTAACTGATAATCTAAAAATAAACACTTTCTCTTTCAGGTAAAAGAAGCTCATATAGGAGCTGCAAGAAATTTGTGCCAAACAACTACGCCCTAATCATGAACAACGTAATCAATTTTTTCTCTATTTATTTTGATTTGGGTTTTCAGTTATAACCAAAGCAAGTTTATTGTCTGTTCGTTTTCTCTATTCAATTTTTGATTTTTTGCTTTCAAATTTCGAGTTGGGATTTCTAATTATACACAGTTTTGTTTTAATTTTAATTTTGCAGGTGATGGTTATTCTCAATACAAAAAGTGATAGACATGATTTGCATTTGATCTCCATTCTGTATCAATTTTGCAGGCGATGGTTAGTCTCAATGCAAAAAGTTTTTTTTTTTTTGATTTACTATTGTTGATTATCTAATGAAATAATATGGTATACTATTTTTTTTTTAATAAATAATAGATATAAGAGATAAGTGGACAAGTTGTTGCTAGATAAAACAGGAGGTTTGAAATGTTGTTGTTACTGAACGATGGAATATCATTGAATTCAAGGCTCCAATGGTAGTTCAAACGAAGATGAACTGTGTGAGTGCACAGACGTTGAGCTAATATAAGTAAGATCAATTAGGTTATTTGTTCTTTATTGTAATGTTGCTTTGAAGTAATCCTGCTCATTTGGTTTTTTCTCTTTTGGCCGTTTCGACAGGATTAAGTATCCAAAAATCTAAATTTGGTTCCCCATCCCATACATGCAGGCATTTTGGTGCAATAGAAATATTGGGAGAGCATCTCGGCACAAGTACCGTCTTTATCATATTTGCAGTCAATAAGCTCATGTAGAATTGAAAGTAGAAGTTAAAAGGCTATCATTGAGAGTAGGATATGGCCAAACTAAAGTTTTTCTTAATTGACACATTTTAAGATGCTGGTAAAGCAGCTTGCTTTTTTGCGATCAATCTACATTGCGGCATCATGTAAAAGGTATATGCATATTTTATCTAAACTATTTCCATAACCTGACACTGCTTATATGATAGTGTTGAATTGTTGAAGGCCTACCAGGAAGCTAATCATCAAAGTACCATGTAGATCCATAATGGGAAAAGCTCAAAAGATGTGTTGCTACTCTCGGAGAGGACGTATTTTACAATTCAAGTCTTATTGGTTAGTTTATCACACTCCACCTGCTTTACGGAATTCATCGCATTTACGTGCCCTGTTTATAGTTTGCATAATTATTTATTTTTTCATTTAAGGAATAACAGAAAATGCAGTTGAATGCTATGATGGAATAACAAAAGCAAAAGACTCTGGGGCGATCAGGTTTTGGGAGAATAATTATTTATTACGGAACGATAAAGGTTAACGACAGTTATAGGGTCTTAGTTTACTATAATATGAAGTAGTTATTTTTAGATGGCATCAACTGTAAAAGTTCTTCATGATATGAAGCTCATATAGTAATGAAAAAATGTTTTTCCTTTGAAAAAGACATGATTTTTTGTTGGGTGCGTAGGGGAGTTAAGGTATCATCTGACTTAGAGATACAATTGTAGTGTATCCCAAGACGCAATAAGAAACCCATATACTCATGAAATTTAGTTAGTAGAAAATAGTAGCTAAGGCCTGCGGTTTTCTTTTGGAGCATGTTGAATTTTGGTTTTGGTAATGCCATATTTTATTTTATTTTCCTGAGAGTTGTGGCTGCAGCCTATTGCTGATGATGGTGCCCAAGGTGGTCTTGCCAAAGGAATGTCTAGAAGAAGATAACGAATGATATCTACTACAACTGAGTCTTTAGTAACACGTTTGGCATGTGAAGGACTTTGAAATCAGGGCACAGATGGGCGTATTAACCACAAGTGCTCGATACCAATAGAGGGGTACAGAGGGGCATATTAACCAGAAGTGCTCCATACCAAGTATTCAATCTATTGCACGAGTTGATTTTGATTCAAATATACGGGCGTGTAACATTTCAAATTTATTGCTTACTCGAATATTAATTTTGAAACCAATTGGTACAGTTTACCACCTTTATTTTTCCGTAAGATGTTAAAAAACTCTAAACTTTGTTAGAGGATTTTTTTCGACAAATTTTCTGATAATAGCTTAAGTATTTCTCACATCAAATGATGTTTTAAGAGACTTGCGGACAAAGGGAAACTTTGTATACCTGCATGTACTGAAGAATGCCTATAAGAAACCTTACAGTGGTACAACATTTCCAAAAACTAAACTTAATGGTTCTCTCCAGTTTGATGAAAAAAATATAACGAATGTTTGTTAATGAGATGAATAATTATTATATTTTAATGGTCAATTAGTATTAGTTCACATAGGGTTTTTTCCACAAGAAAAATTTATGGTTCCGAGTGTAATTAACTTTTATTTGGGATGAAAATTTGAGCGTGTGCCAAGAATGGACACACTGTTTCACCAAAACATAATTTCCTTTACAAAATATCTAGGCCCGTGCAATGCACGGGCGCAACAACTAGTTGTGTTTAATTTTTAAGGCTCTGAACCAGACCAAAGCAACCGGTTCTGATTAACTAGCTCCCCTTGGCACCGCCCTGTATTAGGGATTTGTACTGAATACACCAATTAACGAGGGAGAAAGGTCATAAAAAAGAACAGAAATACCTCTCTCTCGGGTTTATGATCTCCATGTCTCCACGAAAGTAAGGAACCAACGAGTCAGAAACATCTCTCGGGTATTTTAATTTCTTAAATACCATTCGTAATTAGGGTTTTTCGTTTAGATTTTCAATTTTTGGGTTTAAGTCTAAACAAAATTTCTTAATGAAACAGGATTTTCAATTTTAGGGTTACACTAACAGAATGAGATAATCAAACAAACAAATATACTTATCATTCATGGAAGAAGAAGATGAGGATAGATTTCTGCTAAATACTTTGGGGGTAACATCTGCTTATCCTGAGGATATTGAACGCACTATACTTAATGAGGTAAAATTTCTGACTGCACATGTTATAGGAACTAGTATGTAAATTGCCTTCTACTGTGTATTTTGATATAGTGTGGTGGTCATGCTTTTATTGTAGGCTAAAAACGATTGTGGAGAAAGGGATGAAGCTGGAGGGAGCATTGTGGAGCATCTTGTTGATGATCAAAAAGGCAATGATACATCATCTGTTAGTAGAGCAAAAATTTATAATAAATTGAGGGCAGTGGAAGTTGAAATAGATGCTGTTGCTGCTACTGTTGAACAGTCAAAGAGTGTTGCGGGGGAGGAAGACAATGTCTCGGATGGTGTTGTTGATAAAGGAAATAATGTATATGTAGAGGAGGATATACATGTCAGTGAAGATGGCCCCAGTGGTTTAACCCTTCAACATGCTTTAGCTACTGATCGACTACAAAGCCTTAAGAGAACAAAGGCTAGGCTGAGGAAAGAACTTTCTGAGTTCGATAAACTTAACAATGAAGGAGTTACTGATCATGAACAGTTGATTAAATCTATAGTCAAGGAAGATGCATGCCCCAAAGGGCCCAAACGAAAGCTGAAAGGCAGTCAAAAGTCAAGCAAAGACACGAACAAACGGCATAAAACAGTTTCCTTTGATGAAGATGTTGATTTTGATGCAGTGCTGGATGCGGCATCCGCAGGATTTGTTGAAACAGTAAGTTGCATATCGTTTTCTCTTGCTAAATCTACAATGCTGAAATGAAACAGTTAATGAAATGGTGGTGGAATTAAGGTTTATAAAAGAGATTGCACCATTTGTGTAACAGAACACTGATGAATGGATAGAACTTGCTTGAATGCTAACCGTTTGTTTTTTCCTAGGAAAGGGATGAATTGGTCAGGAAAGGAGTCTTAACTCCTTTTCATAAACTTAAGGGTTTTGAGCGCCGAGTTCAACACCCAGGTCCATCATCTAGGTTAAGTACAGCTGAAGAAGAAGAAGAAGAAGCGAAAAATGAGAGTATTGCTTCAGAAACTGTCTCTAAGGTGGTTAGATCAATCTCTGAGGCTGCAAAAGCTCGCCCAACAACCAGGCTTCTTGATGCAAAAGAATTACCCAAACTTGAGGCACCCACTCATCCATTTAACAGACTGAAAGCACCTCTGAAACAAAAGTCCACCGAAAATGGGCAAGAGGGGAAGAAAGATAAGAGAAGGAACAACAAGAGACCATTGCCAGGGAGGAAATGGAGAAAAGCCATTTCTCGCGAGGAGATACTTGCAGAAGGAAGTGGTATGTTGTACATCCTTTCATTACATTAAAATGTTACATTGCAGAGTAGTTTGTTGGTTTAATTTAATTTTTGAATTATATCATACTCCGCTTGACCCGTGCATCTGACTTTAGCAAATCGAAGTATTCCTAGCTAGATGTTTCAAGTTCTGATTCACATTTTTCAGAAGGTTAGAGTGTGATGCCATCCTTTACTTCATACAGAAATCCATGAGAATTATGTGTTTTTGGAGCAAATGGTTTGAAATACAAATTGAAAAATCACACACGGCTGTTGGCATTTAAGGATCTTGTTTAGACAACTCGTGCTTCTCACTGATTCCTGCGAATGTGTTGGTTATAGTTTTCACTTTCCACAGTTGGTGTTTTACCTGAAATATTTGTGCTACTGGGTGAATTGAGCTTTGCAAAAACCAGTACAAGAAGAGCACGAAATATCTCCCGTAGCATTAATTAGAATCTTAAATCAATCTTTAAAAAAACATAAGAACTATTATGTACTTGTGATAATGTTATGTTAATTTATTACATATTTCAAGTTATGATTCATCTTCTCAGTTTTCTTTCAGATGAAGCAAAAGATAACTCGATCACCTCCGAAGAAAATCAAGATTCTGAAGAATTAACCAGTACTGAAGATTCACATGTGACACTCGAAGGAGGATTAAGAATCCCAGAGGTGATTTTTGACAAACTCTTTGACTATCAGAAAGTTGGAGTGCAGTGGCTTTGGGAACTGCACTGCCAGAGAGCAGGTGGAATTATTGGGGATGAAATGGGTCTTGGTAAGACTATCCAGGTCATATCTTTTCTTGCTGCTTTGCATTTCAGTGAAATGTATAAACCAAGTATTGTTATTTGTCCTGTAACTCTCTTGCGTCAGTGGAGACGAGAAGCAAAAAAGTGGTACCCTAGCTTTCATGTTGAGATTCTTCATGATTCTGCTCAGGATCCTGTTAGTAAAAAGAAAAAGTCAAACTCTGATGAAAGCGATTATGACAGTGAAGGATCATTCGACAGTGATAATGAAAGAAAACTTTCCAAAAAAAGCACCTCAAGAAACAAGTGGGATTCTTTGATAGCTCGTATTTTAAGATCAGAAAATGGGTTGCTCATAACCACCTATGAACAACTCCGATTACTCGGTGAAAAACTTCTTGATATCGAGTGGGGTTATGCAGTTCTGGATGAAGGACATCGGATCCGAAACCCCAATGCAGAGGTTACTTTAGTTTGTAAGCAATTGCAAACTGTGCATCGGATAATAATGACGGGAGCACCCATTCAGAACAAGCTGTCTGAGTTGTGGTCTTTATTCGACTTTGTTTTCCCCGGAAAGCTTGGAGTTCTACCTGTTTTTGAGGCAGAATTTGCGGTCCCCATTTCTGTTGGTGGTTATGCAAATGCAACTCCATTGCAAGTATCTACAGCTTACAGATGTGCAGTTGTTCTACGTGACCTCATTATGCCTTACCTTCTTCGGCGAATGAAGGCTGATGTGAACGCTCATCTTACAAAGAAGACGGAGCATGTTCTGTTTTGCAGCCTGACTCCTGAGCAACGATCTATATACCGAGCATTTCTTTCTAGTTCTGAGGTGGAGCAGATTTTTGAAGGAAATAGGAACTCGCTCTACGGGATTGATGTCATGCGTAAAATTTGCAACCACCCTGATTTGCTAGAGAGAGAACATTCCTCTAGCAATCCAGATTATGGAAACCTACAGCGCAGTGGGAAAATGAAAGTTGTTGAACAGGTACTTAAGGTGTGGAAGGATCAGGGTCATCGTGTTCTTTTGTTTACGCAGACCCAACAAATGCTTGACATTCTTGAGAGTTTCCTGATAGCTGCTGATTATAGCTATCGACGGATGGATGGGCAGACTGTTGTAAGACAGCGGATGGCTTTAATCGACGAATTCAATGGTTCAAAGGACATATTTATCTTCATCCTAACTACTAAAGTTGGGGGCTTGGGAACAAATCTTACTGGTGCGAATAGGGTGATCATCTTTGATCCTGATTGGAACCCTTCTACAGACATGCAGGTATATTTTTACGAGGAGTCGTCTTATTCCATTTGGAGGGTTTGATATAAAATTCTGATAATCGAACCTATTAAATACATCTAACTGCAAAAGTTGAATGCTTCCTATCATCTCTCACATACAAGTTAGTTCGGCAAATAATATTCTTAGTCCTGTTAATTGATTTATCTTTAGTTTGTGTTTCTCGTGTCTTTAAGGTTTCATTCTACTCTATAAGAAGCCATATAAAAAGCATGCATTTGAGCTGAGTAATTGTTTCAGGCAAGAGAACGTGCTTGGCGTATTGGACAGACTCGAGATGTTACAGTATACAGATTGATTACTCGTGGAACGATAGAGGAAAAGGTTTATCATAGACAGATTTATAAACATTTCCTGACAAATAAGATTTTGAAGAACCCGCAGCAGCGAAGGTTCTTCAAGGCTAGAGATATGAAGGATCTCTTCGTTTTGCAAGACGAGGGGGAAGGCGCTTCAACCGAAACATCTAATATCTTTAGTCAACTGTCCGAAGATATAAACGCCATCCAACCGCTTAAAGATGATTCAGCTAAAGACAAAACTGTTGTCCCACTATTAACATCTTCCAGTAATGCCGAAGTTAGTGGTTCGAACAACTCTTTAGCTCTTGATGTTAAAGGAAAGGAAAAAGCTTTTCAGAATGATGGTGAAGTAGATGCAGAAACTAATGTTTTGAGTCTTCTTTTTGATGCCCAAGGGATACATGTAAGTTTGTTAACATCTGTTCTTCCTTTCATGCATATCAGTAATAGGGAGTTAGGGACTACAACTACTTAACATACCCGTAAATCATTGTAGCTGGGAAAATAGTGTTCGCTAACATATATACAGAGAATTGTCTTTCATTGAACTTCTAAAACAACGTATATAAATAGAAAGCAATTTTTACTATTTTTATGACTGGCACCTTTAGGCATAAACTCATAGTTTGATTTAATATTGTAGAATTGAAGTAGAAATAGGATGTTTGTTGCTTTTAGCTTTTGCACTCTAATTAAACTGCTTTTTTTCCGCTGATGGATGCCTTTAACTGTCATGTTCTTTAGAGTGCGGTGAACCATGATATGATTATGAATGCCCATGAGGAGGAGAAAGTGAGGCTGGAGGAGCAAGCTTCACAAGTTGCACAACGTGCTGCTGAAGCATTACGCCAATCACGCATGCTCCGGAGCAGAGATAGTGTATCTGTTCCCACATGGACTGGCAGGTCTGGTGCTGCTGGTGGTCCATCCTCTGTCCGCAAGAAGTTTGGCACAACTGTAAACTCTCAATTAGTTAGTAACTCAAAAGCTTCAACAGATGTTTCTTCGAACACCGGGATTAGCAGATCAAATGGTTTTTCAGCTGGAGTGTCTACAGGAAAAGCTTTATCTTCGACGGAGTTACTAGCTAGAATACGGGGAACACAAGAAAGAGCAGTTGTTGATGGACTTGAACAGCAGTTTGATTTGGTTTCCTCTGGTTCTATTAAAAGATCAGAAGCAACAGCAAGCTCAGGAGCTTCTAGTTCTAGGGCATTTCATAAGATATCCAGTGTTCAGCCTGAGGTTTTGATTCGTCAAATTTGTAGTTTCATACAGCAAAAAGGTGGAAGTACCAGTTCAGCCACTATTGTGCAGTATTTTAAGGATAGGATACCACCGAAAGATCTGCCGCTTTTTAAAAACCTATTGAAGGAAATCGCAACCTTAGAGAAAGACGAGAATGGGTCCTCGTGGATTCTTAAGCCAGAGTACCAACAATGATCATTGGAAATCCGTTGCGAATTTTTGTTCAGTACTTAGCCATGGGCATCCTCTTCCTGTACACAATTTGGTATCCACTGTACAGATTACTTTTGTTCTCCAGGGTAAGATGAATCAGACAGAAGATGAGATAGATAGGATTTGGGTGTAATTTTTTGGAGCTGATTGTTTCAGCTATTCTTTAGCCGTTATGCTGTGCGCTTTTTCATCCCTGGTAGTAGAGCCTTTTGTGTATAAATATGAAACATTTTTTTGTTGTAGATAAGATAGGTAGATACTAGTTTATTCCTTGGATCCATGAGATTTTGTACCTTGTTACTAAAAAACTGCTAGTGATCAACCTACACAGTTCTTTTTTTTATCTTGATAGTCAAATTGCAGAAATTTAAAATTGGCAAATTGCCTTGCTTATCTTTATCTATTAGCCATCTAGAGACTCCAGTGATTCAACATTAAAGTAAAGGTCCTGATTGGTGCTCTCCCACCCCAGCTTCGTCATGTAAGTTAACATTTCGCTTCAAGTTATTTTTAGATTTTATTTCGATCTTCTTGTATTTTGTGCTTATTTTGATTTTGTACTTGTAACTTCGAAATATAAATTGGTGCTTATAGGGTTTTATGTGAAACATTGGGAAGGACATAAATAGTAGCACAAGGGATATCAATCATGCTCCCTTTGTCTGATGTTAAAGAGTTCCATTTTGCTTATTGTTTAGGGATGAGCAGGTGGTTTCTTGGGTAAAGTTATGGGTATGCAATGTCCTCGTCAACAGGTGCAAGATTCTGATTGTGAAGTTAATTTATAAGGAGTTAATTTGGATGCATTGGTTTCAACCAGATTTGGTAATTTTTCTATGCCAGTAGTAATTAGCTTTCAATTCAGAACCATATTTTGAATCCCATTATTTTTTAGATGTTTGCTATTAACGGAGATAGGTTTAGTTGGGCCATGTCCAAGTCAATTATGGACTACTACAGTTGTCTTTTCTCTCATATTGTCTTCTTTGTTTTCTTTTCTAAACCAGCTTCATGATTGGCTTGGTGGTGCCTTTCTTGAACACTCCATAACAATGATAATATTTGTTTTTGCATCTCTGCTGTTTATATGTTTGTTTTGGACATTCCCGACTATGAAATCAAATACTGGACATCCATGATCAGGTTAGGTGACTTACTGGTTTTGGTCATGACTGGTTTCTTTCTTTCATGTGTTGTGTTCAGTGGGCTAGAGCAAATCTAAGCTAAGGCTTGAATTCCACATTAGACCAAGTTGTGGACTAACGACACCTTAGAGAATATATTTATCTTCTTGAAGTTCGTATTGACATGCTTCTTGAGATTTTATATTTTTTTGTCAGTTGTTCCATCATGCAACTTACTGTCTTTTGTTGTTGTTGTTGTGATGTTCATTGAAAGGTAAGTAACTTATTTGAAACCAATTATATTTCAGGTACATGTAGTCTAACTAACATGGCGCGGTTCAAGTGTTTGCAAGCTACAAAACCAAATGCAGGCCTTGATAAACAATTCTATGTTGCGAGTAAATAATTCCAAGCATGGAGGTCTATAAGAGCAGTATAAAAGCTTATTAATCCCTCCCTTTTCTTTTTCTTTTCTGCTTAGATTTCAAATTTGTAGCTCAGAAAAAAGTTGATGAGTTTCCACATTTACTTACCAGCAAGTAGCAAATGAAATTTCTATGCTTGCTGATTCCAAATCTAATAGTTAATGATGAAACATGGCATACTTAGTCTAACGATAGACAGTTTCAGAGGTCTCACAGATGGACATTGAAAGAACTGAAACCTCAGGCGTTTGGTTCCAGCAACAAACTTTAAATTCCTGATTATTGTTAGTATGTAGTGATTCTAAGTACATACAACTGGCACCTTGGATATCTGGTTCCAAGTATCAACCACCATATCCAGAGAGATGAGCAGCAGAAGTGTTTCCAGAAAAAATACACGCTATTCCTCATTTGGGTCTTGAAAGTTACCAGTTTCCTTTAATGGATGTTTTCATCAAGTTTGACAGGGTTTGTTATCTTATTGGTTTTGCAGGTATACGAGCAGTATATTTTGGGCTATAATCGCTGATTGATTGAACCTAAAACGGAGGTAGATCCGAACCTTAAGCTAAATGCTTTTAGGAGGTATATACTTGCCAAAAACTGGAGCACCCTTGTGTGGGCAAATATGAAAGTTTCAACTCATTTGAGGGTTTTCTTGCTTTCAGAAACCTTAAGTGGTAAAAGAAGACAAACAAATGATGGTTTTAAAATGACGTATATGATTAGGATCTGTTAAGCCAGTTAAAAGTTAAAACTGTGGTTTTGACTTTAAAGTTTCTAAACAGTTTAAATTTGTTGCCAAGTCTACGTGAGCAAATTTAGTGGTTGCCTCTTGCCAAAGAAAAAAAAACAAAGTTTTTAAACAAGATGGCCTTGTTTTGAACAAACACGGTTTTCAAATAAGATGGCCTTGTTTTGAACAAACAAAATCAAATCTTACTTATCCCTGCTTCAACAAATATCTTTTCTTGACAAGGAGCCACTGCGTAACCCAGTGGGTTCCTATCGCCTCCCCTTTAGGGATGGTTGAGAGTGGTCGCGGATTTGACCCACCCCACCCTCTTTATAGGTCTAAAGGTTTAATTATCGATAGATCTAGGGCATCGAGGTAATTTGATCAACAAAACAAAAAACATTTGATAACTTGGAGCGAAAGATCATTAGGGTAGTGGGATTTTCGCGCCGGAGGTATCAAACCTCCAGTATTATATGAGCATGCATGCAGAATGGGGTTAGTTTGATAATATGATAGACCGTCAATATATGTAAGGCTAGGAAAAGTGGGTCATTTTTATTTCTCTAAAAGCTTCATTAAAAAGATAAAAACCAACATAATCACGATTGGGTACATATAATTGATCCAAATACATTAAAAAAAAAAAAAAAGTTAGAATACTTGGACAGATATAAATAAATCTAAGTAATAATCAAAGATGGATGCAACTCTCACCGTGTAGATTGAGTGAGAAGAAAGATCCAGCAAGGGAGAAATTCATTAAATGAGCTGTTCTTGGTCATGAATTGCCAATTCTTCAATCATACTAGAGCGGTCGGTAGGATTAAAACCTTGAATATCAGAACATTTGGTTGGTAATACCATGGCGGGTGCAACTCCTTGATGATCAATAACCGAATGAGCTAGTACCGGCTTTTTCTTATACTTACGTGCAATAATCACCGAATTTATGACCTCATCCACTGGATGAAAAACAGATAGGACCTCAAAACCGCTCAAATCACTAGGCTCAATAATCGGATAGAGAAAGCCACGAGCACCATGAGCACTCCTCAGCATGAGTATGGACCCTGGTGCCATGTACTCAGCCAAATGATCAATAATTGTACTTTTCTCTTCTTTGTTCATACCGACTAAAGCAGCTAAAAAAATCACATCATAGTCGTTTAACACACTAGAAACATTCATAATATCAGTAGTATGAAAGAACATACGCTTTGATAAGTCAGCATCCGCAGAGACCAAATTAAGAGCCAATGCATTGGCTAACGGGTCGATATCGTAATTGTGAAAGGTAGTGGTCCTCAGGTATGAAGCCAATACGATTGATGTGAGCGGCAGGGGACCGGAACCAATGAAAGCAATACGATTAGGATTCGGGTTCGCGATATGTTTGTTAAGGATAGTAAACTCAAGATGGCCAAGTTTAAGGTAATTCGTGTAGTACGGAAAGATGTTGATATGATCAAGTGGGGTTTCAAAGGAACCTAATAGAGTTGAGAAATGAGATTCTAAGAGACCTTCAGCTTGCCCGCAGAGACAAATGAGCTTGGAACGGATTTCTTGGACCGTGACTGGTAACTTGGTGACATCAATTGGAGATGGTGGCATGCAAGTTAGCACTAACTGAGTGAAAAGAGTGTTGACATCTTTTGAAGGTTTGAGGCTTTTTAGGGTGGATATGTTGTCATAGATCTCACAGACCTTTTGAATTAACAATTCTTCTTCATCAAAACCCATGTTGACACTATGTTGTTATGAATTTGAAGCAGTGAGTTCAAGATTTTTGAGAGGGAAGAAGTATACAATCCCTCCCAAGATATTGAATGATAGAAAATTCACTCTTTTTCCTGTATCTCTTGGATCACTCGTAAGACCAAGACACTCATCTTCAGACCTTCAAGTGCTGTGGTTATTTATAAGAAGACATTTGTGGGCCCAGGAACTTAAGTGGCTCGTTTCTCTAAGCTGCTTTAAGCTAATTTTATAATACTCCCTCCTGCAAGTTATATAGGTGGAGAAGCGATTTTTCGCTTGTCCTACTAAATCGGCGTATTTCATATTCCTATGTTACTTTTGATATATATGCCCTCATTAATGTCGCATGGGTATCATCAAAAATAATTTATTGAGTCTAGTTATTAGGAATAGGTGATGGGTGAATTAGGAAAAATGATAAAAATATATGAAATCAAGACTTTTTTCCTCGTTTAAGATATCTGAAAATTCCGCCTATATATAACCTGATATGATTGGGGTATACCCATATTAATTGGGGTATACCCATATTTAAATGGACATAGTGCCCTTATTAAGGGGAGGTCAAAACTGGGTGAAGTTACTTTTGTACCCCTGCACTAATTAACCTAAAAACTAAACCCTAAACTTAAAAACTAAAAACCGTTTAATCTTCTTCTAATCTATCTTCTCTAATCCCTCTCCTCTTCTCCTTCCTTCATCTTATTCCATCAACCTAAAATTTCAATTTTGATTTTTCTACAAAAAATGGTTGATTCTAAAGGATCAAGTAGCAATAGAGATTCAACAGGTAACATCAAAAGATCCAAATCAGAGGAAAAAGATAAGGGAAAAGTTGGAATGAGTAAACCGGAGAATGCAATCCCTGAGAATGTTGAGAAGAACCCTCCACCGGCGAAAAGAAGACTGTAAGTGATTTCTAAACTCAAACCCATTATTGTTTTGTGTTTTTTGATTGTTATATTAGGTTAGAAATCGAAAACTATGATTTTCAGGGTTTTTAGTCGGCAGGGTTTTTTGAAATTTTAGATGCCGGCCTTAAGATTTTAATGGTAGTCGGCAAGGTCGTAACATGAAGATCATGCCGACCTTTCATAACAGACATGGCGACTATTAAACAATAACCAGGGCCGGCAAGGTATTCAATAACCAACTTTGCCGACTTATCTCTAGTCGGCATTTTCTTAGACTTGTACCGTTCCGACTTTAGGTCACAGAAACTTGATTTTCCTGAGTTAATAGTCGGCATCTTTCTTGAATAGGACCATAAAGACTGTGTGTTAGTCGGCGTGGTAGGTGATTACAACCCCTCCGACTATGTTCAGATTATCGACCATGCCGACTGTCTTACCAGAACCATGTTTCAATGTGTATAATTTTCATATCTTTTATTTGTGTATTGTTTAGGTTCCCAAAGGGAAAAATAGAAGATATCCCTTGTCTTGTTAGCAATGCAGCAGAGCTATTGGAATTTATTGACAAGATTTATCCTTCTTTAGAAGATCCTAAAGATGAAACTGAAGAGAATTGTCCTGTAATAAAGTTACTTCTGATGGGTAAGAAAGATCCTGAAGAATTTCTAAGGTTTATGGAGAATCCTTGCAATCCCCTCAATTATGAAGAATGCACATCATCAGAGGAGGAAGAAGAGAAGGTTGATCCAAGAACTTTTTTCAAGGCATTTGACTTTTCTGGAGTGAACCCCTATTATAATTTCTGTTGGGAATAACTAAAGGTCGGCAAGGTAACATTTCCGAATTTTCAACAGCCGGTAATATTAGAAATTATTTGCATGCCGACTATAAGTCAACCGGCAATGTTAGAAATTATTTGCATGCCGACTATATGATAGCCGGCAATGTAGGAAATATTTATATGCCGACCATAAGATAGATAACCCAAGATAGTCGGCATATTCTTCATTCATAGACCATTCCGGCCAGAAATAGTCGGATTTTTCTTCATCCGAAGACCATGCCGGCTATACTTAGTCAGCACCTTATTCAAACGTCGACCTTGCCGGCCAAAGTTAGTCGACACCTTATTCAATCTTCGACCTTGACGACTTTTCACAATTCCGAAATTTTTGATCGAAATCGAACTCATAAGACAGACAAAAGGTTTAATCTACTGAATTCTTATTTTCAAAATTTTAATCTAAACTCAATTAGTTAAGCTAATCAGAATTTTTAGTGTTAATTAAACAAGGGTATATTAGCCATTTAGAAAATACATGGTTAAGGGGTGGCCTGTTTTACTTCTAAATGACCCAGATTTTGTTTAATTAGGTATACCCCAATTAATCTATACCCCAATCAACCAGGATATATAACTTGGATGGTGGGAGTACTATTGAATAATGGGATTGTTTTATATATTTTTTTTAATATTTTTTGAAGCACATGGGATTATTAATCAACGGTTCTTCACAGACATCACAATATAAATTTGTAATATTTTATTAACAATATCTATTTATGTAATATTTTACGTGATGGACAAAAATGACTATGACTATCAAATTATTTGCATTCATTTACGATAGATTTAACAACACTTAATATTGAAAAATTATAAAAATAATATAAGTTGTCAGATTAAGGGTCATGAGGAGTAGAACACTACTTCAAAGTGAAATGATGTTGCAAATTTACCGAAATTAACTCCCAGTACGAGGAGTAGAACACCACCTCAAAATGGAATAGTGTTGCAAATTTAACTCAGGAGTAGAAGGCACACTCATTCCCCCAAACTTATTCAAACAATTTTCCAAATGAAATGGTATCCAAACGTCTTCACTAGTGAAAAAAAAAACATTTTTAAGAGAAATTTTCTTGCTCGAGGGTTCTTGAACTAGCAATATCACAATTATTTTGAAATAATAATGTATGAGAACCAAAAACTAGACCCTAAAAATTTAAATAATAACCCTTAGGAGTATTTATGAAGAATCCTAAAAATAAAGAGTATCTCCTTAATTTTCAGTTCCCGAAAACACTACGACATTGTGTATTGATTTTCACTTGAAATATATATCATCCTAGACACTACGAAGCCGAAACTATTCTCTCTTATAGGCTAAATCAAGCCATAATCACCGATGAATGCATTCGAATAATTCTAACAAGACATCCGACATCTCCAAAATACTGAAATCTTATTTAGACACCAATTATCTATTTTTAATAATGGTGTGTTTCACGCGAAAACCATGTGTCCATCAACAATGGGACTATCCGCTCTTGTAACTCTGAAAATCTTGGCTCTCCAAACTCTTTCTTGATTTCATAATGTAAGTAAGGACGATTAACAACAAGAAAAAATCATAAAACAAGGAATAAAGGCTATTTTAATAAGGTCTTGCTTATCAAATAAATAGTTGGTCTAAATTACAAATATTTAATTATGTATGTTGTTGAGTCTTAAAAAGTCGTAAGTCTAAGGCTAACTCTTATTGTAATCCAATTTCAAGATTTAAGTTGGAAAATTGTTGCATAAACCCAACATTCAAGTTATCAAGCAAACATTAGTAGTGAAAGTCAAATCAAGTATTTTGTTCTTGTCCATGTGCGTAGAGAGATCTGAGCCATCCGATGAAAGATCCACAGATGATCTAACGGCTCTATTGTTTTCGCCAAGTAATTGAGTGCAAAAAATTGAGAAATCGCTGAGCGATATTCACGTGAATCAAGTAAAACCGTACGTAAAAGCTAGCCCCCAACACAAATAGACGTGGATGGAAAGTTGAATTTGTATTTAACATCCATACAAGTTAACCTAAATAATAAATATTATTCAACAAAATCAACCCGTGGAAGAAATAGTTTATATAACACGTCTCAAACCCGAAGAAAAAGGATTGAAAGTCTAAATGCTATAAACTACGTGAAGGCGTACGAGGTGTATGTCAGTGTGAATATGTTAATGTTCGGATGATTCTACACTCACCGAGAAGTGCACCGTGAAATGCACCGCAAGGGGATCCGACGGTCCCGGCAATGCTTCTCAACATTGGGATATGGAGTGGGACATGAATGGGCCCACCACCCTACTCACACGGTACAAGTTGCGGTGCACTCCTTCGGTGAACTAATCATTTCCGTTAATGTTTCAGTTGGAGGTCCAGATATATATCTCTTCTTCATTGATTTTTTTGTAGAGTTTTATTTTACTTGGAAATTCTTTGTTTTTGATCAAATTAAATTAATACATCTACAATTCTTGAGTTTTAGTGACAACTAATTTTATTTTATTTTTCAACTTTGAAAAATAAAAAGGGAATTTTGTTATTAAAAAAGAAAAATATAATGACATCATGGGCTTAGCAATTGAGCTCTGTCTGAGAGTTGAATTTACATAATTTGAAAACAAAATTGGTGGAAATATTAAGATAACAGAACGATTTTTCTCTCCCTCTAAAAGGTCTTTAATTAGGTTAAAGCATAAAGATTATTTTAAAGTTTAAACTTTAAAGAGGTCTATTACCTACAAGCTTAGGTAGTTAGGAAAAGAAAGAAATAAAATTTTCCTTACCCCGATGCATACGAGTTTCGAACTCATATCGCTGGTATCATAACCCAACGGTTTTACCACTGTAGCTCAGTGAGATCTACTCAAAAACTCTTTTTGAAACCATGATCGTTGTCATCTTGCTCAGATTCAGTGCGTTTAGACCAGATCTGAGTAAAGGTTTTTGTTTTTCTTGTGTTAGTGATTTTTAATTCAATATGATGTTGTTTTGTTATTTTTGGTGCATTTGGAAACATTTCTTCACTACTATGGTGATTTTGTCTTTGTTTTTTGAGTGATTCTTTCTTCGATTGAAAATATATTATTTCCTCACTTAATGGTTATTAGTTCAATCTTTGTTGGTTAGGGCATGACTTCTTATTCTGGATTCAAGAACATTGACGATTCGACATACATTGCTTTGAGGTTATCTTCAACAGAAAGGATTTAAGGCATCCGGGTTTTTCATCCATAAGTTAAGGGCCAACCTCTCCTTTATTTTTGTAGCACCTCTTATTAAAGAAAATATAAATTGAAAAGAGTCGGAACTGATTCTGTATTATACCATCTTTTCCTTCTACTCCAATTCCTATATAAAAATTGGGTACCTTTGTGGTATTTCGTGACTTACAAGCAATTGGTATCTTTATTTGTATTTGAGTTTTATTGTTCTTGTATTTTGATGTTCTTTTTTTTGTAAACAATCATGTAACCACTGTTTTTGATGGAATGAAATGTGGTTTTATTGTTCATCCTTAAAAAAAAAATTGTGCATGAATATGGCTGAATAAGATAATTATCAACTGTAAAAATGAGAGACCTTGTGAAAACGCGGGGGTACCAAAATACGCCACCAACTTTTTCTTAGGAAACCTATATGGACAAAACCTAAATACAATTTCGAGAGTTCAACTTAATGAATCTCAATCAAGTAATAATATTCAAAGTTATATCTCTTTCTCCCACAATCAGAAAGTTTACAGAGACTAGTCCGTGAACCTGATTTACATGTGAGAGTTCTTGGACGATTCCAAAGATCAATATCCAAGAATCAATCAAGTCATATCCAACAAACAAGGATGGATGTATCTACTTTGATTGATTTACGTACAACCTGTGATATTTAAATTTTAAAGATAAACAATATAATGCGGAAAAAAAATAACACAGACACCCTAAATTTTGTTAACGAGGAAACCGCAAATGCAGAAAAACCCTAGGACCTAGTCCAAACTTGAACACCAAACTGTATTAAACCGCTACAGACTCTAGCCTACTACAAATAACTTCGGACTGGAATGTAGTTGAGACCAAATTAAACCCTCACATCAATTCAGTTCCACTCGCGCTCCTTACGCCTCTTGAATCCCAGCAGGACTCCACGCAAATGATTCCCTTAGATGACGTCTTTTGCAGCCTAAGAGTTGCTTCAACTCAATTGAAGATTTTAAACCAATTTTCCTCCCACAGATAAGCCTATATATGATTTCCTTTCTGATCGTAGATCAAGGTGAGACTGGAAATCGATAGCAATAGACAAGGTCTAGCTAACCTCAAAATACGGTTTTATGACTCCCGAAGAGCAACCTAGATTCTTATTCACCTCACAAGTATTAAACCTGTGGAGTCACAAAGTCTGAGACGAAGAGAACTTTGCGATTTCTATCTATCTTGTTTGAGTGAGAAACTCAACGATCAAAACAAGATCAGGATACCCGAACTATCAAGATAAAGATTGTTGGACCTGACTTCACGAATCCCTAGGCGAAGTCTTTTTAGTCGCTAAACTCTAGAAGGGTTTGAGGGAGAGGACGACTCTAGTTTACAACTAGGACACACAAAGAATAGTGTCAAGGATTCAAAAATCCCAGTTGCTTAAGGTTCTCCCTTGTATAGACTTTCAAAGTATAGGTCGCTTTAGGTTTATGCTAAGATAGCTTTGGAACCAAAGAAACAATATCCACTATTAGATGAATCTTTGAAATGAGATTGACATACCAAGATATACACTCTGGTTAAGATGAACCGTAGCCGAACCGTGTATAAAGATATCATTCCTGGAAGGTTAGCCAAGACTAGTCGATTGAACCATAAGCTTAATCATTTTCATATAACACTTAAGACTTTAAGCTTGATGAGAGATTCATAGTTAAGTACACTATAAAGCCTTTTCTAACGTTACATGCAACATTCTAGTGGTTAGTCCTCTGTTGAATGCACCTATGGTCTAGGTTACGATTTCAAAGCGTACCCTATATTTTTCTTTTTACTCTTTAAGAGTTAAGAGAGAAAGGGCCAAAAATAAAAGGCCTAAACAAAGAGACGGGACATGTGCCTCGCACACTCTGAACATCCTCAGGACCGACTCTGTTTTTCAACCCTAACCTTGTAGGCCGGTTTTCGAGGTTAGTTAGGCTCATGGATTTCAATAATAACCATATTATTTCACTCATTGATTCTTTTATCAACCTTAAAAATCAGCATCCAACCCATAATGGAACTAGCTTGTCTCAAAATTAAAATAATAGAGGAGTCACTTTAAACCAAGGTGTTAGATCGAACTCACAAGTATTGCTATATCAAGCTTGTTGTCAAATTTAGTTGATCAAACCTATATCTTGATTTATATTATACAATTAGTCAAGTCTCGGATTAGGATAGAAGTGTGTAGTTGAGAATCTGACATCACTGCGTTCTACCGTTTGAAGGAGAAGATTAACTGAAGCTTTTGGAGAACTTCTTCAACAAAAGGTAAGTGAAGACTGAGCCTTGGAAAGCCCCAGGACCTGATGGATTTCCTCCAGGTTTCTTCTAGACTCAATGGGACATTGTAGGTGCTGATGTGATTAACATGGTTTAAGATTTTTTTACTACCAAGAAATTACTCAAGAGTATGAATAAAACAAACTTTACTCCTATGCCAAAATTCAAGCTCCCTCAAACACCTGGTGACTTTAGGCCCATTGCATTGTGTAAGACCACTTATAAACTCATCACAAAAATCCTGTCTACAAGAATGAAGATCTACATCAACAAAATTATATCTCCTATGCAATTAGCTTATGTTTCTGGAAGACAGATTTCAGACAACATAACCTTAGCTCAAGAAATCATTCACTGTACGAAAAGGAAGAAGGATAAGAATGGATATATGGCCCTGAAATTGGACATGTCCAAAGCTTTTGAAAGGATTGAATGGGGTTTCTTACATGCAATCATGACCCAATTGGGGTTTGATGAAAGTTGGTGTGCACTAGTTCATGAATGCATTAGCACTTCTGAAATTAGTATCCAAATAAATGGTTCCTCATGTGTTTCTTTTAAACCTACTAGGTGACTTAGACAAGGTGACCCTCTTTCACCTTATCTATTTCTTCTCACTATGGAGGTTTTTTTCCAGATCTCTGGCCAAAGCTGAAGCAGACAAGAGGATTAAAGGCATATGTATTGCTAGAAAAGCACCACCAGTATCCCACTTATTGTTTGCAGATGACTACTTTATTTTCACCAAGGCCACCATGCATAATGTCAACAATCTGCTGG
>JAJJMB010009125.1:11111830-11272023 GCA_023531105.1 Papaver atlanticum | reverse complement strand
TATCCACATAATAATGGTGGAATCTTCATCTAACCAATCTGTATACAACGGATTCTCAATTCCATTAAGTTGATTTCGTTGATTTGTATACTGTGGAGGATAGGGATGAGAGCCATCAAGAAATCGCATTAGCTTGAACTTTTGAATTACCGGAGTCATAAGATGCTTCCATGTAATGAAATTGTCTTCTTTGAGTTTCAGATGAATAAAGTTATATAGTTGATTGATAGGAATGTTAGAGAAATAGTTGGAAGTCGGATTTTCCATTGATCAAAGAATCTATAAACAAACACAGATCTGAGATCGATAAGGAAATAGAAGAAAGTATGAAAGGGGATCTTGAGAAATACAACTCAAGATCGTAGAACAACAAAGATGAAGATGAGAAACAATTCGAAAAACGAAAATCCTGATGAGAGAATGAAGAAAGCAGATCTGAGAAAGAAATTTCTGAAACTGCTGAACTGAAATCTTGAACAATTATTTCAAATTACTCAAAGAAGTGATGAAAAGAATGTAAAGAAAATTCGAAATAAGGATCGAAAATGTGGAGTTAAAACTAACCCTATCGTGTCTGATACCATGATAACACTCCATTCATGGCAGACATTGTTCTTCTCATCTTATTACAAAAGCAGGACTTTCATTACATTACAGAATAATGAGCTGTAAATCAAGTTTAAATACAGCATCAAAGACCGACTAAACTATCACTGTCTAAAGTACACACATACAGAAAGTTTGTGTGTTAACAGGTCACTCACAACTCACGTGACAGCAAAGAGGGAAAGCTAAATTTGAAAGCTTATCCTTCACAGCAACTGGTATTATCATACACCATTATATCACTTGTGCCAATAATCGAGACTTCACAATTAGCTAGTTAGGTATGGTCTACTTCAGAGCATTGATAATAAACTAATTAAGAATTACGCTAAAATTTTCTTTCAGCATTGGTTAGTTATATATACAAGAGTAGGCTCAAAAATAAGTTGCGTTAGTCACGTAAAACACTCATTAATACAGAGTTGATTCCACTCTGGCACCTTCTTTTTTTTTCTCCTTTTTAATCGATCAAAGAGAATAGATTAAAAGGCACACAAGCCATGTGCGGGCGCTTGTGTGCGGGGGAATACAATTGACAAAGAGCGAAAATCTCACAAAGATAGCAACAAAATAGAAACAAAGCTAAAGAAGAGTTGCAAACCACAATAAAGACCACAAGCCTATTGACATAACTATAAAGACCATTGCCTATTAACAACTAGCATATTCGTCGATATCTTCTATAATTAACCCATCGTGATTTTTTTCGAGATTGCTAAACATTTCATCACGATTAGTCTTTAGAGGTGGAAATTCTAAGCCACATATAGAACCAAAGTCCATCATCTTATTTGCCGAAATTTTTTTAGTAGAAAGTTTTTCTTTTTTAAGTTTGAAAGAGTACCATTTGAAAATATACATGTACCTTTGGATTTGATACTCAATTTCATACCAATTCCACTCTGGCACTCTTGCCATCCATGTAACTCGTAGAGTAGCTACTAACTGGCCAGAAAAGATTGAATATATGCATATGACCTTATATATTAAGGAACCGCCATTATACATCCTTAGGGACTAAAATGTCGACATATCATGTCATCAAAAACCGAACTTCCAGACACCAAATTCACTCTAAAAGTGGGGTTGCACTCATTTTGTTTTCATCTCTTCTTTCTTTTGCTGCCTTGTGAAGTACTACTGTATAAATGAATGGTGCAAAATTAGCAACAGTTTTATTTCTTTATCTTAGTGCTTCAAAAGCTCTCTTTTTCATGAGCACACTGCTTCAAAAGGTTAACAGATGCTTTATAGATTCGGTATTTGGTAATGCTATTGACCCTTGCTTTAAACTTTTTGGGGAGATCGGTATGATGTAAATATAACCCACGATGTTTACATCTTTTTATATGTTGACATTAGTGTGTTGGAGAGAACTAAATAGTTTCTTTTTGGTATGCTAAAACAGGAAGCATATCACCGTTAATTGAACTGGGAGAGTTGCGCTTTACAGATAGTACGTAGATCATCCAACGTAATGGAAGTTTTTTCTAAATAATGCAGATCTGTGAGTTTTTAGCTTCTGCGGCTAAATTCTGAAACCAATTTGGTGAACAGATCAACAAAGGGCCTTCAAAAAGCAATGTCCTCCGTTTTTGTTTGTTTTTTTCGTGCATTGTTATTCGACTATATAACTGTTATATAAAGGACGTTTTGAAACAGTGGTTTGAACTTTGAAGCATAATGCGACTACCCACCATAATGGCATTATGTTACAAAGGCCGTCTTCAAACAGTGGTTTGAACTTTTGATATATAATGCGACTACTCGACGTAGTTAGTGGCATTATGTAATCCTGGAGAAGAAAAAGCACAGCCTTTTCATAGATCTATAGACCCCGCCCATGTTCTAGATTTTGATTTAACTTTTTGTTTCTGTTCTTTTCATTAATTGTTTTCAAACAAAACCAATGGCTCTGCCAGGATTTTTTTTTGTAAGTTGCATTATCTTGGGTGTATGCACATTCAAGCTCTCAAAAACCTCTATGACTTCCCCATGGAATGCTAAAAGATATTTGTTTGGGTGGGGACATGGTGTAGATCAACCATCAGGGTTGGAATCACAAAAGTAAAACACACTGTAGAAGTTGACAAGTGATTAAATGGAAGGAAGTAGTATGGAAAATGTATATAGTCAGCCACTAGACCAGATGCTGCCATGAGTCAACTCAAATTGAAGTATTTTCAAAATGGTTGGATTATAATTCCAAAACCATTTTTTCAATTTTTCGGACTGTTTGGTACTCTTATTGGTAATCCGTTATTTCTCTTCACGAATTACTTTTGGTTAATACTAATTATATTTCGATCTTTAATCTTGATGTTCTTGAAGTCCATGTAATTTCTGTTTTATCATGAATGAAATTTCATGAGATCTAATTTTATTTTATTTAAAAAAAAAAAAATCCAAACAGAAGTTCAAGAGGACCTTGGTCCCTAATGTGTGTGGGAATACGCACACGCATGAACATCGATAACCACTGCACATCTGTCCTTATTGTATTACCGCTTGCACACTTAAAGAGGAGAGGTGCAAACCACTGCGTAAGGTTCACTTTGATGCATTTATTGTTCACTTTACCTATCGTGAAGTACCCTTCCTTGATCAAAGCAGTGTCATCAGATACCAGATAAAAAAATCCCACGCCTGGATGCTTATTCATATTCAAGAGTTCCAAGGGGACATGGACTTGGGCTTTGCTCTTCAGCATACATGGTATTGGTATTCTTTGAATGATGTTTTGGGGACTATTCAAAAAAGGTGGGGGACTAATCTTCTATTTTGGGGTGGATATTTGAAGTAAATTTGAGCCACCCCTTAACTTAGTTTTTTTCTAATACCAAACTTACCCTTGGTGATTAAATTAGTTAGTGTAATGATTAATTAGTGTTAGTGTAATGATTGATTAGTGAGGTTAGATTAATTAGCTGAGTGTTTTTACAAGAATAATTTTGAGAAGAAGGGGGTTTTGGTTGTTTTTTTTAAGATGGTTGATTTCGAAATGAAAGGGTTTTGGGTACTTAGGTATACTTCAAATTTAGTTAATGTTGCTTGAATTGACAAAAACTTTCGAAAAAAATGAGAAATTTATAAACTGATTTCGACCATGGAAATGAAGTTCGGCTACGACATCTGAAGAACAGGTAGCCGAACTCATCTGCAAGTGTAGTTCGGCTAATGGTTCTGAAGACACAGGTAGCCGAACTCAGCTTTAATGGAGTTTTTGCTTTCAGAGAAAAGTTCGGCTAGGAAAAAGAAAGTTGCGACGTAACCGAACTAAAAGTTCGGCTGGTAATTTTTTTCTCGACGTAACCGAACTCAATATATAGGTTTTCAAAAAAAAGTTCGGTTAGTAGAAAAAAATTGCGACAAAACCGAACTAAAAATTCGGCTAGGAAAAAAACGAAAAAAAGTTGCGAAGTAACCGAACTAAAAGTTCGACTGGGAATTTTTTTTTGCGAGGTAACCGAACTTTTTTCTGAAAGAAAAAACTCCATTAAAGCTGAGTTCGGCTAGTTCGACAAACTGTTTCACATAATTCCTAGCCGAACTTCTCTCTGCAACTTTCATTTTCAACTCATTTTGATGATTACTTCTTATTTCTTCAACCAAAAACGAATGACAAGTAATGGGTTTGTAAGAATATCTTCGTTAATGATTTAAATTAAGCTATATACATGGAGGTGGTGGTGGTGGTAGTTGGAGGTGGTAGGTGATGGGCGGTGGTGGTGGTTATATATATGTAGGTGATTATTAGGTTGGTTTTAAATTAAATTAGGTTAAGGGTAGGTTAGTCATTTCCACACTTTAGGACACCCCTTATAAGTATAGGGTGGACATTCATATAACAAAGTAGTCCCCCATCTTTTTTGGGTAGTCCCCAAAACATCATTCTATTATTTTGGTTATTATTCTGCACATATGTTCAAAGAATGATTTTCCTCCTGCAGCAATTACATCACATTATAAATCCCCCACAAGCTGGAGGGGGTTGGCGAGAGGACATGATACAATTCGAAGTCTAAAATACAATAAGGAATCCGATGCATTGCACGACCGAAGAACAATGATTCCGAATTGCACCTTAATTAATGTGAATTCCTTGTTTTTAATCAGGGGATCTTGGATTCCAAATTACCCACTATGTTTTATTTTTTTCACATTGAGTCGGTCAGTCAGCAGTCACTTCTTGAACAAGCAGCTCCAGCTTTTATCCATGCCAAACAGTTTAGGGTCACGGGCACTACTTGATCTACAAAAATAAATCCAAATATAAATTAGAAGAATGTCATCCTACCAAATCAGATGAGAAAATATAAGTTAGTTGGCCAGGGTCAACCAATTTGCTTTACAATCATTTTCTTTCCTATTTGAATGATATAATAAAACTAAGTAATGAGAAGAGGATTAATGACCAGGAGAAATTACCACAATAAAGACCTTCTCTGTGAATGAAAATCCTCCTCTGGAGTACCTCCTCCACTGGCAGAAACCACTTTACTTCCGCCTTCTTTAAGGGTTTCTTTGGTATCATCTTTGCTCGTATCCGCAACCACATCAGAGTTGTTTACACAATACTTGTGTAACCAGCGATCTGTTTCCCAGAGAACATGCATGATACTCTCTCGTGCAGCGTAACCATGGCTCTCAAAGGGTAAAACCACCAAGCGACTGAGAGCCCCATGGCCTTTGAGTGCATTGAAGAACCGATCAGACTGCATCGAACATATGGAAGAAATGTAACGGATACGAACTTCAACAATATGCCAAAGAGAAGGGGTATTACATTAAGAAGAATACATGGACATTCAGATCAATCCTTGAAGCACTAACTACTAACGTCTAACCTTTTAAGATGCTAAGGCTCAATCCCTATGCTTCAGCTTGGTTAGATTTTTTGTGGGGCAGGTCCAGCCTTGTTACTAAAATCTCTCCCTAGCTCACCAAATAAAAACACCAAAACCCTACCTTGAACCAAATCCCATTTTCTAGGTCTATTCACACGTTCAGTTAATTGTTACAAGGACTGGATTGCAGAAGAAGTTTAAGTTACTGACCTGCATCGTTAGGGTTCCTGAGTTGTTGTCTTCTTCCCCATGGATAAGTAATATTGGTTTCTTGATTTTATTAGCTGACATGAAAGGGCTCATCTCAACATATGTACCAGTGGCTTCCCAAAGTGTTCTGTCTTCATTCTGCGTCAACAACATTCAAATTTAATAGCTCATAGTTTAAGACTTAAACGACAATGATTTACAGACGAATAAGCCAAATAACAATAAGCTCTCAATAGTTGAAAATCATGATTCGTTTATTCAGAAAATTCTTACACTATAGAGGAGTACCTGAAAACCAAATGGGGTAAGTGTTCTGTTGTAAGCTCCAGAACGAGCAACTCCACAACAGAAGAGATGAGGGGCATGTGCTAAAAGATTAGCAGTCATAAATGCTCCATAAGAGTGACCCCCAATAGCAATTTTATTTGGATGCGCAACCTGAATAATTGCAGGGCCAAGAACAGTTAAAATGTATTAACCACATTCCCAAAGATAAATCTGAAGAAGCTTACCCCTCGGCGTATAACTTCTTCAACTGCAGCCTCAGCACTTGCAACCAGCTGCTCTATGTAACTGTTCGGAGGATGATAATCCAATTATAATTAAACAGAAGAAATGAAGAGAATAGAAAAGAGAAGCGCTGAGAAAATATAAGAGAATGAAAGAAAAAAGGGGGTTAGTGAACTACGTGTCATTTGCCTGCGCATCACCTTCACCGATGATTGGTATTGTTGGACCAGATAAAATAGCAAACCTGAGGGCATCGGAAGGATTTTATTAAATATCTCGCACATATATCGATTAATGGACACTCACGAGAGGCTAAGTATCATGAAAAGGAAAAAGAAACTCATTATGACCTTCTAGCAAGCCAAAGAAGGGCCGAAGTTGAACCTATGCCTGCAAACTCATTAGGAGAACCACGGACTTGTCCAGCAGCATCTTTGCTCTTGAACTCTCCAGGGTAAGACCAGAACAAACATGGAAGTGGGCCATCTTTTGTGGGATCATAACCTGGAGGTAGGTAAAGTGTAGCAGTAAGCTGGACTCCATCTTTTCTCTGATACCTGATCATCTCTTTCTGTAAAGAGGCCAACTGAGGGTATGGGTGAGGAAAGTTTGTAATCTGGCGAACTTTCTTTTCTGGCCAACTCTGTAAATAGTATTGGGTGTTTTCTGTTTTCGATTCCTTGGAAGTCAATACTTTCAGTTGATCAAGGAACAAATCTCCTTCAACCTGATCTGACATTAAAGCAACAACTGACTCGTAATACTTTTCCTTGTTGCTCTCCCAAATTCGCTCTTTAGTACCGGTATTTCTGAAATAAAAGAAATACAGGTTGAAATTATTAAACAAGCACGATTTGCTCAATGATGGGGAAAAAAACACAAGGAAGACTAGAGAAACACTAACATGTCAAATAAATCGAGGAAGGGAATGTTTCCTTCTGGTGTTGCACCACTTCCATTGAGTAAAAGGAAAGTCTCTCCATCCTTCTTTATTTTCGCAATAACATATGTCCCAACAGGAGTTCTGCGCAGCATTGGAGAGCCGGGATCAGAGTAAACATCTTCTGATGACCTATCAAATAGTATGCGCGGGCTCACATCTTTAGATCCTGGAGATATAACCCATGTTCTCGTTCGGCGTGTTTTATACCAAGATTCATAAACTAGAGCTAGGGAATCGTCACACCAAGAGATGCCTCTGTTGAAATGCCAAACCAGATAGGGACAAATTAAAATTCAGATAAAATGAGGAAAGCTGTGGTAGGAAAAACGTAGACCAGAGCCGACAATAAAGACAACAAGTACCCATAGCGAAGATCAAGCTTGTGTAAAATCTCTGGCTGTCCACCCTCTAGTGTATCAGCAGCCTGCGTATACACTATATCCCTTGGAGAAACTTCTACTTTTGCATCACCTCCATCTTGTGTCTCCACCCTGGAAAATTTCAGCTGATCAAAACAAAGATGCCTCATGTATACAAACCATCAACAACACACAGGATCCACAGTGAGGTTGTGAAAAAAATCCTAAAGGAGTTGGAAATCTAAGAAAAAGCTTAATTTCAAATATACAGAAAGTGGCGGAAACTAACTAATGTTTACGGAGCTTGAGATGGAGGATATTATTAATTCATACCAATATAGTTGTGAAGATTTATCTGCTCTCCAATTGATCGAACGCATCCCTTTCCGAACACTATTGAATGCAATGGGTATATCCTCCGCAAGCGGCAAATCACAAAGCTCTCTAACAAACTTTCCATCAGTCGTCCATAAATCAACTTTCTTAGGAAATCTTCCGCAAGGGACGATAAAGGAGTAAGGTCGGTGAATTGAGTTAATCAAAATGTATTTCTCGTCTGGTGAGGGGTCCAGCGATGTATATACAGCTGGTGGACCAAAGGACTTCACTGTCCCATCTAATGAAACCAATAACAACTGTGATGTGGCATAGTAATCAAATAAGTCCTCATCATACTCGTCCTTCAGCAGGTCCTGGAATGTTCTTACTTGAACAATATTTTTTTGTTCATTCGTCTGAATTTTTGGGCCAGATGGAACAATTGGTTTCTTTGGTGGGTCTCCACGAGATAAAGGAATGGTGCAGACTAATAAAGTAGAGTCGTTCACCCAAACGTAACTGCAAAGCAGAAACAAAAAGGCATTAGAAAACAGAAGGATCTAGCAAAGGTCTGCTACACCTCATGATATGGCCTAAAGAGAACAAAAAGAAAATGAAGAAAAATGGAAAGCACACAACCTAGTACTTACTTGTCAAAAACTGCATTAAGATATATATCTGGGGATTGAAATAAAGGTCTAGCTCTTCCTGTTTCTACATCTGCAACCCAAACGCTAAGCTTATTGTTATCGCTCTGATCCTGATTTCAGAAAAATGTTACATTTTAGAGTATATAGCTTCTGAGAAGCTGAGTAAGCACAGGTATGTATGGAATATTAACAACAACTATTCACAGTCACATATAAGCCCACCAAAGACTACTTGATACATCTTTCAGTAGTCGAAGAACAATTTTAGGTGCCCATGGGCAGATTATGACTATTATACCAAAACATCCTTTGGACAAGTGTCTAAGACGTGTTCTAATAATGAAAAACCTATTGCTATAATCACGTGGATAGTCAATTCTCAGTTTTAAGGCACCACAATCAATCACCTCGTCGAATCGAATACTGAAGGACAAATGGCGACCATCATATGACCTGGTTCAAACAAAGTGATAAACATAATGAGCATGATTTAAGAAATGTGTATTGAGTACTGGAGCCTGTGTAGATTTAGAGACAAAAGAAAGCAAGTGCAGGTTTTAGATAGAGAATCAAATTGATGAAAATGTTTGAGGCTCGAGATATTACCAGCTAACAAAATTAATCTTAGCACCATCAGGGAAGCCGTGTATTTCCTTTTCTGGCCCTAAAGTACCATCATGCATTAATTGATGAATTCCAATACCAGTGTAGAATGACCTGAATGCACAATCTTCATCAATACTCCATACATATATATATAGAGAGAGAGATTTAAGTTTCTTGAACTCACATACGACTCCGAGTATTGCATTTTGCATCAATGCGAAGACCACCTAGCTTTTCCTCTGGTCTTGCTAATTCTGTCAACGGAGGCAAGGCTCTACGCTTAAGGAATAATATTTTATCCCTTTGAGGTGAGAATGACAATGCAGGAAGGGGTGGTGCATCGACGATATCTCTGATTTCCGATGGAGGAAGATGATACCCACCATCCAATGCAGAACTATCTGCATTATCCAACAACAACAAAAAAATCTCATTGAAGGGAACTTTTACTCAAAATATATAATTTCATATCAATACAAAAACTTATCTAAACACATGGCAATTCAAACAATAAGTATAGGGGAAGCCAATCAAAATGTATGGGATTAATAGAACTTCAAATTAAACGGAGCAAGTGAGAAATAAAATGAAAGACTCAGTGCCAACACGACGTACTATGAGCTTCGGTTCAAGTCAAGATCTACCATAACAAATTAGAATCCTAAACTGTACAGAATCACATATTTGAGCAAGACAATTATATCTAGAAACAAAGATATCATTTAATTACAATCAATTTAAGTTCAACTAGATTGACTTCCACTTTGCACAACTACATAGCGCATCAATTCAACTTTTACAGTTAATCACAGACACTAACTAATAAGTGACTCAAAATTTCTCAACATCCCAAAAGAACTAAGAACAATAAAAAAAAAGATTGAATTTGAAGAGAAGGGTTACCTTCGTAATCAACTGGGGAATAAGAAGCAGTACCATTCGAGCCACTTCCAAGACCACCATCTTCAGAATTCACAGGATTATGAAAAGTAGATATAGTCATATGAGTGTGGAGAGATTTCCTTGGGTTTTTCAATCTAGTACTGAGAAACCCAGGTAGTGAAGAGTGGTGGTGGTGGCGGTGGTGAGGATTTAGAGAAAGAAAAGATGAACAAAGTGATGGAAGAAGTCTTGACGAAGCAGAAGAAGATGAAGAGATGGGTGAGATGAGAGAGAAACGATTGCAAAGATTGTGAAGGCGCGTCATAAGATAATGGGGGTGTAAAATACGCACTCCACCAATTGATCAGTCCAAGTATCTACCAATATAAAAGTACTATGGACTTAGCTGCTTGGAGGGTGTATAAAGATTCTAATCCTACGCACCTCTGAGATTACAGTGATGCCCTTACTGAGTGAAAGGAAGAAGAAGTTGACAGGGACACTAGATATGGGGCAAGTGGACAGGAATATGTAAAGTCTTTACAGAAGTATTACAGTGATGCCCTTGTTGAGTTACTACCAGACATTTTATAGAAAGAATTCATCAAATTCAATTGTAAGTTAGGAGTTTGTAAAACTATGTTTAATTACAGGAGGAAAACCAGAAAGAATCTTGATTAAAATCTCAGTATAGTAACTTGCGAAAGTCTTCGCTTTGAATTGCTTCAAAGATCATTGTAATTTGGGGTTTCTTCGGTGTAAGAATCACTATATGCAGATTCAGTGTTCTCGTACTCATTGATGGTACTATCTTCTGATGGCACAAACTGAACCAAATAATGAATTCCATTGAGGATGTCATATACCATCAATCCTATCCTTCCCCCAGTCCAACTGCCCAAATGACTTCCTGCGAGGTAGCCCAACTTCCCTAGCCTTTGTTCACCAAGGAACCCTCCTGCGTAAGCCCCAACCAATGTCCCACTGCCCCTCAAGAAACCTTCTGTTACGGTTCCTCCGTAATAAATTGCTTCAAAGAAATCCCAGCCTGAAGAAATGATGGGACCTATAATTCGTTTCGCCTTTTGGGATGCCAATTTTGCTGCTTTTTTCCCTTCTTTTTCTGCTAGCTTCGCTGCTGTCGTGGCATCAAGTCCCTGTGATAATGCATCTGCCAAGGCAGTTTCTATTGCCTTAAACCTTGCTCCCTCAACATGTTTAGACCTGATGCTGTAGAAATAGAGCTTTACTCCCTCCTTAACTCCACAAGCTACACTACCACTTCCCATGTCAAAGCAGTTTAAGATTGTAAACTTCCCACTTTGGGATGAAGACTCTTCTCCAACCAGCAACCGAAACTTTTCAGCTATCACAAGTAGAAAAGTATAAGCAAAAAATCTCATTTGCAAGTAATATGGCACATGTACAGAAATTCCGAAAAACAACTACTCCAAAAAAATCTCACTTGCAAGGTTTTAGGCTAGCATATACAAGACTATAAGCGTAATAACAAAAAAAATAAGTACAATAAAACTCAAGAGTCAAAAAACAAAAAGAAATTGGCATTCATGAATTGTTAAAACCTAATAGGCAAAAAATTACCAGCTCCAAAGCAAAAGCAACGAGACAACAATTGCACAGATAACTTCCACACTTATAGATATAAGAATATAGATTGCATGTAAAATGAGATTGAAACCGATCGAGTCTTCAGACAAACAGGAAAGTTCTGGATATAGCACATAGGTCCCTAAACTAAGACTAAAGACCAGAGTGAGAGAAACTGCAGGTTACTGCACGAACAAACTATTCTCATTTGTAAATTTAATGGACACTTTCACATCAACGATCTATAACAACCATATGTCAAGCCAAAACAAAAAGATTATTGCAAGAGTAGATTATTCACTACAATGGGTGCTACCAATTTCACTTATTTTGCTGCGCGAACTGGTCTAAGCAATATTGCTTACACAACACCAAAAAGGCAGTCACTGTGCAATCAAAACAGAAATTTCCAATAAAAATTTCAATCATTTGGAGATAAAATTGAGTCCAAGAAATTGGTGTCATCTAGTCCTTTACTTTTCAGTGTGAGCCAAGGCAACCCTAGTAAAACTAAAATATCAGGAATCAGTCATAAAAACTCATATAAAGAAAACATCCAATTAGGGAAATTTGAATAGAACATTTAATTGGACCACCAAAATCAATAACAGCTCAAAATTATACTAACACAAGGATAGTCTTTCAGAAATCAATCTAATGGCTCTCTTTGTACCTAAATGAAACTAAATATATATTTTTGTGTTTACGTTTTGGATCTAATAAAGGTGTTCATGATCAGACAGAAACTAAAAGAGTTATTTTGAAGAAGGGAATCTGATATTCTGTTGTTGTTTACCTGTAATACTGAGAGCAACCAAACCAACAACGAATACGAGAATTTGAACCCTTCTTTTTTGCAAATCCATCATTTCTTCTTCTTCTTCTTCAGAAAGACTTTGAGAAGCCAAATCTAGTGATGAGTGAGTTTATGAATAAAGAAAAGGAGGAAAGAATCTGATTCAATACTTGCAATGACTGAGGAATCAAAGACCGCGATTAGGCGTAGGGTATCTCGTTGGAAACTTCAAAGGTCAGACTTCTTGGAGAGTGTTTTGAATTATGATGATTTGTTTCTCTACTCTTGGAAGTTGTATGGTTCGGACCGGAGCGGAGGTTCCCAACTCCTACGACTTAAACACGCCACGTGAGGAGCTGTTTCCGGTAGATCTTCGGAAAACACAGCTTTGTGCCACATTTTAAAGAACGATATTTTGTGGACTACTCTAAAAAGGTGGGGGACTATTTTGTTATATGAATGTCCACCCTACATTTTAAGGGGTGTCCTAAAAAATTAGGGAAAACTAATCCGCCCTTATCCTAATTAAGGTTATAATTAATCCTAATAAGCCACTAATTTAACCACTACCCACTAATCTAACCTCCTAAATTAAAACCTAAAATCAGTTTCAAAACTTTTTTTTTTCTTTTATTCTTCATCTTCTTCTTCTCTTCTTCGTAGACATCATCGATTCGAAAAAATTTCATCGTCGATTAATCAATTTTTATAAACAATGCGTTCTAAGCAGACACCAAGAATTCCAGGATTGAGTCCGGGTTTGGCAAATATAGCGAATCTCCCAAATCAATTTGAAGTTGATAAACAATTTCAAGCAAAGTTGGGAGACGAAGTCAAGCATCCAACATCAACCAAGAAGTCCGATTCGAGTAAAATGAAAATCCGCAGGTAATTTCCTTCATACCCATTCCTTTTAATCGTTTTTTGTTGAAGAAATCGATTAGAAATCATCAAAAACCATAGAAAATGGTAGTTACAGTATAGATTTCGGCTAGGAGAAATTTTGAAAACCCTAGATTTTGGTAACCGAACTTTCAATATGAAGAACAGTTCGGCCAATTAGGAATTTTTAGGTAACCGAACTATGTAGTTCGGTAAGCTTGCAAAAAAAAAACGTAACCGAACTCCTTCTTTATATGAAAATTTTGAGTTCGGTTTAGTCGATAAATTTATATAGGTAACCGAACTTTGATAAAATATGGTTCGGTTACTTCGCAATTTCTATGTGGTAACCGAACTTTGATCTGTCAACACCAAACTTGTAGTTCGGTGACTTCGCAACTTATACCAGAGAACCAAACTTTAGTCTGTTAACATTTTGTGTTTGATGTAATCCCATGTTCAATTTTATTTGATAAGACAATATTCTGTTTAGCTAATAATGTGGTTTTCATTCATTAGGAACAAAGGAAAAAAATCTAATCCCTACCTAGATGAAGATTTGAGAACTCCCACCCCTCGTGGTAGAATACATTTGGATTTCCGAAACCGTGGTACTAAAAATGCTAAACATGGAGGGGGATCGTTACAGGAAGTGAACCAAGAGAATGTTCGTAATGTAATCCAAGATGTCAATCAAGAGGTGATGGAGAATACAATTGATAATGTTATTGAAGAAGAGAATGATGACGAAGAAGAGCAAGGAAATGAAGACCAAGGAAATGAAGAGGTTGAACAACAAAGAGAACACGTTGAAAATGTAGAGGAAAAAGAACAAGGATAGGGCAAAAAAGGAGAAGGACAAGAGGAAGAGAAGGATGAGGAAGGAGAGGAAGAAGAGGAGGAAGAGGAGGGAGAGGAAGAAGAGGAGGGAGAGGAGGAAGAGGAAGAAGAGGAGGAAGGGGAAGAAGAGCAAGAAATTGTTCATGTTAAAGAGAAAAAGAAGCCGAAGCCGCCTTGTGATAGATACTCACACATTCCCCCTGATAATTTGTGTTTGCCACTAGTGAACCCAACTTATGGTACTCCAAATGATGGAGGGGCCACATTGTTTGGCTACAAACACTCATGGGCTGCGAAGATCTATGCGACAAAGGTATTCTTTAAGTTCATTCTTAACTAACAAAACGATTTTTTTTTGTACATGTTTCGTCAAGTATTAATAATGTTATGTTCTTTTTGTAGGATCATAATGATGCAGTTCGTCTTATTCGTCGTCAAAAGGCGTCCAAATGGGATCTTTCTTTGGAGTGTGACGAGTTTCAAGCGAAGGTTAAAGAATGTGTGTTATGGAGAGCTATTGAGTACGCACATGTGGATTTTGACGATGTTGCCGTATCCGCATTTCTCGAGAGGCATTATTGATGTGTTTTGTAGTTGTAGTGGTAAAAAGATTCGTTGCTCGAACTTGTGAAGGATTTTTGAAAATTAATTAAAATTGTTTCAATAATAATGAGAAAATACCGAGACTCTGGATTCCACCATTGACCAATTAATTGATAAACTCTAATCAATATTCATGCAATATTCTTCTTTAAAGTGATTCTAATATTTGTCTCTAATAGATTTTTGAAGTAATAATTGTAAGCACGAAGCATGAAACATCAAAAGTATTAAAACCAAGCATGTCCCATCAAAACACTTCACAACTACTCAATAAAAACCAATTTTTCTTTTAAGTTCTATGCAAATAATCATGTAAAATAATTGCAATAAATAATTAAAATATAACTATACCACTTTTCATGGAACAATGGCTTCCTCCGTCGCCTCGGCTAAGGGGTTTAGCTCCTCATATTAACCACTTGCTCAAAATACATATTTGGTGTTCAAAAGTTGATTAAAAGAGTGAAAAGTGCTAAGCAGTGGATTCTGTAACAAATATAATTGTTACAGAACCTATTCATACAGAGAACTGTTGCGAACTGAAGCTAACTGTTGGAAAAATTGTTACAAAGGGTATAGAGTTTGAAAGCTACGGTCACAGTTTCTGCGACTTTCTTTTACTGCTGTTCTGTGTTCTTCGTCTTCTCCGGCCACAGTTGCACCAGCAGAAACACGATCTCTTCCAATGATTTTTATGGTTTCTCTAAGGCTATAAACTTTCCCCTAAACTTTGTTGCTTCTCAATATGACTCGAATCAACCTATATATATCCACCAAACCCCAAAATCACTCGAGTTAATCCAAATCTTTTCCTTTTTTTCTTCACAGCACGTTACAGCCTTTTGATCTTCTTTTTACGCGTCAACTTGGTTTCCAAACTCTCTCAAACTCTCTCAGGACTGAATAAGGACTCCATACACTCCAATCTTGCCGTAAACTCTTCACAAATTCTTTTGTAAACCGAAAACAACTCAAATCGTGAATTCTCCCTGTTTTGCTCCAACACGGATTTCTATCCCTGTTTAATCGATTCTACAGCTCATACCATACTTGTTTATCCTTAACAGGGTTAACCCAATGAAAATCAGCCCTTGAATCGCCTTAAAAATCATCCAAAATTCGATCAATCAATCTGCCAGTAAAGAAAAGAATTTCCCGCCAAAATCTGTTTTCAAATGTTGAAGATGGGTGCTAAAGATGAATTTGGGCTACACATAGCCATGGGTGCCCCTTATCCGCTGCTGGAGTCCGTATAACACTTGTCCCTTGGGGTGCATTTAGACAACTTTTCGAGCCGATTTTCCCAAAAATGTTTATTCCCCAAAAATACCTACAAAGGGACAAAATACCATCATTAGTACAAAAATGGGTACTAAAAATATACACAATAGAGATGAAAATAGACACATAAATGCGTCTATCAATTATCCCGAGACATATACAATGCATCTTCCATTTGGCGAGATGGGAATTACTCCCGATGATTGCAAGAGAATCACCAACTTACCAGTGGAAGGTAAATGTCTTCGAAAAGGCTACAACCCCTCGATGCATTATGAAGCTCTTGAAAAATTGGCTCTAAAATGTCTAGGATGGGATGCAAGAAAGGCTCAATGTAAGTTTAGACGTTCTGTGAGGTCCCCTAAACGTGGCGATGAGTATAATCCAAGAGAGGAAAATGGAGCATTGAAGAAGATGGTGAAGAAATTCAAGTTGGTAAAGTTGAAGGCAGCATTTGGAGGGACAAGAAAGAAGGTGGAGAAAGGAAAGTTGGTGATGGACCAGGAGACCCTTAGGCATCATGTCACCGCTTATTGGTTATATCATCTAGGAACCGTCATTTTCCCCGACACTTCTGGAAATAGGGTGGATGCACATTATCTACAACTTTTGGAGAATCTCGATGAGATTAACAAATACTCTTGGGCCACTGGGGTGCTTGCTTTTGTTCTAGGAGAGATGAGCAAAGGGTCGAGGATTAAGACAACTCAAATTGGAGGTTACTTAACTCTTATTCAGGTGACCTTTTACATTGTTAATTAGCAATTTTTTCGCTAAAATTTTCAGCTTCCAAATCAATTTTCATGTATGTGGTTAATATTTTTGTATTGTGGCATAGGTTTGGATTTATGACCACTTCCCTTCATTGGGATTGGCTAAGGAAAAGACACCTTATCCCTATGACGAACCTACAACAGGAAAATGGTTGTTTTTGGACTCACAAAAGAAGTCTAAAGAAGAGCAGTTGACTTCGTTGAGGGAGAAATTTGATAAACTTACGGTGAACGATGTGGTATTTCACCCATACGCCGTACCCGATGATGTCCCTGTAAATGAAGAAGATCTGAATGGTTTCTCTACCGTCTCGGCTTACTATGGACCAATTTGGTATCCTAATGGCTACGCAATATATAATCCAAGGAGAATACTAAGACAACTTTGTTGTGTCCAAATGGATCCCGACGTGGAGAATGAGAATTTCAATTTGCTGGTTCAAGGAACAAAGAACGCCGAGAAATATTTTGTTCCAAAACATGAACCAACTCCTACGGTAGGACATTGGAATGCACTTGGTAACTACTACTTACCTTTAGGTGATTGTGTACCTTGTGGTGGAGATGTAAATGCATGTGATGAAGATTATATGGAGTTTTATCAAGAAATTAGTCATCCTTTTGTGATAAATAGATAACAACAAGATAAGACTAATAAGGTGAAGGCAAAGGAGAGGGAGGCTAAGAGAGCTCAGTTATGGATTTCGTATGGTTTTAGTTTCAAAAAACATCTTAGTTATGGATTTCGTATGGTTTAATTTCGTATGTTTGTGTGTTTTAAACAATTAGTTAAGGATTTCGTAGTTTGGTATGTATAACAACTTTTATATTTGTTTTAGAACCTTGTTTGTGTTTTTAATTTTAATTTGGTTTGTGTTTCCAATTTTATAAGGCTGAAATTTTGAATACAGGATGTTTTTCGGCAACCTGAAATTTTTACACATCTAACCGAACTTAAAGTTCGGTAACCAGTGACAAATTCAAGGTCACCGAACCATTTTTTCGGCGAACAGTTAAATCCTACCAGGTTGCCGAAGACAGAGTTCGGTTACCTCGCTACATTTTCACTGGTTGCCGAACTCTTCTCTGAAGACTCAAATAAAACAGCTAAATCCTACCAGTTTGTGACTGAGCCTTCAAATAAAAGTTCGGTTACCTCATTTTTTACCATGTTACCGAACTTTGTAGTTCGGTTGGATCGCAATTTTTTATTTGCTAACCGAACTTTGAATTTTGAAATTACGGCTATTTATTTCGGAAAGTCCTGTAATAGTTCGACATTGTCCATTACATGTGCTAACCAAACTATTTGCGCAGGCAACCGAACTTAAGTTCGGCAATCTCGATAATCATATGTGTTAACCGAACTATTATCTGTCAACTCAATAAAATACTAACATTAACTCGATAATGAATACCACACTTCAGAAAACATAGTATTAGATTGATAAGCATACTTAGTTCCATTACATGTGTCATTTAATCATCCTCAAGTGAAATTTGACTTTCATGTACAATTTCGTCTGATTTCTTCAAAGCTTTCCACATCTCCATGTTATGCTCATACATAATACACCAACCCAACATTATATCGGGGGTTAAATGCAGGCCAATAAGAGTTTCCGGATATTAGAGGAAGTGGACAATCGGGTTTTAAACGGAAGCCTATAAAGTGGTTGATGTTAGTCAATGCCATCACACATCTCCTTCGTTTGAGTTGCTCGACACATACGGTTGTTTTCGGGGTGAAGGTGAAACTAGCATACTTTGAGAAATAATGAACCACACAATTAAATGCCTCGGCGATTAAGTGTCCACATATCGGCATGCTAATCCAATAATCCGTTGTGATCGGATGGCCCCCATGAAGACGACGTTGATACTTAACAAATTGCTCATTGAGACTACCCACCCCATCGCACAACATTGTCTTGTAAAATGCCGGATTCTCCTTTAGTTTGGACAACAACCTTTGCCTTATATGAGTTATTGCACACCTATTATTTAGCTTGGCACCTTCGATGAAAGGCCCAAGTTGTTGATTGACAACATGAAAACCACAATTACCATCCGGAGGAACGTCGTCGGTGGATATAACGTATTCTCTAATGTATAGAGGTAGCTCATTCAAATAGTCTTTATTTGGAGCCTCAAGCTTCACGTCTAGGGAATATGGTTGGATAGGGCAAATTGGAGACTTAAGCTTCAAATCGCCGGAAGATGGTTGGCTTGGTTGTGATGGACACATCGTACCTTTTTTCTTCAAATCTCGCTCACTTGTTTCGCCTTTCGCCTTTCTCCTCAATACTCCTAACCCATTTCTTGGTTTGCTCCAAGTACATTGCCGAGGTATACTCATGGTCCGAAGGATCTCTAGTAAATGGGGTTTGCTCACTTTTCTTCTTACGTAACACCTTTGCATATTCTCTTAGTTGGTTTTTAGTTTCTTTTTTGCTTGGCCTACCTTTGCGTTTTCCTTTTGACGATACATAAACATTCTCCGAAGTTTGTGGATATATGATTTTCCTCATGTCATCCCAAAATAAATTTTTTTGGAGCTTGTTCATGCCACGATACATCTCTAGTACGGTTCTACCCATTTCTTTATCACCAAACTCCTCTCCGGCTTCTTCTCCCTTTGGAGGAGGGATGAAACTTAGATGCTTCCAATATGGATCAATGTCGCTTAAAAGGATTACGCCATGCTCGTAGTTGATTATCATATGGCGACAAGGGAGTCCCATAGACTTCTTCATGTTACATACACACACCTCATCCCTCTTGGTTTCCCACTTATCAATCAACTCGACTTCTATAATCAACAACTTCATACATTGCCGAGATACGTTGTAATGGATTCCCTTGAACAATGGGTGGTCGACATATTTTTTGGTCATTTTGAATATACGGCTTTTTTGGAACTTCTCTTTAATTCTATCAATGTCGCGCTTGAAGTAATTTTCCATTGCATTCCACACGGTTACGAAATTATCAACACATCAAAAGAGATTCTTCTTCAATCGATGGTGAGCCAACTCTACTAAACTTGTCGCTTGATTTCCCAAGTGTTTATATTGGTTGATATAGGCATTAACAAACCTCTCTTTGTGTGGTTCCAATCATTGGCGAAGAACATACGATACAACACCGGGATAATCGGGAGTATCCCAATGGGCGATAAACTCCGCAAGATTTTGATGATACTCTTCCTCGGTAAGAGACCAACACAATGATTCCCATTCACCGTTGAAAGCAACCCATTTAGCGTAATTTAGATTGTATTGTTTTTCAACTTCCTCTTTTGCATCCGCTCGTTCATGTTCCGGTAGCATCTTAATCTCTTCATATCCTTTTTTCTTGGGTGGACAAATTATTGGCTTGCACCTATTTATCAAATTACACCATATATGGAACGTACAAAGCATATTGTGTGCTAATGGAAACACTACCTCTATTTCATTCATCAATGCGATTTCATTGTCGGTGACTATAACCCCGGGAATATCATCACCTCGGAAGATTGCCTTAACTTGTTGTAGTGCCCAAATGTAACTAGGTTCTTGCTCGTCTCTTAAGAAACAAAACGCCACGGTAAACGGTGACTGCGTCGAAGTACGCCCAACAATATTCAACAATGGCATATCATACTTGTTCATCTTATAAGTACAATCCATTATGAGAACTTAATGAAAGCATTGAGCCAATTGAACACTCGTTGGATGCGCAATGAAGAGTTGTGTTATCTCTCCGTCCGAATCCACATCCTTTTGAACCGCGTAGTCTTTCTCTTTGGTCAAAAAAAAAAACAATTGTTGCATCACTTGTCTATCCCTCCATTCCTTCTTTCTAATTGTCACAATTGCATTACAAATGGTGGACAAAGATGAGTGGTTATCCTTGTTATCCTCCTTTAGTATTTGGAGCATTTGAATCGGTGAAAGACCCATTTTCCTCATTTTAGCTACCTTGTCCATCTCTTCAGGAGTTAGCTTGGCCGCCATGAAATGTCCTTCAAGATGCTCCGGACGAGGGTGGTTATGACAACCTTCCATAACCTTGTAGAGAACCCATTGATAAGCACGTAAGTGTGACGCATTTTCACCCATAACTACATTATCTAGGACTCATTTTATTTCTAATAGAGTTGTTTTAAGTCTTTTCTAGGGAATAAGCTCTTGCGGCAAAATTGGCTCGAAAAGTGGTGTTTTACACCCCAGGATAGAGTACTAAAGGCACCCCAGAAATGCACCGGAAGCACCCCAAAACTGTGTCGGAGGAACCCCGGAAAAATTACTATCTACGCCCAAAAATTACTATTTGCACCCCATAAGACAAGTGCTAAAGGGACACCCGTGCAGGATTAGAGGGAGGACATCTTCTTCTCAAATTCAAAAAATGAATTTTGGGGGGAAAACGTTTCTCTTCACTAGCAGAATTTCGATCGGATATTTGGACGTGATTTAGTGAGATTCAATCCCTGAAACTTAGTGGGTAGACGTGATATGACTATAGAAAGATGGTATGGGTGTTGTTTCCGATCAAATTTGGCTTAATAACGTGTTTCAATTCAAAACAGTGGACACAAGTTTTCACGGGTTCAAGTGAATTTGACACGAGTTTGAGGCGTGTAATGCATGAGTTTCGAGTGTGTTGCACTACATAGATGCGTGAAGAAGATAAATAAGGAAGGTTGACAGCTGAGAACGCGTGGAAGATCAAAAAATGGAAATTTTGGCCGTGGAGAATAATATTGATAAATGAAGATTATTTGGGAGATATGACCGGATTAAAGGAGGATTAGGAGTATAAATAGATTGCTCCAGGTACAAGGAAGGGGTGTCGAGAGTTTGAGGAAGTTTTGGAGGCTATGGAGCGAAGAAATCACGAGTTGCAGGAAAAGTTTTCTGCTGCTGCAACTCAAGAACACGAAGAACAAAAGCCCGTAAAGGAAAGTCGTTGCAAACTGTCGCTTAATTGCGACAGTTCCCAACTCCTTTCCAGCGACTATGGAACGGTGTTTACAGCACTTATCTTTTATCGTTCGTTTTGTGACGATTTTTGTGCGTCGCAAAATCCTGTTTTACACCATTTTCTCTTTATTTCATCTTTGTAAACCATTTTGAGCCTAAATAAATATTTTGAGAGCACGTTTACTATGATGAGCTAAACCCCAACATTGGGGCGATGTAGGAAGCCTTATTTCACACTTGGGTAATTATATTTAATTCTTTTCATGACTTTTGCACTAATTTTAATTGAAATTATGATTTGAATTAATTAGTTGTCATTTGATTAGATGGGTCATGCTTAGCTTAGGTGATTTGATGTCCCATGCTTAACATTTACATCTAATATTTTGAGAATCTATCTTGGGAAAAATAAGAGTCACTTTATTTTATATTTTTATTGAGCTATAATTGTTAAAAGAATTATTATTTGAACCTTAAGAAATGAATTTGGTGGAATCCTAAGCCCTAGTACCTCTCGCCCACTTTGTTAATATTTTTGTATATAATTTTTATTAAATTTAAAAACTCGAATCTTCACAAGTCTTAGAGTTCGAATCCTATTTACCACTACTACAACAAAGTTGAAAACACATCACCCATCCACCCAATTCTTCGTTGTAATTAAATGCAAGCTTGAATGGGCATTTAATCTTCTTTGAGAAAGTTTTGTTCTTCCTATTTGTCTTTCCTTTATAAACATAACCCTTCCTCTTGTGGCTTTTATCGGGATCACCGCTTCTCTCACAAACCATTTCAAAGCGGGTTTTGCTTTCTCTCCCATTCAATACTAATACGCATATGTATTTTAGTGCATGTTGTCTAGCCCAACTCTTTGCCTCTAAAGGACTTTTGAATACCAAGTCATTCATGTAGTGATGGGACGCATCATCGTACAAAATATCAACAGGGGTAGGTTGATTTTCCATTGGTTCTATTGGATCAGATGCAACCTACGAGTAATAGCACAACGTCAATACCAACTAAAAATAAAAAATAATTAAATTTTCGAAAATGTAACAATAATATACGATCCTGCCGAACAAAAGGTTCGGTTATGGAAAAAAATTTGCGATCTTGCCGAACTTGTTCTTTGGAATTTTCTATGGTATAGTTCGGCAACATAATTACTACACTCGACTAAACCGAACTACAAAGTTCGATTATCTATTAAATGAACGTGATTTGCGATCTTGCCGAACAAAAAGTTCGGTAACAAAGGGACTAAACTCGACTAAACCGAACTATTAACTGTATACTCTATAAAATTAGTTCGGCAACGTTTTCTTGAAAAAGATAACCGAACTCTCAAAAACCTCCATTAAAACAGAGTTCGGTTACCTGCGTATGATGAAATGAGTAACCGAACTGCACATACAGGAGAGTTCGGCTACCTGTTTTGCAGAATTGCTAACCGAACTACTTTGACCTAGCCGAAATTTCTTCCTGAAATTTTCGATTTGGCCAATTTTTTGCACAATTCAAGCTACATTAACTAAATTTGATCCATACCTAAGTACCCATAACTTCATCTTCTGGTTGTGGCTGATAAAATTCATCATTTGGGTCATTAGGTTGAGTTTGGGGTAAATAGCTTTCATCATCTAACAAATAACTCATATCCGGATCATTAGAAATATTGACAAATATATTAGGAGATGAAGGAGGTTCTGATTCTGAGGAGGAGGTATCATCACATGAATCACTCATATCATATTTACTAAACTCAAAATAAGATTTTTTGGGTTCTTCCCTCTTTTTCTTCATCTTTTTATCTTCTTTTTCTTCTCTCTCAATAATTCTGATTCTAACAAAACTATCCTATTAATAACTCACTAATCACTAACTAATCAGTAATTAATCATTACAGTAACACTAACTAATTAATAAACTAACTAATTTAATTACCAAGGGTAAATTTGGTATTAAAAAAGAATTTACATAAGGGGTCCAAAATTACTTCAAATGTCCTACCAAAAATGAAAGAGTAGTCCCCCACCTATTTTGAGTAGTCCCCAAAATATCGTTCATTTTAAAAGCAAGTCTAGTGGGGTGGGCCTTCACGGTGGAAATAGGCAAAGAAGAGAGGTCAAGTTCTGAATTTGAGCGTTTGTTCATCCTTATTAAGGTTGAGTCGGTCAATTCAACTTGAGAAATCGAATCAATTTCGGTTTATTGGGTAAAGGAAGGCCAAGGCTCGGCTCTGTTTCAGACGAATATCATTTTACATTGAGCCGACCGACCTTTCTTGAATCGTTAGGGAAAATCCAATGGAAGTGGGCAAAGTTCCATATTTAAGGGTCCAGGTGGATAAGCTAACCCATTTTCTCACAATGGGTGTATACACATAAATCAACAGTCATCCACGTGTCAAGAATAAGACACGTGTACGCCATAAGGTGGAAGAGCATCAAGACTATGATGCCATGTTGCAACACCCCAAGAAACTTGCATCATCATCGGTTGCCACGTGCTCGTCACTAAACGAATCCGACGACAGAGGATCGAGGAGTACCTGAAAAGGAAGACGCCGCGAAGCACCATAAAAGACCCAACACCTACTTTACCCTATCCCAAGATAGATCCGAAATGAACGGAGGAGATGGGTCTAACAGACACGGATGTGACAGAAACAGTGGCAGCTGTCTGACGCGTGCAGTCAGCTCCCAACCACCCGCCATAAAAGCTACATGCATAGAGTACGTGTCAACACTTCTATGGAGGAGACAAGGGAAGACCATCGTCACACTAGGATACCGTTGGACATCATCGGGGCATGACGAAGATACCTTCGGGTTCGACACGCTAACCAAGATGATAAGGAACAGCTGTCTCAGAAAAGAAGGCCCCTCATACAAGGAGCCTATAAATACCCAACTCCACCAAGAGAGAGGGGGTCGACCAAATTTAGGAAGAGAGAACTATAGTCCGAGAGAGAGAAATTGTAAAGAGTAAGTATGAGTTTTACCTTCTGCCACCTTCGTTCCCAACTTAGAGTCATTCGACTATCCTTTGTAACCTTATATGATACATAATGAAAAACCGAACCCCCCGTGGACGTAGGCCTTAGTGTTGAACCACGTAAATCATTGTCTCATTTACATTCTGCACTCATAGTTTTCTTATACTCATATTATGCTTCGTTTGAACTATCATAGACACATCTGCGTTGTGAAACAAGGATGAGCCAGAAGGCTCAAAGTTTCTAATATAAATGTTGTATACTGTTTTGAAATGAGTTTTAATCATCATAGTAGTTTTATCGAAATCGCGAACATTGGTTGTGGACACGATGCTATCATCGTTACATCCGTGTTCACAATTTGGCGCTAGAAACAGGGACGTGTACGTCCCGGTAAAGAGATTTATCTTTCCCTATGAACTTTTTTTTTATCACTCAACACTGGTTCTCAATACATATTTTGGGTGACAAACCAGCAAAAAAGATCAGATTTGAAAGGTTTTTAGACGAAATAAAACTTTTTCACCTAAAAAATATCGGAGTCATTTAGGATCCGAGGTTTTACTTATAAAAACCCTTGGATCTATCTTGTTTCGTGAAAAATCTTTAGATCTATCTTCGGATCTATGTTTTCTCTTGTAAAAACCTTCGACCCAAGTTCTTGCTTATAAAAACCCTTGGATATATCTTTGTTCGTGAAATATCTCTAGATCTACCCCTGGATCTATGTTTTCTCTTATAAAAATCTTCGGATTTGTGCATTCCGTGACAAAATAACCTTCGCTTTGACAGTTCTGTAACATGGGTCTATTTCGGTTCACGACTAACAAAAAATATAACTTCGTTATTTTTTACATCACCATTACTAACGAAATCCACATGGTTATGCCTTTCCTGCCAACAATTTATTTTTATTTTGCAGAACATGGATAAAACAAAAGATGTAGGAAAAGCTAAAGCAGGGTCAAAGGAAACCCCAAGGACCACACCGGTTGTAACCCGAAGCAAACAGAAGGGTGAAAAGCTCAAAGCAGCAAGCAGAAGACAAGATGGGGCAGAAAGTACCACACCCCTAGATTCCAACGCAATAGCAGCGGCGGCCCTCAAAGTTGCAGCAACCAAGGCTTATGCTGCAAAGGTAGCAGCGACAACCCGAATGAACGAACAACGAGAGGGAGTTGCGGAGTCAACGATGCAACAACCTATCTATGGGATGCCATGTACTGATGAGCATAACCAACCGCTGCTGACTGTCCAACCTATGGAGCTTCAGATCTTACCTACCGATCCGCCGATCCCTATGATTCAGACTGTAGACGAAAATCATACTATAGCCGCTGGCGGACAAGCACAAGTAGGGACCCCGAACCAAGGATCAAATCATTCCATCAAGTTAGTAGCAGATCTTGAAGAGTTGAAAAGGAATCAGAAGATATATGCGGATGCTGTAGCGCTGCTTGCACGAGAGAATCAAGAACTCAAGGATAAGATCGCCCACAGCGCCGAAATAGAAAACCAGCACGATGAGGAAAATTCCAAGGCGTCACAACCGAATCATGACCGAAGGATGATAGTAGCTAACATCAGCAATCCCGAGCCACTGAATCGATATATTACAGGAGGAAACAGATCAACCGATCCCGATTACGGACCCAAAGATTCAGATTATTTCGATAGTGAAGCACGAAGATCTGGACGATCATCCATGAGGAATGAAAAAAAAAATTCGCAATAGAGAGCCTTCTTGCAGAAATGATGGCGGAAATCAAGCAGTTAAAGACGAGGCAAGGAGGAGGAAGATTAGAGGAAGTAATGAGAGAAGTTATCACCACACAGCTGACCGCGCGACTGACGAGAGCCCTCATTCCCCAAAAGTGTCCCATCCCAGCGTTTGAATGTTACGACGGATCCAGCGACCCCGAAGCTCACCTTCGGTACTACAACCGAATTATGGCCCAATGGGACCAAGACGATGTGGTCCTATGCAGATACATCCCCTCAAGCTTGTAAGGATCGGCATTATCCTGGTTTGACAACCAGCCACCTAATTCTATCGATTCCTACAGACGACTCACAGAGATATTCTTGGAAACTTACATGTACAACAAGACAGTCAACGCAGGAATGGACAAGATCTTCCAACTTGCGGACGCCTTTAAAGAAACGATCAGAGAGTACACAGACAGGTGGTATAAGATCTGTCAAGCGATATGGAACATAGACCCGGTAGTTATCATCAATTGTTATAAGTGGGGATTGGATTGGATGAGCCCATTGTTCGTTGAGATTCATGGAAGTATCCCCACAACCGAAGGGGACCTTCGTGTTATCATCGAAAAGCACGCCAGGTTAGAAGAAATAATGCGAGACAACCCTAGGGCACAGATGCAAAAATCTCATCGTACGAATTCAGTATAACAAGCCAGCGGAACAAAGAGGACCAATACGGCCGAACACTTCAACGAAGATAAGAGAGGACGAATAGATGATCATCGGTGCAAGGATAAGAAGTTCGAAGATCAAGTCTACACGAATCTTAACACCAGCTACGTTCGCATCCTGAGGGAGATCAAGGATCGAACCAACCTCGAGTGGCCATGGTCCGAAGGAAAGCAACCACCAAGATCTGAGAAATCAAGGGACTACTGCGACTACCATTGCTTCAACGGTCACCAAACAAAGAAGTGCAAGAACCTCAAGATAATGATCCAGAAGCTGATCGACGCTGGAGATCTCAAGTAGTATGTCCAAAAGCCCGAGCCCGAAGAAAGAAACCATCGAAGCAAGCAAGTTCATCTACCGGAGAATGACAGAACGCTCAACACCATCTCTTGTTCAGAGCCCAACGGCCCTTCATTAACTGATCAAATAGGAAAAAGATTGAGGAAACAATTCAAGTACTATTGAGAATTATACAAGATTGATGGTGAAGAAGTAGATGGACACGAAGATTGGATGAACGCACCGCTGACCTTCTCTGCAGATGATGTTGAGGAAGACATGGTAGACCATAATGACCCTCTGGTACTCACGCTACATGTATCGGGATGGACTATGAGAAAGGTACTGATCGACGGGGGGAGTTCAGTCAACGTCTTGTTCTATGATACCTTCAAACTGATGAAATTGAACGACTAGCAGCTGATGTTTTCTTACTACACCATTTATGGGTTCAATGGGGCAGCCACGAAGCCTCTGGGAGATATAGTTTTAGAAGTCAAGGCTGGACCAATGAAGGTCAGCACCAGATTCAGTGTGATAGATGCACCATCCCCCTATAATGCCATCATCGGACGGAGATGGGTACATAAACTCAAAGGAGTGGCTGCGACATACCACAAATACCTTAGATTTCCAACACCCGAAGGGGAAATAGAAATCAAAGGCGACCAAGTGTCAGCGCGGGAATGCCAGACTCTACAGAATCAACTCAACGCTGAACAAGAAGAGCGGCGCAAAGCCCGAAGGGGAAAAAACAAAGCAGCAGTCAAAGAAAAGGCGATCGACCTATATCTCGAAGAAATTTCAGGAAAAGGTCTAACGAAGAAGGGCACCGCTCTTACTAACGAAGTAGGCGTCTCAGATCATCAGACAAATGCAAACATTTTTTCAACATCCTCAAGAAATAGAACAAGTTCGCATGGACCGCTGAGTGTAAAGAAGCCTTCGAGAAGATCAAGGAATACCTTGCAACAATTCCTATCCTTCAAAAACCTGAACTTGACGAGGTGTTGGCACTATATATAGATGCAACCGAAGATGCGGTCAGTGCTGTACTGGCTAGAACCAACACGAAGATAGAGCATCCGATATATTACGTTAGTAAAACTCTCAATACATCGGAAAGAAACTACACCAAGATTAAACAACTCATATTGGCATTAGTATGGGCGACGCAGAAGCTGAGAACCTACTTCTTAACTCACTATGTTCGCGTTCCAAGTAAAGCCCCATTGGAGTCTGTTCTTAAAAACGCAGGAAAAGTGGGAAGGATAGCAAAGTGGAACACGCAGTTAGAACAATTCAACATCATACACGAGATTCAAACTGCCCAAAAGTCACAGTTCTTGGCGGACTTCCTAGCAGATCTACCTCTAGATAATGGCAAAGAAGTACAGGACATACCAGAATTTGACGAAGACGGAAAGGATCCGATCGATGTGCTCGAACCTTCAAGTCAACGAAGATGGGAAGTCTTCGTCGACGGGTCAAGGAACAAAGAAGGTGCGGGCATAGGGATCATCATCACAACACCCACTGGTGACAGGATGGTATACGCATTAAGTATGGAGTTTGAAGGGCACACCAACAACATTGTGGAATACGAAGCCGTAGTGCATGCTCTTCGGTTGATAATAGAATTGGGGATAACTGACGTGCGCTTAACAAGCGACTCAAAGCTGATCATTCGACAGATAGAGCTAGAATACAACACCTATGATGAGACTCTTTCAGCATACATGGATCTAGTCCAAACTCTAGCATCGCAGGTGTCCAACATTAAGTTCAGACATCTATGCAGGAAGGACAACAGGCATGTCGATGCCTTAGCCTACATATCATCAATGCTGAAGGACAAAAATGTTAAATCTATAAAAGTAGCAAGAGTATACCATCCTTCGGTCACTCCAACCCAAACCTTCGCCGTAACGAACCATGCAGACGATGTAGGGGAAGATATTTCCGAAGATGGTGTATGAGAATATATCGCCGAAGATGACATCCTAACAAGAACTAACGAAGATGAAGATTTTAGCAATGAAAAAGACTGGAGAACCGAAGTCCACCTCTTCTTCGATGAAGGGACACTACCCGCTGACGTGAAGCAAGCAAGAAAAGTGCAATCAAAGGCAGGAAGATACGAGCTTCGTGGTGGAATCATGTACAAAAAATCATTCCTTGGGCCACTACTACGCTGCTTATCCAGGGAGGAGGGTCATCGTATCCTGAAGGACATTCATTATGGAGACGCAGGTAATCATAGTGGGATGAGATCATTGGCCGATAAAGCTAAAATGCAAGGATATTACTAGCCACAGATGATACAAGACGCTGCTAGGATGTCTAGAAGATGCGAAGAATGTCAGCGGTTCTCCAAAAGGATTCATTCCCCTGCAACAGAGTTAAATTCAGTAGGAATCCCCTGGCCCTTCGCAAAATGGGGGATCGACATTGTCAGACCATTGGTCGAAGGCACCGGAAAAAGGAGATTTTTGATAGTAGCAACAGACTACTTCAGCAAATGGGTGGAAGCCAAAGCTCTGGCCAGGATCAGAGATGAGAACGTTTTCACTTTAATTTTTCATAATAACATTTGCATATTTGGCATTCCCGCAGAGATTGTTTCCAACAATTGCAAGCAGCTACAAGGAAAGAACATTGACATGCTCTTCGATACATTCAAGATCATGAAGAACAAATCCACTCCCATCTATCCTCAGAGCAACGGACAAGCTGAAGCCACAAACAAGACCATCGCCCTTATTCTCAAGAAAACGCTGGATGAACGTAAAGGTCGATGGTGTGAACAACTGCACAATAGCCTCTGTTCATACCGAACCACAAGAAGATCAGCAACCGGGGAATCTCCATTCCTTCTCACTTACGAGGCTGAAGCAGTCATACCCACGGAGATAATCATGCCTACAAAAAAGACCGAAGCATGGGAAAAGAACCTTACAGCGGATATGATGCTAGAGAGGCTTGATGATCTAGAAAAACGAATGGAAACAGCGTTACAAAGAATAGAGAATTACCAACGTAGGCTAGCAAGGGAGTACAATAAAAAGGTTAAACTTAGAAACTTTATAGAAGGACAGTATGTGCTACGGACCATACCGCAATATCAACAAGAGAAGAAATGGGGTAAATTAGCACCAACATGGGGAGGGCCATTTGTGATACACGATGTCACAGGGAAGGGATCGTACTACCTGCGTAATTTAAAAAGAGAAATCCTAAGACACCCCTGGAATGCGAAATACCTCAAGCCATACTATCCACGAAGCAACGCAATTCCAGACCTCATCACATGTTTGACATGTTTCTATCTCTGTCCGAGGCATAACAGAACTCATCATATCAATTAAGCAAGAATCTTTTTTACCATAATGTTCAGCAGACAATGAAGAGGTCGATCATGACCCTTTATTTACACCTACATTGGGGAAAGTAATTTATGTACAATCTCTCGGGACTCCCCTATTAGTGTCTTTGAGTATACGACCATGGGGAAGGATTCCAGTAGAAAGAGATACCCAACCTAATAACAAGGCAGCGGTTCGGCAGAATGGGTGCATGTAAATAATTCAATAACGCACAACATGTCTGAGAACACTTTATTAACCCCCACCGTTCGGTAGTCCTCTGGCCCAGGGTTAGCCGACAGGGTGACAGGTCCAAAATGAATAACGAAGGTATATACCTTCGTTATTCCACAACACACTCTTCATTTCCTTATATAATTATATTTCTTTTCTATTAATTGGCATATTAAGATATATAAAGTAACGATGCAGGTCAATCAAAACTCTACACATCCGAAAAGATTAATGATCCATTCCATAAAAGTTGATTACAAGTTTGTGAAGGAAAGCAAGAAATACAAAAGATATACAAAAAATAGCCCAAAGCTACATAATCAACAGCGATCAGATTTCTACTCCAACGAAAGGACTTATTTCTCTCTCGAGGGCTCAACGCGATCAGCAGGCCGTTCCTTTTGAGAAGAGGGAACGCTCCCTCTAGAGGAAGAATCAGAGGCAGATTTGAAAGGCTCGGGTACAGGACGACGCTTATACTTTTTAGTGATGCCATGCTCTTTCAAAAGACCTTGCTCTATTGATAGTAGCGTCTTATTAATTTCCATGGCCAGCTGACGGCGAGCTTCATGTGTAATGATGGTGGTCTTCAGATCAGATTGAGTCAAAAATGATGACAACCGCTCCACCTCCTTCGCTGACTCCTTCATCGCCACGTCTCGAGATCCTGCTTACCCCTCAAAGTACTTGGTTTGCCCTTGCTGCTCAACTAACTCAAATTGAGCCTTTTCAAACTTCTCATTTGCAAGACCAGGTTGTCTCTCGAGCTCTGAAACAAAGGAAAACATAACATTAGGAGAAAGGAAACAAGCAGTTATTCATGACCAAACAAACATATACCTTCGACATTAGCCGAAGCTATTTCATATTCATTTACTACTGCATCTCGGACTTCGTCGAGAAATTCGTACTCATCAGAAAGTTTCTTATAATCAAGCTGAATGTGTTCGAGTTCAAATTGGCATTGATCTAACTCTACCTGCTTCATGGAATCCAAGTGATGAAGACGATTGACCTCATTATTCATCTCCTCTATACCTTTGGTAAGCCTATACATATTAACCTCCAAACTTCTCTCTGACTCCACCAAACGAGCAACATTAGCTCGAGAAGAAGTTAAAGCTTTGCTAAGAGCATGCGCCTCCGCCCTAGCATCATCCCTTTCTCGAACAAGCCGCTGTATATAGTCATGAATTTCGGGGCCATGAGATGAACGGGCTTGGCGAAGCTCTACTTTTAAATATGCTACCTTAGCTTCTAATCGAGAATCAACATCGCGGGCCTCATAAAGATTCTCACGAGTCCACAACAACGTACCACTGAACTGTCGACGGTCAGCATTCATCGTGTTTTGCATCTCAACCATCTGCTCCCGTCGTTCACGATACTTAGCCGATAACAGATTATGTTCATCGGCATGAGAATCCCAATCTTATTTTACTTTAATCACTTCATAAACAAGCTCTTTGATGCGTAAATCTTGCCGAGACCTTTCATTCCGAAGCCACACTAACTCTTCGGCACCACCAGCTGAAGACAGGCTCAGCTAACTCAGAAAGAACACCAAGTGCGAGAAGAAGGGAGAGAAAGGAACGAAACAAACCTCTAGATAAAGTCCCCGCTAATGACGCCTCGGCCCAAACCTTCTCAATTTATTGCCGAAGAGAAGCCACCTCTTGAGAAGTCCTTCGCTAGTAGCATCGGCGTGTTGCTTTCCCTTTAATTGCTCTTTTAGCTCTACTATCTCCTCGTCCTTGGAATTAATGGACTCCTGAGCATCAAGGCGCTCATCGTCCCTTTGACGAAGTTTTGCCTCCATCTTCAAGGCCTTGGCCCGAAAAAAATGGTACAGTGTATGGTTGCACCGCTCGCTATTCAGCAACTACAACAGAAGGGGAATCAGAATCGAAAAGAATAATTTGAACAAAGAAGACACAAACTAATGGAATACCTCTATAATACGCTGCTGGGAAAAGCCGTATTGATAACCATCATCGATAGCCATCATCTCCGCAATAGTAGAGGGAGCATCAGCCAACAAGCTCGGAGGAAGTACAATATCAAGATCACGCTGCTACGCTTCAGTCACTCTATCACGGGAAGACAGCTCCATACGTTGACGAGTGAAGGCATCATAGTCTCTCTCACCAGGAATGACGGGGGAAGGATGAGGAACGTCCATAAGACCTTTCTTCTTCAACCAGCCAAAGGTCTCATCCTCATCGGAACGCATCATCGCACCGACAAAGTCAACCGAAGAAGCACCAGCAGCGGCTTCTTTATCCTCTTTCTCCTTGGTTGCTAACTGTTCGGCATCTTCACCATCAGAGCTATCCCCGTCCCCTGCGGTTTTCGTTCCTTCCTCAGCCACTACCTCCCAATCATCACTAGGAGACAACAAGTAAAAATCCAAAGCTATCCCCATCACAACACCAATATCCACCTGACCGCCAGCGGAATAGATCTTGCTAAAGGAGAATTCCTGATTCGGCTCTGAGATGTTCATCGGCTCGGGAATTGCTGATTGAAGATCAACGTCTTCATTTCTTTGACGATGAGGACCGCCCTCGGGTTCATCCCTAAGATCATCTTTGGGCCCCTCAGAAGCAATCTCTTCTTCTGAATCTTCGTCATTATCAGGAGTAGACTCAGTACGTTCTTCTTCATCGGTCTCCTCTTCCTCTCCATCGTCAAATTCTTCTTCGTCACCCACTGGACTGGTAACTTCATGAATCCCCGACTCTTCAACCTCCACAGTAGAAGATTCAAGGGGACAAATCTTTTTCTTCCTCGAAGACTATAGTAAACACACGTCAATCTATGATTCAAGGGGAAGAACACACATATACAACGCATTATGTTAAATCATACCTTGACAGCAGTGGCACCCCTCGGAGGAAGAAAAGTCTCCGAACCTCTTCGTCACCAACATCATCGGATTCAGTAGCTTCAAAGGTATAATCGAAATTTATATCGGTAAAATTCAGTCGCCAAGGACAGAAATCACCGTAGCGGGATGGGGCACCATCACGAGGTTTACTTTGAGGAGTAGGCTTCCACCCATGATGTCCAGGGATCCAACCATGGGCCCAAGGACCGATAATTTCAATAGGCATAGCATGCCATTCATGATCATCATCGCGGTGAAGACGTTCCTTAAGGGGGAAAAGCTCTGGCTTATCAGTGTTCTCAGTACCAGGAACGACCGTAGCTTCGTATCACTAACTTCGCTCAAAAGACGAACCTCACCATGTGGAGCCGCCATTGAACGGAGACCAACGCTCCACCGCTTTCGGTTCCTACTATTAACATAGTCTCCAAAAGAAGAATTGAAATTCTCAGGGGTATACAAACTTCTCTCTTCGGGATTAGGAGTGTAGCACGTCATCGTCGTCTCACCCTTGCTCCGAAGGTAACACTCACGAAGAGTTCGTAGATAATTTCCACTTAATTAAACTACTGATCGGCAGTGGGTACGATGAGTAGAACCTTCACGATGTGCCAAAACATCATAGTAAAATGAATCTCCCCACTTGTACAAAGGAAGCATCAAACCCGCTTCGAAGGCCCCAACAGTTATCGACAGATGTTGGGAATCATACTTGTAATTCTTGATCATATCATAAGTGAGATCGTCACCCTGATTGTAAAAGCGAACCTCAAAATGCTCAAGGCCGTGCTTTATTTTAAACTCTTCAAGATCGATATGACTGAAAGAAACAAGAGCCCGCTTCTTCTTTTTCGGAGCAGGACCAGTTTGCACCAAAGGGACAGCCCCAGAAGGCGTTGTTGTTCTACCCGATGATGGTTTCTTCGTGGGACTCATATCCGAAGATTTCCTCTTAGTTGCAGCTTTCCTAGATAGATCAAAATCTTTCTTCGATGAAGGAGCGTTAACCGAAGCTTTATATTTCTGGGAAGGTGAAGGATTGGGAGGAGCAATGGAGCGGAGGGGTTAAACCTCCAGTGGTTCTGAATGTTGTGAAGATGACCGTCCTGTTGGTCGATTAACGGCGTAGCGAGAACCTCTCACTTGACCCCCCCCCCCCTCCCTTTTGAGCAGCACCCTTTGGATCAGATGACGATGAGGTTTTGCGAGGACGAAGGTCCGATTGAGAAGACCTTGGTGGTGGACCCTTGTGCGGAGATATATCAGGACTTTTATTTGACGGAGATCTATAAGGACTCAACGGCGGGGACCTGTAAGGGCTGCTTATGCGATCGTTACCTAAAAAAGGGCATCGAAGAACAACAAATATAATGAATGGATTTGCGATCATTATTTTGTATCAAGAACACCAGTTAAACATAAGAAAAGTAGTCGGAACATATGACTTCAGATTTCATGATGAAGAACAGGGGCAAGTATATATACTTTCGTATTTCATGTTCTCCACCACGAAACCCTCAAGCACAAAGAAAAACAGCAGAAGTTATGATAAATTCAACAAGTAGCAGAAACAAGATGAATAGTTCTTTGAAACAATACCTGTAATAATGGCGAAATTGAAAAAGAAGGATATCCAACAGATAATCAAGAAACAACAACAATAGTTCTTCGAGAATAATGGCGTTATCCGAGAAGATCTCGTCAGAGCAAATCTGGGGCAGTGTCTGAGGAAGCAAGTACCAGTAGAAGTGAAGAAAAAAAAGACAAACTTAAAAACGAATTAAACTCTCCTCAGAAGACAGAAACGAAACAAGGGAGAATAAAAATGAAGAGGAGAATAAAAGTTATTTCCTTTGCACCCTCTCTCATATCTTATAACCATAATAAATGGGGGGAAAACCGCCCCGAGAATCAATAAGAAGTTATTGTAGGAGTGGGAAACGTGCCCTAAAATCTAGGGGAAGTTATTGCATGAGTGGGAGAGTTTCTCTTCAAACTTTGACTAATTTCAAACTTAGAAGAAAGGGGGCAAATTATATACACATAAATCAACAGTCAGCCACGTGTCAAGAATAAGACACGTTTACGCCATAAGGTGGAAGAGCATCAAGACTATGATGCCATGTTGCAACACCCCAAGAAACTTGCATCATCATCGGTTGCCATGTGCTCGTCACCAAATGAATCTGACGACAGAGGATCGAGGAGTACCTGAAAAGGAAGACGCCGCGAAGCATCATAGAAGACCCAACACCTACTTTACCCTATCCCAAGATAGATCCGAAATGAACGGAGGAGATGGGTCTAATAGACACGGATGTGACAGCAACAGTGGCAGCTGTCTGACGCGTGCAGTCTGCTCCCAACCACCCACTATAAAAGCTACATGCATAGAGTACGTGTCAACACTTCTATGGAGGAGACAAGGGCAGACGATCGTCATACTAGGATACCGTTGGACATCATCGGGGCATGGCGAAGATACCTTCGGGATCGACACGCTAACCAAGACGATAAGGAACGGCTGTCTCAGAAAAGAAGGCCCCTCCATACAAGGAGCCTATAAATACCCAACTCCACCAAGAGAGAGGGGGTCGACCAAATTTAGGAAGAGAGAACTATAGTCTGAGAGAGAGAAATTGTAAAGAGTAAGTATGAGTTTTACCTTCTGTCACCTTCGTTCCCAACTTAGAGTCATTCGACTATCCTTTGTAACCTTATATGATACATAGTGTAAAACCGAACCCCCCGTGGACGTAGGCCTTAGTGCTGAACCACGTAAATCATTGTCTCATTTACATTCTTCACTCATAGTTTTCTTATACTCATATTATGCTTCGTTTGAACTATCATAGACACATCTGCGTTATGAAACAAGGATGAGCCCGAAGGCTCAGAGTTTCTCATATAAATGTTGTATACTGTTTTGTATGAGTTTTAATCATCATAGTAGTTTTATCAATACCGCGAAGAACGGTTGTGAACACGTTGCTATCATCGTTACATCTGTGTTCACAATGGGAAAAATATATATTGGTTGATGTTTGAGCCAATCAACTAGACCGTCCGTCCCAGTTAGAGACGAGGCTTGTCCCAGTTCGGGGACGATCGTCTCCATCTCAGACGATAACGTGTATATTTTTAACTGCTAAATCCAATGGCTCTATGCCTATTATATCTATATACATCATCTTTCGTCCACCAATAAACTCACACAGCTTTGATCCATCAAAATTTTTCTGTCCAACTTCTTTCATCAATATATTCATTGTTTTAAGTCGTTTTAATCAGATTTATTTCTTTTCATGGATCCTAATTTGGAAAATGAGGAAGCGCAGACAGTAGCGATGTTATATCTCCAACAAAAACAACATTGGATGCTTCTGGCAAATCAAGTGGATGAATATTCGGATGAAGATGCAAATATGACGACGCCATGATACAATTATACACGGGTCGTGTACCGTGAGTTCCAGAACCGATGCAGTATCGATAAGAAGATATAAGTGGAGATTTTGAGAGGAAGAACATCAAAAAATGATGTATAATTATTTTATCATCGAATGTGTTTACTCCGATGAAGATTTTCAATGGATCTTTTGTAAGCCGCAATACTTGGTTATTAGGCTTATCGGAGAACTTTGTCGGGAAAACCCTAAACTCAACTATTAATTTGATGCATGAAATATACGGGAACACATTCCTGAATAAAAGGTCACACCATCTCTAAGAATTCTAGGTTATGATATGCCAGCGGATGCCTGTGATGAGTACATTCGTATGGTAAAAACAACCATTTTGGTCCACGTTTTTCGTGACAACCATCCACAAGATAATGTAGAACGATTACTAGTTGAAAATACGAAGAGAGGCTTTGCCGTAATGCTAGGTATCCTTGATTGCATGTATTGGGTGTGTCATGGATATCCTTATGCTTGGCAAGGGAAGTATAAGGAACACTACTCAAAACCAATTGTTGTTCTCGAAACGACGATTTGTTATGATTGTTGGATATGGCATTTTTTTTTGGACTCCCAGATTAAAATAACGACATCAATATTTTGCACGAATCGCCTTTGTTTAAAGAACTGAATTATGAAATTGCTCCAGCTGTAAATTTCACTGACAACGGCAATAACTACGAGATGGGGTACTTTCTGGAGGACGGAATTTATCTGGCGCGGTCAAATTTAGTTCAAGCTTAAAGTGAATTACTCGCAGCCGAGAAGCATCATGATAGAAGACATTTTAACGAGAAGCATATGGCGTGTAGGAAGGATGTTGAACGAGCATTTGGAATTTTGAAGAGGAGATCCATATAATTTTGAACCATATATCATTCATTTAAACCAATGGAACTGAATAGGGTTATGCTCACCTGCATCATTTTGCATAATATGGTAATCGAGGAGACCCGACGGGATACCAGTTGGACAAGTTGTCCGATAAAGATTTGAGGAAAGAAGTTCAACCCCTTCATGATCTCCCTGCAAGATAGTATTAAATGGTATAAGAGATAATTCAAAACAGAGGTTTACAGTTAGGCTGAAATTAGAAAAAAAAAACAGAGGTTTACTAAAGGAGGATCTCACTACGCACGATTAGGCTGAATTTAGGAAGATGAAATCCTCACACGATTTAGTTTGTTTTTATTTTATGGTTTGTGTAATTTGATTTATGTAACTTGGAATAAGAAAATGCTGAAATTGAAACTAAATATGTGTTGAATTTAAAACTAAAGATTACATTGAATTTTATACTAGGGATTACTTGAATTTAAAACTAACAATTACATCCATAATTTAAAAATCAAACTAAATAAGTGTCATGACAGTAATTTCATTTTCATTCTTGTTGATGGTGGAGTTTATATTTTAGATACAAAACAGTTGTTAGGGATCTCCGACTGATCATGTAACCTCTTCAAAACTCAAATATATAACAACAATATTAGAGCTTCACGGCTGAGCTTTCGATTCTACATATTCTATCATTTATATTGTATGACTCAGCATTCACCTCTGTATTGAATCTAACATGATTGGATAACTCCTAGATGGATTGACCACTATTATAGAGTAGTGATGTCTTCGGTGGTGATAAATTCCCTCAAAGTGTTCCGTGAATATGCAAAATAAATATTCAGAACCGGTACAGTACTATTATCATTATGTGTCTCGTTCTCGAATAACATAATGCTCCTAGATACATTGTCTACTAGTATAAAACGACTTATAAATAAATTATAGTGCTATATTCATCTACTGAATTCCTAAAAAATATTTTACTTTCCCCAAAATATTATATTACTTCAATTCATAGCTTTCCTTGGCTAAATTCTATGATTTAGAATGAATATTCGCCTTTCGGACATATTAGCCACCGGTTAGTCCGAGAAAATGGCGTGTGTGGTTATATCAATTATGCTCTAAAGAGAAAAATATGGATCAAAGAGGATTGATTGAAAGAAGAGTAATAGAATAAGTAAATAAATTAATAATCATGGCGGGACCGGTATCAGTCGGCCGGTCCCCGCCTTTTCTTTGCTTTTTATTTTATATGTTGCAGTTTGAATAAATTTAAATTAGTTATTACTAAAGAGATAACACGTTTTAAAAATCATTAAACCATTTGAAACGTGACTTACCAAATCGACTTTAGTATATGTACTCCCTGTTTGACGAGTCATTTGCATCATCAAAGCAATCCAAATGTTCACGTCTTTGTTGATTGCAATAAAATGAAAATACACCACCAACTTTTTCTTAGGCAACCTGTATGAATTAAACTCAAATACAATTTCTAGAGTTACAACTTAATGAATCTCAATCAGGAATTATATAAAGAGTTTATATCTCTTTCTCTCACAATCAATATGTAAACGGAGACAAGTCCGTGAACCTGATTATTCCGTGAGAGTTCTTGGACGATACCAAAGATCAATATCCAAGATCAATCAAGTCGTATCCAACAATTAAGATGGACGTATCTACTTTGATTGATTTACGTACAACCTGTGATATTTTAATTATAAAGATAAACAATATAATGCGGAAAAAGAAATAACACAGACACCAAAAAAATTGTTAACGAGGAAACCGCAAATGCAGAAAAACCCTATGACCTATTCCATATTTGAACACCAAAATGTATTAAGCCGCTACTGACTAGCATACTATAAATACTTCGGACCGGAATATAGTTCATACAGTATCCACCGTCACAATAATTCAGTTACAGTCGCGCTCTTTATGCCTCTTGAATCTCGCAAAACTTTGCGCAATTGATTCCATTAGCTGACATCCTTTACAGCCTAAGAGTTGCTTCAATTCAATTGAAGACTTTAAACCAATCTGCCTCCCACAGATAAGCCTATATGTGATTTTTGTTTTGATCAAAAGACCAAGGTGAGATAGGAAATATTACGGCTCCCTAAGAGCAGCCCAGATTATTATTCACCTCACAAGTAATTCCTACTCCGATTTCAACAAAGAATCGTTATAGAGGAATATACTTGTGGAATCACAAAGTCTGATATGAAGAACTTTGCGATTTCTATCTATCTCGCCTGATCGGAGTGAGATTCAACAATCAGTAGAAAGATCAGGATACACGAACTATCAAGATAAAGATAGTCTGACCTGGCTTCACGAATCCCTAAGCAAAGTCTTTTCAGTCGCTAAACCTAAAAAGGTTTAAAGGAGAAGACGACTCTAACAAGAAAAGTGTCGGGGATTCAAAGATCCCAGTTGCTTGAGGTTCTCCTTATATAGACTTCCAAAATTAAATGTTGCTTTAGATTTAAGCTAAGGTAGCTTTGGAATCAAGCAATCAATATCCACTGTTAGACGAATCTTTAATTTGAGATTAACACAACAAATATACAATCTGGTTAGGATGAACCATAATAGAACCGTGTACAATGACGTCTTGTTCATGAAGGGTTAGCCGAAACTAGCCAGATGAATTATAAGCTTAACCATTTTCATATAACACATTAAGACTTTAATCTTGAGTCACAACCATGGGTTATAAATGTGATCAAATATGTCTAGATGTGTTTTTATATAGTTTTTCAAACGCTAATTATATCATAGAAATAATTCTAATGCACCTGAAAATATTCGACTGGGTAAGTACATGTACTTGGTACGTGTATTTACTGTCCAGTTCGTGAGTTATTTTGTCATGGTACGTGTACCGGGTTTGTATAACCTTAAGACAAAACGAGTTCAGGAGTCAATAGATCTTTTCCGGTTTGCATACTAGGTCTGCGTACCATCCTGGTTCAGGAGTCAACAGATCTTTTTCAGTTTGCATACTAGGTATGCGTACCATCCTGAGTTCACGAGTCAACAAAACCTTTTGGGCTTGCATACTCGATATGTGTAATAAAAGTTGTTGCTGAACTATAGCTACGCCGGTACATGTACTGCGGCTGACCTATAACAATTGCGCCAGTATGTAAGCTGGTATATGTACTGTCCAGAATAACATCAATGACACTATTGATGGGGCAAAATGATTTGCTGGTTTTTTAGGAAAATTGAGAGATGACCGTGCGGACGGGGACTCCTCGACCGAGCAAATTGCTTAACCTCAAACAGATGCATTGCACGGGAGTGCTTTGAGTTCGAGAGATCAATCTGTAGGACTCCGGCCTAAACCAAGACAATGCCCGTTCCAGAGTCAATTCGGTCACAAAGAGGGAAGAGGGTCGATCTGTAGGAGGGAAGCTGAGAAATATATGATATCAATGGTCATCAAGGATTGTGAATGTGTTGTTAGTTTCTGCAAATGAACTGCTGGGTTCGAATAAGTTTGAATTCTGCTCAGTTGAGAGAGATTGTTCACACGATGATTCTTGGTTGGACAATGATGGGGGCGCCCCCCCCCTCAATCATGGATCAGGAACTTATTTATATTGTGAGAATGTAAACACATTGATCTCCAGTAAGTGTGACGGTTGCTCGAGTGAAATAGTGGGAAATCCTGGTTAAACCAGCTTCAGGTCGTGCGGAGATTTGGTTGATTGTCCACCCACTACTTTGCTAACTCCCTCAACTGCTTGCACAACTTACTCACATTTCTCATCGTGTAAGGGAACACGTGTCGTAGGCCGCCAGACCAAAACCCTAATTAATATCCCCCCATGTGACATGATTGATGTCTCATGATTGTGGAGTCTTCAAGGCAGACGTGTATTTAATTAGTCAATTATTAACTTGATTAGAACGATGAGTCTAAGTATTGTTGAGTCGAGCATGATTGACGAATGCTCTATGATTTATGGATTGAACATGTCTGCTGGGACATATGTATAGTGCATGAGCAAATATTGCTTGTCTGAGCGAATATTGCTCGCTTGAGCGAATATTGCTCGATTGATGAATTATTAAATATTATGATATTATTAAACATTATAATATTACTGTCCGTCTGAGCAAATATTGCTCATTTGATGGATTACTGAATATTGATAGTTGAATCAATATTGATAATCTGAGCAAATATTGCTCACTTGAACAGTTATTGGTAGCACGACCAAATAAAATATTAATTTAAAATATTGGCAGCTGGATCGAATATTATATAATAAATCAGTATGTTGATTGCTGGATCACCATAAAATTATTAGTGCTTCAACTTGCTCAGAATTATGATTTTCAGAGCACTCAGTTCAAAACCCTAATTTTGATTAATTGTTGATTAATTGATGATTTAATGAAAATCAATCACTGAGTAAGAGAGGGAATGGCTACATGGGATGATGGACGACCATGTAGCGTCCAGATGCTCGAATGAGAAAACACCAAAGTCCTTTGCAGACCAGTTGGTGGAAAGATGATTAAATGCTGGTTTAATCATTTATTAAAATAGTGCTCTTCTGAGCATTAAGCAATAAAACCTAATTATGGAGAGATGAGGGACCGACCAGCTGGTGGTCGATTGAACAAGTTTCAAGTTGGTTAGAAAGAGTTTGAACCCAATACGAACTGTAGAAGATTAATTAGGTCAAAATTATTAAAGTATGTGGGACCGCCTCCTTGCAAGCCTAAGGGCCGACCTTGGTCGGTCAAGGTGGCATGCCCGTGCCACCATATTGTCTGTGTCTCAATTCTGAGAATTTTGATATTTTCTGACGCGCGTTCAAGCAATATTTTGGATTTTCAGAAGAGTTTGATCTTGACTGAAACTCTCTATTTTGCTCGAATGAGCAAGCAGAACTTTGCTCGTGCGACCAATATTTTGAGAATATTAAAATAATAATATTTTAATATTTTTCGTGAGTGGCCTAATCGGTCATGTGACCATTTGACTTTTTGGCTTTTTGACGGTTTGAGCAATATTTGAGAAAATATGAAAAACCGGGGTTTTTGCTCAAACAAAGAAGTTTCAAGAGATGAAGGAAATAATAATAAGAAGAAGAAAATAAGGAATTGTAAGGTGTGGGACCGGTCACGGCTAGGGCATGGCCGGCCGGCTCGGTGGCCCGGTCCCGTGACACCCTTCCCTATTTTTTATTATTTTTTCATCGTCTGAAGGAAAATATGGAGAAACTAAGAGTTTTCCTCAAACAAGGAAGTTTGCTTGAATGAAGGAGTTTTCATGAGATTAGGAAAAATAATAAAATACTCTCTCCGTTTCAAAAAGACAGTTCGCTTTGACTTTGTCTAAATATTAAGGAGACAACAATATTTTACTTGACAACCCTTACTTACTTACCCATTTTAATTTAATAAAAATGTTAGAACTAAAAATTACCTAAAATTTTTAGAGGTTTATAAATACGAAATATAAAAGGGAATTAAAAGATATCGAATTTATGGAGTATAAACTTTATAAGGAATTTAATTTTCGGATCCAAATATATATTTTATTAAAAGGAATAAAGGATATATTTGTTTCCTTGATTATACAAATTTCTTTAATATTTTAGATTGGATCCCGTTAAAAATGAATTTATATTTTTTTTAAGGGTATATTAGAGAGTTCAATGGAAAAATATGACTATAAACAAAAGTTTGACACAATTTTGAAACAGACCAAAATGGAATAGAGGACAGTCTTTTTGAAACAGTGGGAGTAAGACAAAATAAAAGGAAGAGGCAAGGGATTGGTCACGGCGGCATGACCGGCCGGCTGGTGGGCCAGGTCCCCCTTAGGCGCCTCTTTATTATTTTATAATACTATTTTCCTCCGTATTTTGCACAAGTTTCCTCTTTTGTCCATATTTTTGAATGCTCTTTCGTGCATTCGGGTGCTCGTTCGTGCATTACTGCTAAGTACAGTTGCACCATTTTCTCGGGGCTTACTCGGTGGTGGCCCAGATGCCCCGATCAGTGAATATTTATTACTAATTCATGGAATTCAGTTAAGAATCCGCCATGAAATAAATTGAGTATCTATTACTAATCCATGGAATTCAGCCGAGAATCAGCCATGAAACGGAGTAATGAGATAGAATGATTATCTATTATTAATCCATGGAATCCAGCTGAGGATCAGCCATGGAACGGAATAATGAGATAAATAGATTATTTTCTAGGAATTCAATAAACATACGCTTGTGGTGTTGAAACTTGGAATAAAGCTTATGTTTAATGAATTCTTGTAGTTTGTTTATCCATATGTATTAAGAGTTTTGTCACTAAAATTGACAAAGGGGGAGATTGTTAGAGCATAACTCGGTTGAACCCACCAAGCGTTGGTATGTCAAGTTTGGTTGTCATATTTTAGTGAATCAAAACTCATCTAAGAGTCGCTTGATTATGTACTAGAGACAACTTCGTATAGGTTAGACTAGAAAGTCTAGGAATATGAGACATACAAGTATTACTCGAAGACCTGAAGAACGTGAAGAAGTAACGAGCTACAACGACGACATCATCCTTCCTCTCGAGGTTAGTAATATTGACTTGAACTGTTTCATTCCTAATGTATCTTTCAAGTCGTGCTATATTGAAAACATAACTGCGAAGATGTGAATGAATATTTTACTCTAGTAGTGAGACATGATAATATGATCATAGTATTAAGGAATTAGACTACAAAGTATAACGCTTATCTTTTGAACTTCGCAGATATGACATCGACATAATCGTATGAATGCTAATGTGATTATGTGTATGGTTAAAGGTGAAGATTTCATCCTAGGAAACAATGTTTTACATTCGTTTAAAGGAAGTACATTCATGAACTTGTTTTATGAATCGAAAGAGAAATCGCTAGGCTTATTGGTATTGTTATTCATTGCATATCTTTGGATTACCAATATGTGTGAGTTGGTAGAACCGATCATAATATGTATCTTGGTATAACTGATCACAATGCCTGACTTATGATTTGGTATGACTAGTTTTGATTAATTAGTGTAACTGATCCTAAGTAATCACCTGAGATGGTATGATCGATTTTTTATAATTGGTGTGACCGATCCTAGTAATTGGTGTGGACGATCACAAAAGAGTTGTGTAATTGATCCTTGTAATTGGTGTAACCGGTCCTAGTAATTGGTGTAACCGATCCTGGTAATTGGTGTAACCAATCCTAGTGACTGGTGTGACCAATCACAAGCAATACCATGAGTATATGGAAACCAGCCCTGGTAATTGACGTAACCGATCCTGGTAACTGATGTAACCGGTCCTGGTAACTTGTGTGACCGATCACAAGTATTCCATATTAAGGTATAACCGATCCTAGTGATTGGTAGAACCGATTGAACCCATGAATGTGATTTGATATTTGATCAATCACATAGTTGTCTTGGAATACAGATGAACCAATCCTAAACTTCTTTGGAAGTGTGGTATAATCGATTCCAAGATTGTAAATATGAAAGAGGATTTACAAAGAAAAGACATACTTTGAACACGAACAGTAACTCTTATCTTTTATTGTTCAAAGATATTCCTTAATTACTCAAGGAGATCCCGGTCCTAAATAAATTAAAAATCTTTTAATTAAGGTTGTTAGTTTTATATGCTTTAATTACCAGCAATTAAATGCATATCTCTAGAGAATAAAAATTAGTAATGTGCATTTACTAATTGGAGATTTTCTATTGAGAGATTTCGGAAAATATTGGAAAAGCATTTCCTGGAATTATGAAAACCGATTGGGCATTTATTGCATATCTTGAGAATATTTTCGATTTTGGAAATTCCTTGGTGTCCAAACATCCTTGGTCAATAAATACCTAAGTTTCCATTTCTAGCAAACTATCCTAAGAGCCAGGCAAACTTCATCTTTTTGTTTTTTTTGGTGGAGCCGTATATTCTTAGAGGAAAGTATCCTAATTAGGCGAAATCTCTTACGACCGCTCGTTTAAAGACTTCTGTGGGATCAAGAAGCTCTACGAGTACCATTGGTGGGAAACTAGATAATTGCAGTTTATTAGTTTTTGATTGATTTGATTGACTAATGGTTGTTGAACTTTGATTGCACCTAGTTTGTTTATTCTTGAGAATCTTCTCTTCTGATATAAGATTCACTCAAACTAGATCGAAGTGTCGACGGGATCTTTAGAACTGTTAGTATATCTAAAGACATCTTGTGATAATCCATTGTTAACAGACTCCGTTCTGTGCATGATTGATCACAAGATATTCAAGTGGTGTTGTGCAGGTTTAATTGAAGATTAAAGAAGATTTGAAGACGAAGAAGATTTCTTATTGGTTTCTCATATCTTTGTGTAGCACAAACCTTGATCGGCTGGGATCCAACTATAATCATATTTATTCAATTGATTAGTTGCGTGTGATCGGTAACACCTAATAGTTCTCTTGAGATCTATTTTGATTGTTATAAATCCGAATCTTATTACTTATGAAAAGACGAGGGTACCCAAATATACCTCAATCTAAAACTTTTCCACTTATAAGTCCTTTTCCGAAAGTGATTGTCTATGGACTAAGTCGAGACAATACAACTAATCGGTTCACACTTTGTGTGATCGTCTATGGATACGAGATCGAGACAATACAATAACGAAGTATGTTTACTTGATAATAGGTTCGGACTTAACCAAACTCTAGGGATTGTCTATCAAGTAAAATAGGAATTAACGTTTGTGTATTTTACTTCTAATTATAATAAAACAATTATAATTGCGGAAATAGAAAAGTAAAAGACACAACAAGATTTTGTTAACGAGGAAACCGCAAATGCAGATAAACCCCGGGACCTAGTCCAGAATTGAATACTCTCAGAATTAAGCCGCTATACAAAATCAAACCAACTTCGTATAGTTAAGACCAAGCAACTAAACCTATAGTTCACCTAGTTTCCTCAGTATCCCTGCGCCTCCAACTTGCAGTAAGTCACGCACTTGGAACAATTCCTTTGGTTTGTATTCCAAACAGTAAAGGAACAACAAATCAGTTTGGTAACAACTCTTTTCAAACAACGTGATATGAGTCTGACAAAGGCTCTTCCGTTTAACCAATAAACTCCTTTGTCGGGTCCTTAGATCAATCTCTCAACAACTACCGAAGTAATTGTTACACTACGCAATCAATATTATTAATCACAAAGAAGTGTATTGATGCCGATCTACTCAGCTAATCAATCCAATCTATCACAAAGATAAACCGATTATAGTTGGATCCCTTTCCAGCCGAAACAAGTATTGTGCACACCAAAGATTATGAACCGAAAAAGTCTTATTGTCTTCAAATCTTCTTTGATCTTCAATCAGCACCTACACACAATCAACTTGAATCTCTTGTGATCAATCACACACAGAACGGAGTCTGTTAACGTTGGATTATCACAAGACGTCTTTAGATCTACAAACAGTCTAAAGATCCCCGTCGAAACTTCGATCTAGTTTGAGTAAATCTTATATCAGAAGAGAAGATTCTCAAGCATAAACAAACTAGGTGCAATCAAAGTTCAAAAACCGTTAGTCAATCAAATCAATCGAAAACTAAAATAAACTGCAATTATCTAGTTTAACACCAATGGTACTAATAGAGCTTCTCAATCCCAAAGAAGTCTTTAAACCGAGCGGCCGTAAGAGATTTCTCCTGATTAGGGTACTTTCTTCTCCGATAGGCGGCTCCACCAGTAACAACACAACTGAGGTAGTTTTGCTGGCTCTGAGGATTAGTTTGCTAGAAATGCAAACTTAAATATTTATAGACAAGGAAGTTTGGACACCAAGGAATTTCCAAAACCGAATATTCTCAAAGATATGCAATAAACACAAAATCGGTTTTCATAACTCCTGGAAATGCAATGTCCAAATATTGACCGAAATCCCAATAGAAAAATCTATAATCAGTAAATGCACATTACTAATTATTATTTTCTAAAGATATGCATTTAATTGCTGGAAATTAAATAGCATATAAAAACTAAGAAACCTTAATTAAAAGATTCTCAATTTATTTCGATCCTGGGATTCTCCTTTAGCTATTAAGGAATATCTTTGAACAATCAATGATAAGAGTCACTGCACATGTTCAAAGTATGTCGACATCTTTACTTTGCAAGTCCTTTTTCATACTTACAATCTTGGAACCGATTTGCCACACTTCCAAACGAATTTAGAATTGGTTCATTTGACTTCCAAGAACTATGTGATTGATTATCCTATCAAATTACCAATCATGGGTTTCATGGTTCTACCAAAACAAGTTCGTTTCTACCTCTATGTGAGTACTGTGCATAGTCACGCTAGTTACCAAAACTCAGTTGACTAGGTACTAGGATCGGTTCCCCACATACTTATGGTAACTACCTGTATTTGGTGCACATGTCCATAGGATCGGTTCCCCCATCTTCTAAGAACTTGTTGCACATGTTCATAGGATCGGTTCCCCCATCTACTAAAAACGTGTTGCACCACTTACAAGGAACGATTCCCCTCTTGTAAATTTGTTGCACCTCTTACTAGGATCGGTTCCCCAATGTCTAGATAAAAGTTATTATTTACAAGGCATCGATCATACCATCTTGACTGATTACTTAAGATCGGTTTCACTAATAAAAGTCATATCAATACATAAGTCAGGCCTTGTGAATAGTTTTACCAAGATACATAAACAAGTTTATGAGCAGTTATACTAAACACACATATTGGTAAAAATAGATTTGCAATGAATAACAATACCAATAAGCCTAGCGATTTCCCTTTCGATTCACAAAACAAGTTTATGAACTTACTTCCTTTAAACGAATGTAAAACATTGTTTCCTAGGATGAAATCTTCACTCATACCCATACATAATCACAATAGCATTCATATGATCATGTCGATGTCTTATATACAAAGTTTAATGGTTAAGCAATAAACCTCGTATTGTATTCCTTAATTGTATGTCTAACTAGAGTATCATACACAACTTCGCAGTTATGTTTTCAATATGCACGACTTGAAAGATACGTTAGGGAATGAAACAGTTCAAGTCAAATATTACTAACCTCAAGAGGAAGGATGATGTTGTCGTTGTATCTCCATACTTCTTCACATTCTTCAAGTCTTCATGTAATACTTGTAAGTCTCATATCCTTACACTTTCAAGCTAACCTATACGAAGTTGACTCTAGTATATAATCAAGCGACTCTTTAAATGAGTTTTGATTCACTAAAATATGACAACCAAACTTGACATACCAATGCTTGGTGGGTTCAACCGAGCTATGCTCTAACAACTTAGGTAATTGAGATTGGATTGATCTAACCAGGCAAAGGAGTTTATTACTTTAAACGGAAGATCCCTTTCATATGACTTGAGATATCTTTATCTGGAAAGAATCAATAGAGTTGTTACCAAACAGATTTGTTGTTCCTTTACTGTTTGGAATACGATCCAAAGGAATTGTTCGAGTGCGTGCACTTATCGAATGTCGGAAGCGCAGGGATACTGAAGAAACTAAGTGAACTAGGGTTAGTTGTTTGGTCTCAACTATACGAAGTTGGTTTAGATTTTGTATAGAGGCTTAATTCTGAGAGTATTCAATTCTGGACTAGGTCCAGGGGTTTTTCTGCATTTGCGGTTTCCTCGTCAACAAAATCTTGCTGTGTCATTTACTTTTCCTTTCCGCAATTATAATTATTGTTATTATAATTTAAAGTAAATTACATAAACGTTAACTCCGCCTTACTTGATAGTGATCTTATAGAGTTCGGTTAAGTCCGAACGTATTATCAAGTAATCACACTTTGATTGTTGTATTGTCTCGATCTCGTATCCATAGACGATAATACAAAGTGTGAATACAAATTTGTTGTATTGTCTCGACTTTGTCCATAGACAATCACTTTCGTTAAGAGGACTTATAGGTGGATATTTTAAAGATTGTGGTGTATTTGGGTACCCTCGTCTTTTCAGTTGTTGATGGTGGATTTTTGACAAAGGCTAAAATCGTAAAATCATAATTTTGTATATTTCTGACCAGCTTCAGACGAATATACGAAACTCACATTTTTGAATTTAGACATGAAATCTCATGTCACCATAATCTTTGGATTGAGCGTATAACCTCTTCAGAGCATGCACGAATATGTAATTATTAAATCCTCTCAGCTAAGCTTCTAATATTTTGTATATTTCATCGTCTGAGCAATTTCAGTAGTACTTCTGTATAGAATCGAAAATGATTGGACGGCTCCTAGAAAAATTTCATGCTAGTATAGAACGAGAACGTCTTCAGGATGTCGCAAATGTTCCATGACTATGCAGAATAAATATTCAGAACGAGTATGATGTTTCTACTATCCCATACCTCGATTCTCGAATAAATACAATACTCATAGACATATTGCCTGCTAGTATAGATCCATCCATTAATTAATTATAGTGCAATATTCATCAATTGAATTCCTAGAAAATAATCTATTTTTATCATGATATTTCATTACTTTAATTCACGACTTTTCCCAGCTGAATTCCATGGATTAGAAATAGATATTCACTTTTCGGGCATATGGGCCGAAAAAGCGGGGGTACAACAACCACACCCAATATTTCGTTTGGAAATATGAATAGACAAACACCAATATACTTTCAAGAGAATCAACTAGACAGTCAGACTCAATCTAGAGAAAAGTATATCAAAGAGTTTTGTATCTCTATCTCTTAATTCAATCCGCAATCAGCAAATAGGAACTTGCGAGCCCGATTGAATATAAGAGAAATAACTTGAACGGTACCAAAGACCAATGTTCAAGGATCAATCAATTTCAATCAAAAACCAAAGGTTGGATTTACCAATTGATCGATTCAACGTACAACCTGTGATATTTCAATTATATAACAAAATATAATGCGGAAAAGAAATAACACAGACACCAGAATTTTGTTAACGAGGAAACCGCAAATGCAGAAAACCCCCGGGACCTAGTCCAGCTTTGAACACCATCCTGTATTAACCCGCTACAGACACTAGCCTACTACCAATTAACTTCGGACTGGAATGTAGTTAAGACCTAATTAATCTCACACTGATCAAGGTACAGTTGATCTCCTTACGTCTCTGAATCCAAGCAGGATTCTACACACTTGATTCCCTTAGCTGATCTCACCCATAACCAAGAGTTTCTATGACCCAAAGTCGAAGACTTGATAAACAAATCTGTCTCACACAGAAAAGTCTATTGGAATGGATAAGTCTGTCTCCCACAGAGATACCTACGAGTTTTGTTCCGTCTTTTGATAAATCAAGGTGAACATGAAACAATTGATAAACCGGACTTATATTCCCGAAGAACAGCCTAGTATTATCAATCACCTCACAATAATCTTAATCGTATGGTAACGAAACAAGATATTGTTGAATTACAAACGATGAGACGAAGATGATTGTGACTACTTTTAATCTTACCCATCAGAGATAAATCTCAAGCAAATCTTAGCAAAGATAATACTCAAACACGATAGTAAAAGTAAGATCAGAACACACAACTACAGAGAAAATAGTTGGGTCTGGCTTCACAATCCCAATGAAGTCTTTAAGTCTTTAACCTACAGGGTTTCGTGAAAAACCTAAGGTTAAAGGAGAATCGACTCTAGTCGCAACTTGTATCATACAGGAGGTGTGGGGATTAGGTTTCCCAGTTGCTTGAGTTCTCCTATATATAGTTTTAAAATCAGGGTTTGCAATCTTAGTTACCTTGGAAACAAAGCATTTAATATTCACCGTTAGATGAAAACCTGATTAGATACAAGCTAATTTCTTTCAACCGTTAGATCGAACTTACCTTATTATACACAAATGAAATGTACCCTCATTTAGGTTTATGTAACCGTACCTAAACATGTACACCATGTTGGCTTCAACAGTAGTTAACCGAGGTTAGCTATATGAACACTCTCATATCAACCTTATTCATCTTAACCATAACTAGTTCAAATGACTCAAATGAAACTAGTTAAAGAGTTGTTCAATTGCTATATTCTCATAGAAGTATATAAGAACACAATCGAAGCAAAATCGGTTTGATTCACTTGAATCAATTCATGAACATTATAGCCACGGTTTGCAAAGAATGCATTCCTTATTATATAAATGTATTTGTTCATGTCACAACCGATTTTAGAACTTTAACCATTCAAGTATGCAAACGGGTACGCATACTTGAAATAGCCGGACCAAGTTTGGTTTTCGCCAGTACGCGAATGGGTACGCATACCTCAAAACCCAGCAGAAATTTATGGTCACAAACCTACTCCAGTATGCGTACGGTTACCCGTACTTCCCAAACCAACAGGTACGCATACGGGTATGCATACTATTATTCCCGGACATGGATCACACATATGCAAGAGTGCACAACATGTTTATAATCCAATGTTGGTTAAGTGTTCTAAACTCTTATTTCAATCATTGAAACTTTATTAGAAGATGACAATAGCCGTTTTCACACACGGGTCGAATCGCCGTTTTGTAGAACTTGCCTTTCAGCTTAATTGGGACTTTCCGGTCACACAAGATACCTTTAGACAATCTCCATTTTTCCCATCCTGCTTGGGTCCGATGTCGAATGTCCTCTTCAATCCCGCCATCGCTTTGGATCATCGAATCCAGATATTTAAAGGAATCCTTTTTAGGAACTAGTTGTGCGTCGAGAAGAACATCCCCAACATCCGGTATGGGATCGTCGAAGTCGCACCTTAGGTATTCAGTCTTGGTCCTACTAAGTCTGGATCCCTTCGCTTCAAGAGTTTGTCTCCAGCACTCAAGCTTCTCCTCCACCTCTGTCATGGACTCTCCAATCAGCGCCACATCATCCGCAAAGAGAATACACCATGGAATCTCACCTTGTATATCCCTCGTTACTTGATCCATCACTAGAGAAAATAAATAAGGACTCAAGGATGATCCTTGGTGTAGCCCTATCCTGATCGGGAAATCGCTCGATACTCCGTCGCAGGTCCTACAAAACTATCAATACATATGGATTACAAAATAAATAAACTTTGTAACTTCTCATCCAAATGCTTGATCTCCTTGGTTCTTCAACATTACTCGAAATCTTCGTCACTTCCCAGTACTCCAATGATTCCAAATATGTTCAACTCAGCATCATCATTGTTGAAGATCCGTAGCTAAAAAAATGAGAAAACAATTGCTCTCAATCATTGTTATACAGTGTCATAATATCATTATACAACATCAAAGTCTTTGTGCGTTTGTATCGTGTATTCCCTTTCTTTCCATTGATTATAACTTATTCTATAAGAATTAGTCATAAACCCTTTTAAAGATCCATCAGAAGGATTTTTCTGAGGACTAAGTCTAGGACCTCTAGAAATCGGTTCCAGAGGATAAAAGTTGAAGGACTTCCATCTTCTTGATCTAGAATTTCTAGACTTGTTCTTATAAACACAGGAAATGTGTTCATTCGTGGCACAAGAGTTTACACCATTAAGAGGAACTTGCAACCTGTGATGATTTCTAGAAGAGAGATCATTCTTATAAGAATTCTGGTTTTCTGTAGGAAAGAAATTCAGTAGAAGTCTTCAGACGATTTACACCGTTGACAGTAAAAAGAAGCAAATTATGAAGATCAAAGATTTGTTTCTTTCTAGCAAAACAATGAAGAGCATAATGATTTTTTCCCCACAAAAAGAACAGCACCGTGGGCTAGAAACATAATTGCCTTGACTCATAACCTTTTCCGGCACATGCAAATTTTGCAAGTGATTCACAGTGGGTACTTCCTTGGAGGGAATTTTCTTCACGCTGGGTAAATTCTTGTGAGTATCGGAAGAAGGTACCGAGGATTTACTTACTCATCAAAACAGAGTTTTCCTTTTTCAAGGTGTTACATTGTTCTTGGGTACATCGAAGAGATACAACAAGTTTCACTTTTTCAACACGATGACTGTTTATTTCTTATGAATGAGCCTTGATTATCTTTTCTAATTGAGTCTTCTCTAACAGTATCTTCAAGCATACTAATCTTTTCACGCTGTAGAGTAGTTTCTTGAACCAATTTTTCGATAATGTTAGAGAGAGATTCAATAAAGCAATAAAACTCACGTTCTCTTTCAAGAGATTTCTCAAATTCATCAATGAGCTGATCATTCTTTTCTTCAAGAGTCTTGATTTTAGAAACTTGAAAATCAATGATTTCAGCATATTTTTTTAACAATCTGGTGAGTTCCATTTCTGATTCTGACACGATGTCAAATTTTTTGCTTTTTTTTCGGAATTCGGAAGAATCTACTTAGGTGTTATCCTTTGAGGAAGGAACAATATTTTTGGCATAATCAGAAGCTTTGGAAGACATATCTATGTGCGTTAATTTGTGAGATACTTCGTAGGTCCACAAAGATCAGATTGCTACAAACACATACTTATAAGGTCTTAAACGTGTTTGCTTGCTCTGATACCAATTGAAAAAGCGGGGGTACAACAACCACACCCAATATTTCGTTTGGCAATCTGAATAGAAAAACCCCAATATACTTTCAAGAGAATCAACTAGACAGTCAGACTCAATCTAGAGAAAAGTATATCTAAGAGTTTTATATCTCTATCGCTTAATTCAATCCGCAATCAGAAAATAGGAACTTGTGAGCCTGATTGAATATAAGAGAAATAACTTGAACGGTACAAAAGACCAATGTTCAAGGATCAATCAATTTCAATCAACAACCAAAGGTTGGATTTACCAATTGATCGATTCAACGCACAACCTGTGATATTTCAATTATATAACAAAATATAATGTGGAAAAGAAATAACAAAGACACCAGAATATTTTTAACGAGGAAACCGCAAATGCAGAAAAATGCCGGGACCTAGTCAAGCTTTGAACACCACACTGTATTAAGACGCTACAAACACTAGCCTACTACCAATTAACTTCAGAATGGAATGTTGTTGATCCCTAATAAATCTCACACTGATTAAGGTACAGTTGCGCTCCTTACGTCTCTGAACCCCGGCAGGATTCTACGCACTTGATTCCCTTAGCTGATCTCACCCACCACCAAGAGTTGCTACGACCCAAAGTCGAAGACTTGATAACAAATCTGTCTCAATCAGAAAAGTCTATTGGAATAGATAAATCTGTCTCCCACAGAAATACCTACGAGTTTTGTTCCGTCTTTTGATAAATCAAGGTGCACAGGAACCAATTGATAAACCGGACTTATATTCCCGAAGAACACCCTAGTATTATCAATCACCTCTCAATAATCTTAATCGTATGGTAGCGAAACAAGATATCGTGGAATCACAAACGATGAGATGAAGATGTTTGTGACTACTTTTAATCTTACTTATCAGAGATATATCTCAAGCAAATCTTAGCAAAGATAATACTCAATCATGATAGTAAAAGTAAGATCAGAACACGCAACTACAAAGAAAATAGTTGGGTCTGGCTTCATAATCCCAATGAAGTCTTTAAGTCGTTAACCTACAGGGTTTCGTGAAAAACCTAAGGTTAAAGGAGAATCGACTCTAGTCGCAACTAATATCACACATGAGGTGTGGGGATTAGGTTTCGCAGTTGCTAGAGTTCTCCTTTATATAGTTTTAAAATCAGGGTTTGAAATCTTAGTTACCTTGGTAACAAAGCATTCAATATTCACCGTTATATGAAAACCTGATTAGATACAAGCTAATATCTTTCAACCGTTAGATCGAACTTAGCTTATTATACACAAATGAAATGTACCCTCATTTAGGTTTATGTAACCGTACCTAAACGTGTACACCATATTGGCTTCAACAGTAGTTAACTGAGGTAAGCTATATGAACACTCTCATATCAACCTTATTCATCTTAACCATAACTAGTTCAAAGGACTTAAATGAAACTAGTTAAAGAGTTGTTCAATTGCTATATTCTCATAGAAGTATACAAGAACACAATTGAAGCAAAATCGGTTTGATTCACTCGAATCAATTCATGAACATTATAGCCACGGTTTGCAAAGAATGCATTCCTTATATTATAGAAATGTATTTGTTCATGTCACAACCGATTTTAGAAACCATTCAAGTATGCAAACGGGTACGCATACTTGAAATAGCCGGACCAAGTTTGGTTTTCACCAGTATGCGAACGGGTACGCATACCTCCAAACCCAGCAAAAATTTGCGGTCACAAACCTACGCCAGTATGTATACGGGTACGCGTACTTAGGTTCCCGGACTTCTCAAACCAACAGGTACGCATACGGGTATGCATACTATGGTTCCCGGACATGGATCACACATATGCAAGAGTGCACGACATGTTTATAATCCAATGTTGGTTAAGTGTTCTAAACTCTTATTTCAATTATTGAAACTTTATTAGAGGATGACAATAGCCGTTGTCACACACTATTAGCATCAAAGCAATTTTCAAGTTATTGAAATAATCATAACGAAACATTCCAAGTCTACACCAAATGATTGTATCACACAAACCATGTAAGATGTTACTCGGCGATTTTCACATGATCATCTTTTGACTTTCGTCAAGAATATAAGATGAACTTGGTTGAAGCGAAAGCTTACCAACACATATTTTGAGAAATATGTAAGAGAGTTAAACTCAGCTCGAAATCTCAAATGTGCATAATCGAAAACTATAGTAATACGACTTTTGTCTCAATATAGGAGATAGAGTAGAAATAGACTTTCCAAGTGATAGATGAGTTTTAGTCTCCACGTACCTTTTGCTGATGAAGTTCCACAAGCTCTCCTTAGTAGTTTTTCGTCTTCAATTAATGACCGCCGTGAAGTCTAATGCTCAACTACACAATCTATCCTAGTCCGAGATATTACTTTCAGTAGGCTAGAAATCAAGACTTATAGTTTTTATCACTAACATTAACAAACAAGCTTGAGATAGCAACGCTTGCGAGTTCGACCAAGCAGTGCTCTAACAATCTCCCCCTTTGTCAATTTTAGTGACAAAACTATCAATACATTCGATATCCGAAGCCCTTTTTCCAGTAGCAAGTACCAGGTAGGGCAGAGATAATATCTCGTAAAGATCTTATCTCCAAAATGTGGCTAAGTTTTTACGCCCAGCTCGCCAACCAAAGCAACCTGTACAAAGATAGTAGTAAATCCTTGGCACATTTCGTGCCGCAGGTGGAACAGGGAATTGGCACACTATTTTAGTAGGCTTTACGCATTCGCGACCGTTAAAATATCACACCCACTATATCCCTGCCCAGGGCTTGCAGGGCTACAGGGAGGAGTCCCCCCTTTCACGATCCTGCTGCCTGCATAGCTACAAGAGGGAGTCCCTCCCTTCACAATATGCTAGGATGATTTCACATGTTCACCTTTTCAAGGGGCAATAATCGATACCTTTTCGGCAGATAGGCACAAGGACCAATCGAGTGTTTCCCTAATACGACTCAGGGAAGAAGCTGAAGAGGTAGTCGGGTTTGTTGTCGCCGCGTGGAACGGGGAGTCAACCAGCACCTAAGACCAAAAACCACTCATACACCAACACGTATTATCCATCAAGAAACGACCGTCTCCAGTAGAATAAGCCAGCCAAACTTTTAAGACCAGGCGAGCACGAGCACCAGGGACAGGTTGTTTCAAGCGGGCACGCTGTGTGTGAAAGATCTATCTTACCAATGATAGGTAAGATTAAGCAACAAATGGGGGGCACCATCGATATCTTCTCGATAAATATGCAACATAGGAACCAAATTTGGGAACGACACTTGTATGAAGAGGTAATCGGGCTTATTGTTCACCACTCGGGGCGGGGAGCCAACAAGCACTCGAAAACCAAACACCACTCATACGCCAACACGTATTGTCCATCGACCTATAACCGTCTCAGGAAGAACTAGCAACTCATTTCAGTGATGACGAGAGAAACACGAGCTCCCGAGACCGATCATTCCGAATTGACACGCTGTGCGCAAGCAAACAGATACGGTCCGACTCAATCCGGGAACATAAATTCTACCTCTTTCACGTGAATCGCTCCTCTCCACTTTTGTCTATCCAATGCAATTTCCTCGACCAAGTTCCGCTTCTCTAAGTCATGCTTTATCGACTCATCCCACATAAGTTTCGGTCGGCCTCTACGTTTCGTCCTACCCTCACCGCGCAAGATGCTTCCTACGTGAACCGGCGCATCAGGAGGTCTTCGACATAAGTGCCCAAACCAACGCAACCGATGCTGGGTGAGCATCTCCTTGATTGGTGCTACCTTCAGCTTCTTGCGAACGTATTCATTCCTGATACGATCATGTCTCGTGTGTCCGAAAACCCATCTCAACATACACATCTTAGTTGTGCTATGTTGTCTGACGTCCCGATCCTTCGTCGCCCAGCACTCAATGCCATAAAGCATCACGGGTCGAATCGCCGTTTTGTAGAACTTGCCTTTCAGCTTAAGTGGGACTTTCCGGTCACACAAGATACCTTTAGACAATCTCCATTTTTCCCATCCTGCTTGGGTCCGATGTCGAATGTCCTCTTCAATCCCGCCATCGCTTTGGATCATCGAACCCAGATATTTAAAGGAATCCTTTTTAGGAACTAGTTGTGCGTCGAGAAGAACATCCCCAACATCCGGTATGGGATCGTCAAAGTCGCACCTTAGGTATTCAGTCTTGGTCCTACTAAGTCTGGATCCCTTCGCTTCGAGAGTTTGTCTCCAGCACTCAAGCTTCTCCTCCACCTCTGTCATGGACTCTCCAATCAGCGCCACATCATCCGCAAAGAGAATACACCATGGAATCTCACCTTGTATGTCCCTCGTTACTTGATCCATCACTAGAGAAAATAAATAAGGACTCAAGGATGATCCTTGGTGTAGCCCTATCCTGATCGGGAAATCGCTCGATACTCCGTCGCAGGTCCTACAAAACTATCAATACATATGGATTACAAAATAAATAAACTTTGTAACTTCTCATCCAAATGCTTGATCTCCTTGGTTCTTCAACATTACTCGAAATCTTCGTCACTTCCCAGCACTCCAATGATTCCAAATATGTTCAACTCAGCATCATCGTTGTTGAAGATCCGTAGCTATAACAATGATAAAACAATTGCTCTCAATCATTGTTATACAGTGTCATAGTATCATTATATAACATCAAAGTCCAATTGCATCACAAATTTGACAATAATACTATGGTGATATGTATAACTCCCCCTTAGTCAATACTTCATCTCAATATGAAAAACACTCCCCCTTACATAATGATTCGTAAACCATATGTATTTGTAGTGTGAACTACACATTAATTCTCCCACTTTTTGTCAATATAAATTGGCAAGGGTACGAAAACTAGTGGGATCCTCATGAAATTTTGATAGAGATACTTCATGAACAAAAGAGAACAATATACCAACTTGTTTAGATGTCATCAAATAGCTAAAACTAAATGCATTCATCAAGGAGTTTATTAAGATACAAGATAACCCCTACAATATTCCACAGCCGCACTCCCCACAAAGATTTGGCAATTAAGCACAAGTTCAATTAAGAACTCTCCCCCATAAAATGTCATTCCCGAAAGAACAACAAGAGCGACCTTACTTTTACAAGAAAAGAAGGATTTCTTTGGACATTAACAAACCACATAAGAATATGAATTTGTATCCGAAAATCTCAATTGAATTAACCACAAGGAAAATGATCAATTCAATTGGTCATGCTCAACATAAGAGAACTTACGGAGCAACACAGTATATGCACAAAAATGTGGATCAGGGAAAGACTAATACTGCGGAATAATCAAAGATTCATTCTATTTTTCATCACTATTTGCACAATGACATATAATAGACTTAATCTTTGTAAACAAAAGTTCATCCTTTCTTCCATCAATATTTGCATAATGACATAAAAGGCTTAACTTTTGTAGTCAAAAGTTCATTCTATCTTTTATCAATAATTTCATATCGACATATAATAGAGTTAGCTTTTGAACAAATATGGGATAGTCAAGGTTCATGGACGTAAACAACATATCCCATAGCAATTTGCAATATATAAAACTATAAAGATTAATACTGCAAAAATCATCTTCCAAATAAACTTTAGAATTTAAACAAATGAATCTAAAAATATTGCAAGATGAAAATCGTTGGAAATAACTATGTGTACTCACAATAATGGCTATTCCAAACCCTAGTTATCCTTCTTAAAATCACAAGAATAAATTCTCATAAGAAGTTTCCTAAACAAAGTTATTGTTCTTTGATAACTTCATACCTTTCAATGAATCCATCATAGAAGGTGTCGCTGATTTCCTTGACTCTCTTGACCGTGGAAACTCCATGTTCATGAGTTAGAATACTAACTTTATGATCAACAACATGGGAAAGTTGTCTAGCCTTAACGCAGTCCACAATGAGTTTCTTCTGATTCCGTATCAAGATTTGTTTATTAACAAGGATTCTGGCCTTACCATCTAAAAGATGATTTATTTGCAGTTGAAGATTTGCAAACTCGACCTTTGAATCATCTTGAAAACAAGTTAAATCCTTGACAGATTCATCAATCCAGGAGTTGTGCTATTTCCTTGCAAGCATCTTCTTCAGAACAAGTTCTTGAACCGAATCACGTCCTTGAGTGTCCTCCTCCATGTCAAGACTTACAATCTCTTGAGATCTTGAAGAGTTCTCCATATAATTTTTTTGTTAGGGATGGACCAACACAATATAAAATATATATATGTTTGTAAACAGGAGAATGAATCTCTTGTTATGGAAACCCTATGAACTCTCATGAAGAGGACACGGACGTTCGTGGACCGGTCAAAGATTAAGGATAAATTTAGAAAAGATCCAACAAGAAAACACAATGTTGTTAACATGGCTCAATAATTTAGAAAACTTCTCTTCAAATTAGAGCATGAGATACGATCAGCGGGATCGAATGACTCATAAAATTAACATAAAACGCATAAAAACATACAACTATTCTTGAGACTCCCACAATCATCATCCTTGCAACTCTCAAGATAGATACAAAGATGAACTTACCTGGAATCAGGTAAGGAAGTGAGAAATATTCTCACTATGAATTAAGGGAGAAGAGTTATACACATCTTTTGTGCGTTTGTATCGTGTATTCCCTTCTTTCCATTGATTATAACTTATTCCATAAGAATTAGTAATAAACCCTTTTAAAGATCCATCAGAAGGATTTTTCTGAGGACTAAGTCTAGTACCTCTAGAAATCGGTTCCAGGGGAGAAGAGTTGAAGGACTTCCATCTTCTTGATTTAGAATTGCCAGACTTGTTCTTATAAGCACAGGAAATGTGTTCATTCGTGGCACAAGAGTTTACACCATTAAGAGGAACTTGCAATCTATGATGATTTCTAGAAGAGAGGTCATTTTTATAAGAATTCTGGTTTTCTGTAGGAAAGAAATTCACTGTAGAAGTTTTCAGACGATTTACACCGTTGATAGTAAAAAGAAGCAAATTATGAAGATCAAAGATTTGTTTCTTTCTAGCAAAACAATGAAGAGCATAATGATTTTTTTCCCACAGAAGGAACAGCACCGTGGGCTAGAAACATAATTGCCTTGACTCATAACCTTTTCCGGCACATGCAAATTTTGCAAGTGATTCACAGTGGGTACTTCCTTGGAGGGAATTTTCTTCACGCTGGGTAAATTCTTGTGAGTATCGTAAGAAGGTACCGAGGATTTACTTACTCATCAAAACAGAGTTTTCCTTTTTCAAGGTGTTACATTGTTCTTGGGTACATCGAAGAGATGCAACAAGGTTCACTTTTCAACACGATGACTGTTTATTTTTGATAAATGAGCCTTGATTAAACATTCTTTTCTAATTGAGTCTTCTCTAACAGTGTCTTCAAGCATACTAATCTTTTCACGCTGTAGAGAAGTTTCTTGAACCAATTTTTCGATATTGTTAGAGAGAGATTCAATAGAGCAATAAAGCTCATGTTCTCTTTCAAGAGATTTCTCAAATTCATCAATGAGCTGATCATTCTTTTCTTCAAGAGTCTTGATTTTAGAAACTTGAAAATCAATGATTTCAGCAAAAAAAATTAACGATCTGGTGAGTTCCATTTCTGATTCCAACACGATGTAAAATTTCTTACTTTTACCTCGGAATTCGGAAGAATCTACTAAGGTGTTATCCTTTGAGGAAGGAACAAGATTTTTGGCATAATCAGAAGCTTTGGAAGACATCTCTATGTGCATTAATTTGTGAGATACTTCTTAGGTCCACAAAGATCAGATTGCTACAAACACATACTTATAAGGTATTAAACGTGTTTGCCTGCTCTGATACCAATTGAAAAAGTGGGGTTACAACAACCACACTCAATATTTCGTTTGGCAATCTGAATAAACAAACCCCAATATACTTTCAAGAGAATCAACTAGACAGTCAGACTCAATCTAGAGAAAAGTATATAAAAGAGTTTTATATCTCTATCTCTTAATTCAATCCGCAATCAGCAAATAGGAACTTGCGAGCCGATTGAATATACGAGAAATAAATTGAATGGTACCAAAGACCAATGTTCAAGGATATATCAATTTCAATCAACAACCAAAGGTTGGATTTACCAATTGATCGATTCAACGCACAACCTGTGATATTTCAATTATATAACAAAATATAATGCATAAAAGAAATAACACGTACACCAGAATTTTGTTAACGAGGAAACCGCAAATGCAGAAAAAATCCCGGACCTAGTACAGCTTTGAACACCACACTGTATTAATCCGCTACAGACACTAGCCTACTACCAATTAACTTCGGAATGGAATGTAGTTGAGCCATAATAAATCTCACACTGATTAAGGTACAGTTGCGCTCCTTACGTCTTTGAACCCCGACAGGATTCTACGCACTTGATTACCTTAGATGATCTCACCCACAACCAAGAGTTGCTACGACCCAAAGTCGAAGACTTGATAAACAAATCCGTCTCACACAGAAAAGTCTATTGGAATAGATAAATTTGTCTCCCACGAAATACCTTTGAGTTTTGTTCTGTCGTTTTATAAATCAAGGTGCACAGGAACCAATTGATAAACCGGACTTATATTCTCGAAGAACAGCCTAGTATTATCAATCACCTCACAATAATCTTAATCGTATGGTAGCGAAACAAGATATTGTGGAATCACAAACGATGAGAAGAAGATGTTTATGACTACTTTTAATCTTACTTATCGGAGATAAATCTCAAGAAAATCTTAGCAAAGATAATACTCAATCACGATAGTAAAAGTAAGATCAGAATGCGCAACTACAATGAAAATAGTTTTGTCTGGCTTCACAATCCCACTGAAGTCTTTAAGTCGTTAACCTATAGGGTTTCGTGAAAAACCTAAGGTTAAAGGAGAATCGACACTAGTCGTAACTAGTATCACACATGAGGTGTGGGGATTAGGTTTCGCAATTGCTAGAGTTCTCCTTTATATAGTTTTCAAATCAGGGTTTGCAATCTTAGTTACCTTGGTAACAAAGCATTCAATATTCACCGTTAGATGAAAACCTGATTAGATACAAGCTAATATCTTTCAACTGTTAGATCAAACTTAGCTTATTATACACAAATGAAATGTACCCTCATTTAGGTTTATGTAACCTTACCTAAATGTGTACACCATGTTGGCTTCAACAGTAGTTAACCAAGGTTAGCTATATGAACACTCTCATATCAACCTTATTCATCTTAACCATAACTAGTTCAAATGACTCAAATTAAACTAGTTAAAGAGTTGTTCAATTGTTATATTCTCATAGAAGTATACAAGAACACAATTGAAGCAAAATCGGTTTGATTCACTCGAATCAATTCATGAACATTATAGCCACGGTTTGCAAAGAATGCATTCCTTATATTATAGAAATGTATTTGTTCATGTCACAACCGATTTTAGAAACCATTCAAGTATGCAAACGGGTACGCATACTTGAAATAGCCGGACCAAGTTTGGTTTTCGTCAGTATGCGAACGGGTACACATACCTCCAAACCCAGCAAAAATTTGCGGTCACAAACCTACGTCAGTATGCATACGGGTACGCGTACTTAGGTTCCCGGACTTCTCAAACCAACAGGTATGCATACTATGGTTCCCGGACATGGATCACACATATACAAGAGTGCACAACATGTTTATAATCCAATGTTGGTTAAGTGTTCTAAACTCTTATTTCAATCATTGAAACTTTCTTAGAAGATGACAATAGCCGTTTTCACACACTATTAGCATCAAAGCGATTTTCAAGTTATTGAAATAATCATAACGAAACATTCCAAGTCTACACCAAATGATTGTATCACACAAACCATGTAAGATGTTACTCGGCGATTTTCACATGATCATCTTTTGACTTTCGTCAAAAATATAAGATGAACTTGGTTGAAGCGAAAGCTTACCAACACATATTTCGAGAAATATGTAAGAGAGTTAAACTCAGCTCGAAATCTCCAATGTGCATAATTTAAATCTATAGTAATACGACTTTTGTCTCAATATAGGAGATAGAGTAGAAATAGACTTTCCAAGTGATAGATGAGTTTTAGTCTCCACATACCTTTTTTTGATGAAGTTCCACAAACTCTCCTTAGTAGTTCTTCATCTTCAATTAATGACCGCCGTGAAGTCTAATGCTCAACTACACAATCTATCCTAGTCCGAGACATTACTTTAAGTAGACTAGAAATCAAGACTTATAGTTTTTATCACTAACATTGACAAACAAGCTTGAGATATCAACGCTTGCGAGTTCAACCAAGCAGTGCTCTAACATGGGCCACCACCGAGTAAGTCCCGAGAAAATGGTGTGAGTGTACTTAGCAATAATACACGAATAAGCACCCAAACATGCACAAACGAGCACCCAAATATGGACGAACAAGGATATATGGAGACCTATGCAAAATAGGGAAAGGAAAATTATAAAATAATAACAAAAAAGGAAGACGCGCACAGGACCGGATCCACCGGCTGGACGGACATGCCTCGGCCTTTCTGGTCCTAAGTCTCTCCATCTTTTATTTTTTTATTATTATTTCCAAATCTCATGAATCTCCCTCATTCGGGCAAAATTCCTAGTTTCCCATATTTCTTCAAATATTGCTCAACTCTTCAAAAAAGCCTACTCGCACAGCTCTTAGGTCTTTTATCGATAAATATTAAAATATTTTTATTTTAATATCTTAGAATATTTGACGTTTGAGCAAAGTCCTACTTGCTCATTCATGCACAATTGATAGTTTCAGTTAAGAGCAAACTTTTCTGAAAATCTAAAATATTGCACAAACGTCCAACAAAACACCTAAAACTTCCAAGAATGGATGCACAAGGGACTTGATGCACCGCCATGACCGGACCTGGCCTATCCCTTGGCCATTATGGCCGGCCTGTCCCACGTCTCTTCATTATTATTCAAATAATAATTCATATCTTTCATAATTATTCAATAATGAATCCTCGTTGACGGATATTTCTCTGCACGCTCGGACGACCATCCACCACCAATGGCCGGCTCTCATGCCCATTGGTTGGTCTATATTCCTTGACCCATATTGGACAACTCTCAATCTTCAGGATTCGGGGTTCTCCAAACTTAGGGTTTCGAATTTACGATAATTCGATAAACGTGATAATTTTTATACTGATCCAACAATCAATATTTTTAATCAATTTTAATGTTCGGTCCTTCTACCAACATTTTGATTGCTCGACCGTATGAGATCACCATCATTTGGATGGCCATCCACTGGGCGAACCATCCAAGGTTTCATTGGACGTCCGATCGTCTAATGTTCACTAATACTCTAATCCCTACTTTGTCATTTGACAATTCATGACATAATATATCAGGAATGAGCACTATACATAATTCATAACTCAGCAACATCTGATTTCCTATCAAATGTTCAACATATCAGAATAAGTCCATTGAGCAATCTCATTGGACGCTCGTCGATTTAAATTATCAGAACATCATTATTGCTTCAACTGGTAAAATGATACATCACAATTCATCAGACTCGACGTCTGTGCATTATTTTGTCCCAGCAGACACCTTATGCTCAATCCACGAGCTCAGAGCATACCACATTCGTCCATTATGCTCGACTCATCAAGGATAAGACTCATGGTCTAGTCAAGTCAACAATTGACCAATTAAATATACGCCTGCCTTGCAGACTCCATATTCATGAGACATCAATCATTTCACATGGAGGGGTATTCATTAGGGTTTTGGTTTGGCAGCCTACGACACGTGTGTACACCCATAATGAGAAATGTGAGTAAGTCATGCAAGTAGTTGAAGGAGTTAGCGAAGTAGTAGATGGACAATCAACCAATTCTCCCACGCACGTGGAACTGGTTTAACCACGATTTCCCACTTCCCCACTCTTTCACTCCTCTGCAACTGTCACACTTACTAGAGATCAATGTGTTTAATATTTCTGCAATATAAATAAGTTCATCAATCCATGATTGGACAACTTAACTTATTTGAACTTAACTCAACGGAACTCAGTCGAACTTATCAGAATTCACTGATATTTCATCAAATTTGTAGAAGTCTCCAACACATCCACAATCCTTCAATCATTATTGATCTCACACACTTCTCAGCTTTCCTCCTACAGATCGACCCTCATCCCTCTTTGTGACCGAATTGACTCTGGAACGGCCACTGTCTTGGTTTAGGCCGGAGTCATACAGATTGATCTCTCGAACTCAAAGCACTCCCATGCATTGTATCAGTTTGTTAAAGGTTTAGGCAATTTGCTCAATCGAGGAACCGCACAGCCCTCCAGTTTTCCTCAAAAACCAGCAAATTGTTTTCACCCATCAACACCTGTTTATCACAACAAATTGTTTCCTTTTTACATGAACCAGCAGGAATGAAACAATTATTGGTGATCGAGGTATTGCTGGTGAACCCAATCCCATTAGTGTTACCAAAGGACTTTAGCCCAAACAACATAGTTGGGATTCTGTCTGAGATTACCGAGATCCTTTGTAGATCACATTTGAAGGTATCAATCCCGTTATCTTTTACAGATAATATTCTAGCGAAATTTTCATTAAGTTTATCCAACTCTAGATTTTTCACTTGAAGAGATGATTCGAGTTTTTCCAAGGTTTTCTTTGGACGAAGGTTTTCTCGGTGAATTTCTTCACTTCTATTCAATAATTCTAGAATCTCCTTATATGATTCGGAATCAGAGTCAGAATCGGAATCAAAAAATATTTCTGCTCACGGGGCTCAATTTTTTGTCTGATTTCCAGAAGTAAACTCATAAGGTTTGTCAAGAGAAACTATGAGAGAATTATTTCTTTGAAGAGAACTTCCATCTTGAATATTTAAATCATTTTGGGTGTCGGTTCAGGAGTACCATTTCCCAGATTGTATGTTCCTTCTTAGGATACTTTTGACTTGCTGCGTGATCATAGATATGTTTACTTCATCATGATCAACACAACACTCGTCAGCCCAAGACAAGCTTTCTTTCGAAGAAGTTATGTGTAACACCCCGTGTTTTTAGCATGGTGCATGTTAAAAGATGCGCCATGGCTAGAGATGATGCTTCATCTCAAGCTTCAGTTATGTTAAGAGGAATATTGGCTTAGATGCATTAGGCCAGTTGGGTAGATGGCCTTGGGCGTTGCAGCGCAATCATTGTGCATTATGAAGGATATTTTCCTAGAACTAATATCACACAATCATTGTGCATCAGGCCAGAGAGGGCTGGCCAAGTGTAGACTGCACAATCATTGTGCAATACGTTAGAGTAAATGTTGCGCAATCTTTGTGAAATAGCCAGAACAAGTGTTGTGCAATCATTGTGCAACAACCAGAACGGACCATAAAATTTCGAATGGCGTACCTGGGCACTTAGGCCATGACTCCCCCGATGCGCCATGATGATGCTACTTACCGGGCATTTGAAACTAGGCAAACACACGTCCATTTGCCCTTGCAAGCATGCTCGTGGAGCATGATGCAGCTAACTTAGCTTTCACACTGTTCCAACATACCCTTGTTCTTCAAAGGGTTTAAAGCCTTGAAGGCTATGGACGATGCACCTTACATGCATCACTGGCTTCTGAGTCTTTTCCAGGCATAAGAATGCCTTGAACTTACGCATTAGCCATTACAGGCCTAATACCCCCTCTTCACTTAGCTTAGGCATTGCTAAAAGAATGCACTTGTATTGCTCGTGCCAAGGGTGCATCAATCAGGGTCATACCGTACTTTCCTCAGGCTTATGCAAGCTACCCTAACTTGCATATCGATGTAGCTTACTTTCGAGTCCATCCCCAATGCCATTGGTACATGCCTAAGTCGAACGCCTTGATAAGAAGTATGAGCATCCAAAGAATGGAATGCCACTTGCCTCATCAAGTTTGGCCACAATCATCTCTTGCGTCGAACTGCTGAGCTAGATGATATGAGAGGCCAGTATGCCGCAATCATCTCACAATTAGATGATATGAGCGAAAAAATGCTGGACCGGAAATGCTGCAACTCATTGCGGCTGCCTACATACCCTTCCCTACTCTAAAGGGATCAAGCATAGACCGTAGTTCATCCACGAAGGGATAGAAGCTTAAACCAACTCGTTTGCAAGGTCGTGGCCAAGCAATAATGGTAATGGCCTAGTCCGTATAGGTCGTTCCGTAAAGATGCACAATGATTGTGCATTATCGGGTCCGCAACATGGCATGGTGATGCCTTCGCATCATATGCCCCATTGGCAAGGCTACGCAGCTATAAATGATGCTTACACATCATGTATACTCTTTCTGCTAAGCTATGATGCGAAGTGGGATGTGTAAGCCTCATTTATAACTGTGTAGCCTTGCCAATAGGACATATGATGTGAAGCCATCACTATGGCATGTTGCGGACCCGATAATGCACAATCATTGTGCATCTTTACGGAACGTCCTATACAGACTAGGCCATTACCATTATTGATTGGCCACGGCCTTACAAACGAGTTGGCTTAAGCTTCTACCCCTTCATGGATGAACTTCGGTCTATGCTTGATCCCTTTAGAGTAGAGAAGGGTACGTATGAAGCGGCAATGAGTTGCAGCATTGCCGGTCAGCATGGTGAGCAATCATTGTGCATCACAGAACATAACTCAGCAATCATTGTCGGTTATTCAGGAATACATGGCAAGGACCATGAATAGTGAAGCAAGCATGTCAATCCGCTCCTAAGTTGTGGAAATTGCAAGTTAACATATATAGGGAGGGTTAGTTGGTTGAAGGTGCATATGCGGACCATGTACCAAGTAAGTTTCATAGCTTACCCGAAAGAGTATAAATGATGTGTAAGCCTTATTTATAGCTGTGTAGCCTTGCCAATGGGGCATATGATGCGAAGGCATCACTATGCCATGTTGCGGACCCGATAATGCACAATCATTGTGCATCTTTACGGAACGACCTATACGGACTAGGCCATTACCATTATTGCTTGGCCACGTCCTTGTAAACGAGTTGGCTTAAGCTTCTGTCCCTTCGTGGATGAACTACGGTCTATGCTTGATCCCTTTAGAGTAGAGAAGGGTACGTAGGCAGCCGCAATGAGTTGCAGCATTGCCGGTATAACACTTTTCGCTCATATCATCTAATTGCGAGATGATTGCGACATATTTGCATCTCATATCATCTGGATCGGTAGTTCGACGCAAGAGATGATTGTGGCCAAACTTGTTGAGGCAAGTGGCATTTCATTCCTTGGATCCTCATACTTCCTATCAAGGCGTTCGACTTAGGCATGTACCAATGACTCATTGTGCATGGACTCGAAAGTAAGCTACATCGATATGCAAGTTAGGGTAGCTTGCATAATCCTAAGGAAAGTACGACATGACCATGATTGATGCACCCTTAGCACGATCAAGACAAGTGCATGCTTTTAGCAATGTCTAAGCTAAGTGAAGAGGGGGCATTAGGCCTGCAATGGCCAATGCATAAGTTCAAGGCATGTCATATGCCTGGACAAGACTCGGAAGCCAGTGATGCATGTAAGGTGCATAGTACATAGCCTTCAAAGCTTTAAACCCTTTGCAGAACAAGGGTAAGTTGGAACGGTGTGGAAGATAAGTTAGCTTCATCATGCTCCACGAGTATGCTTGCAAGGGAAAATGGACGTGTGTTTACCTAGTTTTAAACGATCGGTAAGTAACATCGGGGGAGTTATGGCCTGCATGCCCAGGCGCGCCATTTTACGGTCCGTCACATTATGCCTGCTTTGGTTGAGGCTTCAAGTGCAAGAGTACTCTCTTTAACCATGCTATATATGCTCGTGATCGAAAAAACTTCAACTTCCCAACGAGACTATTTATGGATAGTGTTGCAAGGTTATTTCCTTCCATGATGGCATGTTTCTTAGACTCGTATCTTGCTGGTAAAGATTGGAGAATTTTCATCACATTGTCCATTTCAGGAATGGTCTTACCTAACGCACAACATGCATTAACAATTTCAGACACTTTTTGATTAAACTCATCAAACGAATCTCCATCAGACATACAAATATTTCCCTAGTCAGAATTTAAGTTTTGAAGCCTAGCTTCCTTTTCTGAGGTATCTCCTTCGAATATGGTTTTTAAGATATCTTTAGCATATTTTGACTTAGTGCATGAAGTCACATGGTCTGAAAATCTTGGCTTATGGAGTGAATAATAGCTTTTAACCCGTCAGAATTATGCTTTGCAACACTTACCTCGGTTTCATTATAGTCTGCTAAGTCTTTCTCAATAGTGTTTTTGTATCTAACAACTGTCTAAGGATTGTATCTTATTACTACATGTTTCCATGCTTGAAAGTCACAGGCATGTAGAAAAGAGCGCATAGCAAATTTCCACCATAAGTAATTTGTTTCATTAAGGGATGGAGGTATGTTTGTCAAGATGGTACTCATGTCCATATAGTCAGATTGTTTCAAAAAAAGACTTATTAGGTCTTTCACGTGTTTGTCTGCTGTGATACCAATTGAAAATTCGGGGGTACCGAAATACACCACCGACTTTTTCTTAGGACATGTATGGACTAAACTCAAATACAATTCCGAGAGTTACAACTTAATGAATCTAAATCAGGAATTATATGAAGAGGTTATATCTCTTTCTCTCACAATTAATATGTAAACGGAGACAAGTCCGTGAACCTAATTATTCTGTGAGAGTACTTGGACGATACCAAAGATCAATATCCAAGATCAATCAAGTCGTATCCAATAATTAAGATGGGTGTATCTACTTTGATTGATTAATGTACAACCTGTGATATTTCAATTATAAAGATAAACAATATAATGCGAAAAAAGAAATAACACAGACACCAGAAATTTTGTTAACGAGGAAACCGCAAATGCAGAAAAACCCCGGGACCTAGTCCAGATTTGAACACCAAACTGTATTAAGCCACTACAAACTCTAGCCTACTATCAATACTTCAGACTGGAATATAATTGAGACCGAATACACTGTCACAGTAATTTAGTTACAGTCGCGCTCCTTACGCCTCTTGAATCTCACAAGACTTTGCGCAATTGATTCCCTTAGCTGACGTCCTTTACAACCTAAGAGTTGCTTCAACTCAATTGAATACTTCAAACCAATATGCCTCCTACAGATAAGCCTATATGTGATTTCCGTTTTGATCAAAAAATCAAGGTGAGATAGGAAATCGTTTGCAATAGACAAAATCTAGCAAACCTAAAAATCAGGTACTTACGACTCCCTAAGAGCATCCTAGATTGTTATTCACCTCACATATTATTCCTACTCTGATTTCAACAAAGAATCGTTATAGAAGAATATACTTGTGGAATCAAAAAGTCTGAGACGAAGAACTTTGTGATTTATATCTATCTTGCCTGATCGGAGTGGACTCAACAATCAGCAGTGAAAAAGAGGGGGTCTAACAACCACACCTAATATTTCGCTTAGCAATCTGTATGGACAAACTCCAATATAATTCCAAGAGAATCAACTAGACAGTCAGACTCTATCAATGGAAATATATCCAATAGTTGTATCTCTGTTTCACAATGTGATCATCAAATCAAAAAGACAGAAATCCATGAGCCTGATTATTATGTGAAACAACTTGAACGGTACCAAAGACCAATGTTCAAGTGTCAATCAATATAATCAACAACCAAAGGTTGAATTCTCCAATTGATTGAACTACGCACAACCTGTGATATTTCTATTATATAACAAAATATAATGCGGAAAAGAAATAATACAGACACCAGAAATTTTGTTAACGAGGAAACCGCAAATGCAGAAAACCCCCGGGACCTAGTCCAGATTTGAACACCACACTGTATTAAGCCTCTACAGACACTAGCCTAATCCAAGTTAACTTCGGACTGGAATGTAGTTGAGCCCTAACCAATCTCACACTGATCAAGGTACAATTGCGCTCCTTACGTCTCTGAATCCCAGAAGGATCTACGCACTTGATTCCCTTAGCTGATCTCACCCACAACTAAGAGTTGCTATGACCCAAAGTCGAAGACTTGATAAACAAATCTGTCTCATGCAGAAAAGTCTATTGTATAGATAAATCTTCCTCCCACGGATAAACCTATGAGTTTTGTTCCGTCTTTTGATAAATCAAGGTGAACAGGAACCAATTGATATACAGGACTTATATTCCCGAAGAACAGCCTAGAAATATCAATCACCTCACAATAATCTTAATCGTATGGTAGCGAAACAAGATATTGTGGAATCACAAACGATGAGACGAAGATGTTTGTGACTACTTTTTATCTTGCCTATCGGAGATTAAATCTCGAGCAAATCTTAGAGAAGATAGTACTAAATCACGATAGAAAACAGCAAGATCAGAACACGCAACTACATAGAAAATAGGTTGGTCTGGCTTCACAATCCCAATGAAGTCTTCAAGTCGTTAAAGGAGAATCGACTCTAGTCGCAACTAGTATCACACAGAAGGTGTGGGGATTAGGTTTCCCAGTTGATAGAGTTCTCCTTTATATAGTCTGTAAATCAGGGTTTGCAATCAATGTTACCTTGGTAACAAAGCATTCAATATTCACCGTTAGATGAAAACCTGATTAGACTCAAGCTAACATCTTTCAACCGTTAGATCGAACTTAGCTTGTTACACACAAATGAAAAGTGACTTTATTTAGATATGAAACCGTACCTGAATTTGTGCACCTTTGTTGGCACTCCCCAAAAAGATTTGGCAATTAAGCACAAGTTCAATTAAGAACTCTCCCCCATAAAATGTCATTCCCGAAAGAACAACAAGAGCGACCTTACTTTCACAAGAAAAGAATGATTTCTTTGGACATTAAAAAATCACATGAAACATGAATTTGCATCCAAAATACTCAATTAAATTAATCACAAGAGGACCCATGATTAATTTTATCGGAAGTGCTCACATAAGAGAACTTACGGAGCTGCACAGTATTTACACAAAGATGTGGATCAGGGAAGACCAATACTGCGGAATAAACAAAGATTCATTCTATCTTTCATCACTATTTGCATAGAGACATAATAGGCTTAACTTTTGTTGTCAAAAGTTCATTCAATCCTTTATCAATATTTGCATAATGACATATGAAAGACTTAACTTTTGACATATATGGGACAATCATAGTTCACGGACGCAAACACACATATCCCATAACAAGTTGCAATATATAAAACTATAAAGATTAATACTGCAAAATCATCTTCCAAATAAACTTTAGAATTTAAATAAATAAATCTAAAAACATTGCAAGATGAAAATCGTTGGAAATAGCTATGTGTACTCACAATAATGTCTATTCCAAACACTAGTTATCCTTCTTAAAACATAAGAATAAATTCTCATAAGAAGTTTCCTAGACACAAAATAAAAACTAAACACCTCTAAGGCCAACACAACCAAACATACGTTAAAATCAGAGTTCGTGTTCAAAATCTTCACGGGTTTCAAGACCTTCAAGCTTGTGACTGACAGCATCGACAACCTCTTTGGAGGAGACATACTTATTAAGACGATCCTTAACATGTGTCTTCATGAGAGCAAGGTCAGAGTTAACCTTTTTCAACTCAATTCCTAATACATCAAGATCTTTTAAAGTATTAACAAGCAAGAGTTTTGCATTGTTAAACTGACAGATAAAGTCTTGTACAACATCAGTAGAAATCTCATCATCATCCTCAATATCTGAATAATTTTCAGCCAATTGAGAAGAGGTGTCATCAACTTCTACAAGAGTCTTTTTCTCCTTCTCTTTGAGCTCGAAACCAAGACCCTTATCAAGAAAATCTTTTGCAAAACTACAAGAGCCAGAAGGAGATCCCATTCTTGACAAGAGAAATAACCTGGAGTATGCGTACTCTCCTAGAAAAGTTTGGTTATTTAAAAAATTTCACAGGAAACAGATTTTAGGGTTTCCAAAGTTGGTCTGTGACATGTAACATGGGTACCCGTACGAACACAACCTTGACCCATAGCCGGAAAATACTCAGATAGCGAAAAACATGACATGAGACGTTATTTATACAGTAATGTTTTGCTACTTGAATAAATTCACAATTTTAGCTCAATAAATTTTACATTCTCACCGGAGAAAAATTCAGAGCATAAGAGTAGCATTTTGACATAACAAAAATTTCAAAAAGAAATTAAAAATCAAAATCTTGACAGGACCAAACACAAATACCTATGCAAAAAATGTTTGTGAATGATAATCCAGCTAAGAACGATAAGAAAAAAGCTAGAGAATCAGAAAACATTTTGCCATCAAGAATACCTGATCATATCTCACTCAACCAGGGTTTTTTGTGAGTGAGTTTTCAACCTTGTGATCAATTAGCACAAGTATGAGCTTTGAGCTCATTAAATGAATGGTGTTCACTATTGAGTCTTTTCTTTCTTCCAATACCAGGAAAAAATCCTTTTGGATGTGAAAAATTATCATGAAACTCACTATCATCAAAATATGAGACACAATTAGAATCCTTACCAGAAGAGATTTGTGTGGAGGATTTTGATAGCTTGCTGATAAGATCCTTGTATCCTTCAATTATCAGATTAAGGTTGTCCTTCATATCACCACTTTTTCTTTTAACTAAAGGAATCTTTTTCACATCTTGAACATCATTCTTCACATTAGGTTGAGGGGGATCTTTCTGAAATCTCCTTGACCAAATTGAATTAGAGGTACAATTTGTCCGCACATTCGATAAGCAAGTAGAATTGACTTTCCTGGTAGAGTTCACAGGGTGAATACTAAAACCAATAGGTTTAGACATCCGAATGTCAGTTACACCTTGGAGTATTAAATCTAAGGTGTGTTGAAGACGAACAATAGAATTGATATTCAACCTAGACTTGCTTTTCCGTTCAACATGTCCTTTTAAATCGCAAAAGAGACACACTTTCTGACCACCTGAGTGATTAGAATGAAAAGGCTTAACACCGTTGTTAGGAGATTTCTTCCTTCCGAGTGATGCGAGGTATCCTTGATTAGAGGAAGACACAAGCACATTTTTTCCAATAGGAAGGGATTCCGATTTTACTTATGGAACTAAATTTCTTACAGTTGAGACAGAAGCAGTTGGTATAGTGGACTCTTTGGAACATCCTTGAATAGAGAGTTTACTTAAAAGATATTCAATTTCCAAAGCATCCTTTTTGAGGTTCGCCTCGAGTAAGGTTCGTGATGAGCGAACTTCGGCGATTTCCTTGCTAGGAGCCTTTACTTTAGAGTCACAATCTTTCACTATACCGATAAGAACATTGACATTGTTTTTCAACTGATTGATTTTATCAGCCTGGATTCTAACAAGATTTAGAATCAGTTCACTCTCTTTGGCTGCTTCCCTTTCATCAACAGAGTCAGACTCATTTGAAAGGTAATCGGAGGAACACTTCTCAGTGCAAGTCTGTTTCGTTGAAACACAAGGTTCATTTATATTTGAGATTTAAAAATCTTTCTCTTTAATAGATTCCATAGACTTTTGTTTTTGGTGATGCGTTTTTCAGAGATAGCACTATTTTGCATATAGTCAGATCGCTACAAACACAGACTTATGGGGTCTTAAATGTGTTTGCCTGCTCTGATACCAATTGAAAAAGCGGGGGTCTAACAACCACACCCAATATTTCGCTTAGCAATATTTATGGAAAAACTCTAATATAATTCCAAGAGAATCAACTAGACAGTCAGACTCAATCAATAGAAATATATCCAAGAGTTGTATCTTTGTTTCACAATGTAATCAGCAAATCAAACAGAGAGAAATCTGTGAACCTGATTATTATGCGAAACAACTTGAACGTTACCAAAGACCAATGTTCAAGTGTCAATCAATATAATCAACAACCAAAGGTTGGATTCTCTAATTGATTGAACTACGCACAACCTGTAATATTTCTATTATATAAACGAAATATAATGCGGACAAGAAATAACACAGACACCAGAAATTTTGTTAACAAGGAAACCGCAAATGCAGAAAAACCCTGGGACCTAGTCCAGATTTGAATACCACACTGTATTAAGCCGCTACAGACACTAGCTTACTCCAAGTTAACTTCGGCCTGGAATGTAGACACTAGCCTACTACAGTTACGCTCCTTACGTCTCTGAATCCCAGCAGGACTCTACAAACTTGATTCCCTTAGCTGATCTCACCGACAACTAAGAGTTGCTATGACCCAAAGTCGAAGACTTGATAAACAAATCTGTCTCACACAGAAAAGTCAATTGTATAAATAAATCTGTCTCCCACAAATAAACCTATGAGTTTTGTTCCGTCTTTTGATAAATCAAGGTGAACAGGAACCAATTGATATACCGGACTTATATTCCCAAAGAATATCCTAAAAATATCAATCACCTCACAATAATCTTAATCGTATGGTAGCGAAACAAGATATTGTGGAATCACAAACGATGAGATGAAGATGTTTGTGACTACTTTTTATCTTGCCCATCGGAGATTAAATCTCAAGCCAATCTTAGAGAAGATAGTACTCAATCACGATAGAAGCAGCAAGATCAGATCATGCAACTACAGCGAAAATAGTTGGGTCTGACTTCACAATCCCAATGAAGTCTTTAATTCGTTAACCTACATGGTTTCGTGAAAAACCTAAGGTTAAAGGAGAATCTACTCTAGTCACAACTAGTATCACACAGGAGGTGTGGGGATTAGGTTTCTCAGTTGCTAGAGTTCTCCTTTATATAGTCTTCAAATCAGGGTTTGCAATCAATGTTACCTTGGTAACGAAGCATTCAATATTCACCGTTAGATGACCTGATTAGACTCAAACTAATATCTTTCAACCGTTAGATAAAACTTAGCTTGTTACACACAAATGAAATGTACCTTAATTTAGATATGAGTAACCGTACCTAAATGTGTACACCTTGTTGGCTCCACAATAGTTAACCGAAGTTAGTCATATGAACACTTTCATATCAACCTCATTCATCTTAACCATAACTAGTTCAAATGACTCAAATGAAACTAGTTATAGAGTTGTCAAATTGTTTATGTTCTCATAGAAGTATAATAGACACAATTGAAGCAAAATCGATTTTGATTCACTCGAATCAAGTCATGAACATTATAGCCACGGTTTGCAAAAGATTGCATTCCCTATTATATAAAAGTATTAGTTCATGAACAAACCTATTTTAGAACAATATCTACTTAGGTATGCATATGGGTATGCGTACCTAAGTAGCTGGACCAAGTTTGGGTTTCGCCAGTACGCGAACTGGTACGCATACCATCCAAACTCAGCAGAAATTCTCGGACCTGAACCTTACGGCAGTACGCGTACCGGTTTGCATACCAGGTTCCCGGACTTCACAAACCAACCAGTACGCATACGGGTATGCATATCATGGTTCCCGTACATGGATTACATATACACAAGTACGCATACTATGCTTAAATCCAATTGTTCTAACCTCTCATTTCAACCATTGAAACATTTTTGGAAGATGTGAATAGCTGTCTCACACAAACTATTAGCTTCAAAGCAATTTTCAAGTGATTGAATGATCAATACGAAACATTCTGAGTCTACATCAAATGACTGTCTCCCACAAATTGTGTAAGATGTTACCAGGCGATTTTCACATGATCATCTTTTGACTTTTGTCAAGAATATAAGATGAACTTGGTTAAAGCAAAAGCTTACCAACACATATTTCGAGAAATATGTAAGCGAGTTAAACTCAGCACGAAATATCAAATGTGTATAATCGAAGTCTATATACATACGACTTTTGTCTCAAATAGGAGATAGAGTAGATAGACTTTTAAGTGATAGATGAGTTCAAGTCTCTGCATACTTTTTGTTGATGAAGTTCCACAAGCTCCCCTTAGTAGTTCTCCGTCTTCAATTGATGAACATCGTAAAGTCTAATGCCAACTACACTTTATATCCTAATCCGAGACTTAGCTATAAGTAGACTAGAAATCAATACTTATAGTTTTGGCAACTAAACTTGACAACAAGCATGAGATAGCAACGCTTGTGAGTTTGACCGAGCAGTGCTCTAACAAGCAGCAAGATCAGGATACACGAACTATCAAGATTAAGATAGTCGGACCTGGCTTCACGAATCCCTAAGCGAAGTCTTTTTTAGTCGCTAAACCTAAAAAGGTTTAAAGGAGAGGACAACTCTAATTTACAACTAGGACACACAAGAAAAGTGTCGGGGATTCAAAGATCTCAGTTGCTTGAGGTTCTCCTTATATAGACTTTCAAAATCAAAGGTTGAATTAGATTTAAGCTAAGGTAGCTTTGGAATCAAGCAATCAATATCCACAGTTAGATGATCTTTGATTTGATATTAACACAAAAAATATACACTTTGGTTAGGATGAATCGTAACCGAACCGTGTACGATGACTTGTTTAACTATTTTCATATAACACATTAAGACTTTAATCTTGAATCACAACCATAGGTTATAATGTGATTGAATATGTCTAGATGTGTTTTTAGAGAGTTTTTCAAATACCGATTTTCTCATAAAAATAATTATGATGCATCTGAAAATATTCGACTGGGTAAGTACGTGTATTTACTTTCCAGTTCGTGAGTTATTTTGTCATAGTACGTGTACCGGGTTTGTATACCCTTAAGACAAAACGAGTTCAGGAGTCAACAGATCTTTTTCGGTTTGCGTACTAGGAATGCGTACCATCCTGAGTTCACGAGTCAACAGAGCTTTTTGGGTTTGCATACTTGGTATGTGTACCAAAAGTCGTTGCCGAACTATAGCTACGCCTGTACGTGTACTAGGTACATGTACTGCGGCTCCGGACCTATAACAGTTGCGCCAGTATGTAAGCTAGTACATGTACTTTCTTGTATCCAGATTTACAATAGTTATATATCTCTTTAATAATCAATTTGAAATATTCGCGAATAACATCAATGACACATATCACTATTCCAGGCTATTTTTCAAATTATTAACTTGAATCACGATTAAGGTCATAAACAATAAATTGTTGTTAATTAAATTCATCAAGTATGAACAAATATTCTTAAGCTTAGTCAACATATTTGGAGAATGATTAACAAGAAAAACTTGACTCGAAATTTATGTTGTGCATGTAAAGTCTTCTTTAGTCATGCGACATAGTTTCATAGATAGAAAGGTGAAAACTTGATTAATAGGTTATTCAGTATTCACTTACCTTTTGTTGATGAAGTTCTCCAAAGATTCGGTTGATTTTCGCCTTCAAACGGTAGAACGCAGTAATGTCTGGTACTCAACAACACACTTTTATCCTAATCCGAGACTTGACTGAATGTAGACTAGAAATCAATATATAGTTTTGATCAACAAAATTTGAAAACAAGCTTGAGATAACAACACTTGTGAGTTCGACTGAGCAATGCTTTAACACTAAGATAGATTATTTTAATAATCATTATCTTGGTTTGATATTTGACCAAAGGAATTTATATTAAATAAATATAAGATCCTTTACTCTACTTTAAATCTGATCTAAAGATTAATTTAGGAGATTGATAAGTGAGTTGGTTAATGAAACAGATTTAATCATTTGTTGTTTCGGTTTACGATCCAAAGGAGTTGAGAGCGGAAGTCTTCACACCAGGTGAAGCAACTCAAGATAGTGGACTTTGTCTTGGGATTCACGTGCATATAAAAAATTGGTTGTAGGCGAAGGAATATTGAAAGAACTGAGTAACAAGGGGTAGTTTACTTGGTCTCAACTAAATGAATTTGTAGTGGTCAATTTGTATAGCGGCTTAATTTTGAGTGTTTTTGAAACCGGACTAGGTCCCGGGGTTTTTATGCCAGGCAGTTTTCCTCGCTAATAAAATCTTGTGTATTGTATGATTTACTTAACTTTCTTATTATATAGTTTGTATTTATAATTAAAGTAAATACACTTGTATATTAGTCTACTTGGTACGATCCTACAGTTAGTTCGGTCATGAACTTAGGTTACATACCAAGTTACATGGTTGAAGTAGTTCTTTGGACATTATTGTTTCGATAGAATTATCCAAGCTGTGTATGTAAAGGTCAATACGAAAATATTGTGGTGTATTCGGTACCTTTGCCATTTGAATTGGTACCAGGGAAGGTAAACACGATAAAGACCTAACAATTTGTGTTTGGTACGATCCAACGTATATGATATGAGTCAAACCATATTTTTGGTAAATCCTAAAAGGAACTCATTTAACGTACCACCAGGTTTCAGTAAACTTGGTCCATGGTTTACTTGATTGAGATCTAATATGCGTTTTACTATTTTTCCGTAGTCTGACATTGTTAACTTGTTCAATGAACAAACAAAAGGATGTACAATTGATACGAATATGTTGATCAAAAAATAGACACCCATGTCATATACTTCAGATTCGAAAGACAATGTCGAGATTGGCATTTTCGTTGATTATGTCATTATCGAAAATCACATTTTAAGAGATAAAGTCAATCATCTCTCAGACAAGTATATTGTCAAAGATCCTTTAATAAAAACCATATCACATGGGAAATCCTTGCTTCAAGAGAAACCTGAATATCATGAACAAAATTATAAGATATTGACAATTCGCATCTCTAAGAATCGGACTCAATAAGAATTTTTAAATTTCAATTTCTTGAAACCGGATCTAGGTTATCTGAAACTCTCACGAAAATCAAAAAACTTGATGAGCAATTAGCAACCTGTGTGAAAGATCTCTCTGCTAACTTTCAAAATCTAAGATAAGCAGTCTAGGTTTATCCACCGACTTTAATGGTCAGAAGAAAATTATTTCAAAACATGATTCATCAGCCACTGTTGATACTAGAAGAACAATATTTTACAAGCAACTATCATACTTCTCTTACTGTAGCAAAAATGTTCTTTCTTCTAGATGTTGTAAAAATTGGATTGAAGACAAACAACTCGGTGAGTTCAAATACTCAGTTACAGTTGGCTACTTTGCTTTTGAAGCCAACCGTAACACATTATGTGTATCAATTTCAAATGGTTTTTGGAAAATTTAAAGTTAGGTTTTATCAAGACCTAACCCAACTGTAATTGGTTTACGACCATTACGGTTAGGAGTTCTTATTTTCCTAGCCGTAAAACATGAAACAATTGGGAAATTGGTTTTCGATCTAGCCGTAACTGGCTTTGAAATATATATATTTCAAACTGTTTAAGAAAATCGAACTTGTTTGAAACAATTGATTTTGGGTTGTTGATTATAATTAGAGAATTAGGTTTGTTTGTTTGTTTTTTATTTATTTATTTATATATATATAAGTTTAATTGATGGAAAACTTGTTGATGATGACCGATTGTGGGTTGTTGTTCATGATGATTGATTTTGCATTGTTGATTAGCATTAAAGAACTGGGTTTTATTTATTTTTATTTTTTTGATTATTTAGGTTTAATCAACTAACTACACGTTAGAATCACGGGATATTCCCCTTTAGTTTTTCCATATGAATCCTGTTTTAGGGCATACGTAAAACTTTCAGGGCATACAAAACAATAGTCCCATCTTGGGTGACCTTATAAGGGTACCCTATGGGTAGTTCAATTACCTATATACCCTTAATACAAAAATCGAAAATCAGTTTTCTAAAAAATTAAAATCAGTTTCCCTTAACATCTCTTCTTCTTCCTCCTCTAGCCGAACTCTTCCCCTCCCGCGAAAAACAAAAAATTTCATCACCGTGATTAATTGTCGATTCGTAAAAATTTGATCGTCGATTAAACTCAACTACATAATGACTCGTACAAAGAAAAGTAGGGACTAAACAAACCAAATCGTCTTCTAATCCATCAATTGAAGAAGAAGAACAAATTGAAGATGAAGGTGTAGAAACTGAAAATCAACCACCAATTGAACCAGAAATTGAACCAACTGCATCTCCAACTCCGGAAATGAGGATAAGAAAGTAAGTTTTACAAACCCAATCTCCTATTTGTTGTTTTTCATCGATTAAATGACGGTTACGGTGTTAGGTTCGGCTCAAAATTGAGTTGCGTTTTTAGCCGAACTGTTCTTCACAAAAGCTTCCTGTAAGTGTATATGAACAGTTCGGCATGAAATTTCATGAAATTTCAAGCCGAACCTAGTCACAGATAGAGATGCATAGGGGTTCGGCGTATTCGATAATCATAATATGTGCCGAACCTAATACATTTATAAGGTTCGGCTCGTACGATATTCACAATATATGCCGAACCACTAAAAAATTCTGAACCCAACAATTCTCAGGAATATATATGATAATGTTCGGCTTGTATTCTACTTATGTAAAAAGACGAACCATGTATTTCCAAAAGGTTCGGCACTTACGATATTCACCAAATAATCCGAACCTTTAACATTTTTTCTTCCAAAACTCTCAGGAGTAGGTTCGGCTCTTTATAACACTTTAAAACAAGCCGAACTAGGATCTAGCAAATAGGCGAGAAGTAACAAAATAAAGGTTCGGCGGCTAACCATAACACTTTCAGCTAGCTGAACTGTTCATCATTTGTCAATAACCAGGTGGGTTCGGCTGATAAATTTAAGCCAAACATATTCCTGGTTCGTCGAACCATAGTGAAAAAATACAAATTTTTGATGATTTCAAGCTACAAAAGTGAGATTAAACATAAGATAGAAGTGTACATGTGTATTAAAAGCATTGGGTTCTTCTTCTCCGAAAAAAATGTTCCTCAAAAAATTTCATCTACACAAATTTATAACTAAATTATCTTAATCACTAATCAGTAATCAGTAATAAGGATTATTAATAATTAATCATTATTATTAACACTAATCCTAAAAGGGTAGATTTGCCATTACTAAAAATATTTGGTTAAGGGGTTATTGATTTTGATATTTACAACCATTTTTTGTCTTTATTCAGTATGCCCTGAAAGTTTTACGTATGCCCTAAAACAAGGTTCTTCCATATACCCGCTAGGGGTGATCAAAAAATCCGGAACCGCGGATTTCACCCGTATTCATCCGCAAAATTGTGGGTAAAAACCAATCCGTAAGATCTATGGGCTGGACACGGGTGGGTTTCTCAAATCCGCACTTTTAGCGGTTTGATTGCGGTTGGAATTTGAAATCCGCGGATTCACCCGCACCCGCACCCCTCTCTCTCACACACACTATCATGAAGTTTTTTTCTTTGAAAAGGTAAAGTTGATGATTAAACTTAGTTTCAAAGATAGATCATACAGAAATAAATGAGAGATATCAAAAGAAAAGATCAAAACAAACAATATATATATATCCATGGGTAGACCTCCTTGTTGTGATAAAGTTGGCATCAAGAGAGGATCTTGGATTCCTGAAGAAGATATAATTTTAGTATCTATATCCAAGGACATGGATCATGGAATTGGAGATCAGTACCAACAGGTAAGTATTGAATATCATCTTGATCAACTTCCAACTGCTTATGAATTTGATCATTATATACACTTTTGTATGTATATATATACGGGCAGGAAGACTTAATTTTAGCATCTTCCAAGTTCCAACATCTTTCTTTTTTTTTCCCTGTGGTTGTCTTATTTTAAGGTTTGAAGAGATGCGGCAAAAGTTGCAGATTAAGATGGACTAATTACTTAAGACCAGGAATCAAGAGAGGGAACTTCACTGAAGCAGAAGAAAAGATGATAATAAGTCTCCAAAGTTTTCTCGGCGACAAGTATATTAATTTACATTGCTCTTATTTTGACTTAATTAGTCATTCTGTCATGCAGTTGCACAATAAGGTCAGTTTGTAAGCAGTGATCAGGAGCATCATATGGTATTTTTTTATTTTTTTTGACTAAATCCGCGGTTAATCCGCATCCGGTCCGTATCACCCGCTAATCCGCGGATATCAAATCCGCGGGTGATTGGGCCGGATACGGTTGGATTTTCTAAATTCGCAACTTTGACGGATTGGACGCGGATGACCCCTAATCCGCATCCGTCCGTCCGCTGCACACCCCTAATACCCGCGGTATATGAGGTTTCGAAAAAAAAAAGCCCAGACCAAGGGTTTAAATAACCAGCCCAAAATCAGTAGCACGATTAAGGACCACTAGTAGCCCATGTAGGACTTCGATATTTTCATTTCTCATTTCCTTGTTCTCGTTTTGTTTTGGTCATGGTTTGCGGTTATGATCCAGGAACTTATAAATCAAAACCACAATCTTCACATATTTTTTTGTAGTAGAAAGTCTTCAAGATATTTCGCTTGATTTTTCAAAAATATTTGGACTTACGTGTAACAACATTATTGGATGTAATTTTGATAAGAAATGTATGAACATAAACCACACACAACCCAATCAGAAACTCCTTATTACCAGCTATATCACCTATCTCACTCTCTCTCTCTAACTTCCCTTGACACAAATCCAAACTCAGTTTCTCTGCTAAAGAAAAAAAAGCAAAATGGCAGCAACCTTAGCAGGAGTGAGTTTCTCAACATCAACTACGGTGGTAGCCAAATCAGGAGGAAGTTCAACCAAGACACTATCACCTCCATGCTTGAACCAACCATGGAGAATGAACAAAGCTAGAGGTGTTCGCATGGTTACCATCCGAACCATGGCTGCACCAGATAATATTCTATCTGACAAGATAGCAGAAAGTATCACTAACGCGAAGGAAGTTTGCGAAGGTGACCCAGTGAGCGGAGAATGTGCTGCTGCATGGGACGAGGTTGAAGAAGTGAGTGCTGCCGCCAGTCATAACCGAGACAAAAAGAAGAACACAGATGTATTGGAGACCTACTGCAAGGATAACCCCGAGACCGATGAGTGCCGTACCTACGACAGCTAATCTGTGCCACTCTCAGGTCGTTCTAATGACTATGTACCTCTTTCAATTAGATGTTTATGTTTACCTTTTTTGGGGTTTTACTTTCTCTGGTGTTTAAATTGAAGCAAACTCAGTTATAAGTTTGAGTTGTCCATAGATCTTTTATATAATTATAAAAAGTTATTGTAAAAGATTAATTTTGTGTTTATGTATTCTGTTATTATTCACAAGAAATCTTGTGGTGTTGTGGATGAATAATGGCCTGCCGTGAAATATTCGTCCTTGGCCAGTTAAGTGGTTCATATGATCATAGTCTAGGAGTGTTTCATGTCCTTAGAAATCAAACCATAAACCCTACTAATCGGTTGCTAAACCGACCAACTTCCATCCAACAACATGGGTTTGAGTTTACAAATGATAACAGAACACTGTTCGAAGATGGAAGCCTGCTCTCCTTTCTCCATCTTTAGTAAAATTGATAAGGTCCTCGAGTTGTGGTTTTAAGGTATAGAATTATTCCTAGACCTAGGCTAGGAGCACAAGATTCAAACTGGAAAACTTTGAAGTCTACTTCAAAGTTCAAGCGATTGATACAAGCTTCTTAGGGATCTAGGCAGTCGGGGCATTGATATATCCCTCTCCGTAACTGAGAAAAAACACCTTCTTAAGCATAATCTCTATTAGGATATATACTAGTAGTCAAGGTCATGTTGACTTGACTATAGTAGTCTGTCTCTCAATGTATAAATACCTCTCATATATGTTTGGTAAACCGCCGAATTAATAACTCTGTAATAACAATACTCTTCATTACATTGTAATAGATTTCTCATGGTATCATTGAGGTCGGTCTGGGATTTTTACTCTGTAATAACAAGTTTTCAATAAGTATTTTCCACAAAGTGTGATTCAATCACGTTTTAGATCAAATACATCTTAAAAAAATTCTGATCTTCTCCCACTTCTTGATTTAAACTTTCAGTCATCTTCTTGCTTTCTTGGAATTTAGGGTTTCTTTCATCAATTTTCATGCCGAGTACTAGAGGAATGACGAATAATATTCAACAACAACAACAACAACAGCAATTGAATCAAGATGGTGGTGCAATATCTTCCGCTGCTACTGCTTCTGTTAATGGAGATTCTGGGTATTTTTCTTTGCCTTTTACTAATATTGGTAATTTCATCTCAGAAAAATTAAATCATAAAAATTTATTATTATGGCGTGATCAATTTGAGTCTGTATTGATAACTACGGATCTTTATGGTTATGTGAGTGGTGAAATTGTTGAACCTCCTTCAGAAGTAATTATTAATGGTATTACGAGTGTTAATCCAAGATGGGTATATTGGATAAAGGCAGATCGCTTTGTTGTGAGTTGTCTTAAAGCAACATTTACCCCAACAATTTCAGGGGATGTTCTTGGAATGAGTTCTGCTCGACAGATATGGCAATATCTTGAAACTAGTTTTAAGTCTCAATTTGGTGCAAGACGTAATTTGTTGCGTAATCAGTTACATTGATGTTCCTAGGAACCACTTAGTTGCATAAGAAACAAGCCATGACAGGAATGGTCTACTTGCCGAGGCAGAGAGTTTAAAAAAAGAGTTAATTATAAAACAAAAATAGTGTTTGACAGTGTCATAGATTCGTTTGAGAAGAAAGATGGTGGTCTTTTTTTTGGTGTATGGAAGTGGTGGAACAGGTAAGACATATCTCTGGAGAACCATTATTTCTTATTTACGAGCACAAGGTAATATTGTTTTGGCAGTTGCTTCTTCGGGTATAGCATCATTACTATTACCAGGCGGCCGTACAACTCATTCGAGGTTCAAAATCCCATTGAAGCTTAATGAACAATCATGCTGCAATATTTTTAAGAAAACGATTAAAGCCGAATTTCTACGACAAGGAGTTTCTTAACAAGAATGAATGCTCTGGAATGTCTATCCACAAACGAAGCCTGAAAGTTGGAGTGCCAATCATGTTATTTCGAAATATAAGCCAACCAGATAGGCTATGCAACGGTACTAGATTGATTGTCAAACAATTGGGAATTTTTTTTAATTGAAGCAGAGATACTCACAGGTCCAGGTGTTGGAAATATTTTCATTACGCGAATAGTAATGACTATTCCCGAAACAAGTCTTCCATGTATCCTGCATCGTAGACAATTCCCAGTAAGAGTATGCTATGCGATGACGATAAATAAAATTCAGGGAAAAAGCCTTCCAAATGTGGGTGTCTACTTAGACAAGCCTGTATTCACTAATGGTCAGTTGTATGTAGCTGTTTCAAGGACAATTAGGAGAAAAGGATTAAAAATATTAATCAAGAAGAATGACGATGAGCCTGAAGGATATACACAAAATGTTGTGTATGAGGAGATATTTGATAATCTTTAGACATTTATGCATTTCCATGTGTTTGCAAATCTGAGTAGGAAATTACTTCTGAATGAGTCTATGTTCAATGTGAATTTTTATGATGATATGAAAACCTGTACTTTTGAGTTCATTTAATGTAAAACGTTCCATAAAAAATCTGTGCATCCATGTTTCTAGAACTTAAGATGATTTTTACTGTTAAGCATTTATACAAACAAGTAATGCATAATAACATAATATTTTAGTACAAAAGTTAATAATTAATGTAACGCAACTCATTATCAAAATCTAGAATCAGGGGAATTTCAAAGTTTTAACTGAAAGGTGATTAGAGAAATAAATGTAACATACCTTTTTAGAGATAAATTATGTGCTTCTGATAAAATTTGATTAGAATTCTTCTTTTGTGAATCAGAATAAAAATAATGGTCGTGCTGGACATTTGGTTGTTAAGAGAGGAAGAATAAGAAAAAGAAGAAGGTGGTTGTTATTGTGGTATACTGATAGTGGGGACGTCCCATTCTTTGGTACCCTTTTGGTGGTGGTAAAATAAAAATAAAAGGTTGAACGTGCTCAGGAAATAGAATTCCTCCATCTTCTAGGAGCTTTTCAACATGAGTATTTGATACTAAGTCTACTGCCTAATTTCTTCCACCCACTACTCCATGCCGATGCTTTGACATTTTATCGTTAAGAAGAGGATATCAAACTGTTAGTGAGTTCTTACATAATTTGAAGACTATTACTGATTCTCTAGCAGCAATTAATGATAGATTATCTGATGCTGATATTATGATGTATGCTCTTAATGGTCTTGGTAGAGACTATGACAATTTTGTTATAGCTGCTCAAAATCGTGAACCACCTTATACATTTGGTGAATTGAAGGCTAGGTTGTTAACTCATGAGCAGCGGCTTAGTGATCAAACTCAGGGTCAAGAAGTTGGTTCTGGTTTTGATACTACTAATCCAACAGCCTTCTATGGGAAGAATACTCATAATGGTGGTAAGAATGGTAAGGGTAAATCAAAGAATTTCAAGAATAATGGTTCTACTTCAAAGAGTGGGTCTTCTTTCAAAAGTGGTGTTGGGTCTACTAGCTCTAGTGGGGATGTTTCTGATGGTGCTGCAAGAAGACCATTTGTGGATTTCTCCACAGTGGAGTGTCAAATATGCAGGAAAACTGGTCACTTAGCAAGTAAGTGCTTTTTTAGGTACCATCCACCAGTTACCAATACTAATACTCAGTCTTCTAATGTTGCTAATATACAAAATGTGGAGCAAGCTTTCAGTGGTGTTCAGGTTAACTCAGCTATGTGTGAGGATCCTTCTGGTGCTGCTTCTACAACTTGGATTTCTGACTCAGGGGCTTCTCGACATATGACTGGAGAATCATCAATTCTGCATAACTTGTATCCTATTCACAATTTACCTTTTAGCTCAAATTCCCATTTTACATCCTTTTCTACTATGCTTGCTTCTTCTTCTGTTTGGCATAATAGATTAGGTCATCCAGCTAAGAAAATTGTGCATTATTTGAGTTCTAATAAGTCTATTTCTCTGAATTCTGAGTCCTCTGATTCTCTTTGTCATCCATGTCAAATTGTTAAAAGTAAAAGACTTCCTTTTCATCTTTCAAACACTCATGAATCCAATCCTCTAGCACTTATCCATTGTGATGTGTGGGGACCATCACCAGTGCTTTCTTATGCTGGCTACAAATTTTATATTGTTTTCATAGATGATGCAAGTAGATTTCACTGGATTTATCCAATGAAATTGAAAACTGATGCCTTTGACTGTTTTGTTCATTTCAAAAATCTTACTGAAAATTTGTTCTCTACAAAAATTCTTTGTTTTCAAACAGATAATGCCTGTGAACTTGCAAAAGGAGTTTTCAAACAATTCCTAGATTCTAAGGGTATTCATTTAAGACTTTCTTATCCAAACAAACCAGAACAGAATGGTTTGGCAGAAAGAAAACATAGGCATATTACAAAAATGGGTAATACCCTTCTTTTTCACTCTTCTTGTCCAAAATCTTTTTGGCTTGATGCCTTTCTTACTGCCACATTTCTTATCAATAGAACTCCTACCCCTTTTTTATCCATGAAATCTCCTTATGAGATTTTTTTTTTCATGTTTTACCTGATTATTCTTTTTTGAGAATTTTTGGTTCAACTTGTTTTCCATATCTTGGACATTATAGACCTGATAAGCTCTCTCCAAAGTCAGTAAAGTGTGTGTTCATTGGTTATAGCCCTATGCATAAGGGTTACAGATGTTTTGATCCAATTTCTAAGAAAATTCATATATATAAACATGTGATATTTGATGAAACTTATTTTTATTATGCATCTTCTTCATCTTCATCTACTTCATCTAGTGATAACTTACAAACATATTCTGAGTCAGAATCTTCAGATTCTGCTATTATCCCAACTGTTGCTCCTCAACCTTCTGTTGTCACTAGATCAATGCAAGGAATTTCAAAACCAAAACAGTTTCATGATTTTGTCACTAACCATTCAGTTAAACATCCTATTCATAATGCATTTACTTGTTCATTGGATACCATTACTGAGCCAAAATCTTACAAAGAAGCATCTAAGAATATACAATGGGTAGGATCAATGAAAGATGAAGTTGAAGCTTTTAGGATAAATGAAACTTGGACTTATGTCCTACCAGAACCACACATGAATATTCTTGGCTGTAAGTGGGTCTACAAAGTAAAACTTAAACTTGATAGCACTATAGATAGACTAAAATCTAGATTAGTGGCACAAGGATACAATCAACAAGATGGAGTGGATTGTGGAGAGACTTTTTCACCAGTTGTAAAGACTACAACTGTAAGGGTTGTTCTTACTTTAGCAATTATAAATGGCTGGATAGTCAAACAATTGGATGTTTCAAACGCCTTTCTACATGGGTATTTATCTGAAGATGTGTATATGAGACAACCTCCAGGTTTTACAAATCCAGATTTTCCAAATCATGTATGTCATCTAAAGAAGTCATTATATGGTTTAAAACAGGCACCTAGGGCCTGGTTTCACAGATTTAGTACCTTTCTAATTCAGTTTGGCTTTAAGAAGTCAATGAATGATCATTCAATGTTCATATATACAACTGAAAAAGATATGATGGTGTTATTACTATATGTTGATGATATTTTGTTGACTGGAAATTCTACTTTACTTATTCATCAACTGATTGTGGCTTTAAGTAAAGAGTTTGCTATGAAAGACTTAGGAGAACTTCATTATTTTTTAGGAATTGAAGTTTCTAGATCAGCTGATGCCTTTGTTCTGACACAGCAGAAGTATACTATAGTTTTATTAAGGAAAGCTAAAATGGTTGAATGCAAACCTTGTGATACACCAGTAGCTAAGGGTAAGAGATACTCTATTCATGATGGTGTTTTACTGGAAGATCCTTTAGAGTATAGAACTATAGTGGGAAGTCTTCAATACTTGACACATACAAGACCTGACATATGTTTTGGGGTAAATTATGTTTCCCAATTTATGCATGCTCCTACTGATCAACACATGCTTCTAGTCAAGAGGATTTTGAGATACTTAAAAGGAAGTTTAGGCACTGGTATTTCTCTACACAAAGGTGATATCCATTCTTTGCTAGCTTATACAGATTTAGATTGGGCTGGTTGCCCTGATAGAAGAAGATCAACTTCTGGGTATGTTGTTTTCATGGGTGATTCTCTTATTTCTTGGTCTTCAAAGAAACAACCAACAGTATCTAGAAGTTCTGCTGAAGCAGAGTATAAATGCCTAACTGCAGCTGCTGCAGAATTACAGTGGCTCACTTATGTTATGTCAGACCTTCATATTTCTGTATCTTATCCTTTGCAGATAAATTGTGATAATCAAAGTGCAATTTGTCTTGCTTTTAACCCTGCTTTTCATGCCAGGACAAAACATGTGGAAGTAGACTATCATACAATAAAGGAATTGGTTGATGAAGGTTCTCTTGAAGTAGTTCATGTTAGATCTGAAGAACAGATGGCTGATGTTTTTACAAAAGGGTTATGCTATCCTACTTTCTCAAGACTATTATCTGGTTTAGTTCATTCTTCTGCCATAGCTGCTACTACTTCTTCTGACACTGTTGCTGCTGCTGGAGCTTCTTCTACTACTACTATTACTTAGTCTTTGTTCTGTCCGACTCTTGTTTAGTACTTCCTTCTTAATGTCATATTGGCTCTTGTCGAGCATATGTGTTTCTACATAACTCTGGCCCTTGTTGGGTGAGTTATTAGCTGTTATCTTGACTCTTGTTGAGTACTGTCATATTGGCTCTTGTTGAGTATATGTGTTTTTCTTTTTCTGTTTTCAAACTTTTCCTTCTCTAACTGTAAAGTTGGTGTATATTAGGATATATACTAGTAGTCAAGGTCATGTTGACTTGACTATAGTAGTCTGTCTCTCAATGTATAAATACCTCTCATATATGTCTGTGTAAACCACCGAATTAATAACACTGTAATAACAATACTCTTCATTACATTGTAATAGATTTCTCAATCTCTTGTATAGTTTTCTTGATTGGATGCAATTTTCATTAGGCCGTAACAACTAACAATATCTTCTTAGCCCCCCTGCTCTAGTTCTAAACTTCAGTACCCCTAAAACAGAGTGTCCCCCCAACAACTCGCTCATTTATTCTTCACTTATGTGCACGACTTCTTTTCCCTGTCTAGCTACTCAAGAAAGCCTTAAACCCTGATAAGGGTCCTCTCTTATCATTGTTCTACTTTGCTGTTAAGACGAGGAAGTCAAGGTGGCTCTTCTCTAGAAGGAAGAGGCTCTCTTATACTAAATGCAAACGAGATCTACCAAGGCAACAAGGAAAAAAACATTCTGCTTTGTTTCATGCTAAACTAAGGTAACGAAGTAGAGGAAAGGGTTTAATTGCTTCTGAAAGTTCTAAACAAAACATAGAGGAGACAGACTGATGCAAAAGCGAATTGAAATTTAAAGAACAAACAACAACCATAGCACTGATTAATCAACCATTAACAAACTCTTCAAAATTAACCAACAAGACTTGGTTATGATTCCCCCAGTAACAAACAACATTGTCACAGTAGTAACACACCACCATTAAACTCAGACAAATTGATAAACCCAAACTATTAAACATATCTAGTCCAGCACAGAATACAAATAGACTCGAACCCTAAGAAAAACATTAGATAAACCAAAAGACAGACACTGAGTCTTATCTTACCCAGCAGGGACAGCAGCAGCAGCTTGAGATATTGATTCAAACTTCCTAACACTGAAACATATTCGCCATAATTGGTTGTGATGGACAAGGAAGCTGCCATGGTTTCAACAGAGGATCTGGAATTTCAGGAATATCCATTGGAAACCCACTAATCTCTTCAATCACCCTCAATACTGAATTCAAAGACTGTAATCTATCAGTCAATTCAGCCATTTGAGCTCTCAAAATATTATTCTCCGAATCAAATTTACTAAACATCTCCGTCATTTGATTAACCCTTTTAACAATTTCATCATTTTCTTTCTGCAATTGAGCTGCTTGATTAAGCAATTCATCTAAATGTTGTTGCTTCCTCATTCGTGAACGTCTGGCAGATTCTCGATTAGATAACATTCTTTTCTTCTTTCTTTCATCATCCAGATGTGGTTCACCACCTCCTCCTTCAGATCCTGAACTCAATGATATTGCTGCCCGTTTACTCATGACTGACTACCTTAGATTAGGATATACAAAGAAACCCTTGATTTAAAAATATTTTATGTTATTTTTATCTAATTTTTTAGGGTATTTACACAAAATGAAATACTAAATCAGGTTGAAACAGCAGAATTAGTCCATGAGAAATTGTAAAACCAGTAGAGGAAAACAACTGAGAATGATTGAAGAAGACGGATCCTACGTAATAACGTTAAATAACTCATATAGAATCAGAGATATATATTCGATTCAAAAAATAAAGCTAAAATCATCGAGATCTTGACTCAACCAACCTATATTCCGATTTCAGAAAATTTAGTCTGGATAAATAAAAAACAAATCAAAATGAACTCACAGAAACCCTAATTTTGGATCTGAATTAAATTTCTTAAGATCGAATCGAAATCTAATCAAAAACCAAAGCTTTGTTTTTTATCAAAATAATCAGTAAAGAGACAGAACTTCAATACTTATCTGGTTAAATCGAGGAAACCCAAAATCGAAAAGGAGGAAAAAAAGCTAGAAAATGGGGAAATATTAAGCAACAGAGAAAACAATGAGGATGCAAAGAAGGTTATGGAAGTTATCAAATGGGGATTTTATAGGGTTTCTGGGGCTGAAGTTTCAAGGAAGTGTTTGTCTTTAAAGTATAGTTAAGGTAACTTTAAAGGTAAGATTCAGAGAAGAAGATCGTGTAAAACAAACAACACCTTTCATTGATTCTCTCTCTAGAAATAAAATAATTTTAGTTAGTCAAAATTTTAAGCCTGGAACAGCTCATGGAAATTTGTTTTAGATTTTGCTTCTTCTATTGTAAGAAATTTGTTTTAGATTTTGCTTCTTCTATTGTAAGAAAATCAAAGCCTGGATTTTGTTTTACTAATTAAATTCTTAGCCAGTTAATTAGCTCTAATTAGAAACGGACTCTCCTAATTTTGTTTTTTAATCGTAAAAGGTTTAATTTTATAGGTGTCCCACTACAAATGCACACATAATATTTTAATCTCCGTCATTGGTTTAACTTTGAAATTTGTGCAAAAACGATTGAGATTAACATTCAAATATACACTTTTTAGAGAAACGTGAACAAAAAATATATTCTAATTGTACATTATGGTTACCTAATTTGCTTGGCTATAACATAGATATAGCTTTATCATGGAAGCTCAGTTTCTATCAAAACAGTAGAATATGAAAACTGATTTTCGCCAAAGTTAATGGGTTGATCTTGACCTAATGGAGACTCGGGTTCTATATTTCAGGTATAAATTTATAGAAAAACTCATAGTTTGCTCTTCTCCTTCTTCAAAGACTTGCTTCTACTAAGGTTGTTTGATGAATCCTTATAATTCTGCAAAAACTACTTATCAAATCGGTATCTTCCTTAAGTGTGTATGGTGGAGGCATCAATAAAATTTGGAGGAAAAAAAGAGAGAAGGTAATCTAAATTTTGTGTTTCATTGATGAAAAAGAGATATGAAAAATCTATAACGACTCTATATTTAAAATATGTACAGTCTGCATAAATGCCCGTTATGAAGTTTAATATTTTAAAAATCTAGTAGTTGATGTTAATCGGGAAAAAAAAAATCGTTGAGAAGTTACTCGAAATTTAAAGTTTTCATTAATTCAAACAATAACTACATTAAGTTTACTAATAAATAATGACATCAATGTTAATTCGAAACTAAACTGGAAATGAAAAAACTAAAACAAATTACATCTCTTAGAAGAAAACAATTAGGGTTGGATTACTTCGTCACCTTCTGAATCATCAAAGTTGATTATATTCAATCTCTCAAAATATCATTTTGCTTCTTCTTTTTTTTGTAATTTTGTCGCTCGTCTGGGGCTAGGTTACTAAGATCCACATCCATTATTGCATTATCTTGTTCTTTTTGTGATTGATGGCTTTGTTGTTTACACAACAAAATCTCATGAAATTAGGCTTGTTGCCGGGTTTTATTCCCTTCCTTTCTTAATCGTGATTATTTAAAATACTCTAATATATTTGCACTTTGTTTATCCATATTTAAATCTTCGATCTGGATTGAAGCACTCCCCCAACCACCTTTCTTTTCTCCATGAAAACACCTCGCTCGCGATCCTTCTTCAGCTTACCTTCTTTTTGTTTTAGTCCCTACGAGCTTCGCCTAATATTTGTAGTCCCAACGGATCTCTTCATTAGGTAGTACTTTTATCCAATTTTTTGATGCTATAAAGTCTTTATGCTTGGAAAATAGAGCACTATTTTGTATGGCAATGAGTTGATAATCAAACCCATGAATGTTGTCTCTCAAAATATCATAACAACTATTATACTAAAATGGTTGCCATGTCTGTTTTTTGAAATAGCTCCCGCCCTTCTTGAGTTTAAAACATTGCAGTAAAACAATAAGGTAACACCAAGCGTAAAAACTTAATTCAGTTATAGAACTTACCAAATCTTTGTGTCCAGCACTGCTTTTACATTTTCGATATATAACGTTAAGAATTGGCACGAATTCTCTCACGTCTTCTTTAATTTCTTTCATCTTATATTTTAAGGAATTAAGGTCCCTTCATAAGCGTTTTCATTCTGAGTGACAAAGTTTAATGAATACGTCTCCAACACAGAGATGATACTTGTTGAACACCAATAATTTCATCATTACCCACATAAATATAAGCAACTTGTAAGATCAATTTCTTCTTGTTAAACAAAATTTATATTAACCATATTGAATTCAATTAAGAGAAGAACTCAATTGACTGGGACAAATTGTGTTTGAGAATAAGAGTTTTCTTATGTGGAGAATAAAAATCTAGTTATAATTTTTTTTGTTATGATTCGGTGATGAAGAAGATAATGTCGTTAAAACGTAATGGATGGTTAAGATCGGGTGTGAAAAAATTGTAACAAAAAAAAGGTCAAACGGATAAAAATATGTAGACGAAAACTAAGTTCTCAGTAATTTTTGTACCGGGAACCCAGTGTCCGTCTGAAGTAGATAGGGAAACTGAGATTATGTAAGTTTCCATCAGCTATTTCTTAGCTAGAGTAAAGAACATATGTATTCCCTTCACTAGCCAAGCCAAAGATTTTAGCCACATTATATCTAACAAATGAGCTATGCTGGTTGCCCAAAGCTACGCAAAACACCTCACCATAGTGCTTGGCCTATAAAAAAGAAAAACAAATTTGAGCCCGAAGCTACAAAGAAAAAATACGGATAAACTATTATAACTTATAAGCATCGCAAAACATGCGAAAATACTCTGGAAGTTTACATGACATAATTTCCTACTAACAACGGAAACAAAACAAAAATGTTTACCTGAAAGTTTACCTGACTCTTGTATTTGAGTGCTTAACAACACAATGAGTTTAATTTCGAAACTATCAAACTTCACAATCATTTATGTATATCTCTATAATAGTATATACCTGATGGTTTGAAGGTGTATTTGAGAGCGTAACTACGTTAGTATTTATGAAATCATATTCTGAAACACCTTGCTTTCTAATAATTCTCATTTTGCGGGTATTTTAGATCACTCATTTGTAGTCTACGGGCGCTATATACATTTGTGTGCTTGTTATTAATGTTTGGAGCATAGTAATGGCAAGTGGACGGCTGATTTAAAGGTTTCCCTTTGTCTATCTAAATTTATGATTTTACTTTTTTACCACAACCTTGATTTTACTCGGTTATAAAATAGTTTTTTCTTATCAGTCTGCTAAATACCGTGTACTAGAGAAAATATACATCGGAATACTAATCATTTATTACTGATCAGGTCATAAATGAATTGGATTAATGCACGATTATTCTTGATTTATTGACTTCATCGGCTGTTAGAGCATCTCCAATGCAAGGGGTCAAGGTCTTAAAATATTGTGACACATAGTAGAATTTAAGACCTTTTCCACCTATTTTTCATCTCCAATGCAAGGATCAAGGTCATAAAAAAAAGATGACATGGCTAAGTGGGGTAAAGGAGAAAGTCTAGATTAGACTTTCTTCATGACATTGGGTCTTAAGTCCACATGATCATATGTCCCTAAATTTAAATAAAGGGTGCTCCTTTATATACCCCCTCAAAACACTAGCGGTACCCCTTTATCTGCCTACCCTCTGAGGTAATCTTTCTACCCCATCAATTTATTTATTTTTTGCATACTCCTGATAAATCTTTTCGTTCAAAATCATATACACAGTATATTCAATCTTCTACACTGGGTCTCTAGGGTTTTTGGTGAAGACTCATGAGATTCATCTCGTCGACCACACGAAATCTAACTCCACTAAAACCACATCAAAATCTGAAACTCCTAAACCCTCTTTAATTTCCATCAACGAAACTCATCACAAAATTTATTTATTTTTGATCGATTAAACGCCATCTCCATCAATGAAACTCATCATAAAATTTATTTGTTTTTTGATCGATTAATAGTGATGATGGATGAGATTTTTTCCAGTAAAGTTTTGAACAACAAGTAGTCAGTAAAGTCCCCATCGTGAGTTGTTATATGGAAACCAGAACAAGTAGTGATTCATCCCAATTACCATATTCTTCTTCGCGTGCACGTTATTCATTGCCCTAGCTCTGGACCTTTAAGAACATGAAGGAGTAGACAATTCTGGGAGAAGGACCACCCCTCCTCTGATCATTGTTATCACATCTCACATAGCTTTCTTTCTTCTTCATTCTCTATTTTCTTTCATATCAAAAAAAAAAAAAACCCATTGTTTTTGTTTCTGTTGCCTTGTCGTGACACCATTTAATAACCTCTTCACGGCTCGCAAATACCTGCAGTAGTATATTAAGTTATTTATTTGCAAAGAATTATCTTTAATGGTAATCTAAAATCCATTAGATCATTGAAACCATACCTCATCAGTAGAGAATATAGCCGTCAAATCACAAGATTATTGTGCTAGAGGAGATATTGGTTCAGGCTTTTCAAGATCGGTCTCCACTAGACCAGTAGATTCAAAATGGTTTTCGATATACGTTAATGATCCCTGTAGAAAATTATACCTATATGTTAAAATAGAACAATGCATATACAGAGTAACTAAGATCTTAGTTTCCATTGTGTCTAGAACATCATTTTTGAAGGGAAGAAATGACTTCAGTTGCACAACTTAAAAGATGATTTCAAAACCCTATGATCTTAGAAAAAATAATTAAATCATACCTCATCACGATATGGTTCAATCTCCAAACATTCCAAACGGGATTCTAACGATTTCATAGTTGAGTTATCTAGGGTTTCTCTATGTTCTTCCATGACATAGTATATATCATCTAACGATCTAATAAAATTAAGTTTTATAATTATACTGGAAGAAAGATTTGTAAGATTTTATTTGTTCGCATATATAGGGATTCATTTATTTTTGCCGATACTATATACTCTGCTATATATGGTTATATAAAGAGGGGGTATGGTTAAACAAAATTTGAAACAATTAGAAAATATTTATGTTAACCAACTTATAACTGCCATAACTAACTATAGGGGGTACCGCTAGTGTTTTGAGGGGTATATAAAGGAACACCCCAAATAAAACGTGGTAGGTAAGACCTTTTTTTTTTTTTGATAAACAAGGAACCTTTTCATTAATGGTAATTCGAGGTTACAATGAGTTTAAGATCGAAAATAAGAGAATACAAATAAACAAGATCATACCGTAAGAGAATGAGCACAATACCAAGAAATCCGACAAGAGAATGAGAAGGATTACCGGAGTAAGACAAATACAAGTATAAATAAGATCTGATTAAATCGGAGGAAGAATTATTCTTTTCAGAATTAAATTCCAACCATTTTGTTTGATTTTCTTATATAGAAAGATGTGCTCCCAAAATAGGAGTGATTTGCTCAAATCTCTTGTAACTAGAGATGGATATTCCTCGTCAAAAAAATCACCGCTGTAGTTTCCGTCGCCGTATAAATTAATAATGAAGATTTCATCGCCGGAGACAACAAAAATGACGGTTTCGTCATTGGAGAACATCCCTATTGATCTTAAAGCCCAAACTAATAACCAAGAACCGTCATTAAAGCGTAGATAAACCTTCAAAAAGGAGATAAAACAACCATAATGGTATAGATAACTAAAAAAAACATGATAACAACTAAACTAAACTTACTAACTAACCTAGAAATCAAGAAAAAATGAAGAAACCTGCTCAGATCTAGCCTAAAACGGACTAGATCTGATCAGAGAAAGAATTGCTAGAGGTGTTTTAGTTGTAGAAGAAGAAGGAGTGAGAGAGAGAGAGAGGAGAGAGCTTGAGGATTGGAGATTAAATTTAGGTAAAGAGTTTTATCTTTTTTTTCTTCTTTTTTTTTGTCACGTAGTAAATGACCCACAATCAGAAGGTGTAAATAAGACTTCCAGATAGGATGACCTTGACCCCTACCATTGGAGATGCTCTTAAGTGATCCCATTTTTTATGCTTCGGAAAAAAAAATCCCACAAAACCCCATTTGGTTCATAACATCAAATAAAAAAGACCATTTTAACATGTCGAATGCCTTTGACATGTCCAACCTTAATGCAAGAAAGCTTTTTTCTTCCGTCTTCTGCTTCATAGAATGAATTATTCCTAAGTAAGTTAGATATTGTATGAGATCTGTCTTCCTTAAACATATGCATGCAGTTTGTAACGGAGAGATGATCTTATGCATAATCTTCTTCATCCTAGTGGGCATTAATTTAGAAATTACTTTATATGTTGTGTTACATGAAGAAATTGGTTTTAGGTTAGCAGGGGTTTGCTTTATTTTCGTCTTCGGAATCTGATCAACCAGTGTATTAGCACTATTAAAGTCTCAATCCTCCTAAATGGTGCACCATGTCATGCATATTAACCATCAAGTGGGATTAGGCAGGGAGACCCCATGTCTCCTTACCTATTTATCATAGCGATGGAAACTTTTTCAAGGCACCTGATTCAAGCAGAGGAGCAATATCTCATCCAGGGTATTAAGATTGGTACAAGTGCACCATTAATATCACATTTACTTTTCGCTGACGACTGCCTTTTATTTATGGAGGCTTATCTGCACAACATCAATACCATCCTACAAGTTATACAAGCATTTGGTGATACTTCAGGTCAATTAGTGAACTTCTCCAAATCCAATGTTCATTCTAGTGTTTCCATTCCGGACACGTTCTGCAGACTGTTGTCGGGAAGACTTATGATGCAGAGAATGAAAGTTGACGAAAAATACCTGGGAATTCCGCTATTAGTCGGCAAGAACAAAAAAGTATGTTTCTCACATCTAGAGGATATAATAAAAAATAAGGACCATTAATAGATGGGAAATATTATGTCAAAAAGTGGCAGAACTACTATGGTGAAGCATGTTACAAATACTATTACAGTCTATTCTATGAGTTGTATGAAAATTCCTAATGAAACCATTAACCAAATGAACTCACTGCAGAGAATATTTTGGTGGGGTTTTGAAGAAAAGAAATGAGTTTGTCTTACTTCCTGGGATAAACTAAATAGGCATAAACATGTTGGTGGGCGGGGTTTCAGAGATCTCAAAATCCTGAACCAACCCTTACTAATAAGAGCTGCTTGGAGGTTGTGCATACACTCTGATAAAAAATGGGTCAAAGCAATATAATCAAAATGCTTTGCCGGAAAAGGTATGTTATATTCCTCAGAAGTCACTAAATCTTCATGGTCTTGGAAAAGTGTGTAAAGAAATGTTGCATTCATACGCGATAATAGCTTTTGAAGAGTAGGCAATGGTACAAAAATTTATATATGGCTGGATACATGGGTTCAAGGCCTTAATCATCCTTCGATTCAACACAGTTCTGATTTTCATGGTGAGAACTATATATGGGTCAGTGAACTAATTTTGCCTGGAAATGGTCAATGGAATGTGGAGCTGGTGCAGTCTCTTTTGGATGGCAATACAACAACTTTAATTTTACAAATGTAGTTGCCCAGCAAAGCACCCGACAAGCTCATAGGGAAACTTACAAGGCATGGAGACTTTACGCTAAAATCAGCATACAACAAACTTTTTGAGCTGAGTCTCGGCAGTGTTCAACTCTCGACGAAAATACAGGGTACTTCAATGCAGTTGAAGGATTTATGGAAATTAAGTTCATAGCCTAGAGTAAAGCATTTTTTTCTGGAAATCTTTATCTGATATTTTACCAACAAAGGAAAGATTAGGAAGGGTGTGTAGATTCATCAATCATACATGCCAGCTGTGTAACCAAGGGTTGAGGATATTATGCACATTCTTTTTAATGCTTATTCTCTAAGGCTGTCTGGATGAGTATTCCTGGTGGCAGCAGAGTGCTAAACAGTTCAACCAATAACATAAGTCATATGTTTGAAAAATGGATTAACCCGGACAAGCTACTAAAACAAAATGGTGACTGGATTAATCTGGCAATGGTTGCGTGTTGGAGTATATGGAATGCGAGATGCGACTTAGAATTTCAGAACAAGAATGATAACCCCAGAAGAGTTGCTTCAGGGGCTGTCAATCTTGCAGAATACCTAAAGAAGATCATGCTACCACCTGCTAGTTTACCATTAGTTATACCTAATGAACCAACCTGGACTCCACCTCCTCAACCCTTCTTTTAAGATAAATCGTGATGCTTCGTTTCTTAAAAGGGATAATTCAGGTGGCATTGGATTAATTTTGAATGAATTTATAGGTGTCTAGAGGGGCTGCAGAGCTAGGAGCTTGGGAAATGTGCTAAGTGCTGAGCAGGCAGAGTGTTATGCTTTCCTGGATGCTGCGAAGTGGAGCAGTGAGATGCAGTTGATGAACGTGATTTTTGAAATGGATTTGAAGAACATAACATGCTATATTAATAGCTCTGCGCTAACTATCACTTGGGAGAGTGAAAACATTCTACTTGATGCTCTAGCTTTATTGAATTTAATTCCGAATTGAAAATTTTATTATGCGGAAAGAACATATAATAATGCAACAAATGTGCTTGCAAAATACAGTAGGAAATATCGTATTACCAATAGTTGGTATGATGAACCTCCAAAATGCATTAGAGGGTCAGGTGTTGTTAAACATCAATCTTATTTCAGAATAAAAATTCTTTTTCGCATAGAAAATAATATTGTTTCGGATTATTGAGTTTCTCATAAAAATATCCCATAATATATTTTTTTCCTTACATTTCCGGTTTGGAATATTGAGTTTCGGATTATTGTTTAGACTCTGGTTACTTGAGGGGCAGTCATACTTAAGCGCGTAGGTAGGTGGACATTTCCAACAATAATGCTTTTGTTGAAAACAATACATGTGCTTTGGCATAATCGCATGTTGTTTAACCTGACCAAATTGGGGTATACCCAGATTAATTGGGGTATACCAATTTTAAACCCATCGAAGGAGTGTGTTAAGGGGTGTCTAAAAGATGCTAAAAGACCAAATTGTCCTTACTATTTTCAGCCAAATTTAAACCCTGCCGACTAAAAATAAAACCTATCAAAAAAAAAATTCAAAATCTCTTTAAGATTGGGTATGATTTCAAAATCTCTACATGATGAAATCAAAAAAAAAAAAAAAAAAAAAAAATCAAAATAAAAAAAAAAAAAAAAGCATACGAGTTTTGAGATTGGGTATGATTTGTACCCAATCTCAAATCCTTTATGATTCAACATTTTTACCAAAAGTCGGCAGGGTATCCATTTGTCGACCTTGCCGACTAATACTAGTCGGCAGGGTAATTTTTTGTCGACCTTGCCGACTAATACTAGTCGGCAGCTTCCTAGGTTGAATATCGTGACGACTTTTCATCTCTGAAATTAGCATTTACAGGGTCGTCACGGTATTCATCCTTATACCTTGCCGACTATAGTTTAGTCGGCAGGTTACGAAATTAATACCTTGTCGACTAATCATGCATTTGTAACACCTTTCTTTGTATGTCAAAAATTGTATAGTCGACATGGTATTTTTTTGTCGACCTTGCCGATTATAAGTTAGCCGGCAAGGTAGGAAATCAATAAGGTGCCGACTACGGAGACATTTACAACAGTCTCCTGTGTGTCAAAAATAATAAAGTCGGCATTGTTTTTTATAAACAAGCATGCCGGCCAACTTTAGTCGGCATGGTCTTCATTCGTCGACCTTGTCGACTTTTCATACTTTCAGAACTGAAAGTGTTGATTTCTACTCTAATTTTGAGTATGATTTCATACAACAGCTTTGCAATCCCCTTTTTAGAAGTGTTTGGGTAGTGTGCTTTCATTTCAGTTGATAAAAATATCTTCAAAACAAAAAAAAATTCATCAAAAATCTTCCCACATAAGTTCAATCAAACACAAAATTTCATAACTTAAATTCATAAGTGTTAATCTACTCAATTAATTAATCAATCAATTAACTTAATCAGATTTTTTAATGTTAATTAAACAAGAGTATATTAGCCATTTAGAAAATACATGGTTAATGGGTGGCCTGTTTTATTTTTAAATGACTTGGGTTTTGTCTCATTAGGTATACCCCAATTAATCTGGGTATACCACAATTAAGCCAGGTTGTATAAATGCGGTGCCCGGTGCAGAGATCAAATTTTGTCGATGTTTGTTGTTCCCCAAAAAAAAATTCATCATCAAAGAATTTGTCGCGTTAATATTTGCAGTGGCCTATCCGTATCAACGCAAGTTATTTGGCGAACAGAAATAGAATATACTTACCGTGATCTATACTTTTACCGGAACAAATGAGAAAAATTCAAGTAGTAAAACACTATTATCAACCACTTTAAAAATCAGCTGTAAAACATTATCATTATACCACTTTGCAAAAACTAACATGGAACATAGAAAATCATTTCTCTAACTTAATTAAGAATCATGATTGCGGATTATAGAAGAAAAAGGAGATTATATAATGATTGATGATGAAGATATACACGCCAACGGTATACTATTTCCAACTATGAGGTTGGCAAATTAGAGATGAACTCCTTTAGAAACCCTTAGGATGGTCGAGCCATCTAGTCTAGACTTTAAAAAGAGACTCATGACTCATGAGTTCTTGATTTAATTATTTCAAATGTATTAATTTTTTTTATAGATAATAATCCTTGGAGATAATCAAAGAAGTAGGTTGACATTTTGGATGGGTAAGGATGTTTGGACTTTATTATCACAGCAGATTAGATTCTTCTTATAATCAATTTGATTGCTTCACATAGATATATATATCTTTATGTTTTAAATATCAACTATAAAAGTTTTCAAAAAATAGTATTCAGCAAATAAAAATTCAACATTAATTTTCTAGTATTTGATTTCTTTGAAGATCAGAGGATGGGCAGCTTTGTCTTTGTTGATAACCTTTCTAATCATCCAGCCAATAGCTCTACCGCGTAAATCCTCCAGCCAATAGCTCTACCGCGTAAAATTGCAATCTCAACCCTACTGCGAGGCACTACCCAATACCCATGCGTAAACTATATTATTATATTATAATAGTTAATTACATAATCAGTGGATCAATCAAGCATCAGCATTTTGGACTGTGAATATGGAGAAACACACAAAATGAATAACCCATATCGCTACACGAAAGCTTGTTTGTCTTCTAGTAATCTTTACGCGACACCAATGAGACACATCTCCTTTTAACAGAAAACGACTGCACTAATTAAAACCTAAAGCAAATTAAACCGGGTTCAACAAATTAACAACTTATTAATTAAACCGGGTTCAACGAATTAACAACTTATTAACTAAACCGGGTTCAACAACTATTGGCAGCTGTTAATGAAAATGTGTGAACAGTAGTGGCACATTACTATTGGCACCGATAATATATATGATCAGTAAGTGGCTTACATGTAGATCGGCCACTTCTATAACCCGTATAAATCCATCGGATGATGTAATCGACTTCTTGAATTTCTTTCTTGGAAAAAATTTCTTTATACATTTTTTTTCATATTTCCTTGATGACATACATTCTCCCATACGCAAAAATAGACACTGTTTGGAATATGTGGATGAAGTCTTTGCATTGACAATACTTGAATCTAATTTACTATAGTATATTTGCTGTATGTACGGTATCTGTCCGTATTCTCCCCCCTGAATGATGCAATCTTCCCTCATCCAACAAAGAGTTTCTGCGAAATACTTCGACCTTAAGAAAAACGCTTGAAGCATAAACTAATTAGATGCCAAGATTGAAATTTGTATTACCCACGTTTTTTCGACAAAAGTAAGGATTTCAATTCGTATTTGACAACCAAAACCGGCCTTATGAACTAACTTTATCTTTTACTAGTTGACAACTGCTTTGCATGTTATTTAAATTGAGGAGGAATTAGAGCATGACTTCATGAGTGATGTCTTACCTCATCACCTATTTTTCAAAGAGAAAAGGGATTAAATTACTGAAAGATGCAAACAAAATACATATTGAGTTGGATTAAAAGTTGATAACAATATGAAATATGGTCCGATTTTTGGAACACAGATGCCAAGTGTGAATATTTAGGACTTTTGATGTTTTTAATCAGCAAGCGATAAGGTTGAGGAAGGTCCGTTGTGCCTATACTGCTTTTTAGCTGGAGATCATAGTTATTTGATTATAAGGAGATTTGGGGCCAAATAATGGCGGGCGTGGTCTTAGTTTCAACGATCACCAAACGGCGAGGAGTATATGAGGTCAGGCTTTTTAGCAGGTTGATTTTGGACGAGAGATTTTTAAAAATTAAAAATTAATAAGAGCATCTCCAATTGAAGGTGTAAATTCTGATATTTTTTTTGACACATAGGATACCCACAGTTAAACTAAATTATTTTCAATAGTAGATCCTATAAAATAGGAGGGACGTCAAAATAAATTCAAAGGTCTTCAAGGGAGTCTTATCTAGACCAAGTGACCAACAATCCATTTACGGTTGATATTTTTAATTTTAATAATTATTTAAATAAGATTAAACGGTTAAGATTTTATCATATAAGATATTCTAAGGATTAAATCCTATATCATTGGAGATATAAGATATTCTAAGGGTTAAATCCTATACCATTGGAGATACTCCCTCCGCTTCTAAAAAATAGATTTGTTTGGTTTGCACAAAGACACTTTTTCATACTTTTTCCAAATTTATCCTTGCCCATTAATTTGATAAGAAAAGAGAGAAGTGATCCCTCCATGGGTAATCTAGTAAACTAATAACATTTGACTTTCCAAATAAAGAAACAAGCCTATTTTTTTTCTGGCTAAATTGGGGCCTATCCCATTTAATTTGGGCCTGCTACTACAAGATATAAAAGGTCACTAAAAAGTAAAAAGGGTGACCCCTTATCCAATTATTTTAAAAAATGGTTAATTTACCCCTTGATTAATTGATGTTTAATCAAATTAAACTAGAAATTAACTAATCTTGATTCTTCATCAAAATGTGAACTTTTTTTTTTTTTTTGAAAAAACTCGTCCAGAAAATCGGTGGATGTTCATGCTCACATAAATCGATTGTAAGAATCGGTTTATAATACTTAGAACATAGACCGATTGTAAAATTCATGAATTTTTATGTGATTTTTTTCGCCAGAATCGGTTTATGTAAGTGTACCATATCTACCGATTTTGGAGAATTTCAATAACAATCGGTTTATGTGGACCCTTAAATAATCCCATTTTGGGCATAGCAGTTAAGAAATCAAAGGTTGTACAATCGGGTTATGTGGACATACTTGTAATCCGATTCTAACCAAAAAAATATACCGAAAAAAACGGTTCTCTTCCATACCAGAATCGGGTTATGTGGACATTAACATAGACCGATTTTGGTTCAATATTTCCAACCAAAATACACATTCAGTATAATCGGTCTTCGTGGGCATGAACAAAATCCGTTTCTAAATAAAATCGGTTCATAAGTACATTGACGTAAACCGATTCTAATAAACCCAGAACATTTTGATTTCAAAAAAATCGAATTTTGAGTGATTGCATGTTGCTAAAACCTAATTTAGGGGATTGGGTTGCTAATAAAGTACTTGATTCGTGCCATTTCATCTGCTTCTATGATAATCGAAGATGGTTCGTATTAGGGGAGAAGAAGAGAAGAAGAATCGGTTGGAGATGGAGATGGAGATGAAAATGAATTTGATTTTGATTTAAGTTTTTAGTTTTATGATTTTGATTTTAGTTTTTAAGTTTTTAGTTTTATTATTAGGATTTAATGGGGACACATTTGTAGTATTAGTATTTGATAAAGGGTAAATTGGTAGTTTCATCTTTTAATAAATTTTTTTGTCCTGTAGTAGCAGGCCCCAATTTAGCCAGTTTTTTTTTTTTTGAAATATCCAAATAAGAGCATCTCCAATAGAGGGTGAAAATACTTTTTTTGAGTGACACATAGGATTTTAGACCCCCAATTAGTATAAGAGCATCTCCAACAGAGGGTGAGAGTTTTATTTTCTTTTGACACATAGGATTTTAGACCCTACTTTAGATTAAATCCATCTCCAACAGTAGGTCCTATAAAGTAGGAAGGGTGTCAAAATAAATATGAAGGTCTTAGAGAAAGTCTTATTTAGACCTTGGGAATGACCTCCATGTCATTTTTTTTCACTATTTTTTTAATTGTTATTTTTAAATAAATTTTTCTAAACCAATAGGAAAAAAGGAATCACTTTTATCTTTATCCAAAAAAAAAATAAAAAAAAATCCTAAAACTAAGACCCCACACTTCTGGAGATGGTTCATGAGAAAAACATTACTCTTTTTGCTATATATAACCCCACAAATAAGGATCTAAATAAAAACTCCACATAGGATTTGTAGCACCCACTGTTGGAGATGCTCTAAATACATCTCCAATAGTTATGTCCTACAAATTAGGAGGGATGAAATACTAAATATGAAGGTGTTAAAGAAGTCTTAACTACACCTTCGGAATGACCCTAACTCATTCCATATCATCTATTTTATTTTAAAAAATTAATTTTTAATATAAAATCATGTTAAAAAAAATCCTTTTTGCGTTTATCCAAATTAATAATACATAGCATAACCTTGACTGTTGGAGATGAGTTTTAGGAAAAGGGTTTTATTTAGGCTTATGTTTGAAAACCCCAATAAATAGAGGTCTAAAAATGAACTTCACGTAGGATTTTTTTGACCTGCTGTTGGAGATGCTCTAAGGAAACAAACCTATTTTTTAGAAACGAAGAGTGTAGTTAATTAGGTATGGGGTCCTATATTTTCTTGAAAAGACGAGGGTACCCAAATACACCACAATTTTTTTATTTTAACTTATAAGTCCGATACCAAGTGTGATTGTCTATGGACAAAGTCGAGACAATACGACAACTTGATATTCACTTGACAATAATTACGGTACAAGACCGATTGGATAGGATCAAAGTCAAGTGATTAGGATTAACGTACAAGTGTATTTACTTTTAATTATAATAAAACAATTATAATTGCGGAAAGTAAAAGTAAATCACACAACAAGATTCTGTTAACGAGGAAACCGCAAAAGCAGAAAACCCCCGGTGTTAGAGCACTGCTCGGCCAAACTCGCAAGCGTTGCTATCTCAAGCTTGTTTGTCAAGTTTAGTTGATCAAAACTATATACTTGATTTCTAGTCTACTTATAGCTATGCCTCAGATTAGGATAGAATGTGTAGTTGAGCTTTAGACTTCACGACGTTCACCAATTGAAGAAGAAGATCTACTGAGGAGCTTGGAGGAACTTCATCAACAAAAGGTATGTGGAGATTAAAACTTATCTATCACTCAGAAGTCGATTCTATTCTATCTTCCAATCAGACTAAGTCGTATAGCTGTATACATTTTTACATTATACACATTTGATATTTCGAGCTGAGTTTATCTCGCTTATCTATTTCTCGAAATATGTGTTGGAAGTTTTTTGCTTTAGCTACGTTCATCGTATTCTTGACGAATTTAGTTGAAGGCAATTTATTTGTTGGAAACTAAATATTAAGTCAAAAGATGATCATGTGAAAATTACCTTGAACATCTTATATGATTTGTGTGACACAATCATTTAATGTTAGCTTTGGAAGTTTCGTATTGATCATCCGATCACTTGAAAATTACTTGAAGCTAATGGTAAGTGTGAGATTACCATTGTCGTCTTCTAAGGATGTTTCAATGATTGAAATGAGAGTTTCGAACGATTACCCATGTCTGGATACAACACGGTATGCATATCCAGTATGCGAACTGTATTGTGATGATTCAGGTCCGGAACTCTTGTTTTCATACCTAGTATGCGAACGGATTTACCTGAGAAGGTCCGGAACTCTTATTTGCGTACCTAGTATGCGAACGGGTGTTGATGGGGCAAAACGATTTGCTGGTTTTTTAGGAAAGTGAAGAGACGACCGTGCGGACGGGACTCCTCGACCAAGCAAACTGCTTAACCTCAAACAGATGCACTGCATGGGAGTGCTTTGAGTTCGAGTGATCAATCTGTAGGACTCTAGCCTAAACCAAGACAATGGCCGTTCCAGAGTCAATTCGGTCACAAAGAGGGAAGAGGGTCGATCTGTAAGAGGGAAGCTGAGAAGTGTGTGAGATCAATGATGATCAAGGATTGTGAATGTGTGATGATTTCTGCAAGTTTTCTGTGAACTGTTAAGTTCGAATAAGTTCAGGTTGATTGATTGAATTATGTTCTGTTGAGAGTTGATGAGAATTCTTGGTTAGACGAGCGTTGTCTGTTCTTTTTCAATCGTGGATTCAGAAACCTTATTTATAGTGCTAGAATGTAGACACATTGATATCCAGTAAGTGTGACGGTTTCTCGAGTGAAAGAGTGGGAAAGTGGGAAATCGTGGTTAAACCAGTTCCAGGTCGTGCGGAGACTTGGTTGATTGTCCACCCACTACTTTTCTAACTCCCTCAACTGCTTGCACGACTTACTCACATTTCTCACCGTGGATGAACACACGTGCCGTAGGACGCCAGACCAAAATCCTAATTAATATCCCCCTATGTGACATGATTGATGTCTCATGATTGTGGAGTCTGCAAGGCAGACGTGTATTTAATTAGTAAGTTGTTGACTTGATTGGACAATGGGTCTTAGCATTGATGAGTCGAGCATAATGAACGAATGTGATATGCTCTGGGACTCATGGATTGAGCATAAGGTGTCTACTGGGACACGCTAAGACGTTGAGTCTTGATGAATGTGATGTATCATTTTACCAGTCAAGGTAATAATGGTATTCTTGGAATTTGAATGATCGTCCGATGAGGTTGCTCGATCGAGGACTTATTCTGATATGTTCGACATGAAATCAGAGATATCGTTGAATTATGCAGAATGCTCATTTATGATCTAATATATCATGAATGATCGAATGACAGAGTAGAAATCAGAAATATTTAATAGTTGATAAGCACGTAAGTGTGATGCTTTTTCACCCATAACTACATTAGCTGGGACTCATTTTATCACTAATAAACTTGTTTTATGTCTTTTCTAGTAAATAAGCTCTTGTGAAGAATGTTGCTCGAAAAGTGGTGTTTTACTCCCCAGGAAAAATTACTAAAGACACCCCTTAAATGGATAAGGGGCACCCAGTTGATAAGGGGTAACCACCTGCTATTCGCACCCCTAGTCCGGATAAGGGGCATCCACCTCCTTCTTCATTTCAAAAATACAGAATTGGCGGGAAACTTTGGAGCAGACGAACAAATATTGGATTAGATTTCTACTCGAGTTCTAGAGAGACTCAATCACTGAATTACTTATGGATGGGTTCGTTAATGCAAAACAGGGTTATCAGGTCTACCAGAATTGATTAAATAGGGCCAGTTCTTCGAGTTGGATTGAAACAAGGAAAATTCCATTGAAAGTCCGAGACTTTCAGGCGAGAATTCGAACAAGATTTTTGTGGGTTTCTTAACGGATTTAGGTTGGTCCAGGCCCTTTGAACGATAACAGGGATGGTAGTATGTTTTAAATCGACAAACCAGGAGTTCTACACGTGATTTCAGTAAATAGGGAAGGATATCTTTCATCTCGGCAAAACAAGGAATTTTTCTGATATATTTGGAAGTTTTGCGTAGTTAAGGGAAGATATGTCTTCTGGGATTCTTTGTAGAAGATTTGGGAAGGTTGGAAACATCTAAAATGCGTAAGCATAGAAGAAGAAGGAAATAAACAAGAGACTTGAGGTGAAAGAAAAGAAAGAATAATCGAAGATTTCTTGGAGATTTATTTGCATGGTGATGTATATATAGGTTGTTTCGAACTCCAGAGAGATTGTCGAGAGTTTGGGGTCGATACGGAGGCTGCAGAGGTGGAGAAATCAGGGTTACAGGAAAGTACCCTGCTGATGCTGAAGAAGAAGGAGACGAAGAACATTGACCCACACAGACAATCGCAGTTCTGCTACACCATAGAACTATCGTTCATCTACAGTCTTATTCCTTTGTAACAGTGGTTCTGTAACATCTATATCTGTTGCAAATCCGCTATAATATTATTTTCTTTAATAAAACACCTTCTTGGAGTCATGATTCAATCTTTTGAGTGTGTTTTTGATATGAGGAGCTAAACCCAAACATTGGGACGACGGAGGGAGTCGATTTTCATCATATGGTAAATTTAATTTATTCTTTTTATGACTTTTGCATTAATTTAAAATTGAAATATGATTTTAATTAATTAGTTGTCATTTAATTTGATGATGTATGCTTAGCTTAAATGTTTTGATACATCATGCTTAGGATTTACAACTAATATTTTGAGAATCTACTTAGGCAAAAATAAGAGTCACCATATCATATTTTATTTGGGTTATAATTGTTGAGAATAAATAAATTGAACCACATGCATGAGAATTGGCCAAATCCTTAGTCCCAATACCTCTCGCCCATTGTTTATAATTTTTGTTTATATATTTTTATTAAATTTAAAAACTCGAATCTTCACAAGTCCGAGAGTTTGAACTCATTTACTACAACAACTTTAAAATCGCATCAATGGTCGTCCGTTCGAACCAAGTTGCTCAGTTGAGCAAAAATGTTGGTAGCAGGACCAGACATTAAATATAAATTAGAATATTGATTGCTGGATCAATATGATTCTCGAATGTTGAAAGTTTAATCAAACATAAGGAATATTGCTAAGTCGAGCAATTGATAGTTGAATCAATTAGTTATGAACCCAGTTGATCGTGTATTCTGCTAGTTTAAGAAATTTAGTGTCGAGCAAAATAAATGGTGCCAGTTTAAGCGAATATTGCTCGTTTGAGTAAATATTGCCCGTTTGAGCAATATTGCTCGATTCATGAATTATTGGTAACTAGACCAAATAAAATATTAATTAAAATATCGATAGCTGGACCGAATATTATTTAAATAATCAAGATGTTGATTTCTGGATCAACATAAAATTATTAGTGCTTGAACTTGCTCAGAATTATGATTTGCAGAGCATTCAGTTCAAACCCTAATTTCGACCGGTTGCTGATCAATTGATGATTTACTGAAAATCAATCACAGAATGAGAGAGGGATCGGCTACATGGGATGATGGCCAGCCATGTAGCGCCCAGGTGCTCGAGTGAGCATGTGCCAAAGTCCTTTATAGACAAGTTGGTGAAAGGATGATTAAATGCTGGTTTGATCATTTATTAAAATAGTCCTCGTCTGAGCATTAGGTAATAATACCTAATTATGGAGAGATGAGGGACCGACCAAGGGGTATGAAACCGGTCCTTGGTGGTCGGTTTAGCAAGTTCCACATTGGTTGGAAAAAGTTTGAACCCAATATGAACTGTAGAACAGTAATTAGGTCAAAATTGTTAAAGTATGTGGGACCGGCTACTTGCAAGCCTAAGGGCCGACCTTGGTCGGTCAAGGTGGCATGCCTATGTCACCATATTGTCCGTGTCTCAATTCTAAGAATTTTGATATTTTCTGACGCGCGTTTGAGCAATATTTTGGATTTTCAGAAGAGTTTGATCTTGACTGAAACTCTCGATTTTGCTCGAATGAGCAAGTAGAACTTTTCTCGTTCGATCAATATTAAAATAATAATATTTTAATATTTGCGTGAGAAGCCTAGTCGGTCATGCGACTATTCGACTTTTTGGCGTTTTGATGGTTTGAGCAATATTTGAGAAAATATGCAAAACTAGGGTTTTTTGCTCAAACGAGGAGTTTCATGAGATGAAGTAAATAATAATAATAAGAAAATATGGGATAATAGGGTGTGGGACCAGCCATGGCTAGGGCGTGGCTGGATGGCTAGGTGTCCCGGTCCCATGACACCCTTCCCTATTTTTTATTATTTTTTCATCGTCTGAAAGAAAATATGGAGAAAATAAGAGTTTTACTCAAACAAGGAAATTTGCTCAAATGAAAGAGTTTTCATGAGATTAGGAAAAATAATAAAATAATGGAAGAGGCGTAGGGCCGGCCACGGTGGCATGACCGGCCGACCGGTGGGCCCGTTCTCCTAGGCCCCTCTTTTATTATTTTATCAATATTAGTTTTCTTCCCTATTTTCATAGGTTTCCTCGTTCGTCCATATTTTTGAATGCTCGTTCGTGCGTTCGGGTGCTCGTTTGTGCATTATTGCTGAGTACACTCGCACCATTTTCTCGGGGCTTACTCTGTGATGACCCAGATGCCCGATCAGTGAATATTTATTACCAATTCATGGAATTCAGCTGAAAATCAGCCATGAAATGGAGTAATAAAATAAAACAATTATCTATAACTAATCCATGGAATCTAGCTCAGGATTAGCCCCGGAACGGAGTAATGAGATAGAATGATTACTATTACTAATCCATGAAATCCAGCTGAGGATCAATCACGAAATGGAGTAATGAGATAAATATGTTATTTTCTAGGAATTCAATTGATGAATGGCACGCTAGAACTAACCTATGAGTTCCATAATCGAGATACAAGATACTGGAAGCATCATACTCATTCTGCGGGGTGCATGTAGTCAGGGAACAAGGAATAGCGTGACGTCCTTAAGGCGTTAGGCTCTATACTAGCATGCAATATGTCTAGGAGCTTCCCAATCGTTAGGATATTCTATACACATTCTATCTACATAGTCAGGGAACAACGAATAGCGTGACGTCCTGAAGGCGTTAGGCTCTATACTAGCATGCAATATGTCTAGGAGCCGCCCAATCATTTTGATTCTATGTAGGTGATGATGAAATGTGTGAAGCATCGAAAGCTCGGCTGAGAGGCTTTTCGAGAACCATATTCATCATAGCCCCGAGAGGTTGTTCGCTCAGCCAGAGATCTTGAAATGGTTCACGGATCATAAAATATGAATTATCACATACATTCCTGAAGCCAGGTCAGAAACGTGCAGTATCATGATTTTACGATTTTAGCCCTTGCCAAAAATCCACCATCAACAACGGGTTTACCCGAGATGGGTCCGGAACAGTTGTTCGCGAACCGGGTTTGTGAACGGCTTGACTAGGCCAAGGTTCGAAGCTGCTGTTCGCGTACTCAGTTTGTGAACACAATGGTTAAGTTCAAATATCGGTTATGTATGATTCTCATACTCACGAACTAAAACATTTATGATTTAAGGAATGAAAATTAAATCTGCAAACCGTGGCTTAATGTTCATGAATTGATTCTTGTATAAGTACTTTGTACGATTACGAATCAATCTGATTTCGTTTCAATGTAATCATGAATATTTCTATGAGATAGTGAACAATTGAACAACTCTATTTGAAACACAATTAGATTCATATGATTATCTATCATGATTGATTGATCATCATATTTGATTTAGAAGTGTTAGATGAATACGGCTAAGACAAAAGTGTTCATATGGCTAACTTCGGTTAACTGTTATTGAGCCAACCCAATATACACATTTAGATACGGTTACCCATATCTAAATATAAGCATATTTCATTTGTGTGTAACAAGCTAAGACCATATAACGGTGGAGATTGATTGCTTAATTTCTAAGCAAACTTAGCTTGAATCTTAAATCAGGAGTTCATCTAGCGGTGAATATTGAATGCTTTGTTACTAAGCTATCTTAGCATTGATTGTAAGCAACCCTTATTTGAAAGGCTATATAAGGAAGAACTCTAGCAACTGTAAAACCTAATATTGACACTTTCTTGTGTCCTAGTTGCAAATTAGAGTCGATTCTCCTTTAACCTAGGTTTTCCAAAAGCATTATTAGGTTAACGACTTGAAGATTTCATTTGGGATACGTGAATCTAGATCTAACTATTTTCTCTGTAGTTGCGTATTCTGATCTTACTTGTTTTATCGTATTGAGTTTTATCTTCTCTAAGATTTACTCTAGATTTATCTCCGATAGGTAAGATATAAAAAGTAATCACAACAGTTCTTCGTTTCAGACTCTTGTGATTCCGCAATAACCTCTTCTATTAATCAGTTAGGTTATTGTGAGGTGACTAATATTTCTAGGTTGCTCTTCGGGAGTATAAGATCTGATTATTAGTTGGTTCCTGTTCACCTTGATCTTCGTATTAAAAGACGGAACAAAAAGAATAAAGGATAGACATATCTGTGGGAGACAAATTTGTTTATAAATATTCGACTTTGGGTCGTAGCAACTCTTTGTTGTGGGTGACATCAGCTAAGGGAATCAAGTGTGCAGAATCCGGCATGGTTCTTAAGGCATAAAGAACGCGACTGTACCTTAATCGGTGTGAGACTTGGTTAGGGCTCAACTACATTCCAGTCTGAAGTTAACTTGTAGTAGGATAGTGTATGTAGCGGCTTAATATAGTGTGGTGTTCAAATCTGGACTAGGTCCTGGGGTTTTTCTGCATTTGCGGTATTTCGTTAACAAAATTTTCGGTGACTGTGTTATTTCTTTTCCGCATTATATTTGTTTATATAATTGAAATATCACAGGTTGTGCGTAGTTCAATCAGTTGATAAATCCAACCTTGATTGGTTGATATAACTTGATTGACACTTGGGCATTGGTCTTTGGTACCGTCCAAGTTATTTATCATATCAATTAGGCTCACAGATTTCTATCTATTCGATTTGCTGATTGTATTGAGAAAAAGAGATAAAGCTCTTTGATATATTTCTTGATTGAATCTCACTTTTAAGTTGGTGCTCTCGGAATTATATTGGAGTTTAGTCCATGCATATTTCCGAACGAATTATTGGGTGTGGTTGTTATACCCCTGCTTTTTCACCATGGACCTAGTCCAGTTTTGAATACTCTCAGAATTAAGCCGCTACACAAAGTACAATGCCAACTTCGTATAGTTGAGACCAAGTAAACTACCCCTAGTTACTTATTTCCTTCAGTATCACTGGGTCTGCGACCTACTGGTCACGTACGTGAATCCTATGATAGAAAAATAAATCTTGAGTTGTTTTACCGATGTAAAGTCTGAAGCACTCAACTCCTTTTCTTCGTCTTCCAAACAGTAAAGGAACAAAGTTGTTTGGTATCTACTCCAATAATCTTTTAGGAAAAGATATGTTGAGTTATCACAAAGGTTTTTTTGTTTAATTTAATAAACTCCTTTGTCGGGTAAGATCAATCCGAATCAGTAACTTAGATTCAGATTCACAACTATCAGATTTAGATATTGAAAAATACTACCAAATGATAGTTTCCGATCTAAACAACTTTATGATTAGAAAAATCTAATCTAAGTCGGATCCCAACCGATCAAGATGTGTGCACAAATCACGAGATACAAAAACAATTAAGAAAAAATCTTTTTGTCTTCAAATCTTCAATTGCCTTCTTAAATAACATGCACAACACAAACTTGAATCCTCTTGTGATCAGTCACGCACAGAACGGAGTCTGTTAACAAAAAATTATCACAAGGTGTCTTTAGATCTAAAAACAGTTCTAAAGATCTCGCCGATACTTTGATCTAGTTTGGGTGACCCTTATGTCAGAAGAGAAGACTCTCAAGATTCGACTAATTAAACTAGGTGCAATCAAAGTTTCAACAACTGTTAGTCAATCAAAACAATAATCAAAACTAAAATAGTAATGCAATTATCTAGTTTCCCACCAACGGTACTCGTAGAGCTTCTTGATCCCACAAAAGTCTTTAAACGAGAGGTCGTAAGAGATTTCGCCTAATTAGGGTACTTTCCTCTCCGGATAGACGACTTCACCAGAAACAAAACAAGTGAAGTTTGCATGGCTCTTGGGATAGTTTGCAAGAAATGCAAACTCAACTATTTATAGACCAAGGTTGTTTGGACAACAAGGAAATTCCAAAACCGAAAATATTCTCAAGATATGCAATAAGTACCTAATTTTAGTTTTCCTATTTCCAAATAATTTCCAACCTTTAATTCCAAAATCTCTCATTAGAAAATATCCAATATTAGTTTAGCACTTAACTAATATAACTTTCCAAGAGTTATGTTTTGATTTGCTGGAAAATCAAAAAGCAAAAAATTGAAAACTCTTAATTAAAAGATTCTCAATATTTCGGATTGGGATCACCTTGAATATCAAGGAATATCTTTGGATAGTAAAATATAAGATTTATATTCATGTCCAAATTATGTCGACATGTGGAACTTTCCTAATTAGCAAACCCTAATTTCAAACTCACATAGAACCTTAAACTAATATGTGAATATAAAGGATCGGTTTTGCTCTTGGGACCGGTTCTATCAAGACTCCTAACATATGTTAAGATCAGTTCTACAAAGACTCCCAATATAGCTAGGGATCGGTTCTACCATGACTCCCAACAATAGCTAGGATCGGTTCTACCAAGACTCCCAATATATGTAAAGATCGGTTCTACCATAACTCCCAACAATATATAGCTAGGATTGGTTCTACCATGTATCCCAAACTATGTAAAGATCGGTTCTACCATAACTCTCAATATAAGTCAAGATCGTTTCTACCAAAGTTATTACCCAGGTTCCGAATTGGTCATCCAAAAGATCTTCAATGAAAACCAAACCAAAACGCCTATTGATTTCCTTTCGATTACGAAACAAGTTTCGTATATGTACTTCCTTTAAACACGTGTAATCATACATAATTTCCTAGGATGAAATCACACATATATCTAATACAAAATCAAGTAACGAGCTACATAGATTATGTCGATGTCACATTTATGAATTTCAAAATATAAGCGTTATACTTCATAATCAAATATTCATCCTTGACACTTTGATCATACTAAAATGATCAAATCTAATACTAGAGTATTAAATATAACCTCGCATGTTATGTTTTCAATCTTAAAAGACTTGAAAGCAACGATACGAATGGAAACAAGTCAAGTCAGTATCACAATACCTCAAGTGGAAGGATGATGTCTTCGTTGTAGTCGATACGTCTTTACGTCTTCTGGTCTTCAGAGTAATACCTGTATGTCTCAACATTCCTAGACTTTCAAGTCTAATTTAAACGAAGTTTACCTCTAGTACATTTAATCAAGCGACTTTAATTGAGTTTGATACTAAAATATGACAACCAAATTTGACATACCAATGCCTGGTGGGTTCAATCGAGCTATGCTCTAACATTGCTGCATGTGTAAATTCTGAAAACAACGGGGGTACCAAAATACACCACCAACTTTTTCATAGGCAATCTGTATGGACAAACTCAACACAACTCTGAGAGTTAAAAACTCAATCAAGCAAAGTGTCTAGAGTGATCTCTCTCTCTCTTGTTGTTAGAATGTTTACAGAACTGAATCCGTGAACCTAACTACAAAGAGAGTTATTGGACGGTACAAAAGATCAATATCCAAGGATCAATCAAGTCTTATCCAACAAACAAGGTTGGACCTATCTACTGTTATTGATCAACGCATAACCTGTGATATTTCAATTATAAAGATAAACAATATAATGCTAAAAAAGAAATAACACAGACACCAGAAATTTTGTTAACGAGGAAACCGCAAATGCAGAAAAACCCCTGGACCTTGTCTAGATTGAACACCAAACTGTATTAAGCTGCTACAGACACTAGCCTACTACCAATTAACTTCGGTCTGGAATGTTGTTGAGCCCGAACTCAGTCTCCCACTTATTGGTACAATCGCGCTCCTTACACTTCCTGAATCCTAGCAGGACTCTGTGCAATTGATTCCCTTAGACGGTCTCACGCCAACTAAGAGTTGCTTCAACTCAATTGAAAACTTTAAACCAAATCTTCCTCCCACAGATTAAGCCTATGATTGATTTCTTGATTTACGATCTAAACGAATAATCAGATCAAACGAAAGATCCCGATGATGGAAATCGATAGCAACTTGACAAAAGTATGGCTATATTCAAAATCCGGACTTATGCAACCCGAAGTACAGCCTAGATTATTATTCACCTCACAAGTATAAAACTTGCGGAATCAACAAAGTCTGAGACAAAGAGAACTATGATGATTACTATCTATCTTGATCGTTGGAGCAAGCTCTACAAATAATCAAGATCAAGATACACGAGTTATCAAGATAAAAGATAACTGAACCTGGCTTCACGAATCCCAATGAAGTCTTTATAGTCGCTAAACCCTAAAAGGGTTTCTGGAGAGGACGACTCTAGATACAACTAGGACACACCAAAAAGTAGTATCAGGATTCAAAGATCCCAGTTGCCAAGAGTTCCTCTTATATAGACTTCAAAGTCTAGGTTTCTTTAGGTTTAAGCTAAGATAGCTTTGGAACCAAGCAAACAATATTCACCGTTAGATGAAAGATTTGAATCTTAATCACATATACAATATATACACTCTGGTTAGGTAAACCGTAACCGAATCGTGTATAAAGACTATGTTCAACATGGTTAGCCGAAACTAGTCGATTTGAACTTTAAAAGCTTAACACTCATTTTCATGTTCACTAAGACATTAATATTAAGTCACAATCATGTGATCAAATTAGTCTAGTGTTAATTAGAGAATTGATCAAGAGAAAATCATTTCATCGAAATAATTTAAATTGTAATTGAATCATAATCGACATAGTTGGTAAATGTACAAAGTACAATTACTTGAATCGTTCGTGAGTCGGCTGAGTCACAGTATACGAACGGTTTGGAAACTTATAAGCAATAACCGAGTTCCGGATTTGACAGAACTTTTTCAGTTCATGTACCGGTTTGCAAACTTAGGTGCAACTCAAATTTCCGGAGTTAACAGAACTTTTTCAGTTCACGTACCCTGAACTTTTTCACTATTCATACTTCTTGTTATACGATGTATTTAACATCGAACAAGAGTAACATCTTCTTCCATAGTAAAGACAGGGAGAGCCCTTTAGGTGCAGTATAGATGTGATTGAGATGGACCATTTTTAAGAATGTTGAAACAAGCTTCGTAAGGAAAAGGTTTGCCGTGAGTTTCCTCATAATTATCCGTAGCTGTTTGGATCACTTCAGCTACGGTTACACCGATGAATTTTTCTCGATCAATTTCCCTTACTTGATCATGTAATGGCGTGATAGCTTGATTAATTGAATGAAAACAAAGATACAAACCACAAGCATCTCGGTTTCCGGGGTTCCCCATTTCTGAGACTAACATTGTAAAAAACATAAGCTTTGAAAATTGCTGAATCTTCTTCAAGAGAAAACTTAAGACCACGAACTCTGATTGCCATTTCTTGATATTGAAAGATTTTGAGATTGAATGATAAAGGTTGAAGTGAAATTATGAAGAATTTGTAGGTGGAGAAGGTGTGATTTAGGAGTTGAAATCAATTCAATTTATAGGGAGGGGATTCATAGCCATTGGATAGACTAGCCGTTGCTGGCTCAATCTGAACCGTTCGACTCTGTAGGAGACGATGCTCGTCTCTGTTGGAACTGAGTATCGGCTCTATGTGAGCCACTCGGTACATATAGAACCGATCGTCTCAGATTGAGATTTAATGGTTTGTTCATCCGTTTTAATGGTTTTACAACCCCAGTATAGGTGTATAATCAACAAACCTACCTGTTTGTTGGTCCCATTGGAGTTTCTCTAAGATTGGTACTCTGAAATATTCTCACTATAAATGTCTGCAGGGGCAAGTATAACATGAGGAATTGGACTTCTTTGATAAGAAAAAAATTCATACCGTGAGTACACTCCATGGCTGAGTGTCCAACTCTGAAACAGATTTGACAAGTTGGTTTGAGATTCTTGAAATTGAAAGTATTTGGAGACATAGAAGTATTGGATGGTTTCGCAGCAGATAGACCAACAGTAAATGGATTGGAAGATATATTCTTCATTATAAAAGATGAAGCAGAGGAAGTTGACGGAAAATGAGATTTTATATGAAGGTCTATATGAATTATTGGTTCTTGATAAAAATAAAATAAAAGGTTGTGAAAAAGGATTATATCACCCGGATGAGTTATCACTGATAGGAGATGAAAACACTGGGGGTACCAAAATACACCACCAAATTTTTCGTAGGAAATCTATATGGACAAAATAAACATAACCCCCGAGAGTAGAAACAATCAAGGAAAGTGTCTAGAGTTATATCTATCTCTCTCTCTTGTTGTTAGAACGTTTATAGAAATGAATCCGTGAACCTAACTACAAAGGGAGTTCTTGGACGGTACCAAAGACCAATATCCAAGGATCAATCAAGTCTTATCCAACAAACAAGGTTGGACCTAGCTAGTGTGATTGATCAACGTACAACCTGTGATATTTCAATTATAAAGATAAACAATATAATCTGGCAAAAGAAATAACACAGACACCAGAAATTTTGTTAACGAGGAAACCGCAAATGCATAAAAACCCCGGGACCTAGTCCAGATTGAACACCAAACTGTATTAAGCCGCTACAGATACTAGCCTACTACCAATTAACTTCGGTCTAGAATGTAGTTGATCCCGAACTCAGTCTCCCACTGATTCAGTTACAGTCACGCTCCTTACGCCTCTTGAATCCCAGCAGTACTCCACGCAATTGCTTCCCTTAGACGGTATCACACCAACTAAGAGTTTCTTAAACTCAATTGAAGACTTTAAACCAAATCTGCCTCCCACAGATTAATCATATGATTGATTTCTTGATTTACGATCTAAACGGATGATCAGATCAAACGAAAGATCCAGGTGATGGAAATCGATAACAACTTGACAAAAGTCTGGTAATACTCAAAATCCGGACTTATGCAACCCGAAGTGCAGCCTAGATTATTATTCACCTCACAGGTATAAAACCTGCAGAATCAACAAAGTATGAGACGGAGAGAACTTTGTTGATTACTATCTATCTTGATCATTGGAGCAAGGCTCTACAAACAATCAAGATCAAGATACTCGAGTTAGCGCATAGAAATGAATATTTAAGAAACGCAAGAGCCTAGAACTAAGATTTGCATTCATCGGTAAGGATGTCAAACGCTATACATAAATTTTATAAATTTTATGGATAGTTCAACGTGATAATTCTGGATTGTCCAACAAAGAACTGGTGAGTATCTTAATACCTTTGTCCTCATTGAGCAATTGCATCATAGTTTAATTAAAATTATATTAACTAACTTGTTGTTTATCTGTTTTTCAGAGAACCATGGCTCAAGCCAAGTTTATTGAAGAAAACGGAGGAGAGTTTAAGAATTTTGTATGCTCGATGTTATTGTTGTCGTTATGAAATCAAGTTACTACATATGTAAGGAAATGTAACAAGTATCGCTTAATATAAAATAGAAATCAATTTTTACGGTCTAATTTTTTTTATTAATTAATATTACTGCCACACTTGATAATAATAAGAACTTAAATAATTACATCAATAAAATCTAGTACAATCTCTGGCCACCTGGTTTTCTTCATTTGACGTAACTTCCATTCTGTTAGAGCAATGCTCGGTTGAACTCGCAAGCGTTGCTATCTCAAGCTTGTTGTCAAGTTTAGTTGCCAAAACTATAAGTCTTGATTTCTAGTCTACTTATAGCTAAGTCTCAGACTAGGATAGTAAGTGTAGTTGAGCTCTAGACTCCACGACGTTCATCATGCAAAGACGAAGAACTACTCAAGGAGCTGGTAGATATTCATCGACAAAAAGGTATGTGGAGACTTATACTTATCTATCACTTAAAAGTCTATCTATTCTATCTTCTATCTTGAGACAAAAGTCATATTGCTATATAGACGTCGATTATACACATTTTCTATTTCGAGCCGAGTTTATCTCGCTTGTCTATTTCTCGAAATATGTGTTGGTAAGCTTTCGCTTTGGCCAAGTTCATATTTACATGTGACGAAAGTCATGTTGATTATTTCAATATCTTGAAAATCGCTTTGATGAAAAATAGTGTGTGAATAACCTCTATTTAACATCCTCAAAGAATGTTTCAATGATTGAAATGAGAGTTTAGAATATATAACCTTGAATGGATATAAACATTGTATGTGAACTCATACTTGTGTAAGTCCAAAATCCTTGAACCAAAGTATGCGTACTTTGCTGGTTTAGGATGTCCGGAAACTAAGTCCGCGTACCCGTACGCATACTGCCGGAAGTTCACATCCCGTGAATTTCTGCTGGAGTTTGTGAACTTAAAACAAGCTCAATCCGGGTACTTAATTATGCGTACCGGTATGCATACTTGAGTGGGTTATTTTCTAAAAACGGTTTATTCGTGAACTAAAACATATATAAACTAAGGAATGCAATCTTTGCAAACCGTGGCTATAATGTTCATGAATCGATTCGAGTGAATCAAAATCGTTTTTGCTTCGATTGTGTCTTATATACTTCTATGAGATCTAAGCAATTGAACAACTCTCTAATTAGTTCTTTTGAGTCATTTGAACTAGTTATGGTGAAGATGAATAAGGTTGATATGAAAGTGCTCATATGGCCAACCATTGGTTAACTACTGTTTAACCAACTAGGTGTACACGTTTAGGTACGGTTACTCAAACCTAAATGAAGTATATTTCATTTGTGTATAATAAGCTAAGTTTGATCTAACGGTTGAAAGATATTAGCTTGAATCTAATCAGGTTTTCAGCTAACGGTGAATATTGAATGCTTTGTTACCAAGGTAACTTAGATTGAAAACCCTGATTTGGAGACTATATAAAGGAGAACTCTAGCAACTGGGAAACCTAATCCCCACACCGCCTGTGTGATACTAGTTGTATAAGCTAGAGTCAATTCTCCTTTAACCTTAGGTTTCTACCGAGACCCTGTAGGTTAACGACTTAAAGACTTCATTGGGATTGTGAAGCCAGACCCAACTATTTTCTCTGTAATTGCGTGATCTGATCTTGCTGTTTCTATCGTATTTGAGTACAATCGTAAGATTGGCTTGTGATTAATTTCTCCGATAGGCAAGATAAAAAGTAGTCACAAACATCTTCGTCTCATCGTTTGTGATTCCATTATATCTTGTTTCTCTAGTCGATTAAGATTATTGTGAGGTGATTGATAATTATAGACTGTTCTTCGGGAATATAAGTCCGAGTTATCGATTGGTTCTTGTTCACCTTGATTTATCAAAAGACGGAACAAAACTCGTAGGTAATTTTGTGGGAGACAGATTTATCTATTTTTTTAGACTTTTCTGTGTGAAACAGATTTGTTTATTCAAGTCTTCGACTTTGGGTCGTAGAACCTCTTAGGTGTGGGTGGGATCATCTAAGGGAATCAAGTGCGTAGTATCCTGTTGGGATCAGAGATGTAAGGAGCGCAACTGTACCTTGGATCAGTGTGAGATTAATTGGGGTTCAATTACAGTCCAGACCGAAGTTAGTTTGTAGTAGGATAGTGTCTGTAGCGGATTAATACAATGTACGTTCAATCTGGACTAGGTCCCAAGGTTTTTCTGCATTTTCGGTTTCCTCATTAACAAAACTTATGGTGTCTGTGTTATTTATTTTCCGCATTATATTTTGTTATATAATTGAAATATCACATGTTGTGCGTTGTATCGATCAATTGATAAATCCAACCTTTGGTTGTTGATTGAAATTGATTGATCCTTGAACATTGGTCTTTGGCGCCGTTCAAGTTATTCTCTTGTATTCAATCAGACTCGCAGATTTCTATTTTTTTGAGTTGAGATTGAATCGAGAAATTGAGATATAACTTTTTGATATACTTTTCTTAAGATTAAGTCTGACTGTCTAGTTGATTCTCTTAAAAGTATATTGGAGTTAGTCCATACAGATTGCTAAGCGAAATATTGGGTGTGGTTGTTAGACCCCCACTTTTTCAATTGGTATCAGAGCGGGCAAACACGTTTAAAGACCTCATAAGTCTGTGTTTGTAAGCGATCTGACTCTATGGACATAAATTCTATCTCCATAAACGTACTACCACTCTTCGATGGCTCCAACTACTTGTGGTAGAAAATCGCTATGCATGCTTTTCTTCAAGCTCGTGATTTTCAAACATGGGTACGTGTTGTTAATGGCTATGATCCTCCGGTTAATATAGAAGGCGATGTATCTATACCTAAGGATATTGGTAGATATAGTCCATAAGAAATCCTTGCTGCAAAGCAAAATTCTGACGGCTTAAATGCTATCATTCATGTCATTACCCCAGATCTTCAGCATCATGTGACTACGTGCACAAAGTCTAAAGAAGCCTGTGATATCTTAGAAGCCGTATTTGAAGGGAATACCCGTGAGAAGGAAGCTAGGCTTCAAAATCCAAATTCTGATTTGGAAAACCTTCGTATGGCAGATGAAGAATCATTTGATGAGTTTAATCACAAAGTGTCTGAAATTGTTAATGCATCTTTTGCATTTGGTAAGACTATTCCTGAAAAGGACAGTGTGATGAAGATTCTCAGATCTCTGCCATCCAAATACGATTCTAAGAAGCATGCCATCGTTGAAGGAAATAATCTCGCAACTCTTTCCAGAAATACTCTGGTTAGGAAGTTAAAGATTTTTGATCATGAGCATACATCCAAATCTGGGAAGGATGTTGCTTTCAAAGAAAAAAAGAACACTAAATTACTTGATAAAAGTAAAAGTGTTTGCATCTCTGAAGATGATCTTTCTAAGGTTGATTCATCAGATGAAGATCTTGACAACTCAGTCTCGTTGATCACAAGACAGTTTAGGGACCTTCTTTTGAAGAGAAGTAAACGGTTCTCCAGAGATAAATCCAGGTCATCAGATAAACCCCATAATCGTGTTCCCCCTAAAAACAGGGATAATGATGAACTGATGACGAGGATATTCCTCAGTGCTTTAAGTGTAAAGGTTTTGGTCATTTTGAAAATGAGTGTCCAAATCGAAAGAAATACACTGGGAACAAAGGTATTGCTGCAACTCTTGATGAAATGTCTGACAATTATGATTCTAATGAAGACGAAAAGTCAAGTGTTGCACTTCTTTGTGAAAATATTGATTTTGATAATTGTAGCAATACATACATAAATCTCGATAGTCTTTCAGGAGAAACCTCAACCTTTTTGGAAGAGAAAATTGACCTTTCTGTTGGAAACTCTTTGTCAAATTTTTCAGGTTCTACTATGTGTCTAGCAGCTTGCACATCCCAGATGCCTGAATCATATTCCAGGTTGGCATGCCCTTATTGTTCGCTCAAAGGTCATGAACAGTCAAAGTTTTTCAAGTATAAACACAAATTGAGGTATGCCAACAAACTTCAAAGAAGAGAGAATCGATTAGCAAACAAGCTCAAACTTGTTCAAAAGACCGATGAGGTATGTAAGATTTTATCTTCGTCAAAGAAGTTAGTTTCCAAGGATAAGACTAGACCACTAGTGAAGAAAGTATGGTCTAAACATTCTGAGGGACAGGGTTCAATGAATTCCTTTCAAAGAGTTCATGGTGGACAGATTGTTGTTCACCGTAGCACAACTTAATTGTGTTATTTGGTGCTTCTTGTCTCATGTGCCTGATCAAAAGAGACAAGATTGTGCACACCTCAGGCTTTAGGAAAAGAATGTTTTTGTTTTCTTTCTTAGCTTTGCTGTGTTTTGAAAGTCTGGAATTCATGACGCTTTTCACATCTAATTGATATTGGAAGGGACTTTCCTGGTTAATCAATAAAAGAGGGTTAAAATTGACAATTCTGCCTTTTATAGGGTATGAGTTGTGCGTATATGAATCCTTTAAAGTGAGTAAAGGTTCCGTAACCCTACATTCCTTTTTCCTTCCCTGAAACTCTTTTTAACTTAAGACTGCTTGTTGAGTTTAAGTTGTGATTCCTCTCACAAACCCGTACGCCTATGGATACTCCAAGCATCATGTCTTATGATGGAAAAGATGTTAATATGATTGTTAAGCCATCAATCATAAAGGAAAAAGAGAGATCTATGTTACCTCCAACTTTGAAAAGAAAAATAAGAAATGTGAGGAAGCCAAGAGTTGTTCCTTCAAATTCTCAGAAGTTTTCTGATGTTCTTGAAGAGTTGAAGGAAAAAAGGAATGGGATTCAACAAATAAAGGCTTTTGTTATGAGAACTCTTGAAATTCAGAAGGCCCTGGTTCGACATCATCAACCTAGAAGGTTTGTTGGAATTTACTCCTATCTTCACGAACCGTATGTTCCAATGGTTGTTGATGACAAGGAGTTCGGGGACGATAAAGAATTTTTTAGAGGTCTCAATGTCTAGGAAACTTCTTATGAGAATTTATTCTTGTATTTTAAGAAGGATAACTAGGGTTTGGAATAGCCATTATTGTGATTACACATAGCTATGTCAAACGTTTTTCATCTTCAATGTTTTTAGATTTATTTATTTAAATTCTAAAGTTGGTTTGGAAGATGATTTTGCAGTATTAATCTTTATGGTTTTATATATTTCAATTTGAACTTTTGACAAACAAAAGATAAGCCTTTTATGTCATTATGCAAATATTGATGGAAGAAAGGATGAGCTTTTGTTTACAAAGATTAAGTCTATTATATGTCATTGTGCAAATAGTGATGAAAGATAGAATGAATCTTTGTTTATTCCGTAGTATTGATCTTCCCTGATCAATATTTTTTATGTATATACTGTGCGGCTCCGTAAATTTTCTTATGTTGAGAATTTCCGATTAAATTAATCATGAGTTCTCTTGTGGTTAATTTAATTGAGATTTTTGGATTTATGTGATTTGTTAATGTCCAAAGAAATCCTTCTTTTCTTGTGAAAGTAAGGTCGCTCTTGCTGTTCTTTCGGGAATGACATTTTATGGGGGAGAGTTCTTAATTGAACTTGTGCTTAATTGCCAAATCTTTTTGGGGAGTGCGGCTGTGGAATATTATAGGGGTTATCTTGTGTCTTTATAAACTCCTTGATGAATGCATTTAGTTTCGGCTATATGATTGCATCTAAAAAAGTTGATATGTGCTTTCTTTTGGTCATGAAGTGTCTCTATGAAAATTTAATTAGGATCCCACTAGTTTTCGTACCTTTGCCAATTTTATTGACAAAAAGGGGGAGAATTAATGTGTAGTTCACACTATAAATACATATGGTTTTTGGATCATTATGTAAGGGGGAGTGGTTTTCATGTGAGATGAAGTATTGACTAAGGGGGAGTGATACATATCACCATAGTATTGTTGTTGAAGTTGTGATACAATTGAACTTTGATGTTGTGTAATAATACTATGACACTGTGTAACAATGATTGAGAGCTTTTGTTTTCTCGTTGTTATGGCTACGGATCTTCAACAACGGTGATGCTGAATTGAATATATTTGGAATCATTGGAGTACTTGGAAGTAACGAAGATTTCGAGTAATGTTGAAGAACCAAGGAGATAATGCATGTGGAAGAGAAGCTGCAAAGTTTATTTATTTTTTATTCCATATGTATTGATAGTTTTGTCACTAAAATTGACAAAGGGGGGGATTGTTAGAGCACTGCTCGGTCGAACTCGCAAGTGTTGCTATCTCAATCTTGTTGTCAAGTTTAATTGCCAAAACTATAAGTCTTGATTTCTAGTCTACTTATAGCTAAGTCTCGAACTAGGATAGTAAGTGTAGTTGAGCTCTAGACTCCACGACGTTCATCATGCAAAGACGAAGAACTACTCAAGGAACTGGTGGATCTTCATCGACAAATAGGTATGTGGAGACTTGAACTTATATATCACTCAAAAGTGTATCTATTCTATCTCCTATCTTGAGACAAAAGTCGTATTGCTATATAGACTTCGATTATACACATTTTCTATTTCGAGCCGAGTTTATCTCGCTTGTCTATTTCTCGAAATATGTGTTGGTAAGCTTTCGCTTTGGCCAAGTTCATATTTACATGTGACGAAAGTCATGTTGATTATTTCAATATCTTGAAAATCGCTTTGATGAAAAATAGTGTGTGAATAACCTCTATTTAACATCCTCTAAGAATGTTTCAATGATTGAAATGAGAGTTTAGAATATATAACCTTGAATGGATATAAACATTGTATGTGAACTCATACTTGTGTAAGTCCAAAATCCTTGAACCAAAGTATGCGTACTTTGCTGGTTTAGGATGTCCGGAAACTAAGTTCGCGTACCCGTATGCGTACTGCCGGAAGTTCACATCCCATGAATTTCTGCTGGAGTTTGTGAACTGAAAACAAGCTCAATCCGGGTAATTAAGTATGCGTACCGGTATGCATACTTGAGTGGGTTATTTTCTAAAACGGTTTATTCGTGAACTAAAACATATATAAACTAAGGAATGCAATCTTTGCAAACCGTGGCTATAATGTTCATGAATCGATTCGAGTGAATCAAAATCGTTTTTGCTTCGATTGTGTCTTATATACTTCTATGAGATCTAAGCAATTGAAAAACTCTCTAACTAGTTCTTTTGAGTCATTTGAACTAGTTATGGTGAAGATGAATAAGGTTGATATGAAAGTGCTCATATGGCTAACCATTGGTTAACTACTGTTGAACCAACTAGGTGTACACGTTTAGGTACGGTTACTCAAACCTAAATGAAGTATATTTCATTTGTGTATAACAAGCTAAGTTCGATCTAACGGTTGAAAGATATTAGCTTGAATCTAATCAGGTTTTCAGCTAACGGTGAATATTGAATGCTTTGTTACCAAGGTAACTTAGATTGTAAACCCTGATTTGGAGACTATATAAAGGTGAACTCTAGCAACTGGGAAACCTAATCCCCACACCTCCTGTGTGATACTAGTTGTATAAGATAAAGTCGATTCTTCTTTAACCTTAGGTTTCTACCGAGACCCTGTAGGTTAACGACTTAAAGACTTCATTGGGATTGTGAAGCCAGACCCAACTATTTTTTCTGTAGTTGCGTGATCTGATCTTGCTGTTTCTATCGTATTTGAGTACAATCGTAAGATTGGCTTGAGATTAATTTCTCCGCTAGGCAAGATAAAAAGTAGTCACAAACATCTTCATCTCATCGTTTGTGATTCCACAATATCTTGTTTCGCTAGTCGATTAAGATTATTGTGAGGTGATTGATAATTCTAGGTTGTTCTACGGAAATATAAGTCCGGGTTATCGATTGGTTCCTGTTCACCTTGATTTATCAAAAGACGGAACAAAACTCGTAGGTATTTCTGTGGGAGACAGATTTATCTATTTCTGTAGACTTTTCTGTCTGAAACAGATTTGTTTATTCAAGTCTTTGACTTTGGGTCGTAGCAACTCTTAGTTGTGGGTGAGATCAACTAAGGGAATCAAGTGCGTAGTATCCTGCTGGGATCAGAGACGTAAGAAGCGCAACTGTACCTTGGATCAGTGTGAGATTGATTGGGGTTCAACTACAGTCCAGACCGAAGTTAGTTTGTAGTAGGCTAGTGTTTGTAGCGGCTTAATACAGTATGTGTTCAATCTGGACTAGGTTCTGGGGTTTTTCTGCATTTGCGGTTTCCTCATTAACAAAACTTCTGATGTCTGTGTTATTTCTTTTCCGCATTATATTTTGTTATATAATTGAAATATCACAGGTTGTGCGTTGTATCGTTCAATTGATAAATCCAACCTTTGGTTGTTGATTGAAATTGATTGATCCTTGAACATTGGTCTTTAGTACCGTTCAATTTATTTCTGTTGTATTCAATCAGACTCGGCGATTTCTTTTTGTTTGAGTTGGATTGAATCGAGAAATTGAGATATAACTCTTTTATATAGTTTTCTTAAGATTGAGTCTGTCTGTCTAGTTGATTCTCTTAAAAGTATAATTGAGTTAGTCCATACAGATTGCTAAACGAAATATTGATCAAGTAACCTTCTTTCCTCTTATGTGTTTTTCTTGTTCATTTGATATGGCCACCGGAGATTTTATGCTATACGTTGGTTTGAATCTCATACCGCAACCCTACACTACACAGAAAACATTTGCTCATTATACAGAAACAATTGCTTTTGAAAGGCCCCTTACTAGTGGTGTAGGCTATGCTGTGCAAGAAGTCTATTGGGGTCTAAAGCTGACAATCATGAGAAACAGATCTTTGGTTAGAAGAACCCTTTGAAATATGAAATATCCACTTTGTGTCCAACAAAATCATAGGTAGTTAATTGAGCGGTTAGTATCTTTCACCAGATTGAATACACTAAGGGTAATGTTCTTTCGATCTTAACACAACACCAGAGAGATGTTTTAAACGAAACAATACTTGCTTACTTTCACCATTAAAAAAATAAAACCTAGCTACCATATTTCTGCCTTCCCTAAGAATCTAGGTTCAAATCAATTTAAATCAACATGTGGATCATCCTCAAGCTGCCTCATGCCACGCTCACAGTCACAGTTTAAAAATCCACTTATCCAGTCACAGTGACCTACCATACGCTTGAAAGCTTTTCTAGTTTTCTTAGCTAACTTTCATGTTCTTTCTTTTCTGAGCTGGTAATCACAAATTATGTGAAGAGCAAGGATCAACGACAGGAGAAAAACTAATAAAGATTCACACCTTTTAAACAAATCTACCAACAACCAATAGCTATTGATTTAAAAAAAATACAAAAATTATAAATACCAACCTCGTGTAATCAGTTCAGGAATATGTTAACAAACTACCAAGTTTTTATACCTAAGCATTAGAAGAGCAAATCCGTATGAAGAATACGGAACAGCAAACAAAACAAAGACTAACCAAATAAATGCTCAAGGGAAACTTAAAAGAGAGTAAAAGAAAATGCAGCATAAGTTTCAGACTTATGTTTGCTGCAAGAATTCTCTCTCATCGAAAAAGCAGAGCAGAACTCTAAACCTGACTACTGGGGTCTCTTTGGTTAAAAGAACCCATCAAAAGATGATAATCTATCAACTTTATGTCCAACAAAATCATAGTTAAGTGAGCAATTTGTATAACCAGTTCAAACACGCAAAGAACAATCTTTATTATTTGGTGTGCACGTCACAGAGATGTTTTTATTGTAAATTTCTCGTATGGTTTAACCAAACAGTAAATACTTTCCCATCAAAATAAATTAAAAATAAAACCTAGCTTCTATATCTTTCTGCCTTCCGCTAAATTAATTTGAAGAATGATCATCTTCAAACTGACTTATGTGCACTAGTTCTTATGATAGGACCTAGAATTGCGCATCCAAATACAGAAAAAATATACCATCAAATCAATTGAATAGAAAATATACCAGCTGGTGGGAGTTTTTCTTTGGATAAGAAGAACGCGCCACAATAATGAACATTATTCTCCTCTGAAGAACTTTCATCATCGAAATTGCGTCCAAGCGCCGCAAGAGATTCAGCAACAACTTCGGCAACTGAAGGTAATCCTCCATTCTTTTCTTTCTCTTTTTCTCTTTCTTTTTCTTTCTCTCTTTCTTTTTCACATTGGAGCTCAAACTCAGGAGTATTTACTAGAGCCATGAACATTGCGACTGTACCTTTGGGTGCTTCTGATACTTCTCCTTCAGAATCCGAAGAAGAGGAGTAACGTGCAAACGAACCCATTCTCTCTCTCTCTCTCTCTCAATTCTTATGCAGAAGAAAATTGCAATCAGAAATTCTGAAAACCCTAGGTTCCTTTTTTTCCCCTTCCCTTCCAGTTCACGGTATATAAATACACACACGCGCACACAAAAAAACTTTTCTTCGCTACCGCAAATACACTGAATATTCGACGCATCAACTTTTTTATGTTGCATGTTACTCAAGAACAAAAAAAAAGATCTAAAATTAATTGGATAACACACGGTTATAGGAACGGAGGAGGGAGCTGAAAAGCTGGAGTGCCTTGCTAAGAATAGAAGACCAGACTGGGCAACATTACAAGGTTACATATTTGAAAGTCATTCTGGAATCAGATTGTGAAAATTTAGTCAAGTCAATAAATGATAATGAGTCTAAAGTTCATTGGCCAAACCTGAACTTGGTGTCAAACATTAAGCATAAGTCGGAAAGCGAGGACTTATGGTTCTGTAAGTCTGTAAACAGATTTTTGGTAACAGTGTGTGGCTCAACTCCATTGCTAAAAAAGCAAGAAGTCTGGTAACATTCCACTTGAAATATCGGGTTGCATTCAACAAGATTATTATGTTGTAATTGGTTAATTTTTAATAAAAACCATAAATATGGATGATAAAATCAGTTTAGAGGGAATTCGTTTTCCACCAAAGAATGCCAAATATTATTTAGATGGATTTCATTTTTCAGATTTCACCTATTTAAAACACTTTAGGCATTCAATTTTGAACTGCTTCCTTTAATTCCATCCTCCAACTTCACTCCACCTATTTTTCTTCAATGCCAAAAGCACCAGGATTGATTTTTGCAATTAAATTTCTACATGCATCTAGCCAACGCATTCAACAAGAAACAAATAAGATCTAATCGCATGCTCGCATTCTTCAAACTTGAAAAAGTTACGCAATCCATTTAAGCTAGTGGGCAAATAAAAGTAAAATCTGGAAAACAGATAACAGTTCAGATGCGGGTGGGGGGAGTTATGAGACTTGCGGTACGATTAGTTGGACACTGTACTGACTAAAAACATATAGTCGGGCACCGTCAGATTATCGGTGTAACCACTCATTCAGTTCACTTGTGCATTCCATAACATTGTAGTAAATGTATAGACCAAACAAAGTTGATATCCCATCGAACTTACTAACTACTTCGTTTCCCCTATAAATAGTTTTACTTCATGGATGAACAAACTTATTTTTCTTCAAACTTAACTCGAAGTACAGATTATACGAAAGTATAGATCCATGTCTAATCATATTCAAATCATTTCATTTCTATCTATTCTCTGGTTTGTACTACTATCGTTCACGAGTAGTTTCTCCGATGCTAAAACGGTACCCCTATTTTTCATTTTCGGAGATTCATTAGTCGATGTTGGAAACAACAATTACCTTCATACAATTGCAAAGGCTAATGTCAAACCCTATGGTATTGATTACACTCCATCTGGTGGGAAACCAACTGGTCGATTTTGTAATGGAAAAACATTTCTTGATTTAACAGGTTTTTATTTCTGGATCCTACATTTTGATTTCCTTATAATATGGATGGAGCTACAGTTTCCTTTTAACACTAAAAAATAATCAGTCCAACTTTTTGCGCGTGATTAGTTGATGAATTTGGAGGTGCTTGTTATCCACCTCCGTCTTTGAGTCTCAGCCCAGATGACGACGGCACGTTATGTGGAGTGAACTACGCATCATCTGGAGGTGGAATTCTGAACGAAACCGGTGCATTATTTGTGAGTTGAATTTTCTGTCTAAGATAAAATACTCAACGATTTACTGTCTATTGACAAGAATGTTACTCTGTTCTCCGTTTTTGTATATGCACAACAGTTAGAACGTATAAGTATGGATGCACAGATAGATGACTATGCCAACACTCGACAAAACATGATTTCAAATCTCGGCAGAGAAAAGGCAACAGAACTGCTGAAGAATGCTGTATTCCCCATTGTAGTTGGATCAAATGACTTCCTCGATAACTTTTTAACACCTATCATTGGTAAACGGAAGTACATTCCTGAAGATGTATTTATTGCACAAATGCTTGATCTGCACTACAGTCAATTAATCGTAAACATTTTCCACACTCTGTTAGATTATTTCTTTTCATCACGAATTTAACTTAGTCAAAACTAATATACCCGCGACTGATTTTTTCCCTTTATTTTCTTGTGCCAGCGATTGCACAGTTTGGACGCAAGATTTATTATTATATGGAATGTGCCACCCATCGGATGTATGCCACTGGAGAGACAAATGAACCCATGGTACGGAGGAGAATGTGCAGACAGTGCAAACGAATTAGTATCGAACTACAATAAGAAGCTGAAGAATATGATTACCGAGCTCAGGCCAAAACTTAGTGAAGTAACCTTACTTTTCGTAGACACGTACAACGTATTAAATGATTTACTTCTCCACAAAAGTGACTATGGTTAGTATATTGATTCAACGTTTGCAACGATTCAAGAAAATTGATGGTGTTGAATTCCAGGGTCGAAATCTAATTAACTGCCGAATTAACGTTTTCCTTAAATACACGTAGGTATCGAGGTTGCAGGCGAAGGGTGTTGTAGAAATGTTGGCCCAGTGGTAGAGTTGTTCCCATGCAAAGAGACGTCTATTTATTGCGATGATCGATCCAAATATGCATTTTGGGATGACTATCATCCGTCTGAGTTTGTGAACAGGTTAAGCGTGAAGAGATACATGGATGGTGATGCAAAAGATGTTTTACCGTTTAATATTCGGAGAGCTATGAAATTACGTGGCTTCTGAAGAAATGAATTGCGTTTGCCTAGTACATTTAGTTGGCAGACCGTTTTGAGCTTTTTGTTTTAAAAGAAAAAGTTACTAGTTACTACAAGCCCGTCAATTGTTGTATCACACACACATAAAGGTATTCATAGAGTGGTTGCTAGATGTGATTCTAATGCACTTAAAACAGTGCCGCACAAGCTATGCATTGCTCTCCAAAATCTGTCTAGATCTTACAAAATAAAAATAAAAATTTGAATCGAAATCAATCGGTGTCTGAGTTTATCCTCTTTGAAATTCAATTACTTACACGAAGGAATTAATCGGTACCTGAGTTGGTCTTCTTTGGAAATTTAAGTACTTGCGTGAAGGAAGAAATCGGGTGAATTGAGCATCTGTCAAATGTTATGCAGTTGAGAAAATACCAGAGATTGGTGGTATTCATGAATGCGGTCGTAACTGTAAGACAGGTCTTACTCAAGTTGGAAAACGGTAGTAACATTTAAAGTTGGTTGAACTCGAACATTCAATTACTAACATACATAGAAACGTACATTCACGTGAAAGTTGTAAACACTACATCTGGTCAAGCACTTCAAGAGGCAAACTGACTAACCAAGCCTAGAAACTACACTACATCTATCCAAATGAATTTTACTTTTGGTTCCAACGTTTGACATTTTCTAAAATAAATTACCGAATCATACAATAAAAAAATCTAATTCCATTCTATAGAAAAGAAAATGTTAAAAAAACATCAGTACCATCGATCTAGTCTAGTAACAGTAGACTGCATGTAACAATCTATTGTAGCTACTGATGATACATGGAAATAATTACCCCTTAACAAGGCTAGGAAACCCCTAAAGGGAGGACAAGTCCACCATGAGATATAAGGGACTTGGGGACTGAAGCCCAGGTCCAATAAGACATGTCCATGAAGTGAAAAGGACAAGGAAGGGATTTATGGAGAAGTTGAAGGTTACATTAGGAGGAATGACAATAGTTGTAAATAAGGAAGCTTCCATGACATGATATCATGAAAAGAAGGGTTTTGGGGAAAGCCTATATAAGGAAGGACATAGTACAATGGAAAACGAGTTCTCTCTCATTTCTACTCTAGGAAAAGGTGTTGTAATTATTGTGACTAGGACGTGTAGGACCAAATCAATATTCACCCCTCAACATTTGGCGACCACACTCGGAGGCTTGTCTCTAGTCCACCATGACGCACCCAACAAAAACCGCACGAGTGCGTCAGGAGACCAATTGATCGAAAGACCAGTTGACCTTGATGAAGTAACGATAGAAGACGAACCTAATGATAGTGAGGAAGAAGCACTAACAGAGGGTGCGGTCATAAGGGAAACCACAAGGGGGCACCAACCAGGTAAAAAAAAAGGGGGCACAGGGAAAAGACAAGCAACAAGCGATCGACGGTACACGCTCGGCGCCACTAACTCTACGAGATATGCAGAAAGAGTTGGAAAACCACATCCAAAGAAAACAAAAACTGAAAAAGCTGATGGAACAAGCAACGACAGCGGAACAAGACACTAACAAGGAAGCGGAAAAGGACACGGCGAGCGACAAGAGCGCGCTTACATCAGTAACACAAGAGGAAATAGCAAAGTACTTGAAGACAAACTACCGCATGGCAAAATAGGACAACTACGACTTCATGAACAGACCGTATACCTCCGAGATCACCGAATATCAGTACCCGGAAGACTACACATCCCCAAAGTTCAAAGTATACAATGGGCAAGGGAACGCGCGCGAACATCTTATCCGATTCCTAGCAACTATGAATGACCACACTGCTGATGGTAGTTTGTGCTTGAGAGAATTCCCCAAATCGCTCATAGATACGCCATTTACATGGTACGACAACCTGACGCCGAAAAATATAGATTCATGGGCAACTATTTCTGTCCTCTTCCTCATAAAATTTTATTCAGCAAAGAAAAAAATCACGGCGATAGACCTGAGAAGATATACCCAGCGGATAGGAGAGGAAATAGGAGGATACATCACTCGGTTCTGCCACTTAGCACTGGATTGTCATGAGGATATCAAGGAGAGAGCGCTGGTAGAGATCTGCATAAGCGGAATGACGACCACCTTTAATAGAAATTTAATTAACTTCAGATTCCAGACCTTCGTTGAATTAGAAGAGGACGCATGAAGGATTTCCGACTGCGTTGAAGACCCGAGCATGGATCACACGTGGCGCTATTTAGTTAACATCGCGTCAAAAATTCCTTGCAACACACGCGCGAACAACTACATGGATGGGTGGAACGCGCCCACAAACCAACCCACTACTGGAAACCAGGGAGGCGCCAGGCAACCAAAACGAGACTTCATTCAGCCGCCACCCTTGCCATGCAGTCGGGAGCATATTTTGGGTTGTTGGAGCAGTGGGTAGCGAACAAGGAAGTTCAGTTTCCACTAGCGGTAGTAGATTCCAACAAGATAAACAAAAGCGCCGTTGGGTACTACCACTACCATCAACTACTGGGTCACCCAACAGTAGAATGTTTCGCTAGAAGCATATTTAACCGGAAATGTATTGCTGGAGATATTGAAGTAGCCAACCAAGAGATTGAGCGCGACCCTCTTCTTCGACATTAAATGGAGAAGGATAGCAAAAGCATCAGGATAGGAGTCCCTACTTAGCAAGTGTGACAAATTTACATGTGTAACTAGTCTGCAAAAGAAAGGGAGCACACCCATGCATGAAAAGAAACAACAACAGGTTTTGTTCTCTTCACATTAAATAAGCACCCTTTATAGGCTACGGGTTGCTATGTGCGCTCGGTCAGTCGACATACAAATCTACAAAAGGCTATGGGTAGCCACATGCACCCAATCAACTGACGTTACGATAGGCCGCGGGTTGCTACATGCGCCCGCTCAGCCGATATCACGATTATTATAGGCTACGGGTTGTTTTGTGCGTCCGGTCAGCCAACATACAAATCTACAAAAGGATATGGGTTGCCACATGCACCCAATCAGCTGACGTTACGATAGGCCACGGGTTGCTATGTGCGCCCGCTCAGCCGGTATCACGATTATTATAGGCTACGGGTTGTTATGTTCACTTGGTCAGCCGACATGGAAATCTACAAAATGCTATGGGTTTCCACATGCACCCAATCCTCTGACATTACGATAGGCCGCGGGTTGCTATGTACGCCCGCTCAGCCGATATCACGTTTATTATAGGTTGCGGGTTGTTATGTGCGCTCGGTCAGCCGACATGCAAATTTACAAAAAGTTATGGGTTGCCACATACACCCAATCAGCTGACATTACAATAGGCCGCGGGTTGCTATGTGCGCTTGCTCAGCCGATATCACGATTATTATAGGTTACGGGATGCTATGTTCGCTCAGTCAGCCGACATACAAATTTACAAAAGGTTGCAGGTTTCCATGAGTACCCAGTCAGTTGGCGTTACGATAGGCCACGGACTGCTAAGTGCGCCTGGTCGGCCGACATACAAATTCACAAAAGAATAAAGATTGTTACATGCGTTTGTTATAAATTCACAGCGGACATAACAATAGGATACAGGTCGTCGTGAGCACCCATTCAAGCGCGTTTTCAAACTCTCCCTAAAAATATAACAGAGGGAGGCGCATTTTGAACCCTCTTCGAAACCCCTCCAACAAAAAAGAAAGGGGGAAGGCGCGTTTTACACACTCTTCAGAGTCCAATATCTCTAAAGGAAGAGTATCAATATTACGATTACTCAAGACTACGGGCTGTGAAGGCGCACCCGGTCGGCTGACAACCACTAAAGGATACGGGTTGTGAAAGTGCACCCGGTCGGCTGGCATTACAATTGTGAAAGGCTACAGGTCGCCAAGAGCACCCGACCGATCAATGAAGGAAAAATCAATTTTAAATTCCACAACAATAGCAAACATGTGAAAGCGCAATCGCGCCGAAAGCAAGAGGGGGAGCGTTCCAAAATACCCCTCCCATGATCCGAAACGAGATGGGGCGCGTTCCACGCCCATCGATAAAATGATAAAGCGTACGTATTCAGCAGCACCACCAAGCACGCGGAGAGCAGAATACTTTAACGAAACTAAACAAAAAGCACTAAGATAACAAAGAACCCCCATGGGGCCTATGCAAGGGTGATCCCAAAAGGGCACGTACGCTTGAAATCCACTATAAGCACGCCTTAATGGGCATGATCAGAGAAAAAATGATTAAACAATAACAAGAAGAACGCTTCAAACTCGCTATTATAATAATATTATTTACACAAACCCTTAAAGAGTGTACAAGCTAACCGAATAAGGACTTAAAGACAAATAAAAATATGTTTACTAAAATCCAACTGTTGTTGATACGTAACTAACATCTGCAACGTGAACACCTGCAAAAAAAAGAAAAAAGGGAGGCACGAAATACAACACTATGAAAAACGGATATAATATGACAATGTAACAACATTCAACACAAATAAATAAAGTATTTACAAACACCCCCAAAGAACACAACCAAACACCCAATAAAACAAAAGAAAAAACAAGCACAAGTACGCAACAAACAGTAAAGAAAGAAGAGAAAGGAATGTAAATAGAGCATATTAAGTGGACTGGAACGAAGAACACTCTTGCCTCTTCTTATCAAGATCCGCACGAACCTCTTCCTCCGCAATCTCCGCTTTTTTGGCTGCACTAGTTGCCACTGCCACGCTAGCAATAAGATGGTTCAACGCCAGCTTTTTCTCGGAAGCCACCTTAGAAAGTTGAGCCAACTCTTTCTCCGACTGGGCGATCTGGCTTGGGAGATGCGCACGCGGATCATTGCGATTCTTCATTTTCGCCAGTAACTCATCCAACCATCCCACATGAAAACCAAGGCCAACTGTTGGTCGAATAGTAGTCTCTCAACCTTGCAACACGCCCGCATCAATGAGACCATCCTTCACCCTCGTAAGTTGATCAGCTACCTCTAGAAGATTTTTGTTCATATAGCACAAAGTGCTTATGTCAAGGAGACCTTCCTTTACCATATGACCAACACCCCGCTCTACAATATCTATATAAGTGGATGCCAAGGAAGGCGGCACCCAAAAGCTATGAACTCGCTTGTAAGCAAAAGGATCAACACCATCCTCGACGACATCCACCACTGTCAAAAAACGAAATTTAGATCCTAAGGGACCGACAGTTGGTCAGAGGTGTTGGAATGCTTCTCCGAATTTTCAACTAATGCAGAACCACCACCGTCTAGCCTAACGCTTTGACAGACCCATCTCTATTAGGATTAACACGTCTCCCGTCTTCGACACTAGAACCCTCGTGCTTCGCGGTTTCCTTATGTTTATGGCCCATTTCCTATAAAAAAACGACAAATGTGTGTGTAACAATGATAATGACCAATAAATAAGGACACAAAAAAAAGGGAGAGAAGAAAAGAGCAAGAGAGAAAGGGACCAACCTCGGAGATAGGGGGATCAAGAGGAGGATCACAAGGCTTCGAACGAGAAGTTGAGGATCCAGAAGAAGACACGGAGTCACTCGTATAACTTGCAAAACAAAGAATATATAACACTTTGAAGAAAACCCAGATTATAAATAGAGTCAAAAACAAAAGACGCCACGAATTAAATAGAGAAACACGTGTTAAACGGAGAGTGAGCAGTTACCTTCACGAAAGTCTGGCCGAGGCGCCACGTGGGCAGAGGACCCACCTAAAATCGACCGATTCGACCCAGAAGGGCTTAGCGAATGTAGCACATTACTAGGGGATTCCAAGGCCTGGACCCTAACACGAATGGTCTCCGCCCGTAAGGATTGACTGATAGTACATGAAGGCGTGGAGACATCCATCCAGCGCCCTATGATAGCTTAACTCCAAGGATTTGTACAAGATCCACGAATGAAGGAGTTTGGATACCGTCGGCGCCTCACTGAGATTGTGAAGAACTACCCCGCTGGGCCTGTACAGGAAACATAGGCGAGGGTTCAACAGAAGAACAAGGGCGGGAAACGAATAGTTTATTCACTTCCCATTTAGACTTTTTAGCAAGACTTTTCTGAAACCAGTCGTGTTCAGGCATGTTGAGATAATCCTCCATCAAATAAGAAGGCATCTTCCACCCCACGGGATTGGATAGAGGGGCTTCTTGAGAACACAATACCCGTTATCTTAAAAGAAAAGGAGGGGGGAAGCATATAACAAATACAAGCATAGGGCACACTTGCGCCATTGGAAAACTAGCAGCGGGCCTAGGGATATGAAGCAAAGAGGTTTCTTGCTGGAAAAAGGCTTTGTCCCTTTCTTCTTCCTTATAGGTTCATGTCCCGCAGGCGGGTCCCATGAAGTTACCAACGGCTCAAAAGGGAGGCCTTTAGTACCAGACTTGAAACTATGTTCCTCGGTACTACATCATCAAGCTTGACCTGACCAGACGCGTGTAATACCCTAATATATCATCATAAGAAAAATTGGGAGGAGAAGTTGGATCACGTAAAACAAAATTTAAGGCTCAGTGACGAATGAGATGTTGGTACTCATGAGCCGACTCGGTAACTGCCAAAGGGCTCTCAGGAATGGGATGTTGAAAAGAAAAGCTAATCCCGCGATCGCTTAGGCGGGTCGGACCCTTGAAGATAAAATGATCAAAGTTACCAACAATTTCCACGATGTCGGAACCCCTTTATCAAACCCCACTTGTCGAGCTGTACGGTCAGGATTATAGGACATAGCCATGAACTTACCAGCATGAAAACCAGGAAGATAACCGGGAAGCACTGCCATTATCGAATCAAAATCCGACTCTAATAAACGTTGCGACGAATCCAAATCCGAACCTCCCAGCGGCGACGTGAAATCGTAATGCGCAGTGTTAGAGCACTGCTCGGTCGAACTCGCAAGCGTTGCTATCTCAAGCTTGTTTTTCAAGTTTAGTTGCCAAAACTATAAGTCTTGATTTCTAGTCTACTTATAGCTAAGTCTCGGACTAGGATAGTAAGTGTAGTTGATCTCTAGACTCCACGGCGTTCATCATGCAAAGACGAAGAACTACTCAAGGAACTTGTGAAACTTCATTGACAAAAAGGTATATGGAGACTTGAACTTATCTATCACTCAAAAGTCTATCTATTCTATCTCCTATCTTGAGACAAAAGTCATATTACTATATAGACTTCAATTATACACATGTGCTATTTCGAGCCGAGTTTAACTCACTTATCTGTGCCTCGAAATATGTGTTGGTAAGCTTTCGCTTTTTCCAAGTTCATCTTTACTAGTGACGAAAGCCATGTTGAGTATTTCAATAACTTGAAAATCGCTTTGATGAAAAATAGTTTGTGAATAACAACTATATAACATCCTCTAAGAAAGTTTCAATGATTGAAATGAGAGTTTAGAACATGTAACCATCTTTGGATATAAACATTGTGTGTTTTCACATTTGTGTAAAAGTCCAAAATCGGGAACCTAAAGTATGCGTACCCGTATGCGTATTGGCGGTTGTTGTAAATCCGGGTAAGTACGCGTATTGGCGGAAAGTTCACATCCGTGAATTTCTGCTGGAGTTTGAAAGTGAAAAACAAACTCAATCCGGTTACTTAAGTACACGTACCCGTTTGCATACTTAAGTAGGTTACTTTCTAAAATTGGTTTGTTCATGAACTAAAACATTTATAAAATAAGGAATGCAATCTTTGAAAACCATGGCTATAATGTTCATGAATCGATTCAAGTGAATAAAAACCGATTCAAGTGAATCAAAACCGATTTTGCTTCAATTGTGTCTTGTATACTTTTATAAGATCTAAGAAATTGAACAACTCTCTAACTAGTTCATTTGAGTCACTTGAATTAGTTATGGTGAAGATGAATAAGGTTGATTTGAAAGTGCTCATATGGCTAACCATTGGTTAACTATTGTTGAACCAACTAAGTGTACACATTTAGGTACGGTTACTCAAACCTAAATGAAGTTACATTTCGTTTGTGTATAATAAGCTAAGTTCGATCTAACGGTTTAAAGATATTAGCTTGAATATAATCAGGTTTACATCTAACGGTGAATATTGAATGCTTTGTTACCAAGGTAACTTAGATTGCAAACCCTGATTTGGAGACTATGTAAAGGAGAACTCTAGCAACTGGGAAACCTAATCCCCAAACCACCTGTGTGATAATAGTTTTATAAGCTAGAGTCGATTCTCCTTTAACCTTAGGTTTTTCACTAAACCCTATAGGTTAACGACTTAAAGACTTCATTAGGATTGTGAAGCCAGACCAAATTATTTTCTCTGTAGTTGCGTGATCTGATCTTGCTGTTTCTATCGTGATTGAGTACAATCGTAAGATTGGCTTGAGATTTATATCTCCGATAGGAAAGATAGAAAAGTAGTCACAAACACCTTCATCTCATCGTTTGTGATTCCACAAACTCTTGTTTCGCTAGTCGATTAAGATTATTGTGAGGTGATTGATAATTCTAGGTTGTTCTTCGGAAATATAAGTCCGGGTTATCGATTGGTTCCTGTTCACCTTGATTTATCAAAACACGGATCAAAACTCCTAGGTATTTCTATGGGAGACATATTTATCTATTTCTATAGACTATTCTGACTGAGACAGATTTGTTTATTAAAGTCTTCGACTTTGGGTCGTAGCAACTCTTAGTTGTGGGTGAGATCAGCTAAGGGAATCAAGTGCGTAGTATCCTGCTGGGATCAGAGATGTAAGGAGCGCAACTGTACCTTGAATCAGTGTGAGATTGATTGGGGTTCAAATACAATCCAGACCGAAGTTAGTTTGTAGTATGTTAGTATCTGTAGCGGCTTAATACAGTGTGGTGTTCAATCTGGACTAGGTCCCGGGGTTTTTCTGCATTTGCGGTTTCCTCGTTAACAAAACTTCTGGTGTCTGTGTTATTTCTTTTCCTCATTATATTTTGTTATATAATTGAAATATCAAAGGTTGTGCGTTGAATTGATCAAATCGTAAATCCAACCTTTGGTTGTTAATTGAAATTGATTGATCCTTGAACATTGGCCTTTGGTACCGTTCAAGTTATCTCTCTTATATTCAATTGGGCTCGCAAATTATTATTTGTTTGATTGCGGATTGAATTTAGAGATTGAGATATAACTCTTTGATATACTTTTTTATAAGATTAAGTCTAACTGTCTAGTTGATTATCTTGTAAGTATAATTGAGTTGAAAAAGTGGGGGTACAACTACCTCACCCAATAATTCGCTTAGCAATCTTTAAGGACTAACTCCAACATACTTTTAAGAGAATCAACTAGACAGTCAGACTCAATCTTAATAAAAAGTATATCAAAGAGTTATATCTCAATTTCTCGATTCAATCCTTACTCAAGCAAATAGAAATCTGCGAGTCTAATTGAATACAAGAGAAATTAACTTGAACGGTACCAAAGACCAATGTTCAAGTATCAATCAATTTCAATCAACAACCAAAGGTCGGATTTCCAAATTGATTGATTCAACGCACAACCTGTGATATTTAAATTATATAACAAAATATAATGCGGAAAAGAAATAACACAGACACCAGAAGTTTTGTTAACGAGGAAACCGCAAATGCAGAAAAACCCCGGGACTTAGTCCAGATTGAACACACACTGTATTAATTCGTTACAGACACTAGCCTACTACAAACTAACTTCGGTTGATTCCCTTAGCTGTTCTCACCCACAACTGAGAGTTGCTACGACCCAAAGTCGAAGACTTTAATAAACAAATCACACAGAAAAGTATTCAAGAATATATAAATCTGTCTCCCTCGGAAATACCTACAAATTTTTGTTCTGTCTTTTGATAAATCAAGGTGAACAGGAACCAATCAATAACCCGGACTTATATTCCCGAAGAACAGCCTAGAATTATCAATCACCTCACAATAATCTTAATCGACTAGTGAAACAAGATATTGTGGAATCACAAACGATGAGACGAAGATGTTTGTGATTACTTTTCTATCTTGCCTATCGGAGAAATTAATCTTGAGCCAATTTTACAATTGTACTCAATACGATAGAAACAACAAGATCAGATCACGCAACTACAGAGAAAATAGTTGGGTCTGGCTTTATAATCCCAATGTAGTCTTACAGTCATTAACCTACAGGGTCTCGGTAGAAACCTAAGGTTAAAGGAGAATTGACTCTAGCTTATACAACTAGTATCACACAGGAAGTGTGGGGATTAACTTTCCCAGTTGCTAGAGTTCTCCTTTATATAGTCTCCAAATCAGGGTTTGCAATCTAAGTTACCTTGGTAACAAAGCATTCAATATTCATCGTTAGATGAAAACCCGATTAGATGCAAGCTAATATCTTTCAACCATTAGATCGAACTTAGCTTGTTATACACAAATGAAATATACGTCATTTAGGTTTGTGTAACCGTACCTAAACGTGTACAAGTCGTTGGTTCAACAGTAGTTAACCAAATGGTTAGTCATATGAGCACTTTCATATCAACCATATTCATCTTCACCATAACTAGTTCAAATGACTCAAATGAATTAGTTCAAGAGTTGTTCAATTGCTTAGATCTTATAGAAGTATACAAGACACAATCGAAGCAAAATCGGTTTTGATTCACTCGGATCGATTCATGAACTTTATAGCCATGGTTTGCAAATATGCATTCCTTAGTTTATATATATTTAAGTTCACGAATAAACCAATTTTAGAAAGTAACACACTTTAGTATGCGTACTTAAGTAACCGGATTTGAGTTTATTTTGGTTTCCAAACTCAGTAGAAATTCACGGACGTGAACTTTCCGCAAGTATGCGTACGGTTACGCATACTTAGGTAACCGGATTGAGTTGGTTTTTATTTCCAAACTCAGCAGAAATTCACGGATGTGAACATCCGCCAGTATACGTACGGGTACGCATACTTACCCAGTCTCCATCAACCATTTAGTACACACACAAGTATGCATACATTTGGTTCCCGGTTTTGGACTTATACACTAATGCGCGAACACATTATATGCTTATATCCAATGATGGTAACATGTTCTAAACTCTTTATTTCAATCATTGAAACATTCTTAGAAGATGTTAAATAGAGGTTATTCACACACTATTTTTCATTAAAGCAATTTTCAAGATATTGAAATAATCAACATGACTTTCGTCACTTGTAAAGACAAACTTGGCCAAAGCAAAAGCTTACCAACACATATTTCGAGAAAAAGATAAGAGAGATAAACTCGGCTCGAAATAGCAAATGTGTATAATCGAAGTCTATATAGCAATACGACTTTTGTCTCAAGATAGGAGATAAAGTAGATTGACTTTTTGAGTGATAGATAAGTTCAAGTCTCCACATACCTTTTAGTCGATGAAGTTCCACCAGTTCCTTGAGTAGTTCTTCGTCTTTGTATGATGAACGCCGTGGAGTCTAGAGCTCAACTACACTTTCTATCCTAGTCCGAGACTTAGCTATAAGTAGACTAGAAATCAAGACTCATAGTTTTGGAAACTAAACTTGACAACAAGCTTGAGATAGCAACGCTTGCGAGTTCGACCGAGCATTGCTCTAACAATCTCCACATTTGTCAATTTTAGTGACAAAACTATCAATACATATGGAATACAAAAAATAAACTTTGCAGCTTCTCTTCCACATGCATGATCTCCTTGGTTCTTCAACATTACTTGAAATCTTCATCACTTCCAAGTACTCCAATGATTCCAAAGGTTGTAAGTTCAGCATCATCGTTGTTGAAAATCCTTAGCCATAACAATGAGAAAACAAAATCTCTCGATCATTGTTACACAGTGTCATAGTATTATTACATAACATCAAAGTTCAATTGTATCACAACTTAGACAACAATACTATGGTGATATGTATCACTCCCTCTTAGTTAATACTCCATCTCACATGGAAACCACTCCCCCTTACATAATTATCCAAAAACCATATGTATTTGTAGTGTGAACTACACATTAGTTCTCCCCCTTTTTGTCAATAAAATTGGCAAAGGTACGAAAACTAGTGGGATCCTAATGAAATTTCCGTAGAGACATTTCATGACCAAAAGAAAGCACATATCAACTTTTTAGATGCAATCATATAGCCGAAACTAAATGCATTCATCAAGGAGTTTATAAAGATACAAGATAACCCCTACAATATTCCACAGCCGCACTTGATAGACGCATTTATGTGTCTATTTTCTTCTCTATTGTATATATTTTTAGTACCCATTTTTGTACTTATTATGGTGTTTTATGTCTTTGTAGGTATTTTTAGAGAAATAAGCTCTTGCGATGGAATTGGCTCGTAAAGTGGTGTTTTACACCCCAGGATAGAGTACTAAAGGCACCCCAGAAATGCACCGGAAGCACCCCAGAAATGTGTCGGAGGAACCCCGGAAAAATTACTATCTACGCCCAAAAATTACTATTTGCAACCCATAAGACAAGTGCTAAAGGGACACCCGTGCAGGATTAGGGGGAGGACATGTTCTTCTCAAATTCAAAAAATGAATTTTGGCGGGAAAATATTTTCTTTAACAGCAGAATTTCAATCGGATATTTGGACGTGATTTAGTGAGATTCAATCCCTGAAACTTAATGGGTAGACGTGATATGACCATATAAAGCTGGTATGGGTGTCTGTTTGGATTAGAATTGGCTGTAATCATCGCATGGAGCAAAACAGAGTTACACACATTTTCACGGGATAACATGAATTACAGTGAGTTCGATGCCTGTAATGCACGAGTTTGGAGTGTGTTCGACCGTAATGGATACAAATAAGGAGATTGGACTTCTAAAAACGCGTGGAGGAGCTAAACAGAGAATGAAAATCTTGATTATTCCCGTATCATGAATAAAAGATATTGTGAATATTTCGGAATTAATGGAGGAGATTCAACGCCTGTTTTTGGTATAAATAGAGTCCCTGGGAGACTTAGAGGGGGTGTGGAGAGTTTGGGGAGCTTAGGAGAGCCAGAGAAGAAGAAATCACAAGTTGCAGAATTCAGTTTCTGCTGCTGCTGCTGATGATGAACGCGAAGAACATTGGACGCATGAAGAACGTCGTTTTTCAACAGTGACAACGACAACTGTTTGTGGGTCGTATTGCGACAGTGTAAACAACACTTCATTTTTATCGTTCTCTGTAACAGCTCGGTTTGTAACGATCAAAAGTGTTACAAACCCGGTTTTTATCAATTTTTCTCCTATTTCATCATTTGTGAACCATTTTTGAGCATTAATGAAGATGAATTTTGAGCATATTTCCATGATAATGATGAGCTAATTCTCGCGTAACCAAGGCATGGAGGAAGCTATTTATGCATGAATAATTGGTAACTATTCTATTTTTCTCTAATTTGTATTTTATAATTCACTCAATCACTACTTTGTAGAATTTTAATTGTTTGCATAATTTTTCCTAATTAGTTGTGATTTAATTAGATAGGTTATGCTTTGATTAGATAATCTATGCTTAAGGGATACAATTAATGTTTGAGAATATGCTTGATAATTTGTGAATTAAGAAAAAGATATTTTAAAAATAATTAGAGTTTTGGAATCTTTATCATCATTTATTCATGTGTAATAGTGGAATCTAGTGTCTTGGTTATTTTCACTCTAAAAAAATTAAATCCTTAGTCCCAGTACCTCTTGCACCAATTGTAATATTATTGTATATTTTTATTAATTTTAAAAAAAACTCGAATCTTCACAAATCTGAACGAACCCAATCTTACCACTATTTAAAATTGTATCAATTTTTGGCGCCGCTGCGACGCGGATTTGTTTTTAGATTTAGGGTTTTTAGATTTTTATTCTTTTGTTCTTTTTTACGTTTCTTGGGTATTTGTCATTTTGTTGCAGGTTTTGAATGAAAGAGGAATTGGAGACGAAAGACCTGGGGGATTAAAAGCTAGACAAAGCAAAAAGAACGGAGAAAAGACGAAGATTTATTTATTTATTATTTTTTTTTTTAATTAATTAGATTTTTTTTTATTTTTTTTTTATTTTTAGATTTTATTTTTAGAAACTGTAAATAGGATTTTATTTTGTGTAAATTTTTATTTTTGGACATTTTTATTTTTATTTTTGGGACATTGAACTTTAATTATTTTTAAACCCTACGGAAGGGTACATTATTTTTAAATATAAACTGTTTGCAGGGAAGGACGACGATTACGATATCGTCTCGGCCCCTCGGGTTCGTACATGACATAGGAGTCGTGGCCCGAGTCGACTACAACCGTTTCATCGCCCGTTTGGTACGGGAGGTAAGCTTCTAAACACCCGCGAATCCCCTGTCAGCGGGTTTACTGTCTTCCTTAAGGTGCATATATGTTGAGGTTTTGAATACGGACTTTAATTTCCTAGTAAAGGGCAAGGCCAGGCCATACAAGAGAACCCATGATTAATCTAATTGGAAAATTCTCAACATAAGAAAACTTACGGAGCCGCACAGTATACACATAAAAATTATGGATCAGGGAAGATCAATACTGCGGAATAAACAAAGATTCATTCTATCTTTCATCACTATTTGCATAATGACATACAATAGATTAAATCTTTGTAAACAAAAGCTCATCCTTTCTTCCATCAATATTTACATAATGACATAAAAGGAATATATTTTGTTTTATTCAAAAGTTCATTCATTCTTTTATCAATACTTGCATATCGACGTATGAAAGACTTAACTTTTGACAATGTTATTTATCTGAACTCCTCATGGATTTAACACATTTAGCAGTTTTAATTGAAGAGTAAAAATCGTTCAATGCTAAAATACCATTAAAATCATTACAACTAATAAAAAATAGCAGATTATAATAGGATTATCATAAGAAGTTCAACATAAATAACATAAGAAGGAGCTTAAACAGAAATGAAGATAAAGACACTAATCCAGATTGCGATAAAAATCCTCGACAATCTTAGATATTGATTCAGCTAGGTCGGGGTGAACTGTCACAGCATGAGTCAATTGTCTCTCTAAGTACTCGTTCCTTTGAAGTAGATGAGCAACTTCAGGATTGGACGGTTTCTTCATTTTGTTAATATCTGTCTGGCTCAAAAGAGATGGAGTACTCACACAAGTTCTAGGCAGAGAAACATTAAATTGACTGCAGATTCGGCTAATGAGGCATGGAAAACCAGGATTTTTCTTCCGTGTGACCATGTGAATCATTTGACGAACAATTAATCTACAGAAATCCACCTCTTCACCAGAAACAAGATGGTACACTAACTCAGCCAGAGTTCTGCTCCAAAGATTTTTGTCAAGAGTACTTGGTATTAAGTTAGCTACAGTCAGTTTGTCAAAAATATTCAAGTGAAAGCTTATGTTATCCACAGGGAGTTTGCTCTCAACCCAAGGAACATTCTTTTCTTGGAGTAGTTCAGACAACTGATTCTTATTTGGCCTTTGACCTTTTAGTTGAGGAACAACAAAAGTGGGATGTAAAGGTAAGTCTAACAACTCAGCTATAACACCACGGTCAACTTTAATTGGTGATCCTTTGACCAGAGTCTTGAAAGAGCAATCAGAATTGTTGGGTGAATGAAGATTAACATAAAATTCACAGGTCATCTCAGGATATGATTCACCCAAACCTTTATGAATGTCATCCCATGTAAAATGGTCCATGAATGTGTGAAATTCTGGTTCTTGGACCGACCGATCATATACTCTTTCTATGACAAAGGGTACCACTAGAGAGTTTATTATATCTATCCCTGGCAGAGATGTTGCTAAATCTAATTTGATGGCTAGCATCAAAGTAAGGTTGTTGAACGTCTATACCAACATCATCATCAACCAACTCATCGTCATTGTCAAACAATCTCCTACTTGAACTGGAATGAGTACCTGAACTCTCACCACGATTCAATCTTTTCCTAGATGCCATAGAAAGATTGAAGAAGAACTTACCAGGTACGTGAAGTTGTTAAAGGTGAAGTCCTAGAATGAGAGAACAAGGGATACTCTTGTTGAAGGATTTCCTGTTGATAACACAGAAGGAGAAGTATTTGGGTGTTAACAAGTTTTTGGGGAACTTTTTCGTATACGAACTGTAGAGAAGAAGGGATGAACCGAATGAAGTGAGTTCTTCCTCTTTTATATATCCCACAATGGCACATGAACCGTCACAACACATTTTGGAACACGGTTCATACTCGTACCGGTTAAGACCAGAGTACTTGAACCGTACGTGCGTGACAATGACTCGTTTGTTTTTTAAACAACATATTTTTACAAATATGTGAAAGGAAATAGAAGCATAGCTCATTAATCCTTTGACGAGCATATCGTGACCACATGAGGAGAACTCCCTTATTCACCATGACACCAAGAGAGTGTTTCTTTCCACCAACTCTTACAGTTTCAATATCGACATACACCTCAGGAACCGACTTTATAAGACTGTCTGAGAACTTCAAGAGAACCCAAAAAAAATTGTGTTTCTGATTTCTCGTTTTCTGACTTCTAAAAGACAGCTCCTGTAGATAGTTTATAGTATTGCGAAGGGAAATTCTTTTGATAAAAAGAGACGTCCTAGCTTCTTCATGAGGGAGGACAATACTATCATCTAGATAGGAAGTATCAGGAATTGAGCAAAGAATCAATTCATGCTTTGAGGTGATATACTCAGATGACATAGACTCCTCTTGTAATTCACTTTTGCTTATTGAACTACACAGAGAAGGAGCATTGCTCTCACTGATAAAAAAAAAATGTCAACCTCAACATAAATATTATTCATCATAACTTGATTTATCCTGTCAAGAGACTCTTGTTTTTTCTGGAGAAATAAATCAACATCAGAAGATAAGCTTTCAAGTTTCTTTTCAATCCCTGAAAAAACTTCAAGGGATTTTAAACCTGGTGGAGGTTTGGATAGAATTTCTTCTACGGATTTTATTAAATCAGTCATGGAAGAGAATTGTGGAATCCCTGGATCTGGTGGTGCATTTATTGAGATAGCACTACTGTCCATAGAGTCATATCGCTACAAACACAAACTTATAAGGTCTTAAACGTGTTTGCCTGCTCTGATACCAATTGAAAAAGTGGGGGTACAACAACCTCACCCAATAATTCGCTTAGCAATCTGTATGGACTAACTCCAATATACTTTTAAAAGAATCAACTAGACAGTCATACTCAATCTAAATAAAAATTATATCAAAGAGTTATATCTCCATTTCTCGATTCAATCCTTACTTAAGCAAATAGAAATCTTCGAGTCTAATTGAATACAAGAGAAATTAACTTGAGCGGTACCAAAGACTAATGTTCAAGTATCAATCAATTTCAATCAACAACCAAAGGTAAGATTTCCAAATTGATTGATTCAACACACAACCTGTGATATTTCAATTATATAAAAAAATATAATGCGAAAAAGAAATAACACGGACACCATAAGTTTTGTTAACGAGGAAACCGCAAATGCAGAAAAACCTCGGGACCTAGTCCAAATTGAACACACACTGTATTAAGCCGCTATAGACACTAGCCTACTACAAACTAACTTCGGTCTGGACTGTAGTTGAACCCCAATCAATCTCACACTGATCCAAGGTACAGTTATGCTCCTTAAGTCTCTGATCCCAGTAGGATACTACGCACTTGATACCCTTAGCTGATCTCACCCACAACTAAGAGTTGCTATGACCCAAATTCGAAGACTTTAATAAACAAATATTTATCACACAGAAAAGTCTACAAGAATAGATAAATCTGTCTCCCACAGAAATACCTACAAGTTTTTGTTCCGTCTTTTGATAAATCAAGGTGAACATGAACCAATCGATAACCCGGACTTATATTCCCGAAGAACAACCTAGAATTATCAATCACCTCACAATAATCTTAATCGACTAGCGAAACAAGATATTGTGGAATCACAAACGATGAGACGAAGATATTTGTGATTACTATTCTATCTTGCCTATCGGATAAATTAATCTTGATCCAATTTTACAATTGTACTCAATACGATAGAAACATCAAGATCAGATCACGCAACTACAGAGAAAATAGTTGGGTCTGGCTTCACAATTCCAATGAAGTCTTCAAGTCGTTAACCTACATTGTCTCGGTAGAAACCTAAGGTTAAAGGAGACTCGAATCTATATTATACAACTAGTATCACACAGGAGGTGTGGGGATTAACTTTTCCAGTTGCTAGAGTTCTCCTTTATATAGTCTCCAAATCAGGGTTTGCAATCTAAGTTACCTTGGTAACAAAGCATTCAATATTCACCGTTAGATGAAAACCTGATTAGATTCAAGCTAATATCTTTCAACCGTTAGATCGAACTTATCTTGTTATACACAAATGAAATATACGTCATTTAGGTTTGTGTAACCGTACCTAAACGTGTACAAGTCGTTGGTTCAACAGTAGTTAACCAAATGGTTAGCCATATGAGCACTTTATATCAACCATATTCATCTTCACCATAACTAGTTCAAATGACTCAAATGAACTAGTTCAAGAGTTGTTCAATTGCTTAGATATTATAGAAGTATACAAGACACAATCGAAGCAAAATTGGTTTTGATTCACTCGAATCGATTCATGAACTTTATAGCCATGGTTTGCAAATATGCATTCCTTAGTTTATATATATTTAAGTTCACGAATAAACCAATTTTAGAAAGTAACACACTTAAGTATGCGTACGGGTATGCGTACTTAAGTAACCGGATTTGGGTTTGTTTTGGTTTCCAAACTCAGCAGAAATTCATGGACGTGAACTTTCCGCCAGTATGCGTACGGGTACGCATACTTAGGTAACCGGATTGAGTTGGTTTTGATTTCCAAACTCAGGATAGATTCACGGACGTGAACTTCCGCCAGTATGCGTACGGGTACGCATACTTACCCAGTCTCCATCAACCATTTAGTAGACACACAAGTATGCATACATTTGGTTCCCGGTTTTGGACTTATACACTAATGCGCGAACACATTATATGCTTATATCCAATGATGGTTACATGTTCTAAACTCTTTATTTCAATCATTGAAACATTCTTAGAGGATGTTAAATAGAGGTTATTCACACACTATTTTTCATCAAAGCAATTTTCAAGATATTGAAATAATCAACATGACTTTCGTCACTTGTAAAGACGAACTTGGCCAAAGAAAAAGCTTACCAACACATATTTCGAGAAAAATATAAGCGAGATAAATTCGGCTCGAAATAGCAAATGTGTATAATCGAAGTCTATATAGCAATACGACTTTTTTCTGAAGATAGGAGATAAAGTAGATTGACTTTTTGAGTGATAGATAAGTTCAAGTCTCCACATAGCTTTTAGTCGATGAAGTTCCACCAGTTCCTTGAGTAGTTCTTCGTCTTTGTATGATGAACGCCGTGGAGTCTAGAGCTCAAATACATTTTCTATCCTAGTCCGAGGCTTAGCTATAAGTAGACTAGAAATCAAGACTCATAGTTTTGGCAACTAAACTTGACAACAAGCTTGAGATAGCAACGCTTGCGAGTTCGACCGAGCAGTGCTCTAACAGGAGTTAGTCCATACAGAATTCTATGCGAAATATTGGGTGAGGTTGTTGACCCCCGCTTTTTCAATTGGTATCAGAGCAGGCAAACACTATAAACCTAATAAGTTTGTGTTTGACTGATCCCTAATGTCTTTCCTCATAGAAAATTCTTTGGGAAACTTGCTCTCGGCATCTGTAATGCACGCCAGAATTCCTTAAAGATTGTTCAGAGATTATTGTGGACCAGTCATTTGGATTCTCATGATAATCTCATTCCATCTAAGTCTTTGGAAAACTTAGATGATGAGAAACAATCTAGAGGAAAAGTTTAAAGGTCCTCTTAGAAAGGAAGGTTGAGAAAACGTTTTTTCCGCTCAAAGATATGGAATCTCACTAGATTAACTCTCAATCTTTTTGAGGAATACCATCATGATGGATCAATTGACAAAGATCTGTTTAGAGCATTTGAAAATGTTTTTAGATTCTTAGAAAAGCTTAACTCTGTTAAGAATAAGAATCACTCTGATAAAAGTTCGGTACATGTAAAATCATGCAGTCATGATGTATGAACTAAACATGTTGTCAACTTAAGTGAGTTCTATAAAACGGGCTCTCATGATGTTGATACAGGTTTAAGATATCGAAAAAATCTCCCTTCGAGTCATATGAAAAGAAAGTTAAAAAGCTCTGTTAACCCTGATTATTATCATTACTATGATTATATCACTGGTACAGTTCACAAATATCAACAGGAAATGGTGCATGGGGGTCTCTCTGCACATCTTGCAACTTGGTAACTTGTTTGGCGCTACCCCATTTGTATATATCTTGAGATGGGGCAAGAAAATGTTTGATTTGTTTGTACTTGGGTTAATGTTTTATTTTGTCCTCATCAGGATAATTGTGAAATAGCTTTCTACTTCATCGTCTTTTCACACAATTGTGTGTTTTCACGAGTTGCAGGACCTTGGTGTTTGATCATTTAAGAAATCCTACATTTCCTTTGTGGGTCGCGGTTCAAAAACGGGTCCAAGCCCATTTGTGGGTATATAAAAGAAGCGTACACGTACCTTCTTCTTCCTCCCATCTTGTCCGCGTACGTGAACGCTCTAGGGTTCATGTGCTTTCTCCATTAATCATCTTTGGAGATCAAAAAGTAAAAAGAGGTTTTCAAGAAACATATCAAGTAAGTCATCTCTCCCACTAATCTCTTTGTTTCTAGATCCCATGAAGAATTTTAAGGTTTCAAAAAACTTGGGTTCTTCATCTTCTTCTAGCATGAACTTACCAATAGATCAAAGTTCCATTAGAATTATATTTGTCAATGATTCTTGTGGGAAGGTTTTTGAAAGGATTTCATCTAATGGGTTTATTCTAGAAAATAAGTTGGATTTTACTAGTGGGCATAAAGAGGATTTGATTTGTTTTGAAAAATTCAATCTTGGAAATATCTTTGATGGTCTTGGTGAAGGTTTTGACACTCTTACTAGAATCTTCTATGCTAACATCTATGATGTTAACTGTGATGACATGGAATTCAAGACCATGGTAAATAGAAAAAGAATTCTTGTTAATAGAGAGTTGATTTCAAAAATGACTAAAATTCCCCTTGGGAGTTTTCGCCTTCCAAGACCTAGTCATAAAAGACCATCGCATGAAACCATCTCTAATGGTCTTTGTGGTAAGAGTGTGGTTTGGAATGAAGGGAAATTTCCCACCACTCATCTTAGTCTTTCTTTGATGTCTTTTGGAAAACTTGGTATCTCCAATCTTTGTCCCTCCACAATTGAGAATTCTCGTTGGGGTCGTGAGTCTGCGGAGTTGGTCTATTTCCTTGTGTTGGAAACTCAAAGTCTCGATATTTGTGGGTTCTTCATATATCAAATGTTGTCAATGACGTCTTCGAACAAGAAGTTAGGCTATCCTTGCTTGATCGAGCGAATTTTTCGTAATTTCTCTATAGCTCCGATTGACAACTCCATTGGAACTCCCAAGCCTGTTCGTCCATGTACTTTCAAACGTATGAAAACGAATGCTTTCAAAAGACAAAGATGTGACACCCTTGATGGCTCATGTGATTCCTCCATGAATCTTCCTCATCAAATTCTCAAGGGTGTTTGTAAGATTAATGCCAGGGTAAGGTGTGTGCAAGAACAATTACTTGTGATTGCTTCTTAGTTTCCAGAAATCAAGGATGACATGGATAAGATTCAAGCCACTCTTATGGTCTCCGATGATGAAATTAATGATTAGTTTTTTCGTGCTTTTTCATTCTTGTTTAATGATTGTCAAGCTCATACTTTGTCTAGGAAACTACTTATGAGAATTTATTCTTAAGAAGGATAACTAGGGTTTGGAATAGCCATTATTGTGAGTACACATAGCTATTTCCAACGATTTTCATCTTGCAATGTTTTTAGATTTATTTCTTTAAATTCTAAAGTTTATTTGGAAGATGATTTTGCAGTATTAATCTTTATGGTTTCATATATTGCAACTTGTTGTGGGATATGTGTGTTTGCGTCCGTGAACTATAATTGTCCCATACGTGGTCAAAAGTTAAGTCTTTCATATGTCGATATGCAAGTATTGATAAAAGATTGAATGAACTTTTGACAAACAAAAGTTAAACCTTTTATGTCATTATGCAAATATTGATGGAAGAAAGGATGAACTTTTGTTTACAAAGATTATGTCTATTATACGTCATTATGCAAATAGTGATGAAGAATAGAATGAATCTTTGTTTATTCCACAGTATCGATCTTCCCTGATCCATAATTTTTATGTAATATACTGTGCGGCTCCGTAAGTTTTCTTATGCGAGCATTTCCGATTAAATTAATCATGGGTTCTGTTGGGGTTAATTTAATTAAGATTTTTTGATACAAATTCATTTTCTTATGTGATTTGTTAATGTCCAAAGAAATCCTTCTTTTCTTGTGAAAGTAAGGTCGCCCTTGTTGTTCTTTCGAGAATGACATTATATGGGGGAGAGTTCTTAATTGAACTTGTGCTTAATTGCCAAATCTTTGTGGGAGTGCGGCTGTGGAATATTGTAGGGGTTATCTTGTATCTTTATAAACTCCTTGATGAATGCATTTAGTTTCGGCTAGATGATTGCATCTAAAAAGTTGATATGTGCTTTTCTTTTGGTCATGAAGTATCTCTATGGAAATTTCATTAGGATCCCACTAATTTTCGTACCTTTGCCAATTTTATTGACAAAAAGAGGGAGAATTAATGTGTAGTTCACACTACAAATACATATGGTTTTCGGATCATTATGTAAGGGGGAGTGGTTTTCATGTGAGATGAAGTATTGACTAAGGGGGAGTGATACATATCACCATAGTATTGTTGTCAAAGTTGTGATACAATTGAACTTTGATGTTGTGTAATAATACTATGACACTGTATAACAATGATCGAGAGCTATTGTTTTCTCATTGTTATGGCTACGGATCTTCAACAACGATGATGCTGGACTGAACATCTTTAGAATTATTGGAGTACTTGGAAGTGATGAGGATTTCGAGTAATGTTGAAGAACTAAGGAGATCAAGCATTTGAATGAGAAGCTACAAAGTTTTATTTATTTTGCATTCCATATGTATTGATAGTTTTGTCACTAAAATTGAAAAAGGGGGAGATTGTTAGAGCACTTCTCGGTCGAACTCGCAGGCGTTGCTATCTCAAGCTTGTTTGTCAAGTTTATTTGCCAAAACTATAAGTATTGATTTCTAGTCTACTTATAGCTAAGTCTCTGTAAGAGCATAACTTGGTTGAACCCACCAAGCGTTGGTATGTCAAGTTTGGTTGTCATATTTTAGTGAATCAAAACTCATTTAAAGAGTCGCTTGATTATATACTAGAGTCAACTTCGTATAGGTTAGATTGAAAGTATTAGGATATGAGACTTACAAGTATTACATGAAGACTTGAAGAATGTGAAGAAGTATGGAGCTACAACAACAACATCATCCTTCCTCTTGAGGTTAGTAATATTTGACTTGAACTGTTTCATTCCCTAACGTATCTTTCAAGTCGTGCATATTGAAAACATAACTGCGAAGCTGTGTATGATACTCTAGTTAGACATAGTATTAAGGAATACAATACGAGGTTTATTGCTTAAACATTAAACTTTGTATATAAGACATCGACATAATCGTATGAATGCTATTGTGATTATGTATGGGTATGAGTGAAGATTTCAT
>JAJJMB010009125.1:11087658-11111820 GCA_023531105.1 Papaver atlanticum | reverse complement strand
CTAGGAAACAATGTTTTACATTCGTTTAAAGGAAGTAAGTTCATAAACTCGTTTTGTGAATCGAAAGGGAAATCGCTAGGCTTATTGGTATTGTTATTCATTGCAAATCTATTTTGAATTACCAATATGTTTGTTTAGTATAACCGCTCATAAACTTGTTTATGTATCTTGGTAAAACTATTCACAAGGCCTGACTTATGTGTTGGTATGACTTTTATTAGTGAAACCGATCTTAAGTAATCACTCAAGATGGTATGATCGATGCCTTGTAAATTGAAACTTTTATCTAGCAATTGGAGAACCGATCCTAGTAAGAGGTGCACCAAATTTACAAGAGGGGAATCGATCCCTGTAAGAGGTGTAACACGTTTTTAGTAGATGGGGGGAACCGATCCTATGGACATGTGCAACCGAATACAGGTAATTACATAAGTTGTGGGGAACCGATCCTAGTACCTAGTTAACCGAATTTTGGTAACTAGTGTGACTATGCACAGTACTCACATGGAGGTAGAACCGAACTTGTTTTGGTAGAACCGTGAAACCCATGATTGGTGATTTGATAGGATTATCAATCACATAGTTCTTGGAATTCAGACGAACTAATTCTAAACTTCTTTGGAAGTGTGGCAAATCGTTTCCAAGATTGTAAGTATGAAAAAGGACTTGCAAAGTAAAGATGTCGACATACTTTGAACATGTGCAGTAACTCTTATCATTAATTGTTCAAAGATATTCCTTAATAGCTAAAGGAGAATCCCAAGATCGAAATAAATTGAGAATCTTTTAATTAAGGTTTCTTAGTTTTTATATGCTATTTAACCTCCAACAATTAAATGCATATCTTTAGAAAATAATAATTAGTAATGTGTATTTACTCATTATAGATTTTTCTATTGGGATTTCGGTCAATATTTGGACAGTGCATTTCCAGGAGTTATGAAAACCGATTTTGTGTTTATTGCATATCTTTGAGAATATTCGGTTTTGGAAATTCCTTGGTGTCCAAACTTCCTTGTCTATAAATACTTAAGTTTGCATTCCTAGCAAACTAATCCTCAGAGCCAGCAAAAATACCTCAGTTGTGTTGTTACTGGTGGAGCCGCCTATTCGGAGAGGAAAGTAACCTAATTAGGCGAAATCTCTTACGACCGCTCAGTTTAAAGACTTTTTTGGGGTTGAGAAGCTCTATTAGTATCGTTGGTGGGAAACTAAATAATTGCAGTTTATTGTAGTTTTCGATTGATTTGATTGACTAACGGTGGTTGAACTTTGATTGCACCTAGTTTGTTTATGCTTGAGAATCTTCTCTTCTGAAATAAGATTCACTCAAACTAGATCGAAGTTTCGACGGGGATCTTTAGACTGTTTGTAGATCTAAAGACGTCTTGTGATAATCCAACGTTAACAGACTCCGTTCTATGTGTGATTTATCACAAGAGATTCAAGTTGATTGTGTGCAGGTGCTGATTGAAGATTAAAGAAGATTTGAAGACAAGAAGACTTTTTGGTTTCATAATCTTTGGTGTGCACAATACTTGTTTCGGCTGGAAAGGGATCCAACTATAATCGGTTTATCCTTGTGATAGATTGGATTGATTAGTTGAGTAGATCAGCATCAATACACTTCTTTGTGATTAATAGTATTGATTGCATAATCTAACAATTACTTCGGTAGTTGTTGAGAGATTGATCTAAGGACCCGACAAAGGAGTTTATTTGTTAAACGGAAGAGCCTTTGTCAAACTCATATCACGTTGTTTGAAAATAGTTGTTACCCAAAAAAATTGTTGTTCCTTTACTGTTTGGAATACGAACCAAAGGAATTGTTCCAAGTGCGTGACTTACTTATCTATGCCTCGAAATATGTGTTGGTAAGCTTTTGCTTTGGCCAAGTTCATCTTTACTAGTTACGAAAGTCATGTTGAGTATTTCAATAACTTGAAAATCGCTTTGATGAAAAATAGTTTGTGAATAACTATATAACATCCTCTAAGAAAGTTTCAATGATTAAAATGAGAGTTTAGAACATGTAACCATCTTTGGATATAAACATAGTGTGTTTTCACATTTGTGTAAAAGTCCAAAACCGGGAACCCAAAGTATGCATACCTGTACGCGTACTGGCGGTTGTTGGAAATCCGGGTAAGTAAGCGTACCCGTACGCATACTGGCGGGAAATTCACGTCCGTTAATTTCTGCTGGAGTTTGAAAGTAAAAAACAAACTCAATCCAGTTACTTAAGTACGCGTACCCGTTTGCATACTTAAGTAGGTTACTTTCTAAAATCGGTTTGTTCATGAACTAAAACATTTATAAAATAAGGAATGCAATCTTTGCAAACCATGGCTATAATGTTCATGAATTGATTCGAGTGAATCAAAACCGATTTTGCTTCAATTCTGTCTTGTATACTTTTATAAAATATAAGCAATTAAACAACTCTCTAACTAGTTCATTTGAGTCACTTGAACTAGTTATGGTGAAGATGAATAAGGTTGATATGAAAGTGCTCATATGGCTAACCATTGGTTAACTATTGTTGAACCAACTAAGGGTACACGTTTAGGTACGGTTACTCAAACCTAAATGAAGTTACATTTCATTTGTGTATAACAAGCTAAGTTTGATCTAACGGTTGAAAGATATTACCTTGAATCTAATCAGGTTTTCATCTAACGGTGAATATTGAATGCTTTGTTACCAAGGTAACTTAGATTGCAAACCCAGATTTTGAGACTATATAAAGGAGAACTCTAGCAACTGGGAAACCTAATCCCCACACCTCCTGTGTGATACTAGTTGTATAAGCTAGAGTCGATTCTCCTTTAACCTTAAGTTTTTCACGAAACCCTGTAGTTTAACGACTTAAAGACTTCATTGGGATTGTGAAGCCAGACCCAACTATTTTCTCTGTAGTTGCGTGATCTTATGTTGCTGTTTCTATCGTATTTGAGTACAATCGTAAGATTGGCTTGAGATTTATATCTCCGGTAGGAAAGATACAAAAATAGTCACAAACACCTTCGTCTCATCGTTTGTGATTCCACAATATCTTGTTTCGCTAGTCGATTAAGATTATTATGAGGTGATTGATAATTCTAGGTTGTTTTTCGGGAATATAAGTCCGAGTTATCGATTGGTTCTTGTTCACCTTGATTTATCGAAAGACGGAACAAAACTCGTAGGTATTTCTGTGGGAGACAGATTTATCTATTCCTATAGACTTTTCTGTGTAAGACAGATTTGTTTATTAAATTCTTCGATTTTGGGTCGTAGCAACTCTTAGTTGTGGGTGAGATTAGCTAAGGGAATCAAGTGTGTAGTATCCTGCTGGGATCAGAGACGTAAGGAGCGCAACTGTACCTTGAATCAGTGTGAGATTGATTGGGGTTCAAATACAGTCCAGATCGAAGTTAGTTTGTAGTATGCTAGTGTCTGTAGCGGCTTAATACAGTGTGGTGTTCAATCTGGACTAGGTCCCGGGGTTTTTCTGCATTTTCGGTTTCCTCGTTAACAAAACTTATGGTGTCTGTGTTATTTATTTTCCTCATTATATTTTGTTATATAATTGAAATATCACAGGTTGTGCGTTGAATTAACCAAATCTTAAATCCAACCTTTGGTTGTTGATTGAAATTGATTGATCCTTTAACATTGGTCTTTGGTACCGTTCAAGTTATCTCTCTTATATTCAATTGGGCTCGCAAATTATTATTTGTTTGATTGTGGATTGAATTGAGAGATTAAGATATAACTCTTTGATATATTTTTTATAAGATTGAGTCTAACTGTCTAGTTGATTCTATTGTAAGTATATTGGAGTTAGTCCATACAGATTGCTAAGCGAAATATTGGGTGAGATTGTTGATCCCCGCTTTTTCACACAGGACCAGAACGACCATCATGGTAAAGGAAAGGTTTGAAGTTTTTGGCAATATCCATAAATTTTGTTATATCACCCTTAGTCACTTTTCCTCTACCATGCCAAAGAGCCATCCTGGGGTAACCATAAGTAGCAAAAATCTTACTGACGGTACCATCGTCTTGCTGAATTTCCTCTTCACTATGAACCGCTAAAACAGTAGGATTGGGAGTGTACTCAGGAAGATGCTCCTAAGACCACGCCTACATGAAAGAAGCAGGTATAAAAGTCTCGACATTATGAACCGCGTTAACCCTACGAACGTCATGGCAAAGCAAATCCAACTGACGGTATAAGCTGCCCAAAAATATTGGAGCAAGAGGAAAAGAGACGCCACGAGACATCAACACGACCATCGGCATGAGCTCGCTCTTAATAGTGTCCTGGGGACTGTACTCGAACACATCATGACAAAGTCAGAACAAGATAAAGGCCGCCAGTTCGGCACGAGGGTTCTCATCATTCCTAAGATGAGGCATAGCCTTCTTGTGTAACCAATTGCGGTGCCTAATATTTGATCCAAAGAGGGAAGGAGGCGCGTCGATTGCGTTTACCAACGAATTCGGGACTAGTCCGTGTGGTAGGAGTTGCTGAGCTGTAAAGTGCTTCATGAGCGCGGATCGAATTGGCAAGTAAACGTTCGCCTACCGGGAGCTATGAAGGAGGTTTTTCATCCTCAGTCGCATTGGATTTGCCTTTGGCAGCGGACGTCGGTTTCCCCTTCTAACTAGCACTTGCAGACGTTTTATTCTTTTCTCGCTTCACCTGCAATTGATCCTTCCTTACTTGCTCATTGTACGAATCATCCTTGCAGTCTAGCAGATAAACCCATAACTCTTTGTCCTCATCATTTAAAGCTTCGAAAATAGCTACCTCATCATAGAAGTGAGTATCGTGAATAGGAAGCCCTGTAAGAGCAACTACGTCCTCCAGGACTATAGTAGCTTCCCCCCATGCAAAGAAGAGGGTATGGACATGAGATGCCCAACGACAAAATATCTGCTTCATATCACGCCTACATCTAACTACTTCCCGTTTGAGAGATAAATTTATGGCCTCCTCGATACCCTCCGAACGAAGGGCAGCTACATGGTCGGGGTTGGAGCGGATATAAGATACCCAATTCGGCCATATAGACGTGCAACGAATCTCAATAGTGGGGAGGTCGTAATCGCCACGATGAATAGCTATACACGGGACTTTCTTGAACGAAAAAGTGTCTGGAGCGTTCGATTCAGAGTACATGAGCCATCCGGGCGCGGAAGGATAAGGTAACATGGAAGGGTTAAGAAGAGACGGAATAAGGACATCATCTATAGGAGGAACGCGCTGACCATCACGGAGACTTCTTAACTTTAGCGCGCGCTTCAAATCAGGATTATGCGTGATTTCCGTGATCGTGTAAACCTTGCCATCTGCTGGTGGGGGTAATTGCAACACTTCTTGGCCAACGGGTTCGATTTCTTCTGATTCGGCACCCATCTCTTCCTCGGATGAGCTGCTACTAGCGGAACTAATTGACATGGCGCGCGTATGGTATGCTCAGAAAGAGACGAAAGAAAGGGACATGATAAAACAAAGGAGGAAAGAATGATCCAGTAAGCCTATATATAGGCGATCTCGAGATATGGCGGTTACAAATACGAAATAACTGAAGGGAACTGTAAAGGTTTCCAACACATCGTGGAAAACCAACCTCCACCAAAGAACGTGGGACGGATAAAGGAAACTTCCTCTCTTACCTCCAGGGGGTATGCACGAGGGAACTTATTGACTATCGGGTTATTTGACAATTAACCCAATAGTCAGGGGACTAATGTTGATACATGAAAATAATTACCCCTTAGCAGGGCTAGGAAGCCCCTAAAGGGAGCACAAGCCCACCATGAGACATAGAGGACTTGGGGACTGAAGCCCAAGTCCAATAAGACATGTCCATGAAGTGAAAAGAACAAGGAAGGGATTTATGGAGAAGTTGAAGGTTACATTAGGAGGAATGGCAATAGTTGTAAATAAGGAAGCTTCCATGACATGTGGCATGATGTTATGGAAAAAAGGGTTTTAGGGAAAGCCTATATAAGAAAGGACATAGTACAATGGAAAACAAGTTCTCTCTCATTCTACTCTAGGAAAAGGTGTTGTAATTGTTGTGACTAGGACGTGTAGGACCAAATCAATATTCACCCTTCAAAAGCTACAAAATGGGTCTCTGGACCTTATGATATTTTTTTATTTCGATACATTTTAACTTTAACTTCCAAAAAAAGAAAAGAGAGCAACGGTACGGGCAGTCTCACTTTTCCAAAGGAATGACTACTAATTAGGTCAATTTTTTTTTTATTATGGACATTACAAACCCGTCTGTCACCCCAAACATTTTCATACACTCTTTTGTGTGATGGAGTGGAAGCACGGATATGGGGAGTTTTACTATTTCAAATTACAGGAGTGACTACTAACTAGGCGAAATTTGGTCTTATTATGGACACTACCAACCCCGCATGTCACCCCAAACATTTTTGTACATTCTTTCGTATGATAGAGTGGTTGGTAGTCTTCACACCATGCAAAATGTCTGGGAGATGATTAAATGTCAATCCAAATGATAAAATGATATGCTTCTTTGAAAAAGCGAGTATCAAAAAAGTACCAAGAAACAAAATTAGACACACAGATGCATTGGTATTCCTGGGTTCAGTAACATCTGGAGCTTTTCAGAGAACTATCAAGATTGGGATTCTTCATAAATTAGCTATTCATGAACCAGACAAAGAAGATGTCAGAACATAGAGTTCAAACATGACAAATGCTGAAGCAGAAGATTCTTGAATGAAAGACATTTTCAGATATCTGGAATCAAAAACATTACCAGATGATCAACAAGAGGCAAGGAAAGTTGAGACAAAAGATGTCAGGTATCAGATCATTGATAGCGACATGCATAAAAAGACCTACCTGATACCACTACTCAGGTATGTGACAGAAAAGCAAGAAGAACAAATCCTAGTTGAAATACATTCTGGAGACTGTGGCAACCATACCGGAAAAAGATCAATAGATGACTCTTGAAGTCAGGATCAGAAACTGCAGATGCAGAAATACAGGAGGAATCATTAAGATTCTGAAAAGAAATATGGATTTTCAGAGCCAAAAGAAAACCATGTTCCAGAATAAAATATGAATATAATGCAATGATAATTAACACTGTGAGAATTTTAAATATGCAGATGCGATAACAGATTCGTGCACCAGCAAAAACCCTGCATAGTGTTCTGACTCTTTGGTCATTCGTGAGTTGGGCATTGGACATCATGGGTCCATTAACTACGGTAAAAATCTCAAACTCACAACTTCTCTGAAAGCATTATGAGACAATGAAATGATAATATAAAGGTTCATGCTTTAAAGTTAAAATTGAACTAGCACAAGTGTTCAAATACATGCACTTGGTGGCAAGAAATACCTATTGGTTGCCACTGATTCCTTTTCGAGGTGGTTCGAAGGAAAATCTCTGATAACAATCACAGAGACGTCAAAAAACTTTTACGCGAACACATCATCTGTATATTTAGAATACCAGTGACATTTGTAGCTGACAATGGATCACAGTTTCAGTCTGAAAGGCTAGCGGAGTTCTGCAGAAAAGAGAATATACAACAAAAGTATGTTTTTATGACTCATAAGCTTTAATTTCTGAAATACTTACAATGTCGTAAAAAGGTACAAAAATGTTGAAATGGGCAGTAGTTAATCATTGAATGCAAACATGTTTAGCACGCCATATTTTCTACAAAGAAATTCCAGGCATAAATTTTGAACAAGACTCTGTTGTTGAATATAAAGAAAAAACTAGATACTGCAAAAAGAAGAAGAGGAACATATATACTGCATGAAGTGTTATGGGCTTACAGATCGATAAAAATATCCGCAGCACAGGAATCCCCATTCTCTCTAGCATTCGGTATTGAAGCGGGTTTACCTAAAAAGTTGAAATTTTCAATCAAAAGAATACTTTCAACCAATTCAGACAGAAATGACGAAGCTATGTTAAGCGCTATTAAGGAAGTTTATTTAAAAAGATAAACAACATTTATATGGCTCGAAAAACATCAAAGGCGCATGCGAAAAAATCATAAAAATGTCAAGCCAAGAGACTTGACAGTTGGAGACCTGGTGCTAAATGAAGTTTTACCTAGCAACTCAAAATACAAGCTAGGTAAACTCGCAGCATCATATGAAGGATCTTACATCATATCTGAAAAGATAGGAAGAGGGTCATACAAGCTAAGAAATCAACTCGGCGAAGAGTTGAGGTATCCATACAATATCATCCATCTGAAAAAATATTTTTAGTAAAGTATAGGAATTACTATTTTCTTTTTCGAATAAGAGCTAGTGCAGCTTATAGTACAGCTCACTCAGAGCAGTTTTAAAACCGAGAACAATATTGTTTGAATCAAAAATTCTTTAAGGAAAAAAACACGATTGTTTTACACGAATTCCCTTAGTCGGCGCCAATATTTGTACCGCAAATTACGTTTATAGCACAAAACACGATTGATTTGATGATGATGATGTAAATAGGATTAGAAACCGAATTAAAGACAAATCGAGGAGACAAGAATTTAACGTGGTTCGACGAGTGATGCCTACATATTTATTGATAATACAATGGTTTCTCTCTAGGTTATCCAACCTAGAATTCTGTATCCTACTAGGGTTTAGGCCCATGTATTTATATAGTTTATGTTAAACCCTAATTCGAAGGTAAACTTCATATGCAAGACCTGAGCAACAAGACATGCGGAAACTTCTGGAATCTTGTTTCATGGGCTAAGCGGGCTTGACTAGCGGTTTTCGTGGCATTTTATAGAGGGTACAAAAAAATGTGTTAAAAGTATTATTAGAAATACTCCCTCAGTCCGGGTTTAGTTGATAAAATTATAATGTTTACGAATATTAAGAAATAGATAGAGAGTAAAAAAAAAAATCCCATATACACTCCTCAATTCTATACATTTCCCTAGTTTTTAATATCTTCCACACAATTTTCTATATTATGGGCTGATTTCAAGGTAGGGACAAATTAGAAAAATATGTGGAAAGATGTAATATACAAGTCTTTTTCTTATTAAAATATTAGGATGCGAGCCCAATCTATTTGGATTGGAAGACTAGAACTAGCGCAATGTGGAGCGTGAAATCTAGTTGTCGTTGTGTTTTGGTTACGAAACACTTGAATTTTGGTGAGAAATCATATTTCTCTTCGTGTGAGCCTGCCCGTAGCGTGTACGGACGCTAATAGAGTTGTTTTACTCGTATTGTTGCAAAACGACACCTGTCTTGATTGTGTGTCGATTTTAAGTTAAAAGAAGAACATTTTGGATCTTTTATATTCTTTGATAAATAGTATTGATGGACAAAACAAAAACCCTATTTTATCAAGTAAACCCAGACGGAGGTAGTATTCAGATTATCTTGACTAACTAAAGTCTGAAAGAAAATCTTTCTCTTTATATGTTAAGAATACATCTCCCGAAGAGTTGGTCAGTAAAAGGCATAACGAGGTAAAACCTCTACTGGTCGACCATGTCATAATTAAGATCATGCCGAGAATAGCTTAAGAGCGAAAAAAAAGAAACTATTCCGGTGAGAGAGATATGCCATCATTAAGACCAACATAATGAAGCTCTGGACCAGTATCCAAACGGCACGAAATAGTACCCTGTCCAGGTAACTTCTAAATTAAGACGCGTCATAGCACCACTGAAGGAGATGAAGCTAACATCCCTAGTGCGATAATAAAAGTAAAGCAATAAGGGAGAAAACAACAAGAAAGAGAACAATGCTAAAATGCACCAAGAAAGCAAAAGACTAAAAGCAAAAAATGACCAAGGAAGAACCGAAACAATAGCCAACCTGGAAAAGGGAAAAAGTTTCGTATGAAAGATTATCTGAAACAGGCAGGAAAATTCAGAATACCTGAAAACAGGTAGGAACATATGTTAATGGGTCTAGTGCCAAAACTACAATGACAAGACATGCCATCAATTAGGATTGGGCTAAAGCCGAAGAGGTCTAAAATATCTGAAATGGATAAGACTCATAAAGAACAATAACACATCAGTGACAGATAAGGAAAAGGTGATATCTTATAAAACAAAGTCCGAAAAAACAAAGAAAGAGAAATGAAAAAACTGAATTTATGTTGGAAATTATCAATCAAGATTAAGACAAATTCCTGATAAGGAATCAATACTGAAATTTAACGTCACGCAAAAACATCAAATGATCATAATTGATCTGAATATTCCTAATAGTTGAACCCAGAAATTCTTTGCGAATCAAAAAGGGAGGAAGAAATTAAAAGAGTGCAAACGTAACAAAATAGAACATTAAGACAATATAACAAAAAGGCGTTTTCATCGATAATAATAAAGCTGGACATCACAAAATTACAAAAAAAAGAAGATAGATGGATAAAGAGAAAAATCTCTAGATCCTATCTTCAAGATCCTGATTATTATCTCCAGCTCTGGTCTTCTCAACCTCGGATGAGGTAACAGGATCAACTCTGTCATCAAAAAAAAAAAAAAAAAAAAAAAAAAAGGGATGATGATCATGTAAATACCAAAGAAAAGATATAAAAAAAATATACCGGAGTACTCCATAGAAAGAAGAGCTGAGCTCTGAGGAGCAGAGACTGGAAGACCCTCAGCAATTGCCATTCGTTTATGGGCATGAAAAATGTCATCCTTCAGCATCTCTAGCTTCTTCTGTAGAAGATTTCTCTCGGATTATAGCTAAGACACTTGACACTGTAGAGAGCTAGTGCGCTGGTTAAGTCAGCCATAGCAAGATATTTTGATCTCTTCACCACAACTCGCTCAAGATCCTTGTTGGACTCTAACGTACTAACTTTGGTACAAAGCTTGTCGAACTTAGTCTCCAGAGGGATAAATTTTGCTTTAACTGAGTCATGAATATCTTTCCAGTATCTGAGTCGGTGAAAAAAGGTGGTCATCTTGATTCCCAACTAAGGAAAGGAGGAAAATGAGATAGATCAACCACAAAGATATTGTTAAACCTTCAATGATAATACCCAAAAGGGATGTATTACATACTTGACGGTAATCAAGGGAAACATCTTCCTCCATGTATGAAATAGACACCACCTGAAAAGCACTCACCTCAGAATTACAAGGAAAGCCTAATAAAAAACTTTGAAGCCTCGTTACCGTCAGTAACAGACTCAGTACGGCTACCAAACTCACCACAGTATAGCCAAAAGCATTGCAAGCCGGTTGAACAAACCTATCCGTCGAGGACTTAGCCTTTTATTATGAGAAAGATTCTGGGTATTCTTTCTGTTCTTTGAAATAAAATAGACATACATACGTCAGTAATTAAAAAAAGAAAAGATAAAAGGTAAAAAAGAAGTTGCATTACTTGATTTGACATAAGTCCTCAGACGAGGTTCATCAGCCGAAGGAGTACAACTACACTCCCAAGGGACAAAAAAAATAAGTGGATGCTTATCATTAACCAGGGTCATCTTTGCCATTAAAGATGGCCTCTTTATCATGGAAAGACTTAGGAATGATCCTAGGATCCATGTATGTAACATTCTTCAAACCAGAACTCTTGCTAACAGTAAAAGAAAATAGGGTCTTGAATTGAAAAGTGGTGATCTTTTTATCCTCCGACAAACCCTTACCTGCTTTAAGAATTTTATTCATGAAAGAATAAATTCATATTCCATCTTCATTGGAGCAGAGTAAATTAGTATAAGATAATCATGGACAAGGGAAGGAATGAGAATCCTAAACCCACAAACCAGATGAGACTCTGGAATGAGAAGTTCATCTTCTCCATAATACATAACTTCACAAACCAGAGAAGTAGAAGATGAACGGAATGAAATATTTGAAGGAAGGCTATAAGCCTCAATAACTGCAACGGCCGGAGTAGGTTCAAAACTAGAAGTTGTAGCATCCATAGGTACTAAAGTAAGAGATGAAAAGGTGTATGGATTTGAAAAGATCAAAAACTTGAATGCTAAAAGATTGTAATTATGAAAGTGGGATCCAAAAGCGCATAAGTTTTTCTTTTATACTAAGTAAAAGTGAAAACGTGGGGTACCAAAATATACCATCATTTTTCTCTTAGAAATCTGTAAGGACAAACTCAATACAACTCCGAGAGTTAAACTCAATCAAGGAATAGTATCTAGAGTTATATCTCTCTCTCTTGCAATTAGAACGTTTACAGAAACAAATCCGTGAACCTTATCACAAAGCTATAACTTGGACGGTATCAAAGACCAATGTCCAAGAATCAACCAAGTCATATCCAAAAAACTAGGTCGGATGTATCTACTATGATTGATCAATGCACAACCTGTGATATTTTGATTTAATTAAATCAAACGTAGGATCAAGGTGATGGAAATCGATAGCAATTTGACAGAAGTCTAGCTATCCTCAAAATCCGGACTTATGCAACCCGAAGTGCATCCTAGATTATTATTCACCTCACAAGTATAAAATTTGCGGAATCACAAAGTTGAGACGAAGAGAACTTTGTGATTTCTATCTATCTTTTTCAAGTAATAAATCAACAATCGAACAAGATCAGGATACTCAAGTTATCAAGATAAAATATTGTTAGAGCACTGCTCGGTCGAACTCGCAAGCGTTGCTATTTCAAGCTTGTTTGTCAAGTTTAGTTGATCAAAACTATATCTTGATTTATAGTTTACTTATAGCTATGTCTCGGATTAGGATAGTGTGTAGTTAAGCATTAGACTTCACGGCGTTCACCAATTGAAGAAGAAGATCTACTAAAGAGCTTGGAGGAACTTCGTCGACAAAAGGTATGTGGATACTAAAACTTATCTATCACTCAGAAGTTTATTCAATTCTATCTTCTAATGAGACTAAGTCGTATAGCTATATAGACTTTGTGTTATACACATTTAAAATTTCGAGTCGAGTTTATCTCGTTTATATAATTCTCGAAATACAAGTTTAAACCTTAGAATGCTTCATCATCTACTTGATAACTTTACCTGTAAACAATTCATTTTTTGGAAACTAAATATTAAGTCAAGTTGATCATGTGAAAATTACCTTGAACATCTTACATGATTTGTGTGAGACAATCATTTGATGCTAACTCGGGATGTTTCGTATTGATTATATAATCATTTGAAAATTACTTGAAGCTATTGGTATGTGTAACATTACCATTGTTGTCGTCTAAGGATGTTTCAAATCGATTAACGAGAGTTTTAGAAATACTACCAATGTCTGGATACATCATAGTATGCGTATCCAGTATGCGAGCTGTGAAGTACTAGTTCAGGTCCGGAACTCTTGTTTGCAAACTGTGTTTGCATACAAGTTTATTTGTGATAGGTACGGAACTATGGTTCGCGAACAGTGTTTGCGAACGTCAAGACTAGGCAAGGAGCGGAAGGATAGTTCGCGAGATCGGTTTGCGAAATCAGTGGTTACGTTCTAAAATCGGTAAGTATGACAACTTGTTCACATACTCTGTATGCTAACTATTGTTTATAATCATGAACTCAGGTTCGTTTGCGAACTCTGTTTGCGAACTAAAGTCCCTGGATTTTCTAATGTATTAAGGTATGCGAACTTGGTTTGCAAACCATGGCATTATATTCATGAATTGGTTCTTGTATAAGTACTTTGTACACTTACAAACCATCCGGAATATGTTTCAAATGCTTCATGGATATTTCTATGAGATAGTGAAAATTTGAACAACTCTCTTAAAACACATTTAGATTCATTTGATTATCTATCATGATTGATTGATTATAAGATTTGGTCTAGAAGTGTTACATGAATATAGCTAAGCTAAAAGTGTTCATATGGATAACTTCGGTTAATTGTTAGTGAGCCAACTTGTTATACACTTTTAGGTACAGTTCACCCATATCTAAATATAAGTATATTTCATTTGTGTGTATCAAGCTAAACCATCTAATGGTGGAGATTGATTGCTTATTTTCTAAGCAAACTTAGCTTGAATCTTAAATCAAGAGTTCATCTAACGGTGGATTTTAATTGCTTTGTTACTAAGCTATCTTAGCTTTGATTGTAAGCATCCATGATTTGAAAGACTATATAAGGAGGAACTCTAGCATCTGGGAAACCTAATCCCGACACTCCCGTGTGTCCTAGTTGCAAACTAGAGTCGATATTAATTTGATTGTAAAACAAGAAATCATATATATGCTTAATCTGTGGGAGGCAGATTTGGTTTAAAGTCTTCAATTGAGTTGAAGCAACTCTTAGTTGGTGTAACGTCAGCTAAGGAAATCAATTGCGCAGAGTCCTGCTGGGATTCAAGAGGCGTAAGGAGCGTGACTGTACCTTATTCGGTGGGATACCTTTTAGGGCTCAACTACATTCCAGTCCGAAGTTAATTGGTAGTAGGATAGTGTATTTAGCGGCTTAATACAGTTTGGTATTCAATCTGGACTAGGTCCCGGGGTTTTTATGCATTTGTGGTTTCTTCGTTAACATAACTTCTGGTGTCTTTGTTATTTCCTTTTCCGCATTATATTGTTTATGTGGGAGGCAGATTTGGTTTAAAGTCTTCAATTGAGTTGAAGCAACTCTCAGTTGGTGTGACGTCATCTAAGGGAATCAATTGCGTGGAGTCCTACTGGGATTCAAGGGGTGTAAAGAGCGCGACTATACCTGAATCAGTGCGAGACTGAGTTTGGGCTCACCTACATTCCAGACCGAAGTTAATTGGTAGTAGGCTAGTGTTTGTAGGGGCTTAATACAATTTAGTGTTCCATCTGGACTAGGTACTAGGGTTTTTATGCATTTGTGGTTTCCTCTTTAACAAAATTTCTAGTGTTTGTGTTATTTCTTTTACCGCATTATATTGTTTATCTTTATAATTGAAATATCACAGCTTGTGCGTTGATCAATCACAGTAGATACATCCTACCTAGTTTGTTGGATAAGACTTAATTGATCCTTGGATATTGGTCTTTGGTACCGTCCAAGAACTCTCTTTGTAATTAGGTTCACTGATTCAATTCTATAAATGTTATAATAACAAGAGATAGAGATAGAGATATAACTCTATACACTTCCTTGATTGAGTTTTAACTATCAGAGTTGTGTTGAGTTTGTCCATACAGATTGCCTATGAAAAAGTTGATGGTGTATTTTGGTACCCCCAGTGTTTTCACCTGCAATATATTTACAAAGTGTAATCGTGGGAAGATCAACATTAAAATTCTAAAAATAGTTTGAAAACGCAGGGGATACCAAATACACCCAGCTTTTTCGTTCGGCAACCTTTATAGGAAAAACTTATTACAATAGCAAGTATACCAACTTAATGATCCTTGAAAAAAATGTATATAGAGTTTATATCTCAACCTTAGTATGTGTATAGACACAGAGTCCGTGAACCTGATTGTTAAGCAGAGTACTTGGAGGATATCAAAAATCAATTTCCAAGATCAACCTAGTCGTATCCAAATAATCCAATCGGAATTCTGCCAAGTAATTAAACTTGCTATCTAGTTAGATTGAATACGTACAAACCTGTGCAAATCCAATTATAAAGATAAACAGTATAATGCGAAAAAGAAAAACAAAAGACACCAGAAATTTGGTTAACTAGGAAACCGCAATAGAAGAAAAACCCCGGGACTTCGTCCAAATTTGAATACCACACTATATTAAGCCGCTATAGACACTAGCCTACTATCAGACTTCAGACTGGAATGTAGTTGAGACCGAATTCACCCTCCAAGCGGTTCAGTTACGATCATGCTCCTTACATCTATTGAACCTCGCAAGGTTATACACACTTGATTCCCTTAGCTGATGTCCTTTACAGCCTAAGAGTCGCTTCAACCGCAGTGAAGACTTTTGATACCAATCTACCTCTAACAGATAAGCCTATTTGATTTCCGCTTAGATCAAATATCAAGGTGTGAAAATATGTTTATAATAGACAAGCTAGCAAACCTCACAAATCCGGATCTTACAATTCCCGAAGAGCATCCTATATTCTTAACCACCTCTCAAGAACAATCTTCAAAAGATCAACTAACATCATATTTCAAATATTTATCTTGAGGAATCACAAAGTTCGAGCCGAATAGAACTTTATGATTTCTATCTATCTTGCCTGAAAGAGATTAGGAGAACCTCGATAACATAAAGAAAGATCAGGATTCACGAACTATCAAGGTAAAAATAGTCGAACCTGGATTCACGAATTCCCAAAGCGAAGTATTTTATTCGTAGACCTAATTATGTTTCTCAGAGGAAACATACGTCAATATAAGACGACTCTAGAATCAACTAGGACACAAAGTGTCAGGGATTGATTTTCCCAGTTGAAATAGCATCTTTATTTATAGTTTTTCAAGACCAGGGGTTGCTTAGAATTCAAGCTAAGATAACTTGAGAATGTAGCAAAATCTATTCTTAAAAAATACAATAGAAGAATATACACTTAGGTCTGGTTACTGAACAATGTATAATTACCATTCGGTTTGGCAAGTTAGCGAACGAACTAAAAGCAATTTGATGTTCATTCAAACACTTAAAAGTTTATTCATGATGCACACACATAAGTGTTTAAGTGATCAATGAAGTCTTAGAAGTTTTTTAGAGATTTCTAGTAATGTTAAACATATTATGAAAATAAGTCTTTCAGCATTTACTAAAATATAAACCAGGGATAGTTGGTAGCACGGTTTGCCAACCGCATAGCTTGTTCACGAGTCAGGGTGCAACAGTTTGTGAACCGGTTTCACCAACCCTATAAGACTACCGAACTCAGTTGACAACGGTTCGTGAACCGGGTTTGCCAACTACTATCATATTAATTATTTCAACTTTGAAAATCCAGTTCATCACGGTTCGGCAACCGGGTTCGTAAACTGTTCCCAACTAACTTGCGGTTTGCGAACTGGTTCGCCAACCTTCCTGTATTTCTGAAACTCGGATATCTATGGTTCGCAAACTGGTTTTCCAGCCAACCCTAAATTGGAATATCAGTAAGTTCAATATTTCTCTCTTATGATGTTTGGACCTTTCCCAAGTGATAAGATCATTTGCATGGGCCATTTTCAATTGATCCACAAATTAATTCATAGAACTAATATTTTTAAGGACTGTTGAACATCTTTGCTTAGAATCATGTTTCGAGATTTTTTACAAGACAAGCTTGACTCAAAACTTCTTCTTTTTAAATCTACTAGAAGTCATACGACATAGTCTCAATAGATAAAATGGTGAAATGGTGAGTAAAAAAGAATGGTTCAGTCTTCACATACCTGATACAGAAGTTCTCCAAAGGTCTTCGTCGATCTTCAGTCTTCAATATTGATGTCTGATAGTCAACTACAAATTCTAACCAAGTCCAAGACTTGACTTAGTAGACTAGAAATCAAGATATAGTTTTGATCATCTAGCATTGAAAACAAGCTTGAGATAGAAAAACTTGTGGGTTCAACCGACCAATGCTGTAACAATCTGTGATAAACTATTCAATATATATGGATACAAAAATAAATAAACTTTTAAGCTTAATCCACTATGCTTGATTTCCTTGGTTCTTCAATACACGTCTTGAATCCTTCGTACTTCACGTTCTTCTAATGTTCTTCATGTGTTCGTTCAACACTTTGCTGTTGAAGATCCGTAGCGATAATAACTTCTAAGAAAACTCAAAAATATCTAATGATAGAATGAGGTAATCACTCTACTCATTGGTTGTTATACAAAAACATAGTATTGTTACCTTCCTCAAAATTCAATTGCACCACAATTTTGAAGCAATACTACGGTGATATGTTCTCCCCCTTAGTCAATACATATTACTTTTGCAAAATAGGTAAAACCTAGATAATAATTCACTCCCCCTTACATGATGCTCCGTAAAGTCATATGTAATGTAGTAAGATACTACTTAATAATTCTCCCCCTTTTTGTCAACAAAATTGGCAAAGGTGAAAAATTGGGATAATCATGAAGTTAATCAAAAGAGTTTCAAGACTAGAGAAAACATACCAACCTTTAGTTTAGACGATTTCAACCAAGAAATCTCGGTTTGCGTCAAGGAGATATAAGGCGCAAGCATTTCATACAATTCCACATCCGCATTCCCCACAAAGATATTAATATTAAGCACAAGTTCAAAAGAACTCTCCCCCATTAAATATCATTCCCGAAAGAACAACATGAGTGACCTTACTTTAGTCACAAGAGAAGGATTTTCTTGGAATTTTTCGTCAGTTACGAACAAAATAAATTTGTATCCAATATTTTTCTCTCTTCTCGCCAGTTACGAACAAAAAAGTTAAAAATAACGATCTTATGGCATGATTGGATAACCAAATAGAAGTAACTTTTTGACTTCTGAAAGTCAAAAGGTCGAAAGTTAGTATGGACGTGTCTTTTTAAATCAACTTTTAGACGTAAAGAAGTGGCTTCTAAATGAAGCAAAAATTCTTGACTTCTTGCTTCTGTTAGAAGTAGCTTCTTGCTTCTCTCGATCTTTGTGTAATAAAAAACATTTTTTTACACTTCATCTTCCTCCCGAACCGTGATCTGGAACTGTAAATTTCTTTGTATGGTGGTGGTCTTAGGTGATGATGACACATCGATCTAGAAATTTCTTTACTTGTTGATTGTGACTGTAATACCATAAATTTGATGTCTATCAGACTATCACTTTGCTTTTCAAATTAATTGAAGGAAATGTTCCAAATTGATAAGTGCTTTATTTACATGTGTTAAATGTCAATTCCATACTCGTTTTAGCTATGTTTATTGCATATTACCTTATATTATGATTGTTTTCTAATTTATGTCTTTTATTAGATGAATCATCCAAAATAAGTGGAAATAGCTACAAAAGTGAAGTCAAAAGTGAAGAAGGGCCAAAGACACAGTGGAACTCGTTCAAATGGAGGATTTCTAGTCATCATTTTGTAGAGGACATGAAGATGAAGTCAATGGCGAAAGAACAAAGTCATTCTGAGTTCGTACGAAGAAGTTATGAGCAAAACAAAGACTTGGAAGACTAGAAGGGGCAAACGGTATTTCATTGGACTAGTGCTATCGGCACCTCCTTGTAAGTTAAGGGGCAGTCATCCTGTTAAGGGGTGGACTGTTTCAAAGGAACTACTAAAGGCAGTCAAGTCAATTACTAAGGGGATGCCACTGATTTAAATAGTGTTAACGACACCAGCCATTTTACTAGGGGCACCTTGGTCTTCTTCCCTAACTCAACAGAACAATTGACGGAGGTTTGGTTTCCGGGAACCATTGTTGCTGACGATGGAGTTTGGAGATTAACAGGGAAATGGTGATCGATGGAGTTGATCAGAGACTAAAGGAGCTGGGTTCGGAGATCGAGAAGTTCATTGGTTTGCTGTTGTTATTAAATGAGATGGGTCGATGTCTGATTCTCGAGTTGGCTGTGATGATAAACTTGAGGTTGCTGTTGCTGCCAACCACGGCACTTGAGCTCGAAACAGAACGCTGTCTTGATGGAGAATCTCGTGGTGATCGAGATGAAACAGAAAGGATGGGGCTTGTGCCGTGATGATTTCGATGCTTCTGGGAATGAGTTGATGAAGCTGTGATTGTTTGTGGTGGTTACGATGAAACTGCAGAGATAAAGAACTCAGGGAAGAAGGATCTGACATGGGACTGTTTTATGCCGAGAGTTCAAGGCATGGTTGTTGATGCCATTGTTGTTGACCGTGATGTTGGCAGGGAACGGGAAGAAGAGAGTTCGAGTCCTAGCTGGGTCTGCTACTGACGTTCGTGGCAGTGACGATGAAGAATGGTGACAGGCCCGAGATATTATCAGTGATGATCTGAGATGAAGCTGCAGTTTTGTGTTTGAATGGAGAGTTACTGACGGTGGAGGCTGGTTAATGAAGAAGAGCTCGAGAAACCAGGGATCAAGTCTTGCCGAGTTAACCCTGGCTCTTGTGGCTGTGTATGAGGCGTGTAGGAAGATGCTAGGAGATGTTTTCGACACCGTCAAGGAAAATAGGATTTGGTTCAGAACCAGTACTTGGCCGAGAGTTCAGTCGATGGAGAGAGTTTAAGAAAAACAAGGAACATGGATGGAGAGTTTATTTTTAGGAGTTGTTGTCTTACGCGGTGAATAGTGGCGATTTGCTGTATTCCCGTACAACGAGTTGAATGCATAGCTAGTATCAGACCAATCAGAAAAAGAAACGTCAGCCTATAGAGTTTCTATTGAGTTACAGACCAATCAGAAGCTCTGCTTACACAACTACAATGTTCCTTATCACACCGAAACAGAAGCACTTGTTTTCCAAAAGTTCAAAACTCTGCTGACCGACTTGTTGTGCTTATAAAATAAGGAAATGTCGCACACGTTAGGTTTTGTACGCAAGCCTATTTAAAGGCCAAATAGCCGAGCAGAGAAGATACAACTTTTGAGAGAGAAAAAAATACAGAGAAAAGGAGGAGAGGAAAGGTTTTATTCCAAGTTATTTTTTTCTTTTTATTTCATATATTTTTCATGGGTTTTAGTAAATCCATGTATAGCTAGTTTTCACTGATTAAGGATGATTTCAAAGTCCTGAGTAATGGAATTCTAATTCTTTTTACTAGTTTATTTTAAGTTGATTTTTCTTGTCGATTATCTCTATTAATTTTAGTGTCTAAGATTACTATTGGGTTATTCAATTGGCCATTTGAATTAACCTGATAGTAATTCTTCTACTAGTATTGGGGTTGGTGATACGTGTAATTGTCACTCAATTCTTTACACAAGTAGTACATCGCAAAAGCTGACAGAGGGATTCTGTTAAGCAATTGTGTATAGAGATGACACTAGTAAGCAGGCCGAGCTTATGCGTTTGATGCTAGGATCAACCTAATTAACAAAACGTAAAGCATCCGACTAATTTACATCCTGAGTGCGCTACTTCTTGGTGGGTTAGTTGGATATAATATGGTAGTCGAGCGCTTCCGTATCCAATGGCAACAGGAATTCCGTGGATAGCAGAGCTTATTGCTATTCTATGGTTGGTGACAATAGAAATTTTACAAGAAATAAACAAGTACTTTTATTAAGTTTCTGTTTAGTGGCGGCGAATGATTCCTTAATCATCTTTGCTTTCTTATTATCTTTTTATTTTACTTTCATCAAACAACCCTCTTATCTTTTATTATTTTGCTGAACTAAATAACCTATCAATTACAGAGATCTATGTGGGAACGATCTCTTACTACCGCTAGATTACCAGTTAATTAGTGGGAAATATATTGAGTAATTTGTTGCACTTACGACACGCATCACAAATATATTTACCGGCAAATTGACAAGCATAAGGAACTGTATAAGCAATTAGTGATATGATTTAGGATAATTGAACCAATTAATTTATGCTAGACAGATCACAAATCTTGATGGCGTTGATTTTTTGTTTTTATCACAAAATTGTTATTCCAAATAAGATCAAATCGGGAGCAGTTTTGCAGACATAAAAATGAAGACGAGATCGAAGGGTAGAGGTGCTGTTTTATTCAAGGAACTAGAGACGCAGGTGATGATTGGACGGCTGAAATCAATTGCAACTGGTGGTGTTTGCTAATATCTACAGTGGAGCCTATTTACAAAAATCTGATAAGAACCTTATCAGTACATCGTAACAATGAAAATTTGTAGGAAATTTCTTCCCATAATTCATATTTCTCATTGCTATGATTTGTATAGCCTTCGATTCGTCCCTCATCAAAGATTTTTATGCAATCCTATTAGTCTTTTTATTTGTTATTAGAAGGTTACAGACAACAAGAATCAAATGAATTCTTTCAATTTTGGCGAATAATTTTTCTTGATTTGTAAAACAACCGAAATCTGCCGGGGACAACCAAAACTTTCTGCTGCCCGGGAAGAATAAAAATTGTTTACTATTTGTTACATTGTGAAGTTTCCAAACAAAGCTTTTCAACTTATTTGCATCTCAGAAGTCCAATAGCAGAAGTTACTTCTCCTTCTGCATCCAAACAGGCTATTAATGTTAGAGGCATTAAGACACCAAATTTTTCGTCAGAAAAATCTTCAACACAAACTATTCTCTACACCAGTTACCAACAGAATAATTAGTGCGATATGACTCAACATAAGAATTATAACTTATATATCTAGCCATGTACGAACGTAGAGATTAAAATTCACCACTTATTCCCTGGTGGCGAAACAATCAAGGAAGTAAGTCGATTCCTAAAGAACATCTTACGGAATCCTGTAGAAGTTTATTCACAAAAGTGTAATCGTGGAGAGATCAAAACTGCAATTCTCAAAATAGTTTACTCCTGTTTTACAAGAGTGAAAGAGCTTAACCTATGAGAAAATATGAGATATATGTTCTAATCACTAAAAAATGAAAACAAAGAACAAATCTCACAAAATAAGCATTACAAATATATAATCCATGAAGATTAGGTATTGCGAGTCATCTTCCAAAATAAAATTTAATTAATAAACTTTAAACATGCAAGATGATAATATTTTGAATAGCTAATGTAACACATAAAAACTACTCCAAAAACTAATGTTCCTCCTTAAATAATAAGAAAAATATTCCAACAAGGAGTTGACTAGTAAAACGAAAAACAGATGAGAAAAGCATCTTGATATAGTCTTTCACCAGATCTTTCAGATAAGCAAGATCTCCTGAAGTCTCCACTAGATCTGATTTCAGAAGATCAATATTCTTCTTAGCAGCAGCAAGCTGATCAAATACCGCTACGAAATCTCTTATCAGGTTCCCAACTAAGTTAACAGACATCTGAACAGGTTTAGAATCTCCATGTTCGTGAGCAAAGTAGCAAGATATGGTGAAGGGATAATCATGAAACCAAATAACTTCTCCAGCAACATCTTTTCGACTCTCTTTTCCTTCTTCTTTTGCACAATCTTTAATGCCAGAAGCATCCATGTCTTATGAAATAAAGAGACAAAATTGTACACTAAATATGACTTTGAGAGAAATCTCAAGACATATATATATAAGGAGTGTCCTTTTATAAAACAAGTTATTGATCAACAAAAGGAATCAAAACTATTAGAGCATTGCTCGGTCGAACTCACAAGTGTTGCTATATCAAGCTTGTTATCAAATTTAGTTGATCAAAACTATATCTTGATTTCTAGTCTACATTTAGTCAAGTCTCGGATTAGGATAGAAGTGTGTAGTTAAGTACCAGACATCACTGCGATCTAGCGTTTGAAGTCGAAGATCAACCGAAACTTTTGGAGAACTTCATCAACAAAAGGTAAGTGAAGACTGAACCACATATTACTCAAGTTGTCACCTTTCTATCTATAAGACACTGTCGCATGACTAAATAGGACATTACATGCATAACAGAAATTTCGAGTCAAGTTTATCTTGTTAATCGTTCTCAAAATATGTTGACTAAGCTTAAAAATATTTGTTCATACTTGATGAATTTGGTTAAGAACAATTTATTGTTTATGACCTAAATTATGATTCAAGATTTAATCATTTGAAAATAGCCTGGAACAGTGATATGTGTCATTGACGTTATTCGGAAATGTTTCTAATTGATCATTAGAGAGATACAGAACTACTGTAATTTTGGATACAGGACAGTATGCATACCAGCTTACATACTGGCAAAACTGTTATAGGTCCGGAGCCGCAGTACATGTACCCAGTACACGTATCAGCGTAGCTATAGTTCGGCAACGACTTTCTGGTACACATACCCAGTATGCAAATCCAAAAAGTTATGTGACTCGTAAACTTGGGATGGTACACATACCCGGTATACAAACCTGAAAAGTTCAGTGACTTGTGAACTCAGGTTGGTACGCATACCCAGTATGCAAACCGAAAAAGTTCTGTGAACTCCTGAACTCTTTTTTGTCTTAAGGGTATCCAAACCCGTTACACGTTGATGTAATTTCAACTTTGTTGTAGTAAAAGGTTCGTTGAGACTTGTGAAGATTCGAGTTTTTAAATTTAATAAAAATTATATACAAAAATATTAAACAATGGGCGAGAGGTACTGGAACTAAGGATTCGGCCAATCTCCATAACATAAGGTAAACATGGACTCTATTTTTGCCAAGGTAGATTCTCAAAACATTGACTGTAAATGTTAAGCATGGGACATCAAATCACCTAAGCTAAGCATGAC
>JAJJMB010009125.1:10997665-11087648 GCA_023531105.1 Papaver atlanticum | reverse complement strand
CTCTGTTTTGCTCCATGCGATGATTACAGCCAATTCTAATCCAAACAGACACCCATAACAGCTTTATATGGTCATATCACGTCTACCCATTAAGTTTCAGGGATTGAATCTCACTAAATCACGTCCAAAAATCGATCGAAAATCTGACAGAGAAATAAGTTTATTTTCCCGCCAAGAATATTCTTTTGAATTTGAGAAGAACATGTCCTCCCCCTAATCCTGCACGGGTGTCCCTTTAGCACTTGTCTTATGGGGTGCAAATAGTAATTTTTTGGCGTAGATAGTAATTTTTCTGGGGTTCCTCCGACACATTTTTGGGGTGCTTCCGGTGCATTTCTGGGGTTCCTTTATTACTCTATCCTTGGGTGTAAAACACCACTTTTCGAGCCAATTTTGCCGCAAGAGCTTATTTATCTAAAAATACCTACAAAGACATAAACTAACAAAATAAATACAAAATCGAACACTAACAATATATACAATTGAGACATATTAGACACAATAATGCGTCTAACAACCACACCCAATATTTCGTTTAGGCAATCTGTATGGACAAACTCCAATTTAATTCCAAGAGAATCAACTAGACAGTCAGACTCAATCAATGGAAATATATCCAAGAGTTGTATCTCTGTTTCACAATGTAATCAGCAAATCAAACAAATAGAAATCCGCGAGCCTGATTATTATATTAAACAACTTGAACGGTACCAAAGACCAATGTTCAAGTGTTAATCAATTTTTATTAACAACCAAAGGTTGGATTATCTAATTGATTGAACTATGCACAACCTGTGATATTTCAATTATATAAACAAATATAATGCGGAAAAGAAATAACACAGACACCAGAAATTTTGTTAACGAGGAAACCGCAAATACAGAAAAATATCACACTGATCAAGGTACAGTCGCGTTCCTTACGCCTCTTAATCCTAGCAGGACTCTACGCACTTGATTCTCTTAGCTGATCTCACTCACAACTAAGAGTTGCTACGACCCAAAGTCGAAGACTTGATAAACCAATCTGTCTCACACAGAAAAGTCTTTTGAATAGATAAATTTGTCTCCCACAGAAATACCTATGAGTTTTGTTCCGTCTTTTGATAAATCAAGATGAACAGGAACCAATTGATACATCGGACTTATATTCCCGAAGAACAACCTAGTAATATCAATCACCTCACAATAATCTTTATCGTATGGTAGCGAAACAAGATATTGTGGAAACAAAAACCATGAGACGAAGATATTTGTGACTACTTTTTATCTTGCCTATTGGAGATTAAATCTCGAGCAAATCTTAGAGAATATAGTACTCAAATACGATAGAATAAAGCAAGATCAGAACACGTAACTACTGAGAAAATAGTTGGGTCTGGCTTCACAATCCCAATGAAGTCTTTAATTCGTTAACTTATAATGGTTTTAGAAAAACCTAGGTTAAAGGAGAATCGACTCTAGTCTCAACTAGTATCACACATGAGGTGTGGGGATTAGGTTTCCCAGTTGCTAGAGTTCTCCCTTATATAGTCTTCAAATCAGGGTTTGCAATCAATGTAACCTTGGTAACAAAGCATTCAATATTCACTGTTAGATTAAAACCTGATTAGACTCAAGCTAATATCTTTCAACCGTTAGATCAAACTTAGCTTGTTACACACAAATGAAAAGTGACTTCATTTAGATATGGGTAACCGTACCTAAACGTGTACACCTTGTTGGCTCAACAATAGGTAACCGAAGTTATTCATATGAACACTTTCATATCAACCTTGTTCATCTTAACACAACTAGTTCAAATGACTCAAATAAAACTAGTTCTAGAGTTGTTCAATTGTTTATATTCTCATAGAAGTATACAAGACACAATTGAAGCAAAATCGATTTTGATTCACTCGAATCAATTCATGAACATTATAGCCACGGTTTGCAAAAGATTGCATTCCTTATTATATAAATTTATTAGTTCATGAACAAACCGATTTTAGAACATAACCTACTCAAGTATGCAAATGGGTATGCATACCTAAGTGGACGGACTCAGTTTGGGTTCGCCAGTATGCGAACGGGTACGCATACCTCCAAACTCAGTTGAATTCTCGGACTTGAACTTACGTCGGTACGCATACCGGTATGCATACTAAGTTCTCGGACTTTCAACTAACCAACCAGTACGCATACAGGTATGCATACTATGGTTCCCGTACTTGGAATAACTTGCAACAGTTAGCATACAAGTAAGCATATTGTGTTATATCCAATCATGGTTAATTGTTCTAAACTCGCATTTCAATCATTGAAAGATTCTTAGAAGACGACAATAGCTGTCTCACACAAACTATTACCTTCAAAGCAATTTTCAAGTGATCGATAGATCAATATGAAACATTATGAGTCTACATCAAATGACTGTCTCACACAAATCATGTAAGATGTTACCAGGCGATTTTCAGATGATCATCTTTTGACTTTCGTTAAGAATATAAGATGAACTTGGTTAAAGCGAAAGCTTACCAGCACATATTTCGAGAAATATGTAAGCGAGTTAAACTCAGCTCGAAATATTAAATGTGTATAATCGAAGTCTATATAGCGATACGACTTTTGTCTCAAATAGGAGATAGAGTAGATAGACTTTTGAGTGATAGATGAGTTCAAGTCTCCGCATACCTTTTGTTGATGAAGTTCCACAAGATCCCCTTAGTAGTTCTTCATCCTCAATCGATGAACGCCGTGAATTCTAAAGCTTAACTACACTTTTTATCCTAATCCGAGACTTAGCTATAAGTAGACTAGAAATCAAGACTTATAGTTTTGATAACTAAACTTGACAAACAAGCTTGAGATATAAACGCTTGCGAGTTCGACCGAGCAGTGCTCTAACAAAAATAATTCACGAACCGGATGTAGGTACACGTACTTACCCTATCAAATATTTTCAAATGCATAAGAATTATTTCTATGAGATAATCGGCATTTGAACAACTCTTTAAAAACATTATCTAGACATATTTGATCACATTAAAACCTATAGCTGTGACTCAAGATTAAAGTCTTAAAGTGTTATATGAAAATGGTTAAGCTTATGGTTCATTTGGCTAGTTTCGACTAACCTTTCATGAACAAGTCATTGTACATGGTTCGGTTACGGTTTACCCTAACCAGAGTGTATATTCTGTTATGTAAATCTCAAGTCAAGTTTTTCATCTAACGATGATTATTGATTGCTTGATTCCAAAACTACCTTAGCTTAAAATCTAAAGCAATCTTGACCTTGAAAGATTATATAAGGAGAACCCCAAATAACTGGGATCTTTGAATCCCTAACACTATTCTGGTATGTCCTTGTTATAAACTAGAGTCGTCCTCTCCTTACCTTTTTAGGTTTAGCGACTAAAAAGACTTCACCTTGGGATTCGTGAAGCCAGGTCTAACTATTTTTATATTGATAGTTCGTGTATCCTGATCTTGCTACTTTTTGTTGAGCCATTTGCTCCAACAGGAGAGATAGATAGAAATCACAAAGTTTTTTCGTCTCAAACTTTGTGATTCCACAGGTATATTCCTCGAGAACGATTCTTTGTTTAAATCAGAGTAGGAATTACTTGTGAGGTGAATAATAATCTAGGATGCTCTTCGGGAGTCGTAAGTACCTGATTTTGAGGTTTGCTAGACTTTGTCTATTGCAATCGATTTCCTATCTCACCTTGATCTTTGATCAGAACGGAAATCACATATAGGCTTATCTGTGGGAGGCAGATTGGTTTAAAGTCTTCAATTGAGTTGAAGCAACTCTTAGTATGTAAATGACGTCAGCTAATGGAATCAATTGCGCGGAGTCTTGCGAGATTCAAGAGGCGTAAGGAATGCGACTGTAACTAAATCATTGTGATGGTTTATTCGGTCTCAACTACATTCCAGTCTGAAGTTTTGATATTATGCTAGTGTTTGTATCGGCTTAATACATTTTGGTGTTCAAATCTGGACAAGGTCTCGGGGTTTTTCTGCAATTGTGGTTTCCTTGTTAACAAAATTTCTGGTGTCTGTGTTATTTCTTTTTCCGCATGATATTGTTTATCTTTATAATTGAAATATCACAGGTTGTACGTAAATCAATCAAAGTTGATATATATCCATCCTTTTTTGTTGGATACGACTTGATTGATCTTGGATATTGATCTTTGGAATCGACCAAGAACTCTCACGGTATAATCAGGTTCACGAATTTGTTCCGAATACATATTGACTGTGAGAGTAAGAGATATAAACTCTACTTATAATTCCTGATTGAGATTTATTAAGTTGTAACTCTCGAAATCGTAATTGAGTTTAGTCCATACAGGTTGCCTATGAAAAAGTTGGTGGTGTGTTTTGGTACCCCCCGCATTTTCACAAAAAAATATATTATTGGTTCCGTAACCAGAAACTTATATAGCAAGACAAGTTAACATACCCGGACCCACAAGCCATGGTTCATGACCGGGTGGTGTGAACTAAGAAATACCATCAATCAAGAGAGGTTTGTTAAGTGGAAACACATAGAAGATTTCATCAGTTTTTCTGTCCAATAGGAATTAAACTGTATATTCAATGGTTTATTAATTATATACTCCCTCCGTCCCGCAATAGGTGACCTAGTTTAAGTTTGCACAATTCGTAAGGCAAGGAGGAGAGAGAAGTATTTTTTTTTTAAATTATATCCTTAAGAATAATAATTAGTACTTTAAAACACCCATATAACGAATATAAACATGGTATCAAATTATATATATTTTTTACACTAACAATTAGAAGGGTAGTTTTAGAATATCCCCTTGTTAATGATATAAGTCACCTATTAGTGGGACCAAATTTGAAAATGAATAGGTCATCTATTGGGGGAGGGGGGAATATTATGTTTGTCTCACCATACTTTAACCCTATATTTTTACAAAATAATTGTCTCTATAGCCGCCTAACCAAGATTAGGATATTGGTATCCTAGTTATTTCGGAGAATACCGTAACCTTACTTTTTATCTTCCTAAAATTAAGGAAGATTTAGTAATTCTTATCCAAGATTAGGATTAGGATTAGGAAGAGAGGAAGAAATTTCAACTGTATTTTCTAGATTACCTAACCTAGGAAAGAGATTTAATGAGTTAGGAAAGTTGTCTGAATGTAGACCGAGACGATACGCAAAATACGATATATATACGAATATTCTGATTGTATCGGTCGTCGTATCGGTCGGTAAAATCAGTAAGGATATAAATGTAATTATTAACAAATAAAATATTTTGTTTTCTTGTTCCCCAAAAAAATTCTTTGTTTAGGGTATTTGAGTTACCAAATGAAACTAGTTTAGTTGATGTTTTTATACTGAAAATACCTTACTTTAAAACTTTTGAGTAACATGTTCTATCAGGAAGCAACTTGGGTCTCCAAAACCTTTGTATTTTTGTAATCTGACACCCTTTTCTGCAAAAGTCGAGACACAACTACCATTAAACTATAATATAAGAAGGTCAATTGTGTATCCCCGTATATATCCAATCTGATGTTTTTATAGGTGTATCGTACTTCGCCGATACGGGTCTAGTACACAACATTAACTACTTTGGTAGATACCTTGGGAAACAAGCTTTTATATTTTTGGTGAGTTTAGAGTTTGTTTAGAAGAAGTTATCTATATAAGGAGCTCTAAAAAATAAATTAGAAGACTTTTTCTGATTAATTAAAAATATTTGTTTTCGTTAAACATGTTGAGTTTTATTGATTATGAGTTTTATGCACAGTTAGTTTCATACATAAGTCTGAACACTAGTTCTGTATCAATGTTCATAGTCGGCATTCCAAGGAATACTCTGAGGTCTGGACAAACTATGTCTGTGGCTTCCGCGAGGGTAGATACTCTCATATGGACTTCTGACAGAAAAAGGAAAGTTTTAAACCAAGAATGTTGGGAAATTTTAGGCTTATTTACAGCGATGCTGCTAATTATGTTCCTCTAGAAGTTTGGAAGAATTTGTGGAGCTTCAGAGTACCACATAACGTGAATTTGTTGATTTTGGAGTGTTTAAAAAACATTTTTCCCATTAGAGATAAATTGGATAGGTATAAAAATGGTATTGATTGTCATTTTAGTCTGTGTAATTCTTCTAAAGAAAGTACGTAAAATCTGTAATTGAGTTGTAATTGTTAGAGTACTACTCAGTCGAACTCGCATGCGTTGCTATCTCAAGCATGTTTGTCAATGTCAGTGATCAAAACTATAAGTATTGATTTCTAGTCTACTTATAGATATCTCGAACTAGGACATAGATTGTGTAGTTGAGCCTTAGACTTCACGACGTTCATCATTTAAAGACGAAGAACTACTAAGGAGAGCTTGTGGAACTTCATCAACAAAAGCTATGTGGAGACTGAAACTCATATATCACTTGGAAAGTCTATTTCTACTTTATCTCCTATATTAAGACGTAAGTCGTATTACAATATAGTTTTCTATTATACACATTTGAGATTTCGAGCTGAGTTTAACTCGCTTACATATTTCTCGGAATATGTGTTGGCAAGCTTTCGCTTCGACCAAGTTCATCTTATATTTTTGACGCAAGTCAAAAGATGATCATGTGAAAATTGCCGACTAACATCTTACATGGTTTGTGTGATACAATCATTTGGTGTAGACTTGGAATGTTTCGTTATGATTATTTCAATAACTTGAAAATTGCTTTGATGCTAATAGTGTGTGAAAACAGCTATAGTCATCCTCTAAGAAAGTTTCAATGATTGAAATAAGAGTTTAAAACACTTAACCATTATTGGATATGACATGTTGTGTATTCTTGCACATATGTAATCCATGACCGGGAACCATAGTATGCGTACCCGTACGCGTACCTGTTGGCTTGAGTAATCCGGGAACCTAAGTATGCGCACCCGTTCGCGTACTAGCGTAAGGTTCAAGTCCGAATATTTATGCTGGGATTGGAAGTACGCGTACCCGTTTGCGTACTGGTGAAACCCAATCTTGGTCCGAGTATTTCAAGTATGCGTACCCGTTTGCATACTTGAAGGTTAGAGTTCTAAAATCGGTTGTGTACATGAACTTAAACATTTATAAAATAAGGAATGCAATCTTTGCAAACCGTGGCTATAATGTTCATGAATTGATTCGAGTGAATCAAACCGATTTTCCTTCAATTGTGTTCTTGTATACTTCTATGAGAATATAGCAATTGAACAACTCTTTAACTAGTTTCATTTGAGTCTTTTGAACTAGTTATGGTTAAGATAAACAAGGTTGATATGAGAGTGATCATATGGCTAACCTCGGTTAACTATTGTTGAGTCAACATGGTGTACACGTTTAGGTACGGTTACATAAACCTAAATGAGGGTACATTTCATTTGTGTGTAACAAGCTATGTTCGATCTAACGGTTGAAAGATATTATCTTGGTTGAATCAGGTTTTTCATCTAACGGTGAATATTGAATGCTTTGTTACCAAGGTAACTTAGATTGCAAACCCTGATTTGAAAACTATATAAAGGAGAACTCTAGCAACTGGGAAACCTAATCCCCACACTTCTGTGTGTTACTAGTTGCATAAACTAGAGTCGATTCTCCTTTAACCTTAGGTTTCTCACGAGACCCTGTAGGTTAACGACTTGAAGACTTCATTGGGATTGTGAAGCCAGACCCAACTATTTTCTCTGTAGTTGCGTGATCTGATCTTGTTGTTTCTATCGTGTTAAGTATAATTATAAGAATTGGCTCGAGATTTATATCTCCGATAGGCAAGATAGAAAAGTAATCACAAACACCTTTGTCTCATCGTTTGTGATTCCACAATATATTGTTTCGTTAATCGATTAAGATTATTGTGAGGTGATTGATAATACTAGGCTGTTCTTCGGGAATATAAGACCAGTTTATCAATTAGTTCCTGTTCACCTTGATTTATCAAAAGAATGAAAAAAAAACTCATAGGTATTTCTGTGGGAGACAGATTTATCTATTCCAATATACTTTTCTGTGTGAGACGGATTTGTTTATCAAGTCTTAGACTTTGGGTCGTAGCAACTCTTGGTTGTGGGTGAGATCAGCTAAGGGAATCAAGTGTGTAGTATCCTGTTGGTATCAGATACATAAGGAACGCAACTGTACCTTGAATCAGTGTGAGATTGATTAGGGTTCAACTACAGTCTAGTCCGAAGTTCATTGGTAGTAGGCTAGTGTCTGTAGCGGCTTAATACAGTGTGGTGTTCAAAGATGGACTAGGTCCCGGGGGTTTTCTGCATTTGCGGTTTTCCTCGTTAACAAAATCATTGTGTCTATGTTATTTCTTTTCTGCATTATATTTTGTTATATAATTAAAATATCACAGGTTGTGTGTTGTATCGATCAATTAGGAAATCCAACCTTTGGTTGTTGATTGAAATTGATTGATCCTTGAACATTGGTCTTTTGTACCGTTCAAGTTACTTCTCTTATATTCAATCGGGCTCGCAAATTTCTATTTGCTGATTGCAGATTGAATTGAGAGATAGAGATATAAACTCTTGTATATACTTTTCTCTAGATTGAGTCCGACTGTCTATTTGATTCTCTAGAAAGTATATTGGAGTAAGTCCTCTCAGATTTCCAAACGAATTGTTGGGTGTGGTTGTTAGACCCCCGAATTTTCAATTGGTATCAGAGCAGGCAAATACATTAAAGACCTTATAAGTCTGTGTTTGTAGCGATCTGATATGGACAGAAGTGTTTTCTCTATAATCGTACCACCAGTCTTCGATGGCTAGAATTACTTATGGTGGAAAATTGTTATGCGTGCCTTTCTTCAAGCACGTGATTTTCAATCATGGGTTTATGTAGTTAATGGCTATGATGCTCCCGTTGTTGCGGTAGGAGATGCGACCGTTCCAAAGGATATTGGTGCATATGACCCTGCTGAGATTTTTGAAGCAAAGCAAAATTTCGACGGTTTGAATGCTATCATTCATGCCATTACCCCAGATCTTCAGCACCATGTGACTACATGCACTCGGTCTAAAGATGCTTGGGATATCTTAGAAACCGTATTTGAAGGAAATACCAGTGAAAAGGAATCCAAGCTTCAAAACCTTAATTATGATTGGGAAAACCTTCATATGGCAGATGAAGATTCATTTGATGAGTTTAATCACAAAGTGTCTGAAATTGTTAATGCATCTTTTCAATTGGGTAAGACTATTCCTGAAAAGGACATTGTGATGAAAATTCTCAGATCGCTGCCATCTAGATACGACTCTAAGAAGCATGCCATCGTTGAGGGAAATAACCTTGATGCTCTCTCCAAAAATATGCTGGTTGGAAAGTTAAAGATATTTGATCATGAGCATACATCCAAATCCGGAAAGGATGTTACTTTCAAAGAAAAAAGGAACACTAAATTACTTGACAAAAGTAAAAGTGTTTGCATCTCTGAAGATGATCTTTCTGAGGCTGATTCATCAGATGAATATCTTGAAAATTCAGTCTCTTTGATCACAAGACAGTTTAGAGATCTTCTATTAAAGAGAAGTAAACGGTTCTCCAGAGATAAACCTAGGTCATCAGTTAAACCTCACAATCGTGCTCCTCCTAAAAACAGGGACGTTAACGAGACTGATGAAGAGGATATGCCACAGTACTTTAAGTGTAAAGTTTTTGGTCATTTTGCAAATGAGTGTCTAAATCGCAGAAAATACACTGGGAACAAAGGTCTTGCTGCAACTCTTGATGAAATGTCTGATCACTATGATTCTAATGAAGACGAAAAATCTAGTGTTGCGCTTCTTTATGAAAATATTGATTTTGATAATTGTAGCGATACATACAACAATCTTGATATTCTTTCAGAAGAGAACTCAACCAATCTGGAAGAAAAAGTTGACCTTTCTGTTGGAAACTCTCTGTCAAATTTTTCAGGTTCCACTATGTGTCTAGCAGCTTGCACATCTTGGGCGTCTGAATCATATTCCAGGTTGACATGCTCATATTGTTCACTCAAAGGTCATGAACTTTCCAAGTGTTTCAAGTACAAACACAAAATGAGGTATGTCAACAAACTTCAACGAAGAGCGAATCGATTAGCAAACAAGCTCAAACTTGTTCAAAAAACCTCTGAGGTATGTAAGGTTTTATCTTCTTCGAAGAAGTTAGTTTCCAAGGATAAGACAAGACCACTAGAGAAGAAAGTATGGTCTAAACATTCTGAGAGACAAGGATCTATGAATTCCTTTCAAAAAGGTTATGGTGGACAGATTATTGTTCACCGCATCACAATTTGATTGTGTTGTTTGGTGCATCTTGTCTCATGTGCCTGATCAAAAGAGACAAGATTTTGCACACCTCAGGCTTTAGGAAAAGAAAACTTCTTTTAATTATTTTTTTATTCTTAGCTTTGCTGTGTTTTGCAAGTTTGGAATTCTTCCATTTCTAATTGATATTGGATAGGACTTCCCTGGTCAATCAATAAAAGAGGGTTATTCTCGACAATTCTACCCTCCTTAGGGTTATGAGTTGTGCGTGTACGAATATGTGTTTAAAGGTTTTGTAACCCTACATTTTTTATTCCTTCTCTGAAACTCTTTTTATCTTAAGACTGCTTGTTGAGTTTAAATTGTGAATTCCTCTCACAAACCCGTACGCATATAGATACTCCAAGCATCATGTCTTCTGATGGAAAAGATGTTAATATGATTGTTAAGCCATCAATCATGAAGGAAAAAGAAAGATATGCGTTACCTCCAACTTTGAAAAGAAAAAGAAGGAATGTGAGGAAGCCAAGAGCTGTTCCTTAAAACTCTCATAAGTTTTCTGGTATTCTTTAAGAGTTGAAGGAAACAAGGAAGGAGATTCAACAAATAAAGTCTTTTGTTATGAGAACTATTGAAACTCAGAAGGCCCTGGTTCGACATCATCAGCCTAGAAGGTTTGTTGGAATTGACTCCTTTCTTAACGAACCATATGTTCCCATGGCTGTTGACGACAAGGAGTTCGGGGACGATAAAGAATTTTTCAGAGGTCTCAATGTCTAGGAAACTTCTTATGAGAATTTTATTCTTGTGTTTTAAGAAGGATAACTAGGGTTTGGAATAGCCATTATTGTGAGTACACATAGCTATGTCCAACGTTTTCATCTTCTATGTTTTTAGATTTATTTATTTAAATTCTAAGTTATTTGGAAGATGATTTTTGCAGTATTAATCTTTATGGTTTCATATATTGCAAATTGTTATGCGATATGTTGTTTACATCCGTGAACCTTGACTGTACCATACTTGTTCAAAAGTTATCTCTATTATGTCGGTATGAAAGTATTGATAAAAGATAGAATGAACTTTTGAATACAAAAGTTAAGCCTTTTATGTCATTATGCAAATATTGATGGAAGAAATGATGAACCTTTGTTTACAAAGATTAAATCTATTAAATGTCATTGTGCAAATAGTGATGAAAAATAGAATGAATCTTTGTTTATTCTACAGTATTTGTCTTTCCCTGATCCACATCTTTGTGCATATACTGTGTTGCTCCGTAAGTTCTCTTATGTTGAGCATGGCCAATTGAATTGGTCATTTTTATGGCTAATTCAATTGTGATTTTTTGGATACAAATTCATGTTCTCATGTGATTTGATTATGTCCAAAGAAATCCCTCTTTTCTCGTAAAACTAAGGTCGCTCTTGTTGTTCTTTCGGGAATGACATTTTATGGGGGAGAGTTCTTTTTGAACTTGTGCTTAATTGCCAAATCTTTGTGGGGAGTGTGGCTGTGGAATATTGTAGGAGTTATCTTATATCTTTATAAACTCCTTGATGAATGCATTTAGCTTCGGCTATATGATTGCATCTAAATAAGTTGGTATGTTATTCTTTTTTGGTCATGAAGTATCTCTATGAAAATTTCATGAGGATCCCACTAGTTTACGTACCTTTGCCAATTTATATTGACAAAAAGGGGGATAATTAATGTGTAGTTTCATACTACAAATACATATGGTTTACGGATCATTATGTAAGGGGGAGTGGTTTTCATGTCGAGATGAAGTATTGACTAAGGGGGAGTGATGCATATCACCATAGTATTGTTGTCAAAGTTGTGATACAATTGAACTTTGATGTTGTGTAATGATACTATGACACTGTATAACAATGATTGAGAGCATTTGTTTTTTCATTGTTATCACTATGGATCTTCAACAACTATGATGCTGAGTGGAACACGTTTAGAAGAATGGAGTACTTGGAAGTGACGAAGATTTCGAGTCGTGTTGAAGATGCCAAGGAGATCAAACATTTGGATGAGAAGCTACAAAGTTTTATTTATTTTGTAATCCATATGTATTGATAGTTTTGTCACTAAAATTGACAAAGGGGGAGATTGTTAGAGCACTGCTCAGTCGAACTCGCATGTGTTGCTATCTCAAGAATGTTTGTCAATGTTAGTGATCAAAACTATAAGTCATGATTTCTAGTCTACTTATAGATGTCTCGGACTAGGACATAGATTGTGTAGTTGAGCCTTAGACTTCACGGCGTTCATCATTTGAAAACGAAGAACTGCTAAGGAGAGCTTGTGGAACTTCATCAGCAAAAGGTATGTGGAGACTGAAACTCATCTATCACTTGGAAAGTATATTTCTAATTTATCTCCTATATTGAGACATAAATCGTATTACGATATAGTTTTCTATTATACACATTTGAGATTTCGAGCTGAGTTTAACTCGCCTACATATTTCTCGGAATATGTGTTGGCAAGCTTTCGCTTCGACCAAGTTCATCTTGTATTTTTGACGCAAGTCAAAAGATGATCATGTAAAAAAATTCCGAGTAACATCTAACATGGTTTATGTGATACAATCATTTGGTGTAGACTTGGAATGTTTCGTTATGATTATTTCAATAACTTGAAAATTGCTTTGATGCTAATAGTGTGTGAAAACGGCTATTGTCATCCTCTAAGAAAGTTTCAATGATTGAAATAAGAGTTTAGAACACTTAACCATTATTGGATATGACATTTTGTGTACTTTTGCACATATGTAATCCATGGCCGGGAACCATGGTATGCGTACCCGTACGCGTACCTATTAGCTTGAGAAATCCGGGATCCTAAGTATGTGCACCCGTTCGCGTACTGGCGTAAGGTTCAAGTCCAAATATTTATGCTAGGATTAGAAGTACGTGTACCCGTTTGCGTACTGGCGAAACCCAATCTTGGTCCGAGTATTTCAAGTATGCGTACCCGTTTGCATACTTCTGTCGTGATTTGGTGACGTCATCTGGTTCGTCATCTTGGATGTATTGTACGCGTTCGTATTCGCTTGACACTAAAGAGATTACTTCGCATACCTATTGAGTTTGCAGTATTTTGCACCCACATTTTGCCTTTTCTCATATCGTTCTTTTGAGGGAAAGAGCGATATGAGAAACCCTAGCTTGTTATTTCGCCGCACCAACTCATCTCTTCGTATTCTTTCCTACCGTCATGTTTCCGTGATTTCGGCTTAACCGTCTACACGTGTTGACTTTTTCCCCTTTTAACCGGTGCGTCTTTATTTAACCGGTAGTCTCTTTCCCATATTTTCCTTATTTATTAACTGTGGTGAGGAGAGATATCTTTTCCTTTCTCTATTTTTCCTTCTTCTCTGTGAAATTTCTTCATCTTCATCCTCTGAAACCCTTATTCTCCGCTTCTTCAGGAATTTTTCTAGTGTTGATCTTGTTTGGGTCTTATGGATTCTCGTCCAAGGTTAGCTTTCTTTATCATCGTTGTTGTCTTGTTTTTCTTTCTTTTAAATTTCCGACCACCATTGTTAATCTGCTACTGTTCTTCAAACTTGTTTTTTTTCTTATTCCCATACTGGTTTTGTTGTAGTAAAAGTTCCTCTTTTGGTAATCTTCGTATTACAGTTTCAAACCCTAATTCTTCTTCGAGCCCTAAAGATGATGAATATCGCAAGAGGATGCCTTCGCATAACAAGGTAGTAAGAAATACTTTCTTCTATTTAAAGTTAAAACAATATTGTTTCCTCTGTTTCTTATCCGCATTGTTCTTCGAAGGGTACTGAGAGCGAAGTTAATTGTGAGAAGAAGAAGGTAAAGAAATTTTGCCGTGCTCCTACAATCAACACTTCCCTTGTCATTCTGGAGCTCACTTATAAACCCCGTCCTCAGTAGCAAGTCTCTTCTAATGATGCTTCCGATACTCCTTTGAAGGACGCAGTTGCCTCTGCTTCTTTGAATGCCTCTGCGCCTCCGAAGGAAGTCATCAATTCTGAGGAAGCCACTTTGACAAAGCTCACCACCACTTTCACTTCCGAAGGTGTGACTGTGCCAATGGAAGATACTACTGTTTCTACTTTTGTGAATATTCCCGCATCAGTGGAAGATACAACCGCTCCTATTTCAAAGGATATCGTTTCTTCTGTGATTACTTCTCCTCCTTCTATGGTCACTTCTTCCTCTTTAGATCCCGCTTCTGCTGACCAAGGCGTCCTTTTACAAGTCAACTATGGGACCGAATCTCTTTTGAGTATCATTAATGTCGCTCATTTGTCCATTGGTGATCTTTCCAAAGTTCCTATCTGCGATGCTCTTGCTAAGTTATTATGTGATTATCCTCCGGATAAGTCAGCTAGGAGCGAAATCTTCTCACAATGGGATCCAAGCGTCAATCTTGCTTTTGATCTTTTGGCGAGCGTTCTTTTACTTGTACTTTTCTACTCATACTTTTTTTACCGCGTCTTTATGCTTGTGTTATTTCTTCCTTAAGAATCTCGTCGCCGCTTAGTCCAACCTAGGGGTTCTCTGAGTCTAGCAGTACCATTCTAGAGCTTTCCCGACAAAATGCTAAGTTAAAGGGGGATCTTCTCGCTGAATCTCTTGTATCCGAGAATATTCGTAAGAAGAATCAAGAGCTCAAAGGTGTGTTTTCTTTTTCCTTATTTAATCGCTTATGAGTTTTATTGCGTTTGTGTCCATATTTTGAATTTTTTCGCACATATGTAAAGACTTAAACCAGAAACGCGTCGCGGAGAGATATAATTATCAACCTTCTGCTGAGGATGCTCGTGCGGATAATGAGAGATTACAGGATCAACTAGATCAATTAACTAATAATTATTCATGCCTCCTTGACCAAATTGATAATTTGAAGAATGAAAACCTTTGTTTATGCGATCAAAATGATTTTCTAGGCTCCCGAGTATCCAACCTTTCTGGATCATTGTACAGTGCTGATTTAAGAAATCAAACTTTATCAGATGAAAATCGAGTCTTTGCCGAAGAGAAGCGATCTTTTGTAAATGAGAAAACAATATTTACACGCCAGTATCTTGTTCTTCAAAAGACTTGCGATGATCAAAAGGAATCCTTTCGCGTTCTAAGAAACCAATACGATGAGGCCATGAAGAAATTAACCTTGGAGAATGAGAAGATCATCCAAATTAAGATAAAAGTGACTGTGAATATGAATAAACTCCGAGAACAACATACACAGTTAAAGGGATCTTATGACATCCTAGTAAAGGAAAATGCCTCTCTTTCTCAAGATAAAAAGAAGATTCGATCTCGTCTTCTCAAGGTTTAATTGGTGATGATTTTGATAAATGTATGGAGGATATGAAAAGTAGTGGTCTCTCTTTATCTCAATATGTCATCTGTCAGAGGGAAGGTAGTCATATTGAGCTGGCTGCCTCAGTTTACTTGTATTTTTTAATTACTTGTATCTTGTAGTTGAGAAATTGTCGCCCTAGTATTAATTAATTGTATTTTTTGCAGCATCTGAGAGGTCATATCAATCTACCATCTCGAAGTTGAGGTCTGATCTAGCTAAAGCTCATGAAGAACGCGAAAGACTTTCCGTAACACTTTCTTCTTCCCGAGATAGAGCGAATATGAGGTGTTTGTATCTTGAAAGATTGATGGATGTTGCCATGGAGAACACTAAGAAAGGTGCCACACAAGAAGTTCACGTCAAGGATCCAGTTCTCGCAGATCGAGTTTGCCTCACTAACTCACTTCCTTTATTAGACGTGGAACCTCTTGATGTAGATAAAGACGAGAAGCTTCCTGAGACTGATAGTGACTATTATTATGAGAGCGGTGATGATGAGGAGACTCTTCTTCAGAAGGATCAACCCGACAAAGATGAAGAAGGTGGTGTTCTTCCTTAGGATCCAATTCCTGAAGCTGGCCCTAATGCAGGGATTGATGTTGAAGTATACGCATCAGAGCAAAATGTGTCTCAGAATGATGCTTAGCTTTTCTTTTTCTTCTTCTTCAATCTTTTGAGCGTTTGGATATACTCTAACTTTGAAAGTGGATTCTATTTATCTGTCTTTGGCTACACGTTAAAGAAGCACACTTCTACTTCTGCTACTTTTATATAAGATTATTTCTCAAAAGGGGAATAATGCCTCCCTTATGTTATTCCCATACTTGCCTCTATTATTCGTCTTTGCAGAAATACTTTTGTCTTCTCATCGTGCGGTTATATTTGTACGTCTTTTAAGCTTTAATTATGTTTTTCCCTTGGTTGTTTCTTTGTGCGTTACTTTCGAATCCCTCCCTTGCAAAATAGTAATCATTATATTTAAAATAATCTTAGGATTTGAAATTGAGGTTTTATTGAGCCTCCCTATCTAGAGGTCTTATCATCCTCCCCTTATCTTTGCCTTAGGTTATTCTTATGCGGCAAAATCGCAGGCAGTCATTACCCTTTCAAGTAATGACCCATTGATCTTTCCTTATCATCTTTCGTATTATTGCCTCTGCAGGATGTATTGATGCGTCAATATGACAAGTCTTATTACTCCCGTGAGTAAAAGTCTCATGATATTGATGTCTTTGACACAATTCAGCTCCCTAATGGAGGGTGTCGTCCCTATATTCCCCCTGACTTCCCCTTCAAGGAAGTTTACCCCTACCGGGTTAGGGTGGGATCTTCCCATCCAGTAATGTCAACAATCAGTTGTGTTCGCGGTCTCTTATTCCTCCGCCGATATGTCTTATGATTACGAGACCGCACCCTAAGTGGGGTTTCTTGAGGACCGAGTGTATCATAGTCATTACTTGCCAAGAGTGGCCAGGTACGCCCCAGGCACTCTTGAATCAATCGTGTACCCCGGCGCCCTGATCGAGTTTCTATACTCCTTAGGAGAAAACTTCTTACCTTAGTCTTTTGACTAAGGCGTCTCTGCTGGATAGGCTTTCATTTCACCCCAAATCTCCATGACTCAAGCTCCAGTGTCGGTGTAGCTTTCACCTGAGTCATGCTAACTAGGTTTTTCCAAATTATGACGCGCGTTAGGTCTTATTATTGCCTCTTGCTGTTATGCGAACTAGGGTGCATGCCATAATTGGATGCCTAGCCTCCCTAGTTAGAGGTTTTAACTTCTGTTGCCTTCTATTAAGGTCTTATTTTTGCCTTTTTCTTAAAATGTTTAATATATATAAAGAAGAAGAGTTTTTCATTTTCATTTATACGCTTGATTAGTACAACTCTGATGTCTTATTTCTTCATTTATTCGCCTACATAATAACTACTTGTTGTAAAAAAAAACTTACGCTTCATTAGATTCGCGTACGGATTGTTTTTTTTCAGATGTGTGATGACTGCCGCATGACCTACGGATAGTACTTCTTCAGATATATTCTGTTCCATGGGTGTTCAAGCCTGCGCCCCATGTTCCTGCCCTCACTATCCATTAATTCATACGCTCCATTTCCAACAACCCTTTTGATTATATAAGGTCCATCCCATGTCTTCTCTAGTTTTCCATCTCCTCCTTTCTGATAGGGCAGTATTTCTCTTAATACTAGTTCTCCTGGTTGGAATTCTCTTTCTTTGACGTGCTTGTTATATTCTCGGGATAGTCTTTTGTTGTAATTCTCCATATGTTGTAGAGAAATTTCTCTATTTTCTTCTAGATCATCAAGTTTTGTTAGGATCAAATCTTTGTTTAGGTTCTTTTTCCACGCTTCTTTCTTTGTGGTGGGTATGATAACTTCAGTTGGTAGCACCGCCTCTACTCCATATGTTAGACAGAACGGTGACATTCATGTAGCTTCTCTCCGCGTTGATCTATACGCCCATACTGCGTTATGTACTTGTTCGCACCATCCTTTATTGTGTCCTTCCAGCTTCTTCTTCAATATATCCGCAATTGTTTTATTTGTTGCCTCAGCCTGCCCATTGCTCTGCGGATATAAAGGAGTTGACTTTCCACTTTGGATCTTGAACGCGTTAAGTAGCATCTCTATGTTTTCTCCCTCAAATTTCTTTCCATTATCAGAGACTAATTGCACAGGAATTCCAAATCTGCAAATGATATTTTCGAATATGAAGGTTAATACATCCCGATCTCGGATATGTTGGACTGCTTTCACCTCCGCCCATTTTGTAAAGTAGTTGTTGCGACTATTAAATATCTCCTCTGCCCCGTTCATGGTATAAATGGTCCTACAATGTCTAATCCCTATTTTAAAAATGGCCACACACTTGTTGATGAGTTTAGCGCCGCTCCTGGTGCATGTATCCTTTTCCCGTGACGTTGGCATTCTTCACACCGCCTAGATACCTCCTTTGTGTCCTCATGCATGTAGGGCTAGTAGTACCCTTACATCTTTGTTTTTTAATCCAAGGATCCTCCTCCACTATGGTTCCCTGCGTCTCCATAGTGTATTGCCTTCAAGATTTCCATTCCTTCCTTCCGTGTTAAACATCTGAGCGATGGTCCAAGGAAGGATTTTCGATAGAGTACGCCTTCTCTTAATTCGTAATTTGTCGCCCGGCTCTTTAACTTTTACGCCTCTAATCTGTTTCTTGGAACCTCTCCCTTTTCCAGATATAAATGGAGATGGGTTCTCCAATCTGCGTCTTTATCCGCTTGTCTTTCTTCTGTATTTTCCACTATCATAACGTCTGCGTCTTCTTCTTTTTCTTTTTTAATTGATGGGGATGGGAGCGTCTCTATCTTTATATACCTTGCGGTAAGATCCACTAACATAGAAGAAATGAATGCCAATACGTCTGCGAATCGATTATCTTTCGTGCATATGTGCCTCCAACTTATGTTTTTGATTTTTGCTAAAAGTTCTGCAACGAGTTGCTTATATTTTTGTAGAGATGGCTCACTTGTACTGTATAACCCTTGTATTTGTCGTATTACTAATTGTGAATCACTAGTTATTCTAACATCCTCTAATTTCATTTCAATTGCCAGCCATAACGCGTGCACCACTGCCTCATATTCTGTTTCATTATTGGTGGATGCGAACTCCAATCTGAATGAGTAAGCCATTCTTGCTCCTTTTGATGAAATGAATACTATTCCAGTTCCTTTTCCTTCTCCATTTGATGATTCATCCACCAATATCTCCCATCTATTTGAGTTACACTCTGTTAATAAGTCTTTAGGATTTCCTTGGTCTTCATCTATATCCATCATTTCTTCTACGCCTTCGTCTTCTTCTAATGGAAATTCTGCCAAGAAATCCGCAATAACCTGTGATTTTGGTGAAGATAGTATTTCGTACTTGACTCCATATTTTCCTACTTGTGCGTTCCATCTTTCTATTCTTCCTGATCTTTTCGAGTTCTTCATTACAGATTCGATTGGTACCTTTGTTAGTACTTTGATTTTGTGAGCTTGAAAATACGTACGGAGCTTCTGTGTGTCATAGACCAGTGCGAGGATAAGCTTTTCGACCTTTGTGTAATTTTTTTATGCGGAATTGTAAGTTTTGCTTATGTAGTAGATTTGCTTTTCAATTCCTCCATCTGGGAGGAGCAATACGGCACTTAACACATGCGGTGTTGATGCTAAATATATTAACAATTCTTCTCCTGGCCCTGCTTTCTGTAAAATAGATAAATTCATTAAATAATTCTTAATACTTTGTAGTGGTTTCTCTCATTCATCCGTCCATTCGAATTTAGTTCCCTTCTTCAAGATATTGAAAAAGTGCTTGCATTTGTCTGAGGAGCGTGAAATGAACCGCCCTAATGAAGCTAGTAGTCCATTCAATTTATGCACGTCTTTTACTATTGCGGGTGATGGCATGTCACGAAATCCTTGCACTTTCTCTGGATCCTCTACAATTCCTTCTTTTGATACAATGTAGCCTAAAAATTTCCCTGATGCTACTCCGAAGATGCATTTTGCTGGGTTTATCTTCATTTTATATTGCAGCATTTATTCAAATATTTCCTTTAAATCTTCAACATGATCTTCTTCCTTTTTGCTCTTCACGAGCATATCATCCATGTGGACTTCTAATGTTATATGTACTCATTTCGCGAATATCTTTCCTACCATTCTCTGATATGTTGCACCTGCGTTTTTTAAACCAAAAGGAATTCTCGTATAACAATATAATCCTCTTAGTGCGAAAAAAGCCGTATGTTCTTGATCTTCTTCAGCCAAAGGGATTTGATTGTAGCCGGAATACCCATCCATTAGTGATAACCTGTCGTTACCTGATGCTGCTTCCACCATTTGTAGTATATCTGGTAGTGGGAAGCTGTCTTTCGGGCATGCTTTATTTAGGTCACTAAAGTCGATACAGATCCGTATCCCCTTATTTTTCTTTGGTGCTACCACCATGTTTGCTATCCATTTCGGGTACTTTGCTGGCCTTATTATTCCTGCATCTAGCATCTTCTATAACTATGCTTCTATTTGGGGAAAATATGTTGTTGCTATCTTCCTTATCCTTTGCTTGAATGGCCGTGCGTTCTTGTTGATATCTAACTTGTGACATGCAACAGAAGAATCTATACCTGGCATTTCGCCCATGCTCCATGCGAAAATGTCTTTATATTCGCGCAAAAGGTTGATCGTCTTTTCTTCTTCTTCCTTGTCCATCTTAGTTCTGATTTGCAACATCTTTGGTTCTTCTTCCGTCCCAATATTTATGTCTTTTGTTGGCTCTGTTGCGGTGAAATTCGCTTTTGGTTCTCCTAGTGGCGATGGTTCCTTTATTTTATGTACTGGTTCACCTTCCTTTTCTGGGATCTCGCTTGGTATTCCTTTTTCTTCCCGTGCTCTTATCATGTATATCCTTAGTTCTTTTTCTTTTTTCAGTTCTTTTTTCAGTTCTTTTTCCTTCCTCCATCTATCCTTTCGCTTCTTTGCGCGTCCTTCATAATTCTTCACATCTATTTGACTGCAAATTTTCGCACTCCTAATACCCCCTTTAATTTCGCCTATTCCACTTGGTATTGGAAAACGTACGCACTTATGGAGAGTTGAGGCCACACCTTTTATCGCATGCACCCATGGTCATCCCAATAGCATATTGTATGGTGACTCCACATCTACTACGCACAAAATTACTTGCGTTTCTATTTCTCCTAAAAGTATTCGCATGGTTATCTCACCTTTTGGTTTTGTTATTGTCTTTTAAAACCGTGTATGTTATATGTAGAGCGCGTTAGATTCGCGTCCTTATATCCCATACTCCTGAATGCGCGGTAGAATAGAATGTCTACCGAGCTGCCCGTGTCTATCAAGGTTTTGTCCACTGCCCACCGTTATGGTTCTTTCGCGTTTTCACTTTTTTCTTTTCGCTCTGCAGTTATTGTAACCACTAGTGGATCTGATCGCCTCAAATTCCTTCTGGTATATCATCTGCTGTAAATGTTATCTTCTGTTTTTCCCATTCCTTCAAGGGAGCTATTTTTTCCACCGTCATGATCTTCCTTCCTTCATAATCATGTTTATGTATTTTTCCTGTGATTCCTGCATGCAAATCTGCATCATTCACAATCGTTTTTTTTTATCGAGTTACATTGTATACGCCTGCTCCCTTCTTTTGCTCCAATTATCCTTGTCGCTCCTGTTTGTTCATTTTGTACTTTAAGACATGTTTGGCTTCTGCAGTTATTCTCCTTCTGTGCTTGTTGGATCTGTGCCTGGATTTGCTGAAATTGGTTATGCCTTTCGTCCATCTGTGAAGAATCAACAATTTCGACTCTTTTTCTTCCTGTGGTTCTTCTACTTCTCCTAATTGCTATCACTTGTTCTGTACTAGATGCTTGCCTCACCATTAGTTCCTGAAATAATATCTTCTCTTGACAAAGGAAGAAGTATTTTTCAAAGATCCGAAAATTTTATTAATAAAAAGTTTTCTTCAACACCAGGGTATATCATCTAAGCTGTATTCTAGCGCCAAAATGTAGTTGCAGGAAATCCTACAACCACACCCAAATAAGATCTACAAACTCTATTCAAGACATCATGGGGAAAACTCTAAATCATTTTATTAAAAGATAGATCAAATACAAAATATATGAGTAGAAACCCTAACTTGGGAAGCAAATAACTTTTCTCTCTCCTAAATATCTTATCTATACTCACCAAAAAGAGATCTCTCTTCTACAAAGGCATTGAGCTCCTTTTATAGGAGTTTACATAGTGGAGGACAACTAATAAAGCCCCTATTTTCGGATCTGGCGTGCGTCAATGTCGCTTGGACTTTATTATTGCCGCATGGATTCTTCCCTGCCGTGTGGTTCTTCACACTTCTGTCGTGATTTGGTGACGTCATCTGGTTCGTCATCTTGGATGTACTGTACGTGTTTGTATTCGCTTGACACTAAAGAGATTACTTCGCATACCTAATGAGTGTGCGGTATGTTGCACCCACATAGCTAAATATAAATATGCATGACGCACTAGCTTAGCTTAGAAGTTGGCAAGTTGCTATATCAATTTAAATCGGGAAAAAAACGATTTAGTCCAAAATCCAGTCCAAAAGTACTGTTTAGTCCAGCCCGAGCCGACTAGGTGCAGATTAGTCCAAAAAAGATGCAAAGACATTAATATCCTTTGCATGATTTTCGTAATCCACACGTGCTGCGAATTAAAAACGTTATTCTTCTCAAAAACTGGAAAAAGAAAGACTAGAAAAAAATCAAAAAAAATCATTTAACCAAGAGAAAAAGAAACAGAAATTAGTGAAGATTCAAATCAAAACCCTAGTTATGGATGAACATCGCAACAGTAGTAACATCATGATGAAGGAGATGCAATAACAAAACAGTTCAGAATCCTCATCTAAATCGAAATCAATGATTGAAAACAAATCAAGAGCTTCAAAGAGAACAAAACAACAACAAGCATTAGATTCAACATTTAATTAGGTATCAAAAGATCCAAAACCATCGTCATCTAAAAGGAAATCGGCGATTGAAGAGAAATCAAGACATTCAAAAAAGAAAAAACAACAACAAAAAGAAGATTCAACATCTATTCAAGTAACAAAAGGTAAGATCATTTTCTACTTTCATATATTGGATTGTTATGTATGTGCGAGTGCTATTTTGTTAGATTTGTTCTGATGGTATACAAATCTGTACACCGAAGTGCTGTTTCAGGGATGTATGACATGTTATGTGTGTATGAATGATATTTTTATTAGATTTGTTATAACTGTGTAAAGATCTGTACACCGGCATGCTGTTTCAGGGATGTATGGTTTGTTATGTGTGTATGTATGTTATTTTTATTTGATTTTTGTGATAGTGTACAGATCTGTACACCGCAGTGTTGTTTCAGAGATTTATGGACTATTCTGTGTGTATGAATTTCGTTTTTGTTAGACTTTTTGTAATAGTGTAAAGTTTTGTACACCGCAGTACTGTTTCAGGGATGTACGGATTGTTTTTGTGGGCATGAATGTTGGTAGTATACAGATTTGTTATGGTAGTGTACAGATTTATACACCATAATGCTTTTTCAGGGGTCTATGGACTATTATGTGGGCATGAATGTTTTGTTTGTTAGATTTATTGTAGTTGTGTACATATCTATACACCATAATTTTATTTCAGGGGTGTATGGACTGATATGTGGCATGAATGTTGTCTTTGTTAGAGTTTTTTTAGTTGTGACAAATTTGTACAACAACACATGCTATTTCAGTGGTGTATGGACTGTTATGTGAGTATAAATTTTATTTTACTTAGATAGTTGTGGTTGTGTACAGATTTTTACACATGTATGATATCTCATGGATGTATGACTTGTTCAGTGAGCATGAATGTTATTTTTGTTAGATTTATTATGATAATGTACAGATCTGTACACCGGCATGCTGTTTCAGGGATGTATGACCTATTATATGTCTATGAATGTTGTTTTTGTTAGATCTTTTGTGATAGTGTACAGATATGTACACTGGCGTTCTGTTTCAGGGATGTATGGATTGTTCTGTTGGCATGAATGTTGTTTTTGTTAGTTTTGTTGTGGTAGTGTACATATTTGTATACAAGAATGTTATTTCGGGGGTGTGTGAACTGTTATGTGGACATGGATGTTATTTTTGTTAGATTTGTTGTAGTTGTGTACAGATTTGTACAACAACATGCCATTTCAGGGGTATATGTAATGTTATGGGAGTATGAATTCTATTTTACTTGAATTAGTTGTGGTTGTATGCATATTTGTACACATGTATGACAGCTCAAGGATGTATGGGTTATTTCGTGGGCGTGCATGTTGATGTTTTTAGATTTATTCAGGAGGATACATACTTGTACGCTGTTATATAATGTTGTGGGCATATGATCTGGTTTTTTTGTTTTGAATATTGGAGTTTTGACATTTCTGTAGGTGTGTACATACTTGTACACTGTTGTATCATGTCATGAACATATATAGCATGTTTTGTGTGAGCATGTATGTTGGATTTGTTAAATTTCTGTAGGTGTGTACATACTTGTACACTGATGTATTATCTCATGGGAGTATGACCTGTTTGTGGTTTTGAATATTAGATTGTGTCATTTGTATAGGTGTGTACATACATGTACACTGTTGTATCATGTCATGGACATATGACCTATCTTGTGTGAGCATGAATATTTTATTTGTAAGATTTCTGTAGGTGTGTACATACTTGCACACTAGTATGTTATATCATGGATATATGATCTGTTTTGTGGGTATGGATGTCACGGGTTCTATAATTTTCAAAGTATGGATGTCATGGTATACATACTAGTACACTGGTAAGCTATCTCATGGATATATGGCATGTTTCATAATTTTTGAAGTTGGATTTGTTTGATTTTTGTAGGTGTGTACATACTTGTTGGAGAAGGTAGCATAAGAACCTGCAGAAACCTGTCGGTGGTCCTGCCAAGCTGTAGAATATCGCAGAAGATAAATAATACCAAGATTGGCATGCGAGTAGGAGAGAAACAACTTGATTTATGTTTAAAACTTGCTTAAGTTGTTTGTAACTTTCTTAAACTTTTGACAACTATGTTTCTTAACTTTCTTAAACAAATATTATTACTAGTAAAATATTGATGTTTTAAATATAGATTTTTCTCAGATTTACAGGGTATATTATAGGTAAAAAAATATTTCATGTGTACATAATGGTGTACATGATGGTGCACATCTACTGACAGGTTAGAAAATTAAAGTGTACATGAATATGTACTGACATGTCAAAAAATTATTCATACCTGCAGAAATAAAGACACATACTGAAGTAAAAACCAAACTGAATTCTTAAAATAAATAAGATAGTAACATTCACTGTAACAATCTACATGAAAAAAAAAAGTACAAATTCGTAAGCAAGAAGGGTAGTAAATCATCAAGGAAGGTGAAAGTAAAGCACTCAGTGCACATCATAGGTCTTCTTTACTTCTCTCTATCAATTTTAATGTGTTGATTTCTTCGTCTTCCAAATAGAGTCTTAGATGATTCGACATGGTGTACACGTTTAGGTACGATTACATAAACCTAAATGAGGGTACATTTCATTTGTGTGTAACAAGCTATGTTCGATCTAACGGTTGAAAGATATTAGCTTGGTTGAATCAGGTTTTTCATCTAACGGTGAATATTGAATGCTTTGTTACCAAGGTAACTTAGATTGCAAACCCTGATTTGAAAACTATATAAAGGAGAACTCTAGCAACTGGGAAACCTAATCCCCACACTTCTGTGTGTTACTAGTTGCATAAACTAGAGTCGATTCTCCTTTAACCTTAGGTTTCTCACGAGACCCTGTAGGTTAACGACTTGAAGACTTCATTGGGATTGTGAAGCCAGACCCAACTATTTTCTCTGTAGTTGTGTGATCTGATCTTGTTGTTTCTATCGTGTTGAGTATAATTATAAGAATTGGCTCGAGATTTATATCTCCGATAGGCAAGATAGAAAAGTAATCACAAACACCTTTGTCTCATCGTTTGTGATTCCACAATATATTGTTTCGTTAATCGATTAAGATTATTGTGAGGTGATTGATAATACTAGGCTGTTCTTCGGGAATATAAGACCAGTTTATCAATTGGTTCCTGTTCACCTTGATTTATCAAAAGAATGAAAAAAAAACTCATAGGTATTTCTGTGAGAGACAGATTTATCTATTCCAATATACTTTTCTGTGTGAGACGGATTTTTTTATCAAGTCTTAGACTTTGGGTCGTAGAAACTCTTGGTTGTGGGTGAGATCAGCTAAGGGAATCAAGTGTGTAGTATCCTGTTGGGATCAGAGACATAAGGAACGCAACTGTACCTTGAATCAGTGTGAGATTGATTAGGGTTCAACTACAGTCTAGTCCGAAGTTCATTGGTAGTAGGCTAGTGTCTGTAGCGGCTTAATACAGTGTGGTGTTCAAAGATGGACTAGGTCCCGGGGGTTTTCTGCATTTGCGGTTTTCCTCGTTAACAAAATTATGGTGTCTGTGTTATTTCTTTTCTGCATTATATTTTGTTATATAATTGAAATATCACAGGTTGTGTGTTGTATCGATCAATTAGGAAATCCAACCTTTGGTTGTTGATTGAAATTGATTGATCCTTGAACATTGGTCTTTTGTACCGTTCAAGTTACTTCTCTTATATTCAATCGGGCTCGCAAATTTCTATTTGCTGATTGCAGATTGAATTGAGAGATAGAGATATAAACTCTTGTATATACTTTTCTCTAGATTGAGTCTGACTGTCTATTTGATTCTCTAGAAAGTATATTGGAGTAAGTCCTCTCAGATTGCCAAACGAATTATTGGGTGTAGTTGTTAGACCCCTGTATTTTCAGTAATTATGCTAGGTATATCTGGTTAATGTTAACACTAATCAACTTTTGAGTGAGAACTTGGCTCATAAGTTGGTTTTTTATACTAACTGAATCTAAGCACTGTAGATCGCAGTTTGGTTCTTGTGGAAAGATAGGTGCAAAATCATCTTTCAGAATGTGAGGCCAAATAGACGGAGACTAAAATCAATCATTTAGTTGATCCATGCATGAGAAGGATGGTACCGTGGGCAGTGGTGGGACAAATATCCTTTATTTGCAAGAAGAAGTTTGGAAGCCACCAGATCAAGGATTTTTTTAAATTAATATAGATGCCTCATATATTATCGAAAGAGCAAGTATAGTGTCAATCATCCGTGATTGTGCAGGTGGGTGTCATGGAGAAGATAAACAATTCATTGAAGGAGGTTCGAACCCATAATGTGTTGCAGAACAAGTGGAATGCAGGGCATTGGTGGAAGCGGTTAGGTGGGCAGCAGATATGGATTTCAACAATGTCATTTTGGGCAGCGCATATAGATTTCAACAGTGTCATTTTTGATTCAGATAATGAGGTTGTAGTTAAATCTGTCAATGAGCATGGATCTTTTGTTCATTGGGTTAGTGAGGTTTCATTTTAAAGATTAAAAAGTAAGATGTCTAGTAAAATATTTTGGTTTTGTAAGTTATTAGTAAAGAGAGGTTAGCAAATAGCCTGGCTCACTCTTTGGCAAGAAAAATTTGCTTCCTTTGAGTGCTACTTTCTCCTGACATATCCAATGGATCAAACAGTATCACAGTTTGTATTCCATTTAGTTAATCGATAAGTTTTTGAGATAACAGCGTGGTTATTGCACCCGCAGAAGCGATGGCAGAGTTTATTTGAGATAGCAGCGCAGACAAGATGAAAGTACAGAAAAACTAAAAGATGGACTAAAATTGATGGATCAATTATAGACCAATAAAATCTAGTTGTTTTAGGGAACCACTCTGATTTTAAAAAGGCCACTCGTATACCAAATCCTGTGGGGAGGAAAGGTGGACCAATTTGGTCAATGTGCATTGGTTCACCCCTAGCAAGATCGATGAAGTATTACATGTTAAGAGGAAAACTGGAAAAGAAATAGTCGGAAAAACAATAATGCTAATGAAGTTTAATAATAGAAAAGCTTCAGAAACTGTGAGCATCTATCATTGTCTGTAATTGTTTTTCGACTTAATTAAAACGAAAAAAATTTCTTTCTCCTCTTAAACTAACCCAGAGAAACAAAAACTCCTTCTACAACTTGAATCCATTTGCTCAGATCCGCTCCAAAGGAGTGGATCTGAGCAGAGCAGCCTCATTAACTTCTCTTCTCTTTGCTTGATCTTCTCTACTAGGTTTAGATTTAGTTTTTTTGCAATTTTATTTCTGATTTTTTTTTCAGCTCTAGAACTAGGGTTTCAGTCTGGGATTGTTCTTTTGATTTCGTTGTTGTAATCTATTAAGTAGTAAGTTATTGTTTATGATAATGGTGTTTCCATTCAAGGGTGGGGTTTCCTTTTACACCAGTAGAAGAACCTCATCTTTTCTCATAGAAGCAACATCAACAACGAAAAAATTGAAGCTAGCAACCAGATCTACAACTTCATCAGCAACATCACCAATAACCCCATCAGTTATTACATCAACAAGATTAGATCGATTCACTAAGATTCAAGCCGATTCACCAAGACTCAGACCGTTTTCTACCAAACCAAAAGACCGATGCTACCCATGTCACTCTTGTTACTATCACCTCTTTTTACAAATTATTAAAACTCATGGATTTTTCCAAAATCCTTGGATGGATCTCTTAAAGATCCCTCTACTGCAAATTTGCAGTACCGCAAATCTGTTTTGGTTAAAACATATTTGACCGTTTAGCCTTGATCTGTTACTGTCTCAATTGTCTCATGGTATGGTGGGAATGGTTGAATCTGTTGAAAATTTGGTCAAGAATTGGAGGAATATCTCTAATGTTTGTATTACGTCATGTAACTACTGTAACCGTTTCGATTTCAAATCGGCCTCATCAATGTAACTCTAATTTCATGAAGAAGAAAAAAATACTAATGGTGGGTTTGGATGTAGAATTTTAAAGGTGGGATTTATGGGTCCATGGGATTTGGTGGAATTACGTTTCCTTTGGAATGTCTGGTTGCCCAAATCCCCGGAATCACGTTTCCCACGAGAATCAGTTTTCCAGCAAATCCTTCATATGGAGTCCGACCCCTCCCCCTAAGATTTGCTGGGAAACTTATCAAGGGATTTATGAACCCATTTTTTTTTACTTTAAATCTCATATATATACAATTTTAAGATTCTGAGGGTAATACCAAACACTATGTGGACTTTAAAACAAGATAATTCCATGAATCCTAGGAATTTTAAATGAGTTACCACACACACGAGGGATTTACATGAATCCCAGAATTTATAATCCCATGGGATTATAAATCCTCGAAATCGTGAATTCTACAAACAAACACATAATAAGTCAATAAATCCTTATTGTGAAAACTAAAGTACAACAACAATAATAAAACAATAATGAAAACTAGCTTTTACTCTTGTTTTAAGAACCAATGTAATTTGGGTAGCCAAAATTTCAACCTTTTGTAACAAATATGTCATAATGCATAATTGGAAAGGAAATCCCTTGCAGCAAATTTTAGAATACCTTAACATTCAAGCTTGGAATGAAAATGTAACACTTTACCGAAACTCCATCTACACAGCTTATGGTTCTCCAATTTCAATAAATCCCCTCTTCCGATTAAATAAATAAATAAACGAAACAACAGTTTCCCTAAATGTAGAGAATTGTTTAACCCCAAAAAAATGCTAAATTAATACTCCGTACAAAGTACACTTCTAGCATACGGGTATAGTGATGAAGACCCATGTACCATAAACCTCAATTTCAATCAATTTTTATAATCCCATCCTTCAATTTTAATCGAATTTTTATAATCGAATGAACTGAAAAGTGTTTAGGCGAGAACGAACATTTGTCACATCCAGGTTTAGTGGAACCGAACAGATGGTGGTCATGGCAGTTGCATGTAAGCAACGTGACCACTTCCAACTAACCTCTGCATTCTTCCTCGTTCTAGAAAAAAGGGGTTTCTCCTTTTCTTTTGCTGATTCTGTTGTTATATGGAAACAAACGAGAATATTATCATTTTGTTCCTGCTTTTACTGACTGCATGGCAGAAACCATGGAAAACCCTCAAAAGAAAATGGAGATTGGCGGCGGTAATCATCTAAATCAAGTACTAAAATCTTCAATTATTAATAGTGAAATGTGTGGAATTTCATTAAGTAACTCTCAACTTTTCTATAAGAAACTTGATGAGTTCCATCAAGTACATGGATTAAGCTTAGCGTGAGTACATTTTATCCTTCAGTTCTTTTTTTTGTTTTTGTTTGTTTGATTTTCTTGATTATTATTTTTCCTTTTTTTGAGGGTTTATCTCTGTGAATTGCATTTAGGGGAGGTCTTGCTGGTACAATATTGGACTTGTTTGTGCTTTACAGAGAAGTGTTGATGAGGGGAGGATTCAAGCTGGTAATTTCTTTTTCTTTTTATTTTTAGTTGCTGAGCAATTTGTATGACGCATCTTGGTCTCATTTCTTATGCAATGACACATTTCTATGTTTCTTTTTTTTTTCTTCCTGAGAATTAGGGTTTTCGATATACATGTGTTTTTGGTTTTATGAGCGAAATTGGCTAAATGAACAATGAAAGCAGACAAACACAAGGAATTAGAAGAAGGGTCGTCGTTGGTAGAGCTGAATGTGATACGGCTAGGAGAGTGATCTCTTAAGATTCAAAAAGTTGGTGTATCAGAAAACTCGAGAAGAGAAAGAGATGTTGCAATGTTGATCTTAATATATGCAAGTAATAGCAATGTTACTCTTAAGTGGTGAATTGCATTCTCTGGGGTATGTGCAGTTGTGCACACTTGCTGGAAACTTCGGAAATTTTGACTGAAACAGCTCAGGCGGCTTATCTGAAGTTTTGAAGCCTAATATTAGGAGAGAAAACAAAATCATATGCTCACCGCTTACTGAATTTGGTGTGTTATTTGATTTCCAGTTCAATTTTTATGGTTGAAGGTTTTTATTTGGTTGCATTGTCAGGTTACTAAATATGGAAGATGGACTGAAGTTGCATCTGTATTGAACTTCACAAGTAAAGTTGGAAGCCCTTCTGTTCAACTTCAAGATCTCTATGAGAGTCTTCTTTACCATTTTGAATTGAATTACTGCACCGGAATACAGAGAAAGCTAAATGAACCTTCAGGTAGATAATATGGTACCATGAATTGCCAGTCTAGAATTTCTGAATCGAATTATTTGTGTTGGCAAAAGTTGTATACTTGCCATTTTTATTTTTATTTTACTCTATCTGAATGCTTGTATAGCTGACCAAATCTTGATTGTTCAGGACCCCTCTTCTTTCCATCCAATCTGGTCAGAAAATCTGCCACAGACAGTCTTTCTTGTTTTAATGAACTGCCAGCAGGGAAAAAGAAACCGCAGGCATATCCACCTGAGTTCCCTAGAGGTCTGAATATCTATGATTCTATTCTGTTTGTGGTTGTGTCTTTAGACTATATCTTTGCGATATCCATCCCTAGAAATATATATTGGAGAAATAATATTGACATGAACACCACTGAAGTGTTGAAAATTTTCAAGGTTAAGTATCTTGACATAGAATGCATTCTTGATTATTTTACTATGCCTCTGTGACAGTTTAGAACATCATAACCCCAAGTTGGCAATGCCCAATCAGTTGAAATGTAAACCGAATTTGACATCTCTTCTTATCTGGTACCAGATATGGATGACCCAGAGAAACTTCATGGTTTACTTGATCAATGCATTGACTCTTCAGCCAAGCAGTTTGCCAACGCCTCTAGTCTAATATGCTTCAGTGGTTCAGATTCTAATCCAGCCGGTATACAAAATCGAGGGGATCCTGATGGAGTACCACCATATGGCAGTAACTTATCAAAGGACGCTCAGAAAAAGGATCGCAATGCTCCAAAGAGACCAAGAACTGCATATCAGATATTCATCGGCGCAGAGTGCGGGCGGTTAAAGAAGATCCCTGCACAAAGCTTGGGCCTTAATTACCGTCAGAGGGCCATAGAAGCATGGAACCGTCTCAACGACAGGGGTCGAATGGTAACCCTTCTCAACTTTTGGATTTTCTAATCATCCCTATTTACGAAACTTTTATTTTCTTTGATTTTTTAAAATTCCTTAAATGGCTGGAGAACAAACAAAAGCTACCTGTTTCTCGGACATTTAGACAATTTGCAGTCATCAAGTTATGTTGTTGTCACTAGTAATCTTATGTAGGAAAAACGTTCAAGTTATGCATTCTTGGTAGTTATAGAGATGCTTAATAGACACTCACTAAATGCTACTTTTTGTAACTTTGTGACATACAGCCCTACATTGAGGTAAGCAACAAGGAGAGGGAACGATTCAGACAAGAAATGGCTGCTTACACAAAGCGTCAAATTGATCAGGATGGCAAAACTATCCACGGGACAGCGTTGGAATTTAAGCCGAGTACAAGTAACAATCAAACAACTGAAACCAGTAATGGACAATTGAGCGCCGAATACAATGCCTCAACAAGTCAAACAGCTGAAACCTGTTATGTAGAATTGAGTGGCGAATACCATGTCTCAAGTACAAGTAACATCCAAACAGAAGAAACAAGTCATGCTCAGCAGTCCAATGATGAGTACCATGTTTCGCTGCAATTAGAAGAACCAGATAAGTTGCCAGAACCTGATGAATCAATGCTTGAATTTGCTTTTAAAATGATGGAAAATGCAAACAAGTATGACACTCCGTTCCAGATTGACTTGGGTGAATTCTTATCAGTTCCCTGATCAATCTGAAAGGTCTAGCTGTACAAGTATGCTTTCTCTTTTTCTGAAATCTTTTTTTTTGTGTACAAAATCTTTTTCGGTGGAAGTTTGCAAGTTATGTAAATAGTGATCACTATATCATCAAGATGATGTGCACAATTTTGGGATGTTGCTTACTAGTAGGAAAAGGGAGTTGGACCGACCTTTCCTTTTTGCTGTTTAGGTAAACATTGCCTTGAACTACAAGTGTCTGCTAATCAGAAATTGTCAATGGGAAATCAATTCAACCACTCCTCAAACTGCCCAATTTGTGGAGACAGCAGGATGTTGGGAATTTAGTTGTCTTTGTTTAATAGTTTACCCTTTGTCTGGTTATAGTTAAAACATATCTTGAATGCAGGTGAAATATGTGACATTAGCTATAGTGAGTAGTGAGTTGGATAATGTAATTTATTAGTGTAATTTCTTGTTAGGCTTACACATTGGAGTTCGTAGTCGTGCACTTTCCAGAAACAACATACAGGTGTATGAACTGCAAGGAAACACCTAACTTTTCATCATCTTCCTTCTATTGAGATAGGGTAATTTCATCATCTTCCTTAGAATCATTCCTCAATTGAAAAGTTCTGGGGTTTTAAAGTCGGTGCAAATGTTCTTCCCTTTTATCTGTTGTCGACAATTGGTGGGGACATTTATATATAAAAAATATAACCAAATCCAAACAGCCACCATCTACAAAATCTAATTTAAGAGATTCAGTCTTTTACTCCACCAATTAATCCCACTGCATTGATCCAGGAATCAGGAAGGTTCAACTTCTTTTTGGTAGGATCTCCCCCAATTCTTTCCTAACAAATCTGCCCCCACAAACGTTTTGACCGTTTCAAAATTCCAAGAGGACCACAACCGGTGGCTCTTTAACTTTTATTCATTTTGCTTTCGATCAACTTAAAAAAATTTTTTACTGATTATGATTAAAAAAAAAAAAAAAAAAAAAAAAAAAAAAAAAAAAAAAACTTTAAAAAATTAGCCCCCACTACTGCTATTACTACCAGTTATGTTGCAGAAAATTGCATCTACGGAACGAATTTCACCTGTTCTCCTGGGCCAAGCAGAAGCAGCTGCAGGCAAGCGAAAATTCCACATACCAAAGAGGGACTTTACACTGTAAGTTGTAACGAAACTACTACTAATGTCCAATGCAATGAACAGTTAATTATGATATCCATCAATATTTTAACGAAAGCTGTCGACATATATTTTCCTTCATATTATGTTGATGTAATTGGACTTTATAATATTAATTAATTACTTAATAATAAGGAAAATTACAACAGTATCTATGACAAGTTTCTTTATATTTTTTAATGTTTAGGTTATGAAATCATCAACTTAATAAAGGTTGAAACCACTTGTCACCAGTCACTATACTACCATTCATTCTTTATAAATGGACATCTCATCTATGTGTTATTAGCCATCTCACCAAAATCAAAATTGAAGTTGTCTTACAAAGGTTTCAAACTCATTTGTTTGTTCTTACTAATCTTATCATTTTAATTCAGTACTGATAATTGCTATTGGTCGCCGAAATCTTAAGACCCGCTGGTTTTAGTTTCTCCTTTAATTGATTTCTCTCAGTCTTTCATATTTTTAGTTTGCTCACTAGTGATAGAAGAACTCAAAGTTTTTAAGAGGCTTTCATAACTAGTTTCATTTACATATCTCTCTGTTTTTCCTCTGTTTCTCTTGTGTTTTTCTCTGTTTTGCATACTCTCATGGCTCCACAAGAAGTCTTTACCTCGGTTACAAATGAAAACACAACCATGAAAACATGTTTTGAATTATCAGATGGGAATTTAAGTTCTGACGGAATTACATTGCTTTCAGAAGTTCCTGATAACGTCTCTTTCATCCCCTTTTCATCGCTTTCTCATTCTTCTGATGCCTCACCAGCCATTCTTCAAAGAGTTCAAGACTCATCTTATAAAGGTGGGTTTCTTGGGTTTACTAAAGAAGAGTCATCAGATAGGTTGCTGAATTCTTTGGGAAAGTTCACAGATAGAGATTTTCTAAGCATTTTTAGATTCAAAACTTGGTGGTCTACCATGTGGGTAGGAAAAAATGGTTCCGACCTTCAAATGGAGTCACAATGGGTACTCTTAGATGTCCCTGAGTTGAAGTCATATGTATTAATCATGCCTATAATCGAAGGGAAATTCAGGTCTGCACTTCATCCTGGTGTAGATGGGCATGTCATGATATGTGCTGAGAGTGGTTCTACTCGAGTTAGGACGTCATCTTTCGATAAAATTGCTTATGTTCATATATCTCATAATCCATATGACTTAATGAAAGAAGCTTACAGCGCTGTTCGAGTTCATATGAATACGTTCAAGTTATTAGAAGAAAAATCAGTCCCAAGCTTAGCAGATAAGTTTGGATGGTGTACTTGGGATGCATTTTACTTAACCGTTGAGCCAACTGGTATCTGGCATGGGGTGAGGGAATTCGCCGAGGGAGGAATCTCACCGAGGTTTCTTATTATCGATGATGGTTGGCAGAGTATTAGTTTAGATAATGAAAATCCACTAGAAGATGCAAAGAATTTAGTTCTAGGTGGAACTCAAATGACTGCTAGGCTTTACAGGTTCGAGGAGTGCGAGAAGTTCAGAAAGTACAAAAGCGGAACCATGTTGGGGCCTGGGGCACCGTCATTTGATCCTAAGAAGCCAAAGTTGCTGATTGCAAAGGCTATTGAAGTTGAGCATGCAGAGAAGGCTCTTGACAAGGCTATAAAATCAGGGGTTGCTGATTTTTCCAAATTGGTATCGACTGTTGAAGATTTGAAAGCGGAGCTAAATGAGATGTTCGGTGGAGAAGACAGTGATAGCAGTAGTATTGTTTCCAATGGGTGCGTAGATTTTGGAATGAAGGCTTTTACTACTGACTTGAGATCTGAGTTTAAAGGTTTGGATGATATTTTTGTATGGCATGCTCTTTGCGGAGCTTGGGGTGGTGTTAGGCCCGGTGCAACCCATCTTGATTCAAAGATAGTTCCCGTCACAGTGTCTCCAGGACTTGATGGAACTATGCAAGATCTTGCCGTTGTAAAGATTGTTGAAGGTGGCATCGGACTCGTTCCACCTGATCAGGCCATTGATTTTTATGACTCTATGCACTCTTATCTTGCTGATGCCGGAATTACAGGAGTCAAGGTGGATGTCATTCATGTAAGGGCCCTTACAAACGTTCCTTTTATTATAATTACTGTTAAGTTGAGAATAATCTAAAATTGATTTTGAGTTGGTGCAGACACTTGAATATGTAAGCGAGGAATATGGAGGTCGGGCGGAGCTTGCAGAAGCATATTATGATGGACTAAGTAGGTCAATTGCAAAGAACTTCAATGGAACAGGACTGATTTCGAGTATGCAACAGTGCAATGACTTCTTCTTCCTTGGTACCAAACAGATATCAATAGGAAGAGTAGGTGAGAATTCAAAATCTAGAGCAGTTTTGTTTTCTTTCATTTTTTTTCTTCTTTAGATGCATTAACATACTGAAGAACTAAACATACTTGGTATAGGTGATGATTTCTGGTTTCAAGATCCAAACGGCGATCCAATGGGAGTTTACTGGTTGCAAGGAGTTCATATGATCCATTGTGCTTATAACAGTATGTGGATGGGTCAAATCATACAACCTGATTGGGACATGTTCCAATCAGATCATTGTAGTGCAACATTTCATGCTGCCTCTAGGGCTATCTGCGGTGGACCTGTTTATGTTAGTGACTCCGTTGGTGGTCACAATTTTGATCTTATAAAGAAGTTGGTTTTTCCTGATGGAACCATTCCCAAATGCCAATATTTTGCTCTTCCTACTAGAGATTGTCTGTTCAAGAACCCTCTCTTTGATAACAAAACCATCCTCAAAATTTGGAATTTTAACAAGGTACACGAATTTTAATCTAAACACTCCTAGAATGTGTAAACTGCGATTATAAAATTTACTCCTAAAGCGTTTCTTTCTTTCTTTTTTAGTATGGAGGTGTTATTGGAGCATTCAACTGCCAAGGAGCTGGTTGGGATCCAAAGGAGCAAAGAATCAAGGGCTACTCAGAATGTTACAAGCCAATGACTGGCTCAGTGCATCTTAACGACATCGAATGGGACCAGAGTACAGAAGCATATGAAATGCGTGAGGCTGAGGAGTTTGCAGTTTACCTCAACCAAGAGGAGAAACTATTTGCAATGACTTCTGAATCAGAGTCATTTGAAATGACAATTGAACCATCTTCATTCGAGATATTCAGTTTTGTGCCAATCAAGAAACTGAAAAACAATACAAAATTTGCACCATTTGGGTTCACAAATATGTTCAACTGTGGTGGAACTATTCAAGAAATGGACTACTTAGTCTTAGAGGATGAGACTGATCAAAATTGCGTGAAAATTAAGGTTAAAGGTGAAGGACAATTCTTAGCTTACTCAAGTTCACTTCCAAAGAAATGTTTCATGAATGGCGTCAATGAGTATGAAGTTGGTTTTGAATGGTTTACAGAAGTTGGGAAACTGACTTTGAATCTTCCATGGCTAGAGGAGTATGGTGGAGAATCTGAAGTTACTTTTGTTTTCTGATTTTTCTTACTCAAGTTGTGTGCTTCCTAATTCTGACTATTTCTTGGGGAGATGTAATTGATTTTTATGTTCTTAATTTATTTATTTTATTATTTTTCTTTTGGAAACTGCCCAATAGTTGAGTTGATCAGGCAACTGGTCGAGTCTGTGGTTCGGTAAGGTTAACCGGAACCTTTACCGGCAAAAAATAGTTCCCTAAAATGATGAAAAACCTAGCTTTCCTTATTCTAGTAGATTTCATATTTAGGGTTATTTGCTATATATGTTGTTGCAAATTTCACGTAATAAATCATGATATATTTTGAACACTATACAACAAAAACTTGCGAAATAATGGAGTTCAGTAGCAAGATTAACACAACAAACCCTGAGGCTAACACTCCGTTACTAACACCCACACAAGATCCACCACCTCCGATCAAACCCCAATATGAAGGTATTGAAGAAATCGAAGACGATATTAGCCGGCAGTTTCGAGAGTTCAAGCGGTTTGTCGTCGTTCCGGGTAATCCTTTTGATCATTACTTCGTTGATTCGATATCTATAACTAGTAGAAACAATAGTAGTTGCGAAAATATTTTGCAAGAACGGGGAATTTTGCACAAAAATTTACCAAGTTCTTATGAAGGTATTGAAGAAATCGAAGACGATATTAGCCGGCAGTTTCGAGAGTTCAAGCGGTTTGTCGTCGTTCCGGGTAATCCTTTTGATCATTACTTCGTTGATTCGATATCTATAACTAGTAGAAATAGTTGCGAAAATATTTTGCAAGAACGGGGAATTTTGCACAAAAATTTACCAAGTTCTATATATGTTAGAGCTTTTGAACAAAGAATATATTTGATGAGAGTTGTTATTGTAGGTTTAAAGGGTACCCCTTATCACAATTGTCTTTTCTTTTTCGACATACAATATCCGTATGATTACCCTAAGAGCCCACCAAAACTGCACTACTATTCCAATGGTTTGAGTTTGAGTACAAATTTACGTGTCAATGGTGAAGTAAGTGTTTGGCATGGTAAAATTGCTTATGAAAAATGGAACCCTAGTACATCTACGGTCTTTAGTTATCTGGTTTCGATTCAAGATAGTGTTTTGAATTCTAAACCTTACTTTAACAAACCATTTATTCAATATAGAGAAGAGGGCATGTCAAAGACTTTAAGTTATCTATATACCATTAGTGATTATATCTTGAGTTATAAGCCCCCGCCTAACAAACGGAGTCCGGGAGTTATTTTGGAATTAGAAGAAGAAAAGTGTCAAGCTTATAACAAAGAAGTTGCATTGTTATCCTTCAAAGCAATGTTATGTACACTAGGAAATCCACGACGAAATTTTAGAGAATTCATAAGAGGACATTTTAGGAATCAGTCGCATGAGATTTTGATGAAGCTCAAGGAAGTTGCAGTTTGTGATGATGAAGGTAAAATATGTGACCCATTGTTTTTGGAGGTTTTGAATGTGCTCGAACAACTTGTGTCGTATTGCGCTCATTTTTTTGGTTTACTTGAGTAAGAAAGAACGAGAGAAGAAAGACGAATATGAATGGAGGAAAAAAGAAGATCAGAGGAAGAGAGAAGAGGGGTTGGTGGAACGTGGAGTAATTTCGAAAAGAGATCGAGTTAAGGATGGGAATGATCCTTATGGATCAAGTTTTTTAGATAAATGGTTCTCGTTCTTTTGCACTTGAATTGTATAAGTTGGTTTTGAAAAGAAATTGAAGTACTATTTGTTTGCTGTTAAAGGTAGTAGATTATATGGAAGAGATTTCAGCCCCTCATCAACTGTGCTCTTCTTCCCTTTCTTCTTGCTGCAAAATTCATTTCCCAAAGTTTTAGGTGATATGAGTTAGCTTTTTAGAATTGATTTTGAGATATGTCGATAAGACGACAAAAGTAAAGGTCGATTTAGTAGTTGTTACTTGTTTTTGTTTAAATGTTAAACACGTAGCAGTAGATTTCTTCAAAGACAAAAAGTAACTCCATTAAAATTTCTTATGTCGGTATAAACATGATCATGATTCGTGTTGGTGTGGCATACACCCACGACTCAACATAGTTTGTACTGCATCCAGTTCAATTGATTTTAGACTTCTAGTGATGTCAGTTAAATGTTAGGTATGGCTAAATTAATGAAGTTCATTTGGTTTATTGACATCATTAATTTAGACTTCTACTAATTTTGTGGCTGAGTTGGTTGCAGTACTCAGAGCTCCGGAATGGGCAATTTTTATTTTATTTTTTTGGTATTCAAAAAGGAGAAACAAAAACTATCCGGTTGTTACATTCCAGAGAGAAACAATGCTGGATGGGAAATTGGGGGTCGTCCACTCATCCTGGACTTTGTGAAGAAAAGCATATCCTGCTAAAGCATGAGCTGCTGTGTTAGCAGGCTTGGGAATATAGCTAAAACTGCAACTGTTAAGCTGGTTGGTTATCCTTTTCCCACCACTTGGTTGTCACCTTCAATGATAATATTGTTTAAGTGTAAGCTGACTGCAAGCTCTGTTGCAAGAAGGAAAGCATATGTTTCAGCATATCTCACCATGTCAGAGCTTCATAGCCTTGTTCTAGCCCCTATATTATGACCATGACTATCCCTGGCTACTGCAGCACATGTATGTATCCCGTTCTACCAAGCAGCATCGACGTTTATCTTGATATATGGAGCTTGAGGAGGAAACCAAGTTTCCATTAACTCCGAAACAGGGTGGGTTCCCGATATTTCCATCTCTTCACTATTCATGGGAGAGTTAAAGTAAAGATTAAACCAGTGGAAGGCTAATTTGAGAGTACCTTGCACAATTGGTGATTTTTGCTCAAACACCTTTAGGTTTCTCACTTTCCAGATAGCCCAGCAAATTGCCAGTCCTAGGGAATAGGAATACTCATTGTCATCATTTGTAACCCAACTTCTTACCATATGAGAGAGATCGACATGAGAATTATCTTGTAATCTTAACCCCATTGGAGATGCAAACCACACCGCCAGAGCAAAAGAGCATTGGAACAGGAGATGATGAACTGTTTCCATGTCAGAATTGCATATGGAACATTCTGTTGGAACTCCTATCACGTGCCTCCCAATACGTTCAGCTACAACCAGGCCATTATGCATAGCCCTCCAAATAAAAGTTTTGATTTTTGGAGCCACCTTTTTTATTGCCCGGAATTTTTTCTAAGGGAAAGAATTTTTCCCCTGACTAGAAGATTCCCCGTGTTGTTGTTGTAATAATTTATGGAATGATTGTGTAGTAAACTCTCCATGTTCAGTTAGCTTCCAGATGAGCTTATCATCAGTTGCAGAATTAATTGGAGTTTGGCCAATTTGAATAGTGGTGAACTCATCCATCTGCTGCAGAATAGTTTCCATGTTCCACTGTCCTGGTACTTCACTCATGAGCTGATTAACTTTAGTAATTGAATTGTTTCCTTCTTCAGTTCTAATTGGTGTAGCTCCATTGAGAGGCAGTATCCATGGATCTGAAAAAATATGTATGTTTTGTCCATTACCAACTAGCCATAAACAGCCCTTCTTCAATTCAGTTCTACTGTCCAACATGGCCGACCAAGTTGTAGAACACTTCCGTTGCTTCTTGACATCCCAGAAAGATATATTCCTCATATATCTAGCTCTTAGTAACTTTTCCCAAAGAGCATCACTTTCATGTTAAAACCTCCAGGACAATTTTGCCGTTAAGGCATGATTAAGATCAGAAAGAGAATGAATGCTCATTCCTCCTTTTTCTTTTGGCATGTTAAACCATTCCCATTTATTGAAATGCATCTTCCTTGTATCCTTGTTGTGTCCCCACCAAAAATTCCTGATGATCTGACTGAGTTTGTTGAGTATCGTGTTTGGGATGGTTTGGGTAGCCATGTAGTATACGGGATCAGAGCTAGTACCAACTGGATCAGTGTAGTTCTGCCTGCATGAGAAAGATTGTTTTGTTTCCACCCTGAAAGTTTTTCTTCAAACTTCTCGATCAGATAATTGAAATAAGAAAGCTTGTTCCCTTGTTGTAAGATTCTTATGCCCAGGTACTTCTCTTCTTTCTGCATCCTTGTGACTCCCAATAACTGTATAATCTCTTCAGCGTAAGAATCTGGCACGCTCTTGCTGAATTGTATAGAGGACTTTGAGTAGTTCACTATTTGGCCAGAGGCAGTGTAGTATTGTTGAAGAATTGTGGATATCGAGTTGATGGTGTTGGTGTTGCCAAAAAGCATTACATCGTCTGCAAACATGATATGTGAGACGCTTGGTGCCCATCTGTTGATTTGGTGTCCACTGTATAGGCCTGATTCCTCCATCTTCTTGATGATGCCTGAAAGGTAGTGTGAGCATATAATAAAGAGATATGGTGATAACGGACATCCTTGTCTAATCCCTCTTTCTCCCATAAAGAAACCTTCTGGTTGGCCATTGAGCAAGATTGAAAAGGAAATAGTTTGTACACAACTCATTATGAGCCTCTGTGCATTGTCAGTCACTCCTACACTTGACAGTACGTTCTTCAAAAAATCCCAATCAATTATATCATACGCTTTGCTCATATCCAATTTTAAAGCAAAAGACCCTTGCGAAGTCTTTACGTATGCATTGAGTGAAACAGTTCTTTTGCCACTACAATATTATCAATAATTTGTCTACCTGGGACAAAGGCAGATTGGTTGTCTTCAATTAGGCTATCAAGGAATGGACTTAGCCTGTTGGTAATGATCTCCGTGACAATCTTGTAGAGAACATTACATAGCGCTATGGGCCTGTAATCCGCAGCTGTTTCTGCATTCTTTTTCTTTGGAATCAGCGCCAAATATGAATGATTCAAACCTGGCGGTATGGTTGAATATCTGAAGCAATCTTGGATTAATTGAACAACTTCTTGTCCAACAACATTCCAGCATTTCTTGTAGAAGAGGGCTGGATATCCATCTGGGCCGAGAGATTTTAAAGATCCCATCTTCTTGACAACACTGAAGATTTCATCAGCACTAGGGATAGCACTAATGGACCTGCATTCTTCTTGGTTGATCATATTAGAGTTTTCAAGAGTGAAACTGTAAGGGTTAACATCATGATCTTCAGTAAACATACCTTGAAAATGAGAAATAAGATTTTATTTTATTTTATCATGATCAGAAATCAAATCACCATTATTTTTGTTTTAGAGCAAAAATCTTATTCCTACTTCTTCTATGGACTACAGAGACATGAAATACCTGCGTGTTTTTATCAGTAGAGGGAACCCATTTAGATTTATTTCTTTATTGCCAAAACATTCTGTCTCTTTTCCAGGGTGATGATATTCTGACAGATTTCTTTCTCCTCCTCTCTAATGTCCTTCAGATGAGCCGTGTCCTGCAGGTCAACTTCTGCTTCTCGCTTTCAATTTCTCTCTTTGTGTCCCTAAAAGATTTTCTGCTCCATTTATGTAATTCTTCATCCAACTCTGTCAATCTTTCAAAAGTGTTTCTTGTAGAGCTATCCCAATTAGATTGAATAATTTCACTGAACTGAGGGTGGTGAGAAGAATTGGAGAGTGATCACTCTCAATTCTGGGTAAATGAAGAACTGCAGCATCTGAAAATAACATCCTCCAATCGGTGCTACATATAGGCCTGTCCAGTCTTTCAAAAATAGGTTGTGATTGCATCGTATTGTTTGACTATGTAAAAGCTGGGCATGTGTATCCCAAGTCAATCACATCTCTGTCTCTAAGCAGATTTATAAACTCAACACAACTGATGTCCGTATTTGTACTGCCACCATGTTTCTCATAATGATGCATGAGAACATTTAGATCCCCTATCATGCACCAAGGCTCATTAACTGAAGCTATCGTGTTGCTCATACTTCTCCATAAAATATCTTTATGGGGGTGTGCAGGTGGACCATATACACACATTAAGGTCCATTGAGGAATGAAGAGCTTAGCACCAATGTTACAATGAATGAGATTCTGGTTCTTTGAGATTACTGTTAGCTCCACATTGTCTTGCCATAGAATTGCCAAACCACCGCGTCTACCATTTGCAGCAACAAAGTCATAATGACGGAAATTAAGTGAACTGCAGACTCTTCTACTGTTATTTTCATTTAAACGAGTCTCAGAGAGAAACAAGATAGAAGGTTTGCAGCTCCGCAGGAATGAGTGTAAGGCCAAAAATGTCGTCTCATTCCCTAGACCACGACAGTTCCAGGATTGTACTAACATTTCCTTTGTGACTTTTCTAGGCAAGTCGCCATAGCCTTTTCTGGGATGTTGCGGTGCTGCTTCAGGGAAGGATCACAGTCCATTGGTTCTGGGTGTCTTTTGTTGCCTATTTGTGGTAGTATAGGTTCTGGTTTCTGGTGCTGTTGAGTGCTGGCTTGTCTCTTCCATTGTTTCATCTTTTTTATTGAGTCCTTCTCAGCATGTATGGGTTTTGTGGCTTTTTTTGATGTTGTTTCTTGTAAGAGTTCACTGCAGAGGTATGGGTAGTATGGGATGGAGATGGAATTGGGTTTACAGGTGGGGTGATGATATCGGTGGTGGTATATTTGGTGGGGTTTAGTATGGGAGTATCTGCAGATGGTTTTGAGTATTTGTTTGAAATGGGAACAATGGGTTTTGGGTAGTTTATGGATTGGTAGGTATCGGGTAGATGGGTGGGTTTGGTGGTGGGTTGGGTGATGGATTGGTTGTTTTTTTTCGGGTTTGGTGCTGTTGAGGAGGCCAGATATTTTGAATTATTCCTTCCAATATTGCCAGAATTAGTTGCATGCATAGTTAAGGACTGTGTCAACGGGATATTGCCTAATGAAGGAGGATTGGGCTTTCGAAGGAAAGTTTCCTGATTTTGGGTTGATTTTGTTGCTGACTTTTGGTTTTGGTTGGGATCTTCCAGCTGTGGAGAGGATTTTGTTAAAGAAATGTTGGGATTACTGCTGACCAGGGTTTGACTTGCAGGTTGAGGATTAGGGTTTCCGCCATTGCTGGATTCTGGGATGTCAAGGTGAGTTCTGATGATGGGGATGTTTGGTAAGATCTTTGGCATGTAGTTGGCATTGATTTCTTCAGTAAGTCGAGCAAAATACTGGTCTTGCATTTTCTTCATGAAAGTTTCTGGAGAGAAGAAGCCTAGTTTTTCACATTCCTTTGATAACTCCGGACATTGCTTCATTATGTGCCCAAACTTTCCACAAAAGAAACATACTCTTGGCAAACTTTCGAACCCGAAAGTAACTTTACATTTCTTCTTTGATGGAAGGAGAAAATTCATTTCCTGTTTCAGTGGCTGTGTAACATCAATCTTTACTCTTACTCTGGCAAAGTTTCCCCATTTTGCTTGTTTAGCAACTTGGATAGGATAAGGAGTTCCAAGTTTTGACGCCACAAACTCCACCATTTTTTTATTCTTCAAACTCATAGGGAGACCATAGACTTGTACTGTAAAATCTGCATATATGAACTCATATTCGTGTGGTAACTTGTCTGGATCACAAATCTCTAAGAGAAGCAGATCTTCATTAAGCGCCCATGGGGTTCGAGTAATAACTGCATTGAAATCACACCCTAACTCAAAATGGACCAAATAAATAGCTTTACCAAAACTTGAGATCTCCATGGTTCCTGAGGGTCTCCAAGATCTCTGCAACATGTTGTAGATGATGTTTATCCCATATTCACGTCTTGTGATAGTTGTGATGACCATGGAATATTTATGTGTAATGGTTTGTTCGGCAAGATCCTCTGGTATTTCATAGATCTGGTCTTCCTCCTCTCTTAATAATGATGCCATTTTTTATGTAAGTTCTTCACAATCTTGGTTGGTGGTGTTTTCTGAGGAAGATGCCATTGGTAGGGTTTGAAAAAATTGAGGACGAAAAGAGAGATATCGAAAGTGAAGCCGCGAGAGAGCTAATTAACTTGCAAAACACAAAACAAAACAGAACTATAAATTATTAGTGAAAGGATAGATTAATGGTTTAACGACAAAATTCTGCATTATCTGGATCACCTCTTGAAGTCCCATCGGAGCATAACAAAGTTGTATTTATTCCCGGGAGAGAAAAGAAAATTTCTATTGCCTGAATTGTTTTAACGACAAAATTCAGGCAAAAAAAATGTATTTTTTACGTGCTTTCATTGTTGTTGATGACTTAATTGTTAACGACAATTTCTTAATCGATAAAAAAAAATTGTTAATGGTAATTTAGTAAACTTTTAACTGGTGAAAAAGTAAAAATAGTCTTATCATTCAAAAACAAAATCAACATATTTATCACAATTCTAGCGTGCGTCACTTTATGAATATTCATGAAACTGGTGTTAATATCATTTTTTTTTAAATTTTTGATAGATTTCATAAAGTTTCATTCATAATATATATAAATTACATGGACTGATGGACTTAAAGAACATCAAGGATAAAGTTCAAAATATAATTAAAAGGTACTCCATCTGTACCTATTATATAGGTGGAATTTTGAATTTTCTTTGTCCCACTAGATAGGCGGAGTCCTATTTTTAAGATAAATTTTCTCACAAATACCCTCATTTATTGTACATAGAAAATTGTTTTACTAATAGGAAAAAGGGTAAAACAAGAAAAAATGATGAATTCAAGGTAATTTTCTTAATCTAAGAGAATTGGTCCCTCCGCCTATATATGTGGTATGGAGGGAGTACTAACAAAGAGTAATACTTGAAGAGAAGTAACGAAATACCAACTAGAGTACCAAGCAATCGAAGAATGAAAGAATAGTTTTCGGATAGAGTTTTGATAGAGTTTTTTCTTCTAAAGAAAAATATTCTCATAATAAGAGAGTTACATGCCCAAAGTCTTGAATCTTGATCACTACACTTGAACTTCAACCCAAAATCTCCATTGAAATCTCAAACAAACGCCACGAAAGCACATATAGAATCTCCATAAAGGAGAAGACACCAACAAAATGAGCAAAACACCAACAAAAACACCATGAAAATCTCCTAAAAACAATGGAGATTGAAGCGAAAACTCAAACTAACTTAACCTGCTCAGAACAGGCCCTAAATAGACCAAATCTGAGCAGTAAGAGTTAATAATGATGAAGGGTTTTCTAAGATTTTTTGAAATAAGCTAGAGAGGGGAGAAACTAATGTTAGGATTAACCTGTTTGCATACATGTTTATTTTTAGGAGACTAGTGGCACTTTACGGAAGGATGTAAGAGAGTGATAGGAGATTGAAACAAAGCAATTACAAAAAGAAAAACTCGTGAACACGAGTTGGCAAAAGATCCGATTAGATGATATAATTGTCGTAAATTATGGATATATAAATATATCCATATTTCGTTAGCTCACTTTTTTTTCTTCTAGAAGCATAAATTAATATTATTAAATTAGAAAGGAATTACACGCTAGTGTACTATATCAATGGATTTATCTAATAAAGTTTGGTTTTTAGAAGCTGGTATAGTATGATCCCTTTTGGTCGCTGATAAAGAACCTGTCTTACTTCCGTCAGCAGCATGGTTTGCCAATCCCACTGACGCCTGGTTGTCCTCTCTATAGTTATATTTTATTACGATGTGTGGTATTTATCATATCCTTTGTTTGATTATCGTTATTATATCTGAGATATATCAAGGCAGTGTATTCACGGATTTTGTGAAGCAGGCCAAGTTTTCTAAGTCAAAGTAAACTTTGGCTAAATGTATGTTTGTCAATCTTGTCCTCATGAAAATGATTCATGTTTCAGTTAGCACTACAATAGTGATCCTCAGAGGTTGTACCAAAGCTGTTAGGATCGTTGTCGTGGAATATCTGTAAGTGAAACCGGCTGCGTCATGACCAGGGTATCTCCTAGATGCTTCGTCAGTGTTAATTTTAACTTAGTCCGGCATCTAAGGGAACCATCCTACTGAAATCGTCATCGTAGTTCTGCTTCTGTGGTTTGGGTTAGTCAATTATGATACATCTGATAAATGAGGGGGTAATAAAAACACTGGGGGTACAAAAATACACCACCAACTTTTTCTTAGGAAACCTGTATGGACCAAACCTAAATAAAATTCCGAGAGTTCAACTTAATAAATCTCAGTCGAGGAATAATATTCATAGTTATATATCTTTCTCTCAATATCAGAAAGTTAACAGAACCAAATTTCTGAACCTGATATGCGTGTGAGAGTTCTTGGACGATATCAAAAATCAATATCCAAGAATAAATCAAGTTGTATCCAACAAACAAGGATGTGTGTATCTACTTTGATTGATTAACGTACAACCTGCGATATTTCAATTATAAAGATATACAATATAATGCGGAAAAAGAAATAACACAGACGCCAGAAATTTTGTTAACGAGGAAACCGCAAATGCGTAAAAACCCCAGGACCTAATCCAGATTGAACACCAAACTGTATTAAGCTGCTACAGACACTAGCCTACTACCAATTAACTTTCGAATGGAATGCAGTTGAGACCGAATTAAACCCTCACAGCAATTCAGTTATAGTCGCGTTCCTTACACCTCTTGAATCCCAGCAGAACTCAGTGCAAATGATTCCCTTAGCTGACGTCCTTTACAGCCTAAGAGTTGCTTCAACTCAATTGAAAACTTTAAACCGATCTGCCTTCCACAGATATGCCTATGTGTGTGATTTCCTTTTTGATCATAGATCAAGGTGAGACTGGAAATCGATAGCAATAGACAAAGTATAGCTAACCTCAAAATCTGGACTTATGCTTCTCGAAGAGCGGCCTAGATTATTATTCACCTCACAAGTATTAAACTTGTGGAATCAACAAAGTCTGAGACGAAGAGAACTTTGATGATTTCTATCTATCTTGTTTGAGTGAGCAACTCAATAATCGAACAAGATCAGGAAACTCGAACTATCAAGATAAAAAATAGCTGGACTTGGCTTCACGAATCCTAATGAAGTCTTTTTAGGCGCTAAATCCTAAGGGTTTTAGGAAGAGGAAGACTCTAGTTTACAACTATGACACACAAGAATTAGTGTCGGGATTCAAAGATCCCAGTTGTTTGATGTTCCCCTTTTATAGACTTTCAAAGCATAGGTTGCTTTAGGTTTAAGCTAAGATAGCTTTGGAACCAAGCAAACCACTGTTAGATGAATCTTTGAATCTAATTAACAAACAAGATATACACTCTGGTTAGGTTGAACCGTAACCGAACCGCGTACAAAGACAACGTTCATGAATGATTATCCTAAACTATCCAACTAAACTGTAAGCTTAATCATTTTCATAAACACTTAAGACTTTTAAGTTTGAATCACAATCATAAGTTACAATGTGATCAATCATGTCTATATAGTGTTCTTAGAGATTTATTCAAATGTTAATTATCTCACATAAATAATTTTATGTGAATCTGAAAATATTCGACGGGGCAAGTACGTATACTTAAACCTAGTTCGTTAACATATTTGTCATGGTATGTGTATCGGGTATGTGTACACTTAAGACAAATTAAAGTTCCGTAACATACAAAACTTTTCCGGTATGTGTACCGGGTATGGATATCATACCGGTTCCAAAATAGACAGATCTTTTTCAGTACGCGTATTGGTTTGCGTACCGTTCCGGGTTCACGATTTCACAGACTTTTTGTGGTATAGGTACCGGGTATGCATACAACTAAGTTGCTGCCGAACTATAGCTACGCCGGTACGTATACTTGGCACATGTACTACGGATCCGGACTTTAAAAAGCGGGGGTATAACAACCACACCCAATAATTCGTTAGGCAATCTGTATGGAATAAACTCCAATATAATTCCAAGAGAATCAACTAGACAGTAAGACTCAATCAAGGAAATATATCCAAGAGATATATCTCTGTTTCTCAATGTAATCAGCAAATCAAACAGATATGAATCCGTGAGCCTGATTATTATGAAGTTTTGTTCCGTCACAAAGAATGATACGAAGAACTTTGTGATTACTTTTTATATCTTACCTATCAGAGATAAATCTCGAGCAAATCTTAGAGAAGATAGTACTCATCACGATAGAACAAGTAAGATTAGAATACGCAACTACAGAGAAAATAGTTGGATCTGGCTTCACGAATCCCAAATGAAGTCTTAAAGTCGTTAACCTAATATGGTTTTGGAAAAACCTAGGTTAAAGGAAAATCGACTCTAGTACGCAACTAAGTGTCGGGATTAGGTTTTCCAGTTGCTAAAGTTCTCCCTTATATAGTCTTTCAAAACTCATCTAAGAGTCGCTTGATTATATACTAGAGACAAAGCTAACCCTGACTATATAAGGGAGAACTCTAGTAACTGGAAAACCTAATCCCCATACCTTCTGTGTGATACTAGTTGCGTACTAGAGTCGATTCTCTTTTAACGTATGTTTTTCCTAAAACCATTATAGGTTAACGAATTAAAGACTTCATTGGGATTCTAAAGACAGACCCAATTATTTTCTCTTTAGTTAGGTGTCCTGATCTTACTTGTTCTATCGTATTGAGTACTATTTTCTCTAAGATTGGCTCGAGATTTATCTCCGATAGGTAAGATATAAAAAGTAATCACAAAGCTCTTCGTCTCATTCTTTGTGAATCCATAATAACTTCTTCTACTACCATATAGTTAAGTTATTGTGAGATGATTGATATTTCTAGGCTGTTCTTCGGAAAATATAAGACCGGATTATCAATTGGTTCATGCTCACCTTGATTTATCAAAAGACGGAACAAAAACTTCATAGGTACTTTTGTGGGAGACAGATTTATCTATCAGAATAAACTTTTCTGTGGGAGACAAATTTGTTTATAAAGTCTCCGACTTTGGGTCGTAGCAACTCTTAGTTGTGGGTGAGATCAGCTAAGGGAATCAAGTGTGTAGAGTCCTGCTAGGATTCAGAGGCGTAAGGTTCGCGACTGTACCTTAATCGGTGTGAGACTTGGTTAGCGCTCAACTACATTCCAGTTTGAAGTGAACTTATAGTAGGCTAGTGTCTGTAGCGGCTTAATACAGTGTGGTGTTCAAATATGGACTAGGTCTCGGGATTTTTCTGCATTTGCGGTTTCCTTGTTAACAAAATTTATGGTGTCTGTGTTATTTCTTGTCCGCATTATATTTGTTTATATAATTGAAATATCACAGGTAGTGCGTAGTTCAATCAATTGGTAAATCCAACCTTTGGTTGTTAATTGAAATTGATTGACACTTGAACATTGGTCTTTGGTACCGTTCAAGTTGTTTCTCATAATAATCAGGCTCACGGATTTCTATCTGTTTGATTTGCTGATTACATTGAGAAACAGAGATATAACTCTCGGATATATTTCCTTGAATTAGTCTGACTTTCTAGTTGATTCTCTTGGAATTATATTGGAGTTAGTCCATACAGATTTCCGAACGAAAAATTGGGTGTGGTTGTTAGACCCCCGCTTTTTCAATTGGTATCAGAGCAGGCAAAAACGTTAAAGACCTCATAAGTAAGTGTTTATAGCAATCTGACTCTATAGACAGAAGTGCTATCTCTGACAAACGCATCACCAGAGACAAAAGTTTTGTTTCTATGAAATTCATTTAAGAGAAAGACTTTTCGATCTCACACATAGATAAAGATTCTGCTCCCATTAAACAGACAGGTATTGATAAGTGTTACCCTGATTGTCTTACTGACGAGTCTGACTCTGAAGTAGAAAGGGAAGAAGCCCAAGAAAGTGCATCAATTCTAAAACTTGTTAGAATCCCGGCAATTGAAATCAATAGGCTGAAACACAAAGTCAATACGATTTTTGGTATGGTAAAAGATTGTGATTCCCAACTAAGGGTTCTTCGTGAGGAGGCTAAACTCAAGGAAGATGCCCTGGAAATAAACCGTATGTTGAGTAATCTCTCTATTCAATATAAAGGATGTTCTATGGATTCCGATATACCAATTGCTTCTGATTCAACTGTGTTATTAAAAAATGTGACTACATGTAATCATGTTTCTCTGCTGAAACCAGATTCAGAAGCTAAAACCCTTCTGTTTGCTAAAGATGTGCATGCTACTTCCACTAATCAAGGAATCACCACATCTCACGGAAGGAAGAAATCTTCCGATGTCGTTAATCCTACTCGCTCTAATCACTCCGGTGATCAGAAAGTATGTCTCTTTTGTGATTCAAAAAGACGGGTTCAACGGAAGTGCAAATTGAGGTTCAATGACAACTATTTTGGTCGACTTCAACACACCTTATATTTAATTCTCAAAGGTGTAACTTACATTCGAACGTCTAAACCAATTGGCTTTGGTACTCACCCTGTGAGTACTTCCAGGATAGTCAGTTCAATCTGCTCGACCAACGTACGAACTCATAATAGTAGCATTAATGCAAATCGGTCAAGAAGATTTCAGAAAGGTCCTCCTCAATCTAAGGTGGAGGATGTTGTTCAACATGTGAGAGAAGTACCGGAAGGTGAAAACAACAATGGAGATATGAAGGACAATCAAAATCTGATAATTGAAGGATATAAGGTTCTTATCAACAGGCTGTCAAAATCATCCAAACATACTTCTTCTGGTAAGGGTTCAAACTTAGTTTCATGTTTTGATGATAGTAAGATCTATGTTACTTTTTCACATCTAAAAGGGTTTCTTCCAAAAATTAGAAGGAAAAAGAGGATTACCCATGAACAATATTCAATTGATGAGCTTAAAGCTCATACTTGTGTTAATTAATCACAAGGCTTGAAATCTTACTCATGAAAAATCTTGTTGAGTAAGATATGCTAATGAACATGTATACTTATTGGCAAAGTGTTCTCTGTTTAGTCGAGTTATTTTCTTATCGTTCATAGCTAGACTATTGGATGCAGACAACTTTGTATAAGTATTTGTTTTGTTTCAAGAATCACTTCAAGTGTCTTTTTCTTTAAGCCTTTGTTCAAATGATTAATGATCTACTCTTGCGCTCTAATTTTTTTTTTATCTTGGGAGAATATAAAATTTATCGAGCCAAGATTTGTGAAAGAAAATTTTTATAGAAATTTTTTTAACTGTGTCCTTTTTTTTTCTTTGTGAAAGGAACTTTACAGTTTTTGTCTTAAGTTTCCTCTTATGGGTTAAGGTTGTGTTCGTACGCGTACCGTAGTGTCATGTCACGAATCGAATCTCTAAACACTAAAAATATACTCCTTGTGAAACAGTTTATATACCCATCCTATTGGAGTTGAGCTATCTCACTCTAGGTTATTTTCTTTTCTCGTATCAAGAATGTCATCTCTTTCTCGCTCTTGTGATTTCAAAAACGGTTTTCTTGATAAAGGTATGGGTTACGGTTCCAAAGGTATGAAGAAAAGAACTCTCGTAGAAGTTGACGATATCAAATGTCAAAAACCCGAGGCTTATTCTGATATCTCATGTTATTATGCATATACTCATCAAGATGCGGAGAATGATGAGATGGTTTTTTCTGAAGTGGTTCATGATTTTCTTAAATACTTTGAGGAAACAAAACTGCAGCTCGTTGATACTATGAAGGGTCTCGATGTGCTACGAATTGAATTGAAAAAAGGTAAACTCTGACCTTGTTCTCATGAAGACACATGTGAAAGATCTTCTCAATGAGGATATCTTCTCTGAAGAAGCAGTTGATCCTGTCAATCACAAGCTCAAAGGTCTCAAGACCCGTGAGGGTTCCGGAAGTGTTCTTTAAATCCAGTTTGAGTTTGGTATTTGGTTTTTAGGAGTTGTTTTATTTTGTCTAGGAAACTTCTTATGAGAATTTATTCTTGTGTTTTAAGAAGGATAATTAGGGTTTGGAATAGCCAATATTGTGATCACACATAGCTATTGCCAACGATTTTCATCTTGCAATGTTTAAGATTTATTTATTTAAATCTTAAGTTATTTGGAAGATGATTTTGCAGTATTAATTTTTATGGTTTTATATATTGCAAAAATATTATGGGATATGTGTGTTTACGTCCGTGAACTATGATTATCTCATATATGTCAAAAGTTAAGTCTATTATGTCTTTATGCAAATATTGATAAAAGATAGAATGAACTTTTGAATATTCCACAGTATTGATCTTTCCCTGATCCACTTCTATGTGAAAGTACTGTATGGCACCGTATGTTTTCTTATGTTGAGCATTTCCGATTAAATTAATCATTAAGATCTTCTTGTGGTTAATTTATTCGATTTTTCTGGATACAAATTCATGTTTCATGTAATTTGTTAATGTCCAAAGAAATCCTTCTTTTCTCGTAAAAGTAAGGTCGCTCTTGTTGTTCTTTCGGGAATGACATTTTACAGGGGAGAGTTCTTAATTGAACTTGTGCTTAATTGCCAAATATTTGTGGGGAGTGCGGCTGTTGAATATTGTAGGAGTTATCTTGTATCTTTATAAACTCCTTGATGAATACACTAAGTTTCGACTATGTGAAATCATCGAAACCAAGTTGATATGTTCTCTTTTAGTCATGCATTATCTCTTTGAGAATTTCATTATGATCCCGTTAGTTTTCGTACCTTTGCCAATTTATATTGACAAAAAGGGGGAAAATTATTTTGCAGTTCACACTACATACATATGGTTTACGGATCATTATGTAAGGGGGAGTGGTTTTCATTATGAGATGAAGTATTGACTAAGTGGGAGTGATACATATCATCGTAGTATTATTTTCAAAGTTGTGATACAATTGAACTTTGATGTTGTGTAATAATACTATGGCACTGTATAACAATAATTGAGAACAACTATTTTCTTATTGTTATGGCTACGGATCTTCAACAACAATGATGCTGAGTTGAACACGTTCAGAATCACTGGAGTACTTGGAGTGACGAAGAATTCAAGGAATGTTGAAGAACCAAGGAAATCAAGCATGTTAGATGAGAAGCTACAAAGTTTATTTATTTTGTAATCCATATGTATTGATAGTTTTGACACTAAAATTGACAAAGGGGGAGATTGTTAGAGCACTGCTCGATCGAACTCGCAAGCGTTGCTATCTCAAGCTTGTTTGTCAATTTTAGGTGATCAAAACTATAAGTCTTGATTTCTAGTCTACTTATAACTATGTATGGGATTATGATAGAATGTGTAGTTGAGCTTTAGACTTCACGGCGTTCATCGATTGAAGACGAAGATCTACTGAGGAGAGCTTGGAGGAACTTCATCAACAAAAGGTATGTGGAGACTAAAACTTATATATCACTAAGAAGTTTATTTTATTCTAACTCCTATTGAGACTAAGTCGTATAGCTATATAGACTTTTACATTATACACATTTGATATTTCGAGCTGAGTTTAACTCGCTTATATATCTTTCGAAATATGTGTTGGAAGCTTTTTGCTTTAGCTACGTTCATCATTATACTTGACGAGTTTAGTTGGAAACAATTTATTTGTTGGAAACTAAATAATGAGTCAAAAGATGATCATGTGAAAATTGCCTTGAAACATCTTACATGATTTGTGTGAGACAGTCATTTGATGTCGACTCGGAATGTTTTATATTGATCATTCGATCACTTGAAAATTACTTATAAGCTAATAGTTTGTGTGAGACAGCTATTGTTGTCTTCTAAGGATGTTTCAATGATTAAAATGGGAGTTTAGAAAAATTAACCACTGTCTGGATATATCACAATATGCATATCAGTATGCAAACTGTTGTAGTATGATTCAGGTCCGGAAACCAAGTTTGCATACCAGTATGCGAATGGTTTTAACTGTTAGTATGCAAAAGGTTTTACCTGAGTTAGGTCCGTAATGACAGTATGCATACCGGTTTGCGAACTGTCAGACAAGACCAAAGTTCGGAACTTAAGTTTGCGTACCCGTTTGCAAAACGAATTGGTTTAAGTTCTAAAATCGGTTTAGTATGATTTCATACTCATGAAAAAATACATTAATAAATTAAGGAATGCAATCTTTGCAAACCGTGGATTAATGTTCATGAATTGATTCTTGAATAAGTACTTTGCACAATCATCAAATCCGATTTTGTTTCAATTGTGTCTTATATACTTCTATGAGAATATACAAAATTGAACAACTCTATGAGTAACACAATTACATTCATTTGATTATCATTTGATCTAGAAGTGTTAGATGAATGTGGTTAATACAAAAGTGTTCATATGGCTAACTTCGGTTAACTGTTATTGAGCCAACTCAATATACACGCTTAGGTACGGTTACGTACCCATATCTAAATAAAGGTATATTTCATTTGTGTGTAACAAGCTAAGACCATCTAACGGTGGAGAGATATTGCTTTGGTTTTAAGCAAACTTAGCTTGAATCTTAAATCAGGTTTTCATCTAACGGTGAATATTGATTGCCTTGTTTTAGAGTTATCATACCCGGATTTGAAGACTATATACGGGAGAACTCTAGCAACTGGAAAACCTAATCCCCACACCTTCTGTGTGATAGTAGTTACGTACTAGAGTCGATTCTCCGTTAACCTAGGTTTTTCCTAAAACCATTATAGGTTAACGACTTAAAGAATTCATTAGGATTCTGAAGCCCGACCCAACTATTTTCTCTGTAGTTGCGTGTTCTGATCTTACTTGTTCTATCATATTGAGTACTATATTCTCTAAGATTGGCTCTAGATTTATCTCCGATAGGTAAGATATAAAAAGTAATCACAAAGCTCTTCGTCCCATTCTTTGTGATTCCACAATAACTTCTTCTACTACCATAAAGTTAAGTTATTGTGAGGTGATTGATATTTCTAGGCTGTTCTTCGGGAATATAAGACCGGATTATCAATTGGTTCCTGTTCACCGTGATTTATCAAAAGACGGAACAAAAACTTCATATGTACTTCTGTGGGAGACAGATTTATCTATTAGAATAGACTTTTTTGTGAGAGACGGATTTGTTTATAAAGTCTTCGACTTTGGGTCGTAGCAACTCTTAGTTGTGGGTGAGATCAGCTAAGAGAATCAAGCGCGTAGAGTCCTGCTGGGATTCAGAGGCGTAAGGAACGCGACTGTACCTTAATCGGTGTGAGACTTGGTTAGGGATCAACTACATTCCAGTACGAAGTTAACTTGTAGTAGGATAATGTGTGTAGCGGCTTAATACAGTGTGGTTTTCAAATCTGTACTAGGTCCTGGGGTTCTTCTGTATTTGCGGTTTCCTCGTTAACAAAATTTATGGTGTCTGTGTTATTTCTTTTCCGCATTATATTTGTTTATATAATTGAAATATTACAGGTTGTGCGTAGTTCAATCAATTGGTAAATCCAACCTTTGGATGTTGATTGACACTTGAACATTGGTATTTGGTACCGTTTAAGTTATTTCTCATAATAAACAGGCTCACGGATTCCTATCTGTTTGATTTGCTGATTACATTGAGAAACAGAGATATAACTCTTGGATATATTTCCTTGATTGAGTCTGACTGTCTAGTTGATTATCTTGGAATTATATTGGAGTTGGTCCATACAGATTGCCGAACGAAATATTGGGTGTGGTTGTTAGACCCCCGCTTTTTCAATTGGTATCAGAGCAGGCAAAAACGTCAAAGACCTCATAAGTCTGTATTTGTAGCAATCTGACTCTATGGACAGAAGTGCTATCTCTGACAAACGCATCACCAGAGACAAAAGTTATGTTTCTATGGAATCTATTTAAGAGAAAGACTTTTCGATCTCACACATATATAAAGATTCTGTTCCCATTAAATAGACATGTATTGATAAGTGTTACTCTGATTGTCTTACTGACGAGTCTGACTCTGAAGTAGAAAGGGAAGCATCCCAAGAAAGTGCAGTGATTCTAAAACTTGTTAGAATCCAGGCAATTGAAATCAATAAGCTGAAACACAAAGTCAATACGATTATTGGTATGGTAAAATATCATGAACATAATGCCACGGCTTGCAAAACAAGTTCGCATACCTTATTTCATTAAAGTTCCAGAGACTTTAGTTCGCAAACTGAGTTCGCAAACGAACCTGAGTTCATGGGTATGAATTTCATACTGAACTAGAACTTCACAGTTCGCATACAAAGTATACATACTGTGTTATATCCAGACATTGGTAGTAGTTCTACACTTTCATTTAATCAATGAAACATCCTTTGAAGACAACAATGGTAATCTTACGCATACCACTAGCTTCAAATAATTTCTAAGTGATTAATCGATCAATACGAAATTTCCCAAGTTAACATCAAATGATTGTCTCACACAAATCATGTAAGATGTTCAAGGTAATTTTCACATGATCATCTTCACTTAATATTTAGTTTCCAACAAATAAATTGTTTCCAACTAAACTCGTCAAGTAGATGATGAACTTTAGCTAAAGCTAAAAGCTTCCAACATGTACTTCGAGAAATATATATACGAGATAAACTCGGCTCGAAATTTCAAATATGTATAATGTAAAAGTCTATATAGCTATACGACTTAGTCTCTTTTATAAGATAAAATAGAATAGACTTCTGATTGATAGATAAGTTCTAGTCTCCACATACCTTTTGTTGATGAAGTTTCTCCAAGCTCTTCAGTAGATCTTCTTCTTCAATTGGTGAACGCCGTGAAGTCTAAAGCTCAACTACACACTTCTATCCTAATCGAGACATAGCTATAAGTAAACTAGGAATCAAGTATATAGTTTTGATCAACTAAACTTGACAAACAAGCTTGAGATAGCAACGCGTGCGATTTCGACCGAGCAGTGCTCTAACAACATACATGACTTGTTTAGCAATGATCCAATGATACTCGAGTCTTTGAAACAAAATGCTAAAGCTTAACCTTTTATTGAATTTATGGACCATGCCATTTATGACGATGGTGGAGTACAAGTTAATGCTCTTTATACAATCGTTATAGATTTAACCCATCTGAATACCGATAACATTGTCTGTGATATAAAAAGAAAGGTAAAAATACATGGGACAAGTGTGGGATTCAGAGAAAGGAAATGTGTCGCCCATCTGAGGCTTCAAAAAAAGTGCACCCCTTGTTAATTTACAGTGGAGAAGGACGTCACATCTTTTCCCACATTTATCTTATCCCTTTTGTCTCACCTCTAATCGGATCGTTCTAATACGTATAACTCAAAATGGGCAAGACACCGTAATTTTTCATGGTTCAAACTCTAGAGAGTATTATTTATATTTCACGTCGTACTATTTCCACACAAAAGAATGACGTAGAAAATAAGGATAGTCAATTTAGACAACCATGTGCAGAGAGAAACCCCTGAAAAATGCTCCATCTACCAAACTCCCCAAGCCCGTATCCCTCTACAAAAATAACCCATTTCTATGTTACCCACCATCACACCTCATCTATTTCGCCGTATTGGAAACGGACATACCACCCAGATTGCATCCAATTGGATCCTTGATCACCCCCCTTAACCAAAACCAATGCCATAACTATCTCTTGGTATCCAATCTTTTTGATCCACTTATCAATTCTTGGATGCTTGATAATCTGACTACCTATCACTTATGGCGATGTATATAATTATTAAAATCCACTTCCCTCATGATGAACCACCAAATAAATCAATCTGGTTTTCCACCAAGTCTGGGAAATATACATATTCTAACCCAGCATCATGTACAACAAACAACTACATATTAAGTCCGCCACCCCTCCACCACGCTCACATGCACACACAAAATACCTATGTGCATTATATTGTCCACAAAAAATAAAAAAATTCTTGTGGAGAACAATAACTGGAGGAATTCCTACTTCAACATCTTAAACAAAATTCACCTAACACCTTCAAACCTTTGCCCTGGGTGTAAACTACATCCGGGATCAGCAGAGCATATCCTAATGAAATGTCAGCTTGCAAGGCTAACTTGGGACTTTCTCTTCAATCAATACAGAACAAATCCAAACTTCCAATACCACCTATACCACATCCACTTGGCCTATCACCACCATCCATAACCTATTACAGACCAACATATTGATGGAGGTTATATTTTCCTTCTACTTCCTCATATGAGCCTTATGGTTGGCTTGCAATGATTTGATATATTGAAGGAAACACCAAACTCCCGTCGACTTGGATATATATCCTACCATGATAGGTTTTGGGATCTACCCTTTTCGACAAATAAATACCCGGCATGACATATCAACCAATAATTACTCTAGTCACCAGACAACTAAAATAGTCAAAGTTGGTTGGACCCAATCAGAATAACAACATATTAAGATCAGTAAGGATTGAGCTGTCCCTGGACATACGCGACATGCAAGCGGTGGGTTTATCTGCAAAGACTCAACAACGAAAGATATTGTGGCAATGATTCAACCTTTAGGAATCACAACAGCATTAGTCGCATAAACTTGGGTCATGCTCATTCTCCTCAGAACAATGTCGATACATCAATGGACACAAGTGGTTTTCAAATCAGACTCATTGACTTAACCCGTTTTATCACCAATATTTCAACACTACCATGGTACTCATTTTAAAGAAATTAAAAGGAGGCTAAGAACAATCCATCGCCAGAAGCTATAACAAAACCACATGGAAGCCAACCAGGCAGCAGACGCACTCGCAAACCAGACTGAAAAAAACAGGAGTCTAACAACCACACCCAATATCAATCTGTATGGACAACTCCAATATAATTCTAAGAGAATCAACTAGATAGTCAGACCCAATCAATGGAAATATATCCAAGAGTTGTATCTCTGTTTCACAATGTAATCAGCAAATCAAACAAATAGAAATCCGTGAGCCTGATTATTATGTGAAACAACTTGAACGGTACCAAAAACCAATGTTCAAGTGTCAATAAATTTATATCAACAGCCAAAGGTTGGATTATCTAATTGATTGAACTACGCACAACCTGTGATATTCAATTATATAAACAAATATAATGTGGAAAAGAAATAACACGGACACCAGAAATTTTGTTAACGAGGAAACCGCAAATGAAGAAAAACCCCGGGACCTAGTCCAGATTTGAACATCACACTGTATTAAGCCGCTACAGACACTAGCCTACTCCAAGTTAACTTCGGACTGGAATGTAGTTGAGCCCGAACCAATCTCACACTGATCAAGGTACAGTTGCGCTCCTTACGTCTCGGAATCCCAGCAGGACTCTACGCACTTGATTCCCTTAGCTGATCTCACCCACAACTAAGAGTTGCTACGTCCCAAAGTGGAAGACTTGATAAACCAATTTGTCTCACACAAAAAAGTCTATTGAATAGATAATTCTGTCAACCACAGATAAACCTATGAGTTTTGTTCTGTGTTTTGATAAATCAAGGTGAACAGGAACCAATTGATATACCGGACTTATAGTCCCGAAGAACAACCTAGAAATATCAATCACCTCACAATAATCTTAATCATATGGTAGCAAAACAAGATATTGTGGAATCACAAACGATGAGATGAAGATGTTTGTGACTAATTTTTATCTTGCCTATCGGATATTAAATCTCGATAAAATCTTATAGAAGGTAGTACTCAATCACGATAGAAAACAGCAAGATCAGAACACGCAACTACAGAGAAAATAGTTGGGTCTGGCTTCAAAATCCCAATGAAATCTTCAAGTTGTTAACCTACAGGGTTTCATGAAAAACCTAAGGTTAAAGGAGAATCGACTCTAGTCGCAACTAGTATCACACAGATGGTGTGGGGATTAGGTTTCCCAGTTGCTAGAGTTCTCCTTTATATAGTCTTCAAATCAGGGTTTGCAATCAATGCTACCTTGTTAACAAAGCTTTCAATATTCAAGGTTAGATGAAAACCTGATTAGACTCAAGCTGATATCTTTCAACCGTTAGATCGAACTTAGCTTGTAACACACAAATGAAAAGTGACTTCATTTAGATATAAAACCGTACCTAAACGTGTGCACCTTTGTTAGCTCAACAATAGTTATCCGAGGTTAGCCATATGAACACTTTCATATCAACCTTATTCATCTTAATCATAACTAATTCAAATGACTCAAATGAAACTAGTTCTAGAGTTGTTCAATTGTTTATATTCTCATAGAAGTATACAAGACACAATTGAAGCAAAATCGATTTTGATTCACTCGAATCAAGTCATGAACATTATAGCCACGATTTGCAAAATATTGTATTCCTTATTATATAAATATATTAGTTCATGAACAAATCGAACATTATCCATTCGGGTATGCAAACGGGTACGCCTACCTAAATGGCCGGACTAAGTTTTGGTTCGCCAGTATGCGAACTGGTACGCATACATTCCAAACTCAGAAGAAATTCTCGGACCTGAACCTCATGCCAGTATGCGTACCGGTATGCGTACAAGGTCCCGAACTTCACCAAACCAAGCTCATACAGGTATGCATACCATGGTTCCCGGACTTGGATTACATATATGCAAGCATGCATACTATGCTTATATCCAATTGTTCTAAACTCTTATTTCAATCATTGAAACATTCTGGGAAGATGACAATAGCTATCTCACACAAACTATTAGCTTCAAAGCAATTTTCAAGAGATCGAATAATCAATACGAAATATTCTGAGTCTACATCAAATGGTTGTCTCACACAAATCATGTAAGATGTTACCAGGCGATTTTCACATGATCATATTTTGACTTTCGTCAAGATTATAAGATGAAATTGGTTAAAGCGAAAGCTTACCAACACATATTTCGAGAAATATGTAAGCGGGTTAAACTCAGCTCGAAATATCAAATGTGTATAATTGAAGTCTATATAGCTATACGACTTTTGTCTCAAATAGGAGATAGAGTAGATAGACTTTTGAGTGATTGATGATTTTAAGTCTCCACATACATTTTGTTGATGAAGTTCCACAAGCTCTCCTTAGTAGTTCTTCGTCTTCATTCGATGAACGCCGTGAAGTCTAATGATCAACCACACTTTCTATCCTAATCCGAGACTTAGCTATAAGTAGACTAGAAATCAAGACTTATAGTTTTTACAACTAAACTTGACAACAAGCTTGAGATAGCAACGCTTGAGATAGCAACGCTTGCGAGTTTGACCGAGAAGTGCTCTAACAATCTCCCCCTTTGTCAATTTTAGTGACAAAACTATCAATACATATGGAATACAAAATAAATAAACTTTGTAGCTCTCTATCCAAATGCTTGATTTCCTTGGTTCTTCAACATTACTCGAAATCTTCGTCACTTCCAGGTACTCCAGTGATTCTGAATGTGTTCAACTCGGCATCATAGTTGTTGAAGATCCGTAGCTATAACAATGAGAAAACAGTTTCTCTCAATCATTGTTATACAGTGTCATAGTATTATTACACAGCATCAAAGTCCAATTGTATCACAACTTTGACAACAATACTTTGGTGATATGTATCACTCCCCCTTAGTCAATACTTCATCTCACATGAAAACTACTCCCCCTTACATAATGATCCGTAAACCATATGTATTTGTAGTGTGAACTACACATTAATTCTCCCCCTTTTTGTCAATAAAAATTAACAAAGGTACGAAAACTAGTGGGATCCTAATGAAATTTCTATAGAGATACTTCATGACCAAAACATAACAACATGTCAACTTTGTTTAGATGCAATCATATAGCCGAAACTAAATGCATTCATCAAGGAGTTAATAAAGATACAAGAAAACTCCTACAATATTCCACAGCCGCACTCCCCACAAAGATTTGACAATTAAGCACAAGTTCAATTAAGAACTCTCCCTCATAAAATGTCATTCTTGAAAGAACAACAAGAGCGACCTTACTTTCACAAGAAAAGAAGGATTTATTTGGACATTAACAAATAATCATGAAACATGAATTTGTATCCAAACTACTCAATTAAATTAACCATAAGAGAACCCATGATTAATTTAATCGGAAATGCTCAACATAAGAAAAACTTACGGAGCCACACAGTACATACACAAAAATGTGGATCAGGGAAAGACCAATACTGCGGAATATTCAAAGATTCATTCTATTTTTTTTATCAATATTTGCATAGAGACATGTAATAGACTTAATCTTTGTAAACAAAAGTTCATCCTATCTTCCATCAATATTTGCATAATGACATAATAGGCTTTACTTTTGTTGTCAAAAGTTCATTCAATCTTTTATCAATATTTGCATAATGACATATGAAAGACTTAACTTTTGACAAATATCGGACAATCATAACTCACGGACGCAAACACACATATCCCATAATAAGTTGCAATATATAAAACCATAAAGATTAATACTGCAAAATCATCTTCCAAATAAACTTTAGAATTTAAATAAATTAATCTAAAAACATTGCAAGATGAAAATCGTTGGAAATAGCTGTGTACTCACAATAATGACTATTCCAAACCCTAGTTATCCTTCTTAAAACACAAGAATAAATTCTTATAAGAAGTTTCCTAGACATAATAACAAAAACAACTCTAAAGAACAAAACCGATCATGAACGCAAATCAAAGATCACTTCCTGAAACCCCACGAGTCTTGAGTCCATTGAGTTTGTGATTGACAGCATCCACTGTTTCTTCAGAGAAGATATCCTCATTGGTCAGAATTAACCTTTTTCAAATCAGTTCTTAACACATCAAGACCCTTCATAGTATCAACGAGTTGCAGTTTTGCTTCCTCAAAGTATTTAAGAAAATCATGAACCACTTCAACAGAAACCATATCCTCATTCTCAACATCCTGATGAGTGTAGGCATAGTAGCATGAGGCATTAGGATTTTGATCATCATCTTCTACTAGGGTTCTTCTTTTAATCCCTTTGGACTCGAAACCAATACCTTTATCAAGAAAACCTCTTGCAAAACCTCCAGTGCAGGAAGGTGAAGACATTCTTGACAAAACAACAATAACCTAGAGTACACATACGTGACTCAATAGGTTTGGTATTTAAATGGTTTCATAGGAAAGGTAACTTTTAGGGTTTCTAAAGACAGTTCGTGACAAGTAACTGGGTACCCATACGAAAACAATCCTAACCCAAGACAAAACCGAATGTACTATTTTAAATAAAAAAATAACAAAGCGAAACAGTACATTTTTGCTACGTGAAGAATTTTCTTTCACAAGATTTTGGCTCAACAAATTTTATATCTCCATAGAGAAGCAATTTAGAGCACAAGAGTAGAAAGCAACATAGTTGCAACAAACATTTTTTCAACAAATGATTGATGAGATTCTTAAGACAGAATCAATACTTAGGCAAAGCTATCTATTGACAATAGTTTAGCTATGGACGATAAGAAAATAGCTCAACTAAATAGAAAGCATTTTTTGCCTAAAGTATACCTGATTATTAGCAAATCTTACTCAAAATGATTTTTATGAGTAAGTATTCAACCCTTGTGATTAATTAGCACAAGTATGAGCCCTAGGCTCATTAAATGAATGGTGTTCACGGTTGAGTCTCTTTTTCCTTCCAATTCTAGGAAAGAATCCTTTTTGATGTGAAAAATTATCATGACACATGTTGTCATCAAAATACGAGACAAAGTTTGAGTTCTTACCAGACGAAGTTCGTTCGGAGGATTTTGACAGCCTGTTGATAAGATCCTTGTATCCTTCAATTATCTGATTAAGGTTGTCCTTCATATCTCCACTATTGCTTCCATCTATAGAAACCTTTTTCACATCCAGAACATCATTCATCACATTAGGTTGAGAGGGACCTTTCTGAATTCTCCTTAAACAATTTGTATTAATGCTACAATTGGTTCGATCGTTCGATGAGCAATTTGAATTGACGTTCCTAGGAGAATTCCCATGGAGAGTACTAAAACCAATAGGTTTAGACATCTGAATGTCAGTAACACCTTTGAGAATTAAATCCAAGGTATGCTGAAGTCCACCAAAGTCATTCGGCTTCAGTTTGCTCTTCCTTTGAACATGTCCTTTTGAATTACAAAAAAGACATACTTTCTGATCACCGGAGTGATTAGAGTATGTAGCATTAGAAACATCGTTATAAGAATTCTTCCTTCCATGATACGAGGTAAATCCATGATTGGTGGAAGAACCAGGCACTTCTTTATCGATAGGAAGGGATTTCAACTTTGCTTCTGGAACTAAATTTCTTATTTTAGAGTCAGAAGCAGTTGGTATAGTGGACTCGTTAGAACATCCTTGAATGGAGAGTTTACTCAAAAGATGTTCAATTTCCAAGGCATCCTTTTTGAGTTTCGCCTTGAGTAAGGTTCGTGAAGAACAAACTTTGACGTTTTCCTCGCTAAGAGCCTTTAATTTAGAGTCACGAACATTTACTATACTGATAAGAGTATTGACGTTGTTTTACAACCGATTGATTCTATCAACCTGGATTCTAACAAGATTTAGAATCAGTTTACTCTCTTCGGCTGCATCACTTTCAGAGTAAGACTTGTTCGAAAGGTAATCGGGATAACACTTGTCAATGCAAGTCTGTTTCGTTGGAACACTAGGTTCATCTATATTCGAGATTGATAAATCTTTCTCTTTAATAGATTTCATAGAAACAGAACTTTTATTTCTGGTGATACGTTTATCAGAGATGACACTTCTGTCCATAGAGTCAGATCGTACAAACACAGACTTATGAGGTTTTAAACGTGTTTGCTTGCTCTGATACCAATTGAAAAAGCGAGGGTCTAACAACCACACCCAATTGATCGCTGTCGTATGCGTCAAAAATAATTCACTTTCTCACTCAACTAAATTTAAATGAAGTATGTGGTAAGAAAGAGTTCGTTACCACAGAGAGACTTTTGTTGTTATAAAATTTCGGTTTCTTAGTAACCAATGGGGGGGGGGGGGGGGCTTGTTTTAGCAAAGCAATAAAAATAATTGAAAGCAATAAAATATGAAAGTAATCAATAAGAGGAAGATATTGGTCACGGGATAGTATCATTCACAAACATGTATTTTCATCAATGACTAGAATTGGTAATTTAATCTCTCATTTACTAAAAGTCCTAGGATACCTTGATCGCAAGTATATCCCGCTAATTCCCTGATTTCATCACAACCACATTGAAAGATGTATATGTGAATTCTTCCTAGAAAGCAACCTAAAGTGTAAAAGCACAATTAAGTTTAACTCCCTAAAAGCACTAAGTTTTATGGAATAAGACTAATCAAGGCAATCAAACGTGTAAAAACACTAATTCGATTTAACCAAGGTTATGATTCATATGCAATTATAGAGATGTATCACTACAAGGAATAATGGCACTATGCTACTTAGAATCAGGGATTAACAACTTTTACGTATTGAAAATCCTAATCTAGCTTTAGATATGAATGCAAATCAGATTGATTCCGGACTCAACCAAACAAGTATTCAAATCATATAACATTATTAGCAATGAATCATAAACAACAAAGTTGAGACAAAACTAATGCATTGAATCAAATAACATGTTTGATGAAATCAACTTTATCCCATAACCAATAATTGTATTTAGCTACTCATATTAATGGAGTTCATCATAATCATATTTGGAATAAAGAACATAAAAAACAATGAAAGCAAACCCTAGTAGAATCGCCGCTCTCCTCCAAAACTCCCACTAGAAAAATACGTGATCCCCAAAAGAAGTAGAAGACTTTTCTTTTTGTAGCTTTTCTTGTCTTCCAAAACTAGGTCCAAGTCTTCAAAAGTCCAATAGATAGAAGTCCTCCAAGCCCATGTGTGAGAAATACCCATGTAGAAAATCTGTCTCAAAAATGGTCGCCGGAAAACTGGTCCCAGCGCCTAAAATTGGCCGGAAAAGTTGTCAGAGAAGTGCTCAGTTGACCGGTAAAGTCCACCCGGTCACCGGTCAATGAGTCAGCTCGGTCAAAGTACCGAGTCAACAGTAGTCAACTGAGTCAAGACCGAGTCAGCTACCTGATTCGGCTGAATGATCTGAACTGCAATGGCCTTGGCTACTTGCACTGGCTCTGACCAGTGTTGCACAATGATTGCGCTTCACCAGTGCAATCCAGCCATGATGGCTGTTCATCCTGCATTTTTACCAGCCTACACATGCATCTACACCTCCACTGCCAATGCAGTCTCACAGCATCACCAGTCTCTTTCTTTGTTGCTCAAACATGAACTCCAGCTGCTCCATAACATCACAAATACCAGTTGTAACCTCCATTTCATACTAACTCCTCCACTGCAACAATATTCTATAGACCTGTAACACCATATGCAACATACACATTCAACTACTGCTCCTGTTAACTCCAAAACAATATAGAATAGACTTCACCAACAGCAACACCAAGCTCTCATCTGCAATAATATCGGTTAGCATCCATCGGAAACAACCATTTCATTCTCCAGCTCACTACAGCATCAACACTTCACCTGCGTCATTAAAATTCATTCTCCAGCTTCCTTAAACCCACAGCTTCAACTGTAACTCACCCAGTCTTGCCTGACTGTCACCAACAGTTCACCAGTTTTAGCTGCTAGTTGCACTAGCACCATTTGTAGCTCATTGTCCTGCTGGCCCTGTAACACCAACTTCAGCTCAACTATCAGCTGCTTCATAACACAGCAGCACCAGCACAATCCCAACAGCCATCTCCATAACAACCACAAATTCCAACCATTCTTAGCTGCCACAAACAATCCAGCTCAAACTCCTTAGCTTGTGACTCCAGCTTAAACTCCAACTGCAAAAAACCATTAATCCTTCCTTCTCAGTCAAGCCTATCCATCTCAGAACCATCCTTTGCAGCACCACCTGAACTGCACATTACAGCTCCAATACCTCCACTGTTTTGCCATCAAGACCTGTATCTGATTCCATTCATCTCATATTCAGTACCATCAACTCCATATGAGCTGCACCATTTTGCATCCCCTGCAGCATTCTTCCTTGTAATTCCTCTACATCAGACATCATTCCCTTGCTACTTAACAACAGCAGCAAACTTCAACTAATCCCAGCTACATCTCTTGCAATTCAGTAACTGGAACCTGTAATTCAACCAAGCTGCCAGCCATTCCCTGCCAACCTGTAGTTCCTAAACATTCATCTAAAACAGCACCAATTGGAACTCCTTTATCCTGCAGCTCCACAGTTCTGTTCTTCCATCTTTGCAATTGAAACCCATTTCTTCTGTGAACGCATTCAAACCCTAACTTCCAACAAACCCATCTCCTTCTTCCATTTCAGATTCAAACCAACATCTTCTCGGAATCTTCTCTGAACCCTCGAATTCTCACCATCAGCTCATCTGACCTCTCCACTGCCCTCAGGCCATGTAATCTTCACCCATGTAAGAATTTAATCCTACACATTCATCTAAGCTTCTTCTCAATTTCATCAGAACCTGTAAGCCCATTGCAATCACCAAATCTACTTCATATTCATCTATCTCAGCACCAGCAACTGGCCAACACTCAACACCACCTGAAATACCAGTAGCATCACCATCTATCCACATTCATTCTACCCATTCATTTGCACAATTCATAACCAACCCAGTTCAGTTCTCCAGCCACAGAATCACCATAATCAGCACCACCTTCTTCCCTGTGTTACAATTGCAATTCCACTGAGTTCTTCTCACTCTGGTTCTCAATCAAACCCCATGGCAGAAAACTCATCTTTTTCTCAATTCCACCACAAATTCTTCGAGAATACATCATCAATTCAAAACCCCTCTTTAACTTCTTAATTCCTGGATCAAACCAGCATAAGGACATGAAAGTAAGCTGAATCTTCGATAAACAGCAGTTACATCTCCTCTATCACTCTTCAATCTCGATCCCTCTTTTCTGAATCCATGGCCGCCTTCTCTCAATTTCATGAAAGCAGCCGGAACGAATGAAATGATAAAAGAAATAAATCTTCTCTGAATTCTAGGATTGAGTAGGAATGGAAGTGGATATAGCCACCCAGGTAGGCTAGATAAGGGCCAACCAAGAATGTCTTTCCCTTACTTCTCTAGACTGAGCTGCAAATTGTTGGCTTGACTCAACTAGGCTCCAAATGAATGATTTCTCCTTCTTTTGCTCAATATGACTCAAAAGTACCTGATAAGCTCAAAAGTAAACATAAGATACATATTTTACAAGAGAAATAGCAAGGAAAGCATAAACAATAGATACAAAATCAAGGTGTTTTAGACACCTATCACCAATATTTCGCTTAGCAATCTGTATGGATAACTCCAATATAATTCCAAGAGAATCAACTAGACAGTCAGACTCAATCAATGGAAATATATCCAAGAATTGTATCTCTGTTTCACAATGTAATCAGCAAATCAAACAGATAGAAATCCGTGAGCCTGATTATTATGTGAAACAACTTGAACGGTACCAAAGACCAATGTTCAGGTGTTAATCAATTTATATCAACAACCAAAGGTTGGATTATCTAACTGATTGAACTACGCACAACCTGTGATATTTCAATTATATCAACAAATATAATGCGGAAAAGAAATAACACAAACACCATAAAATTTTGTTAACGAGGAAACCGCAAATGCACAAAAACCCTGGGACCTAGTCCAGATTTGAACATCACACTGTATTAAGCCGCTACAGACACTAGCCTACTCCAAGTTAACTTCGGACTGGAATGTAGTTGAGCCCCAACCAATCTCACACTGATCAAGGTACAGTTGCGCTCCTTACGTCTCTGAATCCCAATAGCTCTCTATTCACTTGATTCCCTTAGCTGATCTCACCCACAACTAAGAGTTTCTACGACCCAAAGTCGAAGACTTGATAAACTAATCTGTCTCACACAGAAAAGTCTATTGAATAGATAAATCTGTCTCCCACAGATAAACCTATGAGTTTTGTTCCGTCTTTTGATAAATCAAGGTGAACATGAACCAATTGATATACCGAACTTATATTCTCAAAGAACGGCCTAGAAATATCAATCACCTCACAATAATCTTAATCGTATGGTAGCGAAACAAGATATTGTGGAATCACAAACGATGAGACGAAGATGTTTGTGACTACTTTTTATCTTGCCTATCGGAGATTAAATCTCGAGAAAATCTTATAGAAGATAATACTCAATCACAATAGGAAACATCAAGATCAGAACACACAACTACAGAGAAAATAGTTGGGTCTGGCTTCACAATCCCAATGAAGTCTTCAAGTCGTTAACTTACAGGGTTTCGTGAAAAACCTAAGGTTAAAGAAGAATCGACTCTAGTCGCAACTAGTATCACACAGAAGGTGTGGGGATTAGGTTTCCCAGTTGCTAGATTTCTCCTTTATATAGTCTTCAAATCAGGGTTATCAATGCTACCTTGGTAACAAAGCATTCAATATTCACCGTTAGATGAAAACCTGATTAGACTCAAGCTAATATCTTTCAACCGTTAGATCGAACTTATCTTGTTACACACAAATGAAAAGTGACTTCATTTAGATATGAAACCGTACCTAAACGTGTGCACCTTTGTTGACTCAACAATAGTTAACCGAGGTTAGCCATATGAACATTTTCATATCAACCTTAATCATCTTAATCATAACTAGTTCAAATGACTCAAATGAAACTAGTTATAGAGTTGTTCAATTGTTTATATTCTCATAGAAGTATACAAGACACAATTGAAGCAAAATCGATTTTGATTCACTCGAATCAAGTCATGAACATTATAGCCATGGTCTGCAAAAGATTGCATTCCTTATAATATAAATGTATTAGTTCATGAACAAATCATTTTAGAACATTATCCATTCAGGTGTGCAAACGGGTACGCATACCTAAATGGTCGGACTAAGTTTGGGTTCTCCAGTACGCGAACTGGTACGCATACATTCCAAACTTAAGAGAAATTCCCGGACCTGAACCTCACACCAGTACGCGTATCGGTATGCGTACAAGGTTCCCGGACTTCACAAAACCAAGCAGTACGCATACAGGTATGCATACCATGGTTCCCGGACTTGGATTACATATATGTAAGCACGCATACTATGCTTATATCCAATTGTTCTAAACTCTTATTTCAATCATTGAAACATTCTCGGAAGACGACAATAGCTGTCTCACACAAACTATTAGCTTTAAAGCAATTTTCAAGTGATCGAATGATCAATACGAAACATTCCGAGTCTACATCAAATGACTGTCTCACACAAATCATATAAGATGTTACCAGGCGATTTTCACATGATCATCTTTTGACTTTCGTCAAGATCATAAGATGAACTTGGTTAAAGCGAAAGCTTACCAACACATATTTCAAGAAATATGTAAGCGAGTTAAACTCAGCTCGAAATATCAAATGTGTATAATTGAAGTCTATATAGCTATACGACTTTTGTCTCAAATAGGAGATAGAGTAGATAGACTTTTGAATGATTGATGATTTCAAGTCTCCACATACCTTTTGTTGATGAAGTTCCACAAGCTCTCCTTGGTAGTTCTTTGTCTTCATTCGATGAACGTCGTGAAGTCTAATGCTCAACCACACTTTCTATCCTAATCCGAGACTTCGATATAAGTAGACTAGAAATCAAGACTTATAGTTTTGACAACTAAACTTGACAACAAGCTTGAGATAGCAACGCTTGCGAGTTTGACCGAGCAGTGCTCTAATACAAACGACAGATAAAACCAAACATGAAGTATTTCAAACAAATGTCTAGGACTATGTTGTACCGAATATTTTGAAACAAATTGTACCAAGTGACTTTATAGGGGAAACCTTCCTCCAGGTAATTCCGACCGACCTAACCTTTCCGATTAATATATTATGCTTCGAGGAAAAAAATGAATTTCCCAAATAAATAGGTCAATTTACATTTTCACGCGTCAAAAATAAAATACATAGTTAAATTCTAGGCTACAATACTAGTTAAATAACCTGGCTAGTTTACCCTTGATTAATTAGTGTTAATTAATCGTTTTAGGTGTTAATTAACCGTGTTAGATGTGAAATCAACTAATGTTAATTGAATTTCAAAAAATCAAACAATTGGAAATTTTGATTTTTTTTTACAAACGCCAACCCACAATTGGTGGATGTTCATACTATCATAGATCGATTATGGGTTGATGACCTTCTTCGCGAAGAACACTCTGAATTGGTTGATCTATGTATACATAAAATTCGATTTTTGTAATAGGTTGCTTAATAATCTTATATTAATCGATTGATTGTATTTTCATTAAAAAAAAATATATTCATACTTTTAGGGCATATTCATTTATTCTAAATCAATCTTACTCACTTTCGTAGTCATCACGGATGCACTTAGCAAGTGGAACAAGCCTTTAAACCTCTAGGTGACCCTAATGGACGAGTAATAGTCTCGTGAGGGTTTGCATAGAGATCTATCCACAAAATCTACACAAAAACTTCTAAAACTAGCAATCTACATAGGAAGAATCTCCGTTCACTTCAACAAAATCCGCCATAAAGTCCGAGGCATACTCTAGAATTTTGGACATCATGAATTGATAACTTTTATCAAATGTGGATGCTTCTCCCTTTTCCTCCAAGTAGTGTGCTTTTACGGCTTCGTATTGCAAAAACACAAACTTACTTTGTTAGTGTTGTTTAACTAGAAGATCAAACTACTTACATTATGTAAAATAAACTCTAAAAATACTTACGGATTGTTGCAGAGACAAGCTTAAATTGATACTGTTAAAATTCCGTTGTTGGGTAGCTATAAAATCACGTATTACATTTTGGATAAGTTGGTACCTATCATGTATTTGTTGCAGAGTTATTGTCTTTGCGTTTCTATAATCTCGCACATATTTGATGTATATCCCCCCATGATAGGTTTTGGGATCAACCCTTCGGTTTGGGCATGTTTTGATTATGGCCAAATCTTCACTTGAATCAAATGATTCCATGCTTGTAGAGGTATGAAATGTGTGTTTGTAGAGTATACGAAAGTAGGTGTGTGTTGTTTGAGTAGTGGATGGAGCACAATATGCAAGTTTGGGACAAATTAGGTCTAAGAAAGAGGTCCTTCTTATATAGGGGAAGAACCAACTACTAGTTTTTTCGAAAAAAAAGTGAAGTAATTGTGTATCATCGATTGTCGTTAATGTACATAAAGACCGATTATTATTCGGTATGCACTAGGATCGGTCTTTGTAGTTGTCAACATCTATTGATTATGTCTTTGAAAATCAAGAAAAAAATTTGAACTTTCCTCCGGCCAAAATCTGTTCATATTGTTGCATACATAATCCGATTTTGTCTAGAAAAAGGTATGGAAAGTTGACATTTTTTAAGACTTGAAGAATCGAATTACATGAATACCTATATAAACCGATTGTAAGTTTGTATTTAAAAGAAAAAAGTTGAATCATGCATAAACCAAATGTAGCATAAACCCATTAAATACCATAATTATAATTAAAATCCATAAGTCAACTGTACCATAATGTTGTTGTACCATATTTAAAAAAACCATCAAAAGCCTTACGATAATTACAATCCATTAAAAGTCTTAATCTTAAAATTAGTTAGCTAGCATATTAAAGGAGAAGAAATTATCAAGGAGCATTAACATGAGGAGCAACATTATAAGTAGCAGCAACAATAACACCACCATCTGCACCAGCAACAACATTGGCAGCATCAACAACACCACCATCAGCAGCATCACTAGCATTGGCAGCTTGCGCAGCATCAGCTTCTATTAAAGCTTCATCACCAAGTTTAAGCAACTCTTCAATCGATCTGTAATTTCTTGTCACATCCTTTCTGCAAAGTTGCCGAGCACCCCAACTTCCTCATGTGCAAACTTATCTGCAATTTTCAAATCCTGCTTTAATTCGGTCCGTCGACCAAATGCAACATTGTATTGGTTCACAAAGATTTTCACTGACTCCCTCTTAAGGTTACTTACTTGAATTTCTCAGTTGTAAAGTTTCAGGTGGCTGAAATCCATATCTACAAAAACGTTCAAACAAAACAAAAATCTAGTTAGACAATAGGTACATAAGACAATATATATAATCTGATTCCGTCTAGAAAACTCTACAGAAAAACGAAACCTAAGAATCGGTGGATAAGACATATAAATATATACCTATTCTGATATGATAATCTAAAAAGACAAGTGACTTAATCGGTAGATGAGTTATATATATAAAAACCGATTGTAAGAGCAGATCATTTAAAAAAAAAATAGTACCCAGAACCGGTCGACGATGATCAATTTATATACCGCTTCTAGGTAGAATATCAGAAATCAAAGTTTCCAAAAATGAGTTTTAAATGTGTAAATCAATAGATAAATCTTATTAATAGAACAGGTTGATGTGAATTACCTTACCTTAGATGAATTGGTGATAGCTGGACAAAAAAACTAAATTATCTTTTTTTTTTTGATTTATAGGATTTGGAAAGATAAGACGAAAATATAAAGTTTTGTTTTGTTTTAAAACGTTAGGTTTTTTGGTTTTTAGCTGAAAATAGAAATGACTTGTAATTATATGAGTTAGGATTAGGATTAATGTGAGGCTAGATTGGTTTTGTCGAGATTAGACACTCCATAGCCAATTGTATAAATTGGGAGAAGAAAACGATAGGCCTCCGATAATTCTTCTGGGCCCATACTAGCGAGGTTAAACAATGCTCCCAAGATTCGTTACTAGTTACTACTAGTGTGCACTGTATCATTTAGAGAACCTAGACTACATATCTTCGTCATAGTCGACCTCGTCGCTGACTCTTATTTCTCGAAAATCTAGACCTCCTTATTCCCCCATGGCGAATTCGCCCAAAATCTAGGGTTTCAACACACCAAGAAGGAGAGTGGGCTTGACCAAACTTCATCTAAGATCAAATGAATTCTTCCAATTTTAAATTCTGTTGTCTATTAATTTTAGGCTTGCTTGTGTTAAAATCTGAATCAGTACATCAACCTTTTAGAAGAGATCCAGGTCATCCGCAATGGCATCATGGTGCGTTTCATGATATTAAAGAAAGTGTTCGATCAGATGTTCGTCGTATGCTTCATACTCGAGCTGAGGTAATAAGATTTAACTCAATTAATCATTCTAATTTCAATATTCTCATTAATTATTTAGCTATTGAATTTCATTGGCGTTTGTAATTGTCTTTGTAGGTTCCATTCCAGGTCCCACTTGAAGTGAATGTGGTTCTTGTTGGTTTTAGTGGAGATGGAGGGTATAGGTATAAGTTAGATACTCATAACTTGGAAGCGTTTCTGAAATTGAGTTTCCCGACTCATAGACCAGCGTGCTTGGAGACGGGAGAACCGCTTGATATAGAACATCATCTTTCATACAATGTGTTTCCAGTAAGTTTTCTGTAAAGCTGTTTATGCGATGGTTTCATTTGTGTAGTACTGAACTGGTTTTACGAGGTAGTGGCTTGTTTCAACTGAATTTTTGTTTATTCTGTGGTTTCTAGGGTAGTTGTATTATTCAACTGTGATATATTGGATTTTGTAAGCAATGCCATGAGGTGTAACCATATCTGTTTAGCGTGCGAGACTACATGTTGCGGTCAGTTAGCAATGCTGTTTGATCAGATGGTGTCCTGATCATTCTATTTAGTTTACATGTAAGGAACATGATATAAGTGCTGATTATGAAAACCCATTGTTGGAATTAGGAGCTTGTGACTACCTTGAATCAAAGGTCTTCGTTATTTATATTGTCTAGTATATGATGGCACAAAATTTAAACAAATGTACTGTGAATTCAGATAAGCTTTTCTCTCTGATTTCAATAAAGACAATACTAACTTTTTTTCCCCAATGAATGTAGGTCGGACAACAAGAGCTGATAGCACTTGAGAAGGCAGTTAAGGGGGCTATGGTTCCTGCTGGTACTGCTAGAGAGGTAAGCAGTATCTTGTTGTCGAGATGCTTTTTGTTTTCACAAATACTCATCATTTTTTATATATATAAATATAAATATGACATGGATATGTTCTTTCAAATGAATTTAATTACTCAAGTGCGACTTTCAGAATGAATTTGGGAGGGAGGTTCCTTTCTTTGAAGTAGATGCAAAGGCTGTGGAGCCTGTTTTTGAGCGCCTATACTCCTACATCTTTGACATGGATGGTAGAAGTGGAGAATCTACAGAAGAGATGGACAGACCTGTTCCTAGTGCAATCTTTGTTCTTAATTTTGATAAGGTCTATTTACTAAACTCATCGTTATTATTCTTAATTTTCTTTCATGTTTTGTTTTATCTGCTGAACTGCACTTTTTGACAGTATACAACTTGTGGATATATGTGGTGTGTGATTGCTTTGTAGCTGCTGCTAATACATATTTTTCAGGTCAGAATGGATCCAAGGAACAAGGAATTCGATCTCGATAGTTTGATGTATGGGACCATACCTGAGCTTACAGAGGAAGAAATGAAAAAACAGGAAGCAGAATACATTTATCGTTATCGCTACAATGGTGGAGGGGCATCTCAAGTTTGGTTAGGATCTGGCAGGTAAGTTTGGAGCAATGCAAATGGATGGAGTAAATTGTAACGTTGATGTGCTTTCTGCTTAAAAGCATACCATCCTATTATATTTCTCAAAATTTTGAATCTCTTAGCTTAGCCAGATTTTTTTTATTTGTATCTCTAATATCTACACATCCCTTGATAATCAATTTCTGGATTCTTTTGCTTTTATTTTAGTAGCTTAGGTGATGATATGCCTAGAATTTAGATCACCAGATAACATTTCTTTTTGATTTGAGTGCTGGGGGAAGTCATGAAATATATCCATATTTAATTGTCTGACGTTCTATACACTGCTCTGAAATACTACAACTGGTCACACTTGTGGCTGATATTGGTAACTTTTGTTTTCTTCCCTTTGGGTTTAATCATCTGTCTCTGTTTTCCAGATTTGTTATTGTCGACCTCTCTGCTGGTCCTTGCACATATGGAAAGATAGAAACTGAAGAGGGAAGTGTTAGTTATAGAACACTCCCCCGGTTATCTAATTTAATGTTTCCAAAAGGTTCGATGGCTGCTAGTGTTTCATCTACTCAAAATATCTTCATGGGACAGCTTGGAGCTTTGATTTCGACTACCATTCAACATGTTATAGCTCCCGATGTTAGGTACTTTTTGTTTTATATATTCATACACTAAGAGAACATTATGGCAGTACTTTTTGAGTTTGCAAATCTCTGTAAAAGCTGTTTCCTTACAGGACTCTTCACATTTTTGGATTCACTCTATTTATGACTCGTCTTTTGGTCAATATAGATCTAACAGACATCCTGTTGCCTATAAACCCCTATCTGTGTCTGATTCCTTCCTAATCAGTATTTTATTTTCTTATTTGCTGGTCTTTCTCTCCGGGCCCCTGGTAATATGGAAAGGAAGGTCGAATGTAACATTGAGCACTGTGTCCTTGTCAACACTTTGTATTTGGGGTTGATATTTTTCTTTGAGGATATTATGTTAGGATGTATATGTACGTTGTGTGTAAATCCTGCATTTTAAACATGTTTGCTTTCTTTGCACAGATTTGAAACTGTTGACTTGGCTAAGAGATTGCTCGTACCTATCATTGTTCTCCGTAATCATAATCGGTACAACATTATGGATGGAGGGCATAACTTCAGTATAGATGTCCAAGCAATTGAAGCAGAGGTTAGTTGTTTCCGCAGATGGAATTCTGGAGTGTCATAGTTTTTGTGTACTGTTAAGAATTTCCACTTAATATTTTTTATTTTCCAGGTGAAGAAAATGGTGCATACTCACCAAGAAGTAGTTATAATTGGAGGTTCACATGCTCTACATCGCCATGAAAAGCTATCTATTGCTGTTTCTAAAGCTATGCGAGGTCATTCTCTACAAGAAACCAAGCCGGATGGACGTTTTCATGTCCATACTAAGACATATTTGGATGGTCCGATACTTAAAGAAGTTGGTGCATCTTTCTTTCGCCTTCATGTTTTTGTTTATCATCTAATCATAAAATACTTCCCATGCTATATTACATCCTGTCCTGCTTGTCACTTGTTAATCAACTCCGCAGTGAAACCCATATAAGCGGCCAAGGAAATATCATCCTTTAGAGCTTAAACAAATAGCTTTTATCATTTTTGAAGGACTTGAATGTTTTTCGAAAAGAGCCTACAGCTCTTCTCTTTGCGAAACAATAGTCTAGGAAAGGTCTAATTTTGATTTTCTAGATAATATACCTCCAGACATTCTAAGCTGGGTGGAAAAGGACTATCATGTAGTTTTTATATCTTAATAAAACTCATTTCTTTGGATTATGTCTTGCTCTGAAAATTTTATATAGCATGCGTTTTTCTTTTTAATTTATTTTTGTTATTTAATCTTATCATCTCTACTATCTATCACAGGTTATTAGGTGTATTTGACAATGTCTGAGAAACATAATCTGTTTAAGCTTCCTAGTACAACTCCAAATTGCCTCTTCTTGATCTGTTGACTCTGATATTGTAGGAAATGGAACGTTCTGGTGATGTGCTTGCTGCAGGTTTACTTGAAGTTTCCGATCCTTCACTATCAAGTAAATTTTTCCTCCGCCAGGTTTGTCTATGCGTTCTCTTCATGTCTTTCTAGGTTAACCTGTTTTAAATCCTAATGGGTGCATAAACAATTCATGCGAATAGGATCAGTAACTTTAATTTGATTTCTTCAGAACTGGATGGAAAATTCCGATGGCGCAAGTGATTCCGTCATAAAGCACCGACCTATTTGGGAAACATACAGCCCTAAACGTGGCAATATAAAGAAGAAGGACAAACAAAAGAAACTAGGAGATCTGTACAGAACTTACGGTACCAGAGTAATTCCTGTGTAAGCACATGATGTTGTCCCCCTTAAATTTCCTGCTCAGTTAGTTCTTTTGATATTACAAACAAGAAAAGTGATGCTTTAATTTTTGGTACACCGAATATTTTGATGATGGTAGAATATCACAATTGCTATGGATAATGGTATAGCTTGTTGATGATGCTATACTAGTATGTAAGTGTTTCAATGATTCCGCTGGGTTAAAAGTTACAAATAGTGAAATTATGACCCCATTGTAGTGTAGACAAGACTGTTTATTGATTCAAATGAGAGTCTCTGTTAACATCATTAAGAATGGAGTTTCCAGGAGTTGTGTAGCGCATATCTTTATATGGTGTGATTTTGTAATCGCATGATAGCTACCGAGTTATGATTACTTAGTAACTTACAAATTTCATGTAGCCAGTGCGTTGTAATACTATTCACATTGCATTATGTTCGGCAATAACTAGGATTCACATTTATCTTCACTTGGCAGCTTTGTACTGTCACTGGCGGATGTTGATGAGAACCTTCTAATGGAAGACGAGAGTCTTGTATGGACAAGTAAGGATGTTGTAATTGTTCTTCAGCATCAAACTGAAAAGATACCCCTGAGGTGAGTAGTAAATTGAATTTTTATTTTTTTCTGTCTTTAACATGTAGTAGATGTAGACAGTGACCAAAAGTTGCCTAAAGATCTTTCTACATCGGTCCTTGAATGTAGCATGGTACAGTGTGGCATGTCCAAATTGGAAAGTTATTTCTCTTTGTAGAGCAGCATTTCTCTTAATCTACATTTTCCGAACAGTTATGTTTCAGAGACAGAAAGAAGGTATGCCTATCCATCACAAGCCCAACGCCACATTATAGCTGGCCTAGCTTCTGCAGTGGGAGGGTTAAGTGCACCGTACGAGAAGGCCTCACATATCCATGAAAGGCCCATGGTCAATTGGCTCTGGGCGGCTGGGTGTCATCCATTTGGACCATTCTCTAATACTTCTGAAGTCAGTCAAATGCTTCAGGATGTTGCTTTGGTAAAACGGAAATTCATCCCTGTCATCATCTTCTTTTGGTTGAAACTAAGACTTCATGTTTTCCTGTCTCCAAGTTATAACTTGATCAGTGAATTCCTCGCTAGCATTGCTGTCATATATACTATTTTCAACGAGAGAAATCTGGTGAAGTGAATATGGATTGATGTTGCACAATCTAAGATGTTAGATACTTGGATGTAATTCATGAGCGAGTCGTAGAAGTCACCCTTCCCTAGTTGTCAACCAGGCGATCCCTGAGGCCATAATTTTACCTGATACTGATATATGACTGCCTGATCAAATTATCTACTTAGGTATACGTATTAAATGTTACCTAGTCTAAAGAAGGATCTTATCGGTGAATTTCACTTGATGGTGAGTTGAAGTGAGCCATCAGCAAAACAGTTTGCACTGTGATGATGGTAGATCAGACACTTTTGCCCACATACCGCACTTAAACTCCTTATATCTCTCTACTATTATTAATTTAACTGAAGCATTCCTTATTTGAAGAATTTCACTTTCTTGTCAATTGTAGAGGAGCAATATATATTCGCGGGTTGATGCTGCACTTCACAAAATTCGTGATACTTCAGAGGTAAGGACAGTGCTTCTAGGATTTTTGTTTTATAAATATTTATCTATTTGATACACGTTAAGTATGCTAAAAATGTCTCATCCATTCAGACTGTCCAAAGTTTTGCCGCTGAATATCTTAAAACACCTCTTGGTGAGCCAGTCAAAGGTAAAAAGAACAAGACAATCACTGAGCTGTGGGTGGAAAAGTTTTACAAGAAGACGACCCACTTACCAGAACCATTCCCACATGAGTTAGTTGAAAGATTAGAGAAATATTTGGATGTAAGTGATTTTTAAGTGATCAACTATAAACCTGTGTGTCTCTTCAACTGTTTAAGTTAATCTTTAAGGACTCGCAATATCTTTACATATGAATCATAACAAACAACAGTATCCTTGTTTCTACTGTTCTTGAATGACAGAGTCTTGAAGAACAGCTTGTAGATCTTTCGTCCTTGTTATATGATCATCGGCTAGAGGAGGCACACTTGAACAGTTCAGAAATCTTCCAAAGTACCATGTTTACCCAAAAGTAAGTATATTTTGATCTCTTCTAAATGGACCATTCTGGAATTTAATTATGTAATCCTTTCCTTGGTTATAAAACAGTGTAGTGCGTAAACTTTAATGTTAATTTTTTTTCTGTATGTCAAATGCAGCTATGTGGATCACATCTTGGCTGCTGAAAGGGAGAAGATGAGGTGTTGCGAGATCCAGTACAAATTCCCAGTTCAATCGTCTCAAGCATTTATCTACGGGGGAATTCTCATTGCCGGATTCTTTGTATATTTTGTTGTTATATTCTTTTCTAATCCTGTTAGATGACCAGATTCATTCGAATTGTGATTAGAAAGAATTTTGCTAACATATTGAAGTATACCATACTGTGTAATAGGATTTGAATTTTAATTGAATTAGATGAAAATCTTATCTGGGTTGTTCTCTCTGTATTTCCTTGGAGTGTTTACCAGCCCATAAGGAGATTTGACGCAACTGTGGTGCACTCGGTTAGTACCTTGAGCTCTAAGTAGTTGCTAAGGAAAGAAATTCGTTGAGCATACAAGGAAAGCGTGACGCTTATTGGGTCCTAATGGAATTAGGAAAGTCTCTACAGTTCAATGTATATATGCTCAGCACAAAAGAGAAATACAATTCGAGACAATATATGGCCGAGTTAGAAACACTTTCAGGAGTAAATCCCTGTGATGATGACCTCGTCTCCAAGGGTTTAATTTTCTCGATTAGGTATCGGAACAACCAAAGGCGTTTGGAAGAAAACCTCTCTAGAGACTATTCCAGGTATCCAGAAACACGGCTTTACTATGCCGATTATGATGATATTGAGGCTAATACTGACAAGATGCATTCTTACGATGAGCTTTTAACATGGATCCCTCATCCTCCTATTAAAACACGACTCGATTTCGATCTCAGGGTCGGTTCTTGCAACGGTCTGGTTTGTTTTTCTTTACCTACTGCCAACATAAACGATCCTATCTACATCTGTAATCCTTCCACCTTAGAATCTGTTGATCTGCCCAGATTAACATCACCTAGCAAAGTTGTGGTCAGCGGATTTGGTTACCATCATCTGACAGGGGAGTACAAAGTTGTTAGAATTTACTATACTGATGTGAAGGCTTCGGTTGGGCACGTTGAGGTATACACTATAGGAGATACTGACAATGGGTGGAGAGACAAAGGAGTAATTAACTACTCATTGTGCTCATCCCCCGGTGTTTTTGTCGATGGAGCTCTTCACTGGTTAGATTACAAGGACTGGAGTATTGTTGCTTTTGATTTGGAAGATGAGGAGTTCTGCTTGATGCAGTCGCCACCTTATTTCCATGACCTTTCCTGCATGTATTCGTTCTGGGCAGGATATCAGTATAATGTACTCCAGGATTTTAGAGGGAAATTTCAACTCAAAGTGTTGGGAGGGTGTTTATCTTTTGTGCACCGTCGTGGTGATGATAATTGTATGGACATATGGTCATTGAATGAGACAGAGTATAACACAGAAGAAAGAGATTCTTGGAGGTGGATCAGGAAGTTCAGTATTGAATGCCTGCAAAAGAATGAAGAATATGAACCGTTTGCCTTGACGAAAAACAATGAAGTTCTGCTATGGAACAATGAAACAAATCTCTCTTGTTACGATCCTAGCACTTCAACTTTGAGATTACTCACAGACAATGATCTTGGTATGTGTTTTGAATATTTCCAGGCACTTCATCACTTCACAACCTCTGTTTCATTAAAAGCTATTGAAGTAAAGTACAAAATGCCAAGAGAAACTGATCAAGTATGCACATCGGATCCCGAAAGCGAAGCAGAAAAGCTCGGGTAAACGGCACTGAAAATTGATGTTTAGATTATATTCAAGAACTTCCAGTTATTTGTGTAGTTGTTATACAAGGATCTCCTATTATACTAGTTGTTTTCACATAGTTCAATGCTAGAATATATTTTGTTTTCCATTGCCAAAGATTTCTTAGCTGGTCATTAAGGTTGTAACATCAGTTCAAGTTAAGGCACCATTGTTTCTTTCTGAACACAACTGATTTGATATATTCTTTCTATGTAAATTCAAGTTTCGAGCTAGCAAAAACATAACGTACTTACGGCTTTCTTGCATCAAATTTGATCAACTGCTCAGGGTTTAGTTGAGGTCTACTGACGCTTCTGTTTTCAATCCAAAAAATACATCTACAGAGACATTCCTTTGTTGGTCCAAACAAGGTTAAAGATTTCAAATAACCGAAGTAACCAAAATACGTTCACTAGTAACAATTGCAGTTCACTTAAAAGAAAGACACATGATAACAAAGAAAATGCGCGAGAAAAACCAAGACAAAACATCAAATGGTGCATCTCATTCTACACCAGCGCGTTTCAAGACAGAGAAGCAGAAAGAATTAGTACGAGGATGCCAATACATCCCAATCATATCACCTTCCTTGAGATCCCTCCTGTGAACAAAATCCCTGACCCAAAATGTAGAGATTATAAAGGATTCATCAATAGTAGACTTCTTAATGAACAAAGAATGCTCACTTTTAGTATCCAAATCCCTGATGATGATCGGAATCTGCTGCCCACGTTCTATCAAGCTCAAAACAAATTGATGATTCCAATACCTAAAGATATTATTGTAAACCGGTACGGGATCCAAAACTAGCCCGCCAAGAGATCCAATGTCAACCGGTGTAAGTGTTTTCCTAATCTCCCATTGTTTCATCAAGTCCAATGGCATATTTGAATCCTCTCTTACATCCACCAAATCACAACGAATTGATTGCAGAGGAAACCTTCCACTGCCAACTCCTTTTTCTTCTTCAGCTTTGGAAGGGATCCAGTGAAAGCAAGGTTTCAAATTCATTTTGATCAAAACAAAAAAAGAAAAACTAAAGAGAGAATCAAGAGAGAATGAAGCTTAAGAAAATTGAGACTAGGTGAGGGTTTAAAGAAAAACAAAAACACAATTATAGAAGAAATAAAAAAGGAAACAACAGATTTTCGTAATAATATCAGATTTGCATTAGTATGTATACCAAATTTAAAGAGAATCAAAAGAGAATTAGGAAAGTCTTTATATACAGGAATTTAAACCCTGGAAGATGAAGCACAACAGACAACACAATGAAAACAGGGTAACCGAAGTATCACCACTATTAAAATGATTCAACAAATATTGATCTGGCTTAAGGCTACTTTGGCTTAGGCCGTTGAAACACTCAATATAACTCGAATTCCATAGAGTTGGCCTTATATTTAGCTCGTCAGAACATAGCTTGAAAAGAATTTTATTTTTGAAATGTGAGGCTTGGTATAACTAAGCTGACACTCTTCGCGAGTAATATTTCTTCCACACAGAGTTTGGCTTTTAACTCGGGTTCAGCTTGTATGATTTTACACCTTTCAATTGTACACCAGTTAAATCTGGTATCCATTAGGTAGACATGACTTAAACTAGTCATTATCATACAAGATGATTCGTTGTAATGTATTCATTCTCTGAAAAATAATCAAGTGAGACCAGACTTATGCTTGATTGAGCTTGTCACTTGAATTCATAACACAAACAAGTTCTGGCAAGCCAAATTTCAAAATTGAAGAAATCATACAAGCAAGTGTAGTGTAAACCCGCAATTTGATATAAGAGAAAACTTTGATACTTGGGGACATCAACATTTTCTCAAACATCATAATGTAACATAGGAAGCCAAGAAGATTAGCATATGCAGAAGCAAGAGTAGACCAGTTAATAAGTAAAATTACACCTAACATGAGTTAATTCTAAACACTGGGATGTTTACCTTTACCATCTTTTTGTTGCAGCTGTTGCTGTTCTAACATAAACTGACTGAATTGTCTCGATCTGTCTCTCATACTTGAAACAATCTCTTCAGTAGTTTTGCGTATTTGTTTTGGCAAATAGACTTCCATGTAATCAAACCACTCACCCAGTGTCATCTTCTCAAAATCAACTTTATTTTCCTCAACCAAGTTTTCTCTGACACCACCGTCTGAAGTACTTGCAAACTCTTCACATAATTCCTCCTGCAAAATTGATTCTTCGCAATTCCTGGTATCCTCTTCAGGATCCGGAATTCGAACATCTTTGGTAGCTTTTCCTTTCTGCTGAGCAGCTCTTCGTGTTGCTGTTCTCTTCTTCCTCACGGCAGGAGCTACTTTCCCCTCTTCTTCACAATTCTCTAACTCCAGATTCTGATCAATGTTTAAACTTAGCAGACTCTTTTGTACTTCACAAACATCATCTAGACTGTGTTCTTGTTCATCCATTGAAACCCTACTGTTCTCTCCACCAATGACATTAGATACTTCTACTGTACAATCCACCTGTTCCGCAGCTACATTCTCAGAAACCTCTATGTTCTCGGAAACCAGAACTGGAACGACGGTTTCCTCCTTGCAAGCTCTTCCTCTTCTGGTACCTCTTCCTCCTCCTCGACGTGTTTTCTTTGGTTCTGCATTTTCTTGTTTCTCTGCACCAATCTCTTGCTCTAATTCTGAAATTGGCTGAACTTTTGGTTCTGGAACTTGGGGAACTTTCAGTATCTCTTCAGCTTCATCAGACTCTACTTTCTTAGGTCTACCTCGCTTTGGCCTACTCACTGCAACAGCAGAAGAAGCTGGTACACTAGAAACAGGTGCAACAGCTAAATTCTTTGGAGCAGCACGTCGCCTAGGATTCCTCCTCACTTGCTCTTCTTCTTCCTCTACTAAATCAACATTTTTCCTACCATTTCTAGTTTGGGGTTTCGTCAAAACCCTAACTTCTTCAATAATTTGAACTTTTAGAGAAGTACGTTCCCCAATTTTAATGATATCTTCATCTCTAAGATCAAAATCAGTTAAAGCCCTAATTTGATTTTCATTCAAAAAGGTACCATTGGATGAATCTAAATCAGAAATAACCCATTTACTATTCTTAAAAGCAATTACTAGATGGTTTGACGAAATACCAGAATCTCTAATTGCGAAAGTATTACCTTTCATAACTCTTCCAATTTTGATTACTGAAGATGATCCTGCTTTGCAATCTATGGTTTCTCCTTCTTTTGGACCTTTTTCTACTATTAATCTCAGTGTAGATCCTTCCATTATGCTTGTAAAAGAAGAGAAATTGAAAACACTAGGTCCGTTGAATTAACGGAATTTCGGAGTTAGGGTTTTGAAGGATTTTCTATTTGGATTTTTTTTTAATAGTGATAGTGAGTTTCAGAGGATTTATCGATTTTATTTTTATTTTTATTTATAATTTTATTTCTTTAAGTTCATTTCTTGAGCGCGCGATTTCGCTTTCGATGGCAGGACATATTTAATTTCAAATTTGTATGGTTAAAAAAAGCCTTTTCTTTTTTTCTTTTTCGAAAGCAGTAAAGACCGAATAGTTTGAGAAGTCCCGGCGAGTCCATCTGGGTCTACAACGTGAGAATTAGGGACACTTGTTTCTTTATCCTGATTTATCCAAGTAGTAAGAACAACTGCAGTGGTACGATCATAACCAAAGATCAAAAACCAAAAAAAACTAAATAAAAATTGGTAGCAAAATTTGGTCGAGCGAACATTTAATCTCCGCCTGAAACCAAGCGCTTGTATAATCTACATCTCATATTTGGGCGGACATATAAACAACGTTTGAGTTGGGCGTACATAATATTAACGCCTGGTATGGTGCGGAGGTTTAATGTGCGTCTGGTATCAAATAGAGATATAAAGTACGCACGAGTGACAGACGCATATAATATCACCGCTTGATGGGGCGAATGTTATATGTACGCCTGATTCAGGCGCAGTTTATATCAACGCTTGATGTCCGTTCACCATATACCAAACAGGTGAAATGTTTTATGAAATGATATTAGTTAACCTCTTTATACTTTAGTTAGTTTGGTTCACGATAATTATTGTTATAAAGATGGTATATGTATAGCAAAGTATTAGTAGGGGACATTAATTTAGAGAACGTAAGCAAATGTAAAATAAAGGTAGCCTGTGTTTTCATTTTTTGCTTTCTTTTTCTTTACAAAACCAAAGTTTGTCCACGGATATATATCTAGTGTAAGAAAGCTAATACATGAGACCACCTGTTGACTTACGTGTCAACATTAATTTATCCTTAAAATTCTGTTCTAATCAAACACATCATTGCCTCATTAGGAAATTAGATTTATCCAGTAGTGAGCAGGCGAACATATTATGTACGCGAGTGAGGGGGCGTTGATATAATGTCCGTCCTACACGGGCGTACAAAATATGTTCGCCAGAATCAAACGGAATTTAAATCTTCGTCTGGCATCGAGCGGACTATATACTTACGCCCCATCAAACGTACTTTATACTTACGCCTGAGTCGAAAGGAATTTAAATCTTCGCCTCACCATCATACGGATATTATAAATGCGCCCCACCATAAACGGACATTATACCTACGTTTGGTATCAGGAGCATTTTTAATGTCCGCTCGACCAAATATAGTTTTGGTTCGGATTTCAGACCAAATTTAGTCTGATATTTGGTTTTACTCTGGTTTTTAATCTTTACTCCGTTCCATTGTGGTATGTTTGTGGACCAAATTTTTAGTTATGCTCGTCCATTGTGGATGCTCTAATATCAGGAAGAAAATCAAAACTAGAACCCTTTAACCTTGTTTTCTTAGCTAAATGGTTTGTCATGCCATTTTCTAAGGCGTTCAGCAGATTTACATATCCATAAGGGTTTATCTTGTAGAAGAAATTAATGTCAACCAGAAAAATTTGGAATTACTTTCTGGAGAGTTTTGGTGTTAATTGTTTTCTCCGAGAATGTGAAGACAAACATTTGGGAATGGAAAAAAATAAAGTAAATCAATAGTGAAGAAAATATGGGGAATTCTTCCTTTTGTAATTTGGTGGAACATCTGGAAGGTGAGAAATTGCAGACTCTATAACAATAAGAAGAGAAGACTGGAACATCTTATTTTCTCAGTAAAGTGCACTATGTATAATTGGTTTGTGTATACTAAACTCTTTGAGGGTTATTCACTTAGCACTCTAATTTGTAATTGGAATGCTCTTCTTCATAGCAACTAACTCTTCTTGTTTGCTTTTCACTTCATCTCTTTAATGAATGAAGCTTTAAATATAGTTTTCCCTTCTCTTCTTGTTCTGGGATGACATGTCTGAAGTGCGAGACTGGTGGAATGGTCCATTGTGTATAGTCGGTGATATGAATGTTGTAAGGTCAAGCGTAGAGATGAACCGAGATGATGGGGATAGTCGAAACAATGCTTTTCTTAACAACTTCATCTTGGAACAAGAGTTGATCGATCAGCCATTAGTAGGAGGATCTTTCACGTGGTCGAACAATCATTTTAATCCTCTTTTATGTAGGCTCGACAGGTTCCTTTTCAGTCATGAATTCGAGGAAGCTTTTCCCAACGCTCTTCAAATAGTACTGACGAGAACCATTTCGGATCATAATCCCATTGTAGTGCTGACAGAACCTTCAATGATTTCTAAGCCTTATTTCAAGCTAGATAGGTGTGGGTGGAGCACAAGGATTTCGTGAGGAAGGTGCAACAGTGATGGGAAGCTATGACGTTTCACGGTAGTGCAAGTACAACTTTCTTCCTCAAACTTCACGTGACCAAGGCTTGGAGACTTTAGGAGTTTGGTTCCATTGCTAGAGACAAAATGGCTCTTACAGGAAGAATTCATGAGTTGAATATTCAAGAGGAAGATGGGTCTTTACATCAACATCATTTTGAAGAGAGAACTCAATGCAAGTTACAGTTGTGGAATATAGAAGCTATGGAGGCTCGTAAATGGCAGTTGCGGGCGAAGCAAAATGATTTTAGGTGGGGAGACTCAAACACTAAATAATTTCATAATATTTGCTAGCGCAAGGAGGAAACGTAACACAATAGCTAAGCTTCAAGTAGGAGGGGTCGATTGTTTTGATCAAGGCAATATAAAGGAAGAAATTAGGAATTTTTATATCAATTTGTTTTCTCAACAGAACGAGTTGAACTCGGGTATGGAAAATCTTTATTTCCCCAAGATAAAAGAGGAGGACAAACTATGGCTTGAGAAGGAGTTCACGAAGGAGGAAGTTTGGGGAGTTGTTGAACAGATGGGTTCTAATAAGGCGCATGGACCATATGGATTTACGGCTGAATTTTTTAATAGTTGTTGGGGTTATGAAAGATGATCTTATGAAGCTCATCAAGGATTTCCCCAGGTACGGTTGTTTTGGGGTAAAATCTGATTTTGCTGGAAATGGTAAATTTGGGTGTGCCGCCGAGAAACAAATCTAAACCCTAAACAAATGCAATGCACGAGAGTACTTTAGATTCACGAGATTAATCTGTACAATCCTAGCCTAAACCAAGAAATGGCCGTTCCAGTCTTGCTTCGGTCACAAAATGAAGGAGAAGGGTTGATCTTATGGAGGGAAGAGAAGAAGGTGTTTGAGATCAGAATGGTTAACTCTGAAGCTGTGGCTGTTTATGACTTGTATCAGAATG
>JAJJMB010009125.1:10954709-10993071 GCA_023531105.1 Papaver atlanticum | reverse complement strand
CCCCCCCCCCCCAACATGCGAAGTTATATATATGAAACTCTAGTATTAGAGACCTGATCATTTTGTTATGATCAAAGTTTTAAGGAAAAATACACAAATTATTCTACAACTATGTATTTCGTAATCTCGACACATATATTATCTTTGTAACTTGTTACTAGATTGTGTATTGAACTTAGGATTGATTTGATATCTAGAAAACTATGTGTAATTACATGAGTTTATGGAAGTAGATTTGCGGAACTTGTTTTGTAGTTGAAAGGAATCAATTGGATTGGTGATGTGAGTTTTAATTGTAGTGAAAGTGGTGGTAATAGGATTCGATTCTCGAACTTGTGAAGGATAACTTTAGACTTAAATTCAAAACTAAACAGAAAAATCACTGAAAATTATAGCAAACACTGACAAAGTTGATATCAATAATAAAAGAACACTGAGGCTGAGATTCCACTAATTTCCAAGTTCAAAGTGATTTAATCTAGTATTTATATTCATGCAATTCTCTCGTTCAATTTGATTCTAAACTAATGCAACATGTAGATTTTCAAAATAACAAGTGTAAATCCGAAGCATAAAACATCAAACACCTAGGTCCAAGAATGCTCTATCAAAAGAAATAACAATTGCTCAATAAAAATCACTCAAACAATTTTCAATCAAGGCAAATAATCATTAAATAATTGCAATAAAATAAATAAAATAGAATATACCACTGTTTGTTGGAAAAATAGCTTCCTCTATCGCCTCAGCAATGGGGTTTAGCTCCTCATATTAATCATAATCTCAAAATACATGTTTATGGCTCAAAAGTTGATTAAAAGGGAGAAAAGTGTTAAAACAACGGATTCTGCAGTTGCTGAAGGTCTAAAACAGAAGTCGGAATTGTTGCTGAAAAGCTTCGGTGACTGCGGGAATATGCGACCGTAAATCGTTGTCACTGAAAATAAGTCTGTCTCTGCAACTGACTCTGAGGGTCTTATGTTCTTCGTGTTCTTCTTCTTCGCAGCAGCAGCAGAAAAGTTTCTGAACTCGACTCCAGTTGATTTTTTTTCGCTTTTCTAAGGCTCTAAACTTCTCCAAAGTGTTCGTAACCCTTCCTTAGCCTCTCTAGAGCTTATATATACCTCACAGCTCGGTTTAAACTCGATCAAAATCTCTCTTTTTTCTTCCCAAAAATAATTTTTTTTTCTCCGCCAATTTTTGTTATTTCTAACCTGTTTAATCACTTCAACTCCTTCCTGAATTATCCAAACTATCCTCTTATTCTTCTACAGACAAATCCTTGCAAAATATAGCATGTAACTTCTAAATATAATTCGAAACTTTTGTCTGTTTCCATTTTTATTTTTATTTTTCCTGTTTTATCAAAACCCGATCATTCAGCCCATTCTAATCGATATAAACAGATGTACCAACCTTGTTTACTCCATTCAAGTCCATCCCAACTTAGTTTGGCAATTGAATCACGATAAAACACTTCCAAAAATCAATCCAAAACTTGCCAGGAAGTTACGCAGGTGACTTTTTTTTCCCGCCAAAACGAATTTTCAAACGAAGGGGATGACCTCCCCTTATCCAAACCCGGTCTGTGCTTAGCAGCTGCCTGAAAATGGGTTACCCCTTATCCAAAATGAGAGTCCGAATAGCAAATGTCCTCCCAGGAGCCTTTAACAACTTTTCGAGCCAATTTTCCCGCAAAAGCCTATTCCTCCAAAATACACCTACAAGGGATAAAATACCAAAATTAGTACAAAAATGGGTACTAACACTATACATAAAAGAGATGAAAATAGACACATAAATGCGTCTATCAATTGGTGGTCTGGTTCCTATTAGGGATCTATAGCAAGACCGAGCCCTACCTATTGGGGATCTATAACAGGACTGATCCCTACTGGGGATCTCTAGCAGAACCGATCCCCATAACAAATCAAATTTATGGTATCACATATTCTTTAGGATTTGTGTGATTTTCGGAATGTGGGTTTGCTAAATAGGAAAGTTCAAAGATGTCGATATATTGAGTAATTTGAACACGTATAAAATCGTATTTATTATTGTTCTAAGATATTCCTTGATATTCAAGGTGAGATCCCAAACCGAAATGTTTGAGAATCTTCCGGAAGATGATTTTCGAATTTATATATTTTATTTTTCTAGAAAGTAAAACATATCTCTGGAAGATATAATAGTAAAGCATACTTGTATGCTAGCTAATATTGGGTTGTAATCCATGAGAGATTTCGGTATAACAGTTGGATATTGGTTGGAATTAGAAAAAATCGAGTATTGGAGTTTATTGCATATCTTGAGAATATTTTCGGTTATGCAAATTCCTTGGTGCCCAAACTATCTTGGTCTATAAATAGTAAATTTTGTTCTTCTTAAAAACTTATCCTGAGGCAGGCACTTCATTTTGTAGTCACTGCTGTAACCAAATAGTAGTATTACTTGTAATACTATTCCGGAGATGAGAGTAACCAAATTAGGCGAAATTTTTTACGTCTGCTATTTTAAAGACTTCTGTGGGATAAAGAAGTGTCTAGATTGTATCGTTGGTGAGAAACTAGAATCCGCATTGTTACTTTAGTTTTTGATTATTGATTTGATTGACTAACGATTGTTAAACCTTGATTCCACCTAGTTTGATTATTCTTGAGAGTCTTCTCTTATGACATAACGTTACTCAAATTATATCAAGGGATTAAAGGTAGTTCAGATTTGTCTTTAGATCTGATCGTAGACTTGTGATTATCCATTGTTAACAGACTCCGTTCTGTGTATGATCGATCATAAGTGGAATCAAGTTTATTTTTGCAGGTACAAAAGAAGACATTGAATATTTGAAGACAATAAGCTTTCTTATTGGTTTCGTATCTTTTGTGATTTACTTCTTGCACTTTCTTGATCGGATGGGATCTGACTTACCGATGTTTATCTTTGATATACATCTTATTTCTAGTCGTATTAGATCGACAAGCTATCATTTGGTGGTACTCTTAAGTATCAGAATCTAATAGTATATATACCTATATCTGGTTATCTTGATAATATAGATCTTGGTAGATCTAACAAACAAAGGAGTTTATTAGATTAAATGGAGGAGACTTTGTTTGACTCAGCATAAAATCTTTGAGTTACTTCTTGAGATTGAGTGAGCAGTTACCGAATATAGTTTAGTCCTTTACTGTTTCAGCCTAAAAAAAAAGTCTTCATGACTGGTGAAGCAACTTGACATAGTGGACTCTATCTTGAAATCACGTACGCAGACCAAATTGGTTGAAGGTGCAGGGATACTGAGAAAACTAGGTAACTAGGGGTAGTTTACTTTGTCTTAAATATACGAAGTTGGTATTGTTCTTTGTATATCGGCTTAATTTTAAGAGTATTCGAAACTGGACTAGGTCCCGCGGTTTTTCTATATTTGTAGTTTCCTCGTTAACAAAATCTTGTTGTGTGCTTTTACTTTACTTCCCGCATTATAATTGTTTAAGTTATAATTAATTTAATTGCACTTGTACGTTAATCCAAAACTTGGGTTGATCCCTATAGTTGTGTTCGGTTTCGAACTAAAACTATACCAAGTGTATACCTTGTGGTTTGCTATCTTCTTGACATTCTCTGTCTATATTAGATCACGCAAGGTATCAGACTTATAGGTTGATATCGAAAAGATTCTGGTGTACTTTGTATACTTGGTACCCTCGTCATTTCAGAATGTTTAGGAAAAACATTTGAAACCACAATACTAATATCCAACCAAACATATCTTGCATTAGGAAAAATTAGAATCAAATGCTCAATAGTATCTAAAGACGCATTACATAAACTACAATGGAACTAAATGTCAAACTTGTATCTACCTAGTTTATCTCTAGTAGGTACAATTTCTCTAAAACATTCCCAAATGAAAAGCTTTATTTTATGTGGAGTTTTAGTTTTCTATAATGTGTTCCAAACACTAGAGGAAATAAGAGAATGATAAACTTAACCATGATTTCTAGAGGACATCATGGTTTTGTAAGAACTTTTCAACGAGAATTGGCCCTTTTTATCAGGCTTCCAAATTAAGGTATGTACTCTCTCGCTTGGAATATTCATAGCCAGGGTTTATCTAGAATCAGAGATAAATAATTCATAGACAAACATATAAGCGGATGCAAAAATGACGTTAATAACACGTACAAGAGGATGTTAAAGTCCTAACGCCCACTTATCTAATCAGAGTATAATCTTAGTACCACATCTACCCAATAGTCGATCCAATAGTTTGGAAAGGGGATTAGTTATTGCATGGGTGGATGGTTTTTTCTTTGATATTGTACAATGAGATATTAACATGATAAATATCATTGTCAAAACTAATCTTCACTTTAAGAAATGAGCACTTACTTGGTTTTATGGCAGTCCCTATCATGCGAATAAAAACATAGCATGAAACTTCTTAGAAGACATAACTAAGTAGATTTACAATAGGAAAATGCTTTGGATTGTGATTGGATACTTTAACATGATTTTTGATCAATCTGAAAAACTAGGAGGCCTTTCTTTCAATTAAAATGATAGTGATTTTTATCATAGAATCTTAGAAAGAGCTGGACTCTACGATTTAGGCTTTTCAGGATATGAATTTACTTGGTACAATCATTGAAAAGGTAACCACTATTCTGTAATTCCCTCTCTGGATAAAGATTTTCCCAAAGTAGAGTGGGTTTTTAAATTTTAAGGCACCTGGAGCCATCTTGTGTACTGGTAATAAAAGAATTTTGGAATAGCTCTAATAATGATGATCCTTCCTCTGCTCTGGTCATTAATTTGAAAATTATAGGAGTTAATTTATAAGATTGGAATAAGAACATTTTTGGTCTACTAGCCAGGAAAATTACAGTCTACTAGTCAGGAAAATTACAAAATTGTCAAAAGAAATAGAAAGATTAAAGTCTAGCACAACAACAGAGTACCAACAAAAAAAAACTTCAAGAAAAACTAATGCAACTAGAATCTATTTATAATATACGTAAGAAGCCATAGCTTAACAACAATCTAAAGATAATACTATCGAGCTTGGTGAAAGAAATACTAAATATTATCCCACAGTACTCTTAAAAGACGTAAATGGAACAATATTGAATGTCTCCTAAAAAACCTGAACATAACAAATAGAAACAGGACTGAAATTAGCAATACCTTAACTAATTATTTCCAATCCCTTTTTACTGAAAGGTCTGTGGATACCTCTCTTTGAAACTCTATTTTCGATGATATCCCTCCTAGCATCTCGATATAGACAACTCTAACATCTTAGCCATTCCCTCTAAAGAGGAAATTTTCTTAATACTAAAGAAAATGAAACCCAACAAGTCTCCAAGACCTGATGAATTTCCAGTTAGCTTTTTTAAAGATAACGGGAAACAATGGGTTCTCAAGTTTCTCTCACGGTTCAAAATTCCTTTTCAACAAAACTAATGAACCCTGAGTTAAATAAGACGCATCATTTTGTAATAACTAAAATTAAACAACCTAAAAACCCTAGTCAATTCAGACTAATTTCCATGCAACCCCATATATAAAGTCATTGCAAAAAGTCTTGCCAATAGAATAAAACCTCTTCTAGACAAAATAATTTCACCATTTCAATTAGCCTTTCTTTCCTCCGGACAAATCTCTGATAACATGATTGTTTCTCATGAAATAATACACTAAAAAAATGGAGGATTAGGGATAAAGATAGATATGTCAAAAGCTTTTGATAACGTAAGTTAAAAATTTATTCTCTCGGATTTAAAAACCTTAGAGTTTAATGAAAATGTTTGTCTGCTATTAAAGCAATGTATTTTTACAACCTCCATTTCGGTCCTTTTGAACGGCTCCCCAGGCAAGGCCTTTAATCCTTCTAGAGGATTATGCCATAGTGACCCTATCTCCCTTTATCTATTTATCATTTGTATGAAAATTTTCTCAAGACTTCTTCTTTCTCAGGAAAATATAAAACTTCTCCATGGCGTAAAAATAACCCCAAAAAATAAACCTATCTCTCATCTTTTCTTTGCAGATGACTATCTCTTATTTGTTAAGGCATATCTCGTAGAATATAAAACTTACTAAAAACAATAGATATCTTTAGATTAACTTTGAAATATATAAAGTCTTCTTTTGTAAAAAAGATGAACCTAAACACCAGAAAAATGATGTCTGATAGACGCATTTATGTGTCTATTTTTATCTCTATTGTGTATATTGTTAGTACCCATTTGTGTACTTATTATGGTGTTTTATGTGTTTGTAGGTATTTTTGGGCAATAAACATTTTTGGAGAAATCGGCTCGAAAAGTTGATAAAGGCACCCAAGGGACAAGTGTTATGCGGACTCCAGCAACGGATAAGGGGCGAAAATTGATGTGATTTTCAAAGATGTTGTAGTAATGGTAAATAGGATTCGAACTCTAAGACTTGTGAAGATTCGAGTTTTTAAATTTAATAAAAATATATACAAAAATATTACAAAGGGTGCGAGAGTTACTGGGACTCAGGATTCCACCGAATTCAAAACATAAGGTTCAATTATTAATTCTTTGACAATTTTAGCTCAAGAAAAACATGGACTCTATTTTTGCCAAGGTAGATTCTCAAAACATTGATTGTAAATCATAAGCATGATGTATCAAAACACCTAAGCTAAGCATACATCATCAAATTAAATGACAACCAATTAATTCAAATCATAATTTCAATTAAAATTAATGCAAAAGTCTTAAAAAGAATTAATAAAATTACCGCAAGTATGATATTCGTCTTCCTCCGTCATCCCAGTGTTGGGGTTTAGCTCTTCATAGTTAAAACACACTCAAAAGAATAAATCATGGCTCAAAAGGTGTTTTTATTGAAGGAGAATAATAATACAGCGAATCTGCAACGCTTTATAGTCGTTACTGAAGTCACCATTACAATTGAAGTGTTGTTTATAAACGATAACTGTGTTCTGCTGTTGAAGAACGATACTTCTTTGCGACTGTTCTGTGTGGGTCAATGCTCTTCGTGTTCTTCAGCAGCAACAGCAGAACACGGTTTCATGCACCCTTTGATTTCTCGGCTCTGTCGTGTTCTAAACTTTCCCTAACTTTCGACCACCCCTTCTATATGACTCAACCAATCTATTTATATCAAAAAGACTGATTAAATCTCTCCAAAATCTCTTCCTTTCTCTTCACGGCCAAGTTGCGGCAATTTCTTGTTTTAGAATTTCTACGCGTTTCTGAGATTTCCTTTTGATTCTAAACTCTTCCTTAGATAGATATAAATCTTTGGGAAGGTTTATAGCACTTTAATCTCTCTAAAATTTCCTAAAACAGTTCACACACGTGACTTTCCTTTTTTTGCTGTTGTGATAAAAATCCGTCGATTGAGCCCAGTTTAATCCAGTTCAACACCCATATTAGATTCCTAGACCCATAAGGAGTCTATCCTATGAAAATCAGAGGTTTAATCGTCTTCAAACTCCTCCAAATTGCGACCACCAAAACTGCCAGAAACATGCTTTATGTTTTTGGTTTCCCGCCAAAAACAGAATTTGAACGTGAAGGGGAAAGGTTACCCCTTATCCAGTGGTGTCCCCTTATCCCTTGTTGGAGTCCGCATAACACTTGTCCCTTGGGTGCCTTTATCAACTTTTCGAGCCAATTTCTCCAAAAATGTTTATTGCCCAAAAATACCTACAAACACATAAAACACCATAATAAGTACAAAAATGGGTACTAACAATATACACAATAGAGATAAAAATAGATACATAAATGCGTCTATCAAATACCTCCAAACTTATTATTTGCTAGTCCCGAGCAAATTAAAACTACAAAATAAAATCCTAACTCACTGTCGCAGGCATCGCGATTGCACTTAGCGTGTGCAACAAGCCTTTGAACCCCTAGGTGGCCCTAGTGGCCGAGTTATAGTCTCGGGAGGGTTTACAAGAGGTGTACCCACAAAACCTTTACTCCAGACCCTAACTATCTACGCGGAACCTTGGACTGGCACTAAAGAACCTCCTTGGTTGGCATACTTATTGATTACAGGAGGAAGTACCCTGATGCAAAATTCCAATTGTTGTACACGAGTTTGCACTCAAGCATACTAAATTCATATATAAGTGACAGAGCTCTACTCAGATAGTCGCACTATGGACATCAATATCCGGAATCAAACAAATCACATGAATATATTAAGAAGATGGATATAGAAATAGATGGTTGTGAATGGACTTCAATGTCAAGATGAACCTATGACCTAGTGGATTGAGATACTGGTCTGGACTAATATCAACACAACTGGCATATACAAGGGAACCAGTGGTCGACTTTATAATAAACCTTTATTTATTTATTTATTATTATTATTATTATTTTTTTATTTTTTTTATTTTTATATTTTTTAACGACATGATTAGATCTTTTGGATCCAAGCGCATGCTTCTTGTCAGCAGATTACATGGTAATTCCCGTGGATCCTGCGTTCCACGCTTGTTTAGGCAACGGAGAAAGGGAGAACACACACATATTGCTATCCAAGTGTTAATATTTATTCCGATTGGTCTAATTGGTCTGGTCTTTTTTTTTTTTTTAGTAACTCAATCACTCTATTTCAACCCAGCAGACATCAACATAAAAATTTGCAAAAACAAAAACAGAAGTAATAAGATGATTCCGAGATACGGTGAAACTATCATGTTATTTCTAACACTTGAGCTCTGTGCTTTTATGAATAGACTCTTTAGATGTTTCCATCTACTTAGATTGGTTCCTCAACTCCTACAATCAAGATGCTTCCATCCACTTAGATTGGTTAGTGCTATCCTTAATAGGCATAAATTTCTAGGATCTGGAGTTTATAATGCAACTAAAAAGTTTCTCCCATACCCCCAAACTTAAACCTAACATTGTCCTCAATGTTCTAAATATAAAATTAAAAGCATGAACAAGGAGAAACTGTTACCATTTGAAGAAAAAGAGTTAAGGAAAGATATTACCGTGTTGCATGAACCATGGGTTACCTCCCAAGAAGTGCTAAGTTTAAAGTCTTCAGCCAGACTAAGAAAGGATTAGTCACTCGAATCATAAAGTAACAGTCGGAATAACTGCGAGTCTTCAAAAAATAGAGATGACCAAAGGAAATTGCAATAAACCAAGAAAGTGAACATAGCATTCCCTTATCTAGTTTCCTGATTAGAATATCTATATCTTATTGTGGTTCAGGTTCAGGATCTATGAAAGGGTCTAAATAAAATATTTTCATTTGATGCATTTCCTCATAAGTGAGATCCAAATTATTAGGTCCTAGAGTCTGTAGAAACTCAAATAAGAACTTAGAAGCACATAATAATAACCTAAATAATTGAGGATCCTCTAAGTCAATCAGGTTTGACTTACATAATTGACCACAATGAGAGTAGTGGTCATTCTTAAGCAAATGTGTCAATTTTATTAACCTAAAGTACTTAGGCTTAGTCTCAGAACCTAATAGGTGACACATTTGAAATCTATATGTTCCCACATTTGGAAGAAAAATATTTGGTGGGAAAACAAAGTCGACCGGGGTATCATAGCCTGGGTAAATTCTAACAACTTAACTTCCTTATGGACATCACTAGATTCAGGAAAACGTGTATGAAGATAATCTGTTAAAACGGTTGAGGCACATATGTCAAGTCCCAAGTGAGGGACCTTTCTAAGAGTTAAAGCACATGGAGAATGATAATCACCCCCAAACTTAGAGTTTTCAGTGTCTCTAGCTAGACTAGTCACAATCTCCCTAATTTCTAGGTCATCAGATTCCTGAAATAGGCAATTGATTCTTCTAAGTCAAGTTCATCCTCACTCATCTCTACGAGTTCATTTTCTTTGTCTAAGACTATTGTTTCTAAATCACTAGACAATAAAACAGTATTTTCAGAATAAACTCGTTCCTCTAAACCATTATTGGCTTCGTAATCAAAAGGAAATACTACATCGTCTAAAACGGGGATATCTCTAGACAAATCCTCGTCCTTTTGAATAGGTGAATAATTATTAAAATTATTTGGATTTGAACTAGAAATAACATTATCATTATAAAGCTCAATTGGAGTAACAAATTCCCGATCACTATGCCTACATATTTCAGATTCTTCATCAACACTATCCTCATCATAATCGTCATTATAATAGCATGGAAATGGTTGAACCTCATCTAAACATGTAGTGTTACCAATTCTAACCTCGTCATCTTGATTATGCAAATAACTATCATTATTTTCAAGGGTATTATTAGAAACACTGTATTGGAAATTAAGATTATTTCGAGCAAGTCTTTCGTTCGTCTCAGCCATCAGCTTCAGGGATTCCTCTATAGAAAGTTTTCTCAATGGTGCAGTTCGTCTATTCATTTCCGACATAAACCTATTTGTTTGCTCAGTTAACTGCTTAAGAAACTCTTCTAAAGATACGGAAGGATCATAAATATGAACAGAAGGATCATAATAAGGACTAGTTTTCAACAGTTTGATTGTATTGTCCAAAGACGAGGTACTAGCACTATAATAATCCTTATTTTCTTGCTCGTATGACCGGTGTGTGTGTGTGGATAGTAATTGGGCTCACCATGGTATGAACCATAACCTTGAAAAGGTTGGCGTTCCCAACTACTATTCCCACCATGGTCATAAAAATGATGATGTCCATATTCAAATTCAGGTCGATACTCATTGTATTGTCTTCTATCATACCAGTTCGACATTTTTAATTGCAAGGGAATTCTACACAATCACAAACAAGGATGACTCGACCAAATCAAACCTATAAAATCTAGCAAACAACAAGCATGATGGCTCCCTTAGATTGTTTCTAGACCAACTTTTATCCTTCCAAGAGGCAACTAGGTATAGTTTTAGCAAACCTCTCTAGAACAATCCGAATAAAGTAAGTCGAAGAGAAGTAGGGGAAGCTCATAGGATCTTTGATACCCCCACCTCTTTGGCAACGCTTCCCTGGGTTACAAGGCGGCTCTAATCGACTTACAGTAATCTTCCTGAACTTCGAGTTAGGCTAACAAGATACCCAATACGATCCTTTTGAACGACTTTCCTATTAAGCTCGTTACCCTATCGGTCTCGTTCTAGTCAATATTTTAATGCTTAGGTTCGTGTTAGGTATCGTTTTCCTAAGACGGGCAAGAAGAGAATGGTGATGAAATCCGAACCCTTATCTTGTATGGCATGGCCTTGCCCTTTACTAGGAAATTAAAATCCGTATTCAAAGCCTCAACATATATGCACCTTAAGGAAGACAGTAAACCCGCTGACAGGGGATTCGCGGGTGTTTAGAAGTTTACCTCCCGTACCAGACGGGCGAAGAACCGCTGTAGTCGACTCGGGCCACTGACTCCTGTGTCAATGTGCGAACCCGAGGGGCCGAGACGATATCGTAATCGTCGTCCTTCCCTGCAAACAGTTTATATTTAATTTTAACCCTTCCTTAGGGTTTAAAAATAATAATGTCCAAAATAATGTCCCAAAAATAAAGTTCAAAGTCCAAAAATAAAAGATTACAACAATAAATCCCTAATTACAGTTTCTAAAAATAAAAAGAAATAAAATCTAAAATAAAATAACTATATACAAAAATATTCTTCTTCACTCCTTTGGACTCCTCTTTTCTTTCCTTCTTTGGCGATGCTTTCCTCTTATAACACTTTTTCTTTCCTTTTAGCTTCGCTCCAAATCTGAAAAGAATCGAAAAATACCAAACGCGTAAAGAAGAACAAAAATAATAAAAACAAATAAATAAATAAAACCTAAAAACCGAAAAAAAACAAATCTAAAAACAAGTCCCCGGCAGCGGCGCCAAAAATTGATGTGATTTTCAAAGATGTTGTAGTAATGGTAAATAAGATTTGAACTCTAAGACTTGTGAAGATTCGAGTTTTTAAATTTAATAAAAATATATAAAAAAATATTACAAAGGGTGCGAGAGTTACTGGGACTCAGGATTCTACCGAATTCAAAACATAAGGTTCAATTATTAATTCTTTGACAATTTTAGCTCAAGAAAAACATGGACTCTATTTTTACCAAGGTAGATTCTCAAAACATTGATTGTAAATCCTAAGCATGATGTATCAAAACACCTAAGCTAAGCATACATCATCAAATTAAATGACAACCAATTAATTCAAATCATAATTTCAATTAAAATTAATGCAAAAGTCTTAAAAAGAATTAATAAAATTACCCCAAGTATGATATTTGTCTTCCTCCGTCATCCCAGTGTTGGGGTTTAGCTCTTCATGGTTAAAACACACTCAAAAGAATAAATCATGGCTCAAAAGGTGTTTTTATTGAAGGAGAATAATAATACAGCGAATCTGCAACGCTTTATAGTCGTTACTGAAGTCACTATTACAATTGAAGTGTTGTTTATAAACGATAACTGTGTTCTGCTGTTGAAGAACGATACTTCTTTGCGACTGTTCTGTGTGGGTCAATGCTCTTCGTGTTCTTCAGCAGCAGCAGCAGAATACGGTTTCATGCACCCTTTGATTTCTCGGCTCTGTCGTGTTCTAAACTTTCCCTAACTTTCGACCACCCCTTCTATATGACTCAACCAATCTATTTATATCAAAAAGACCGATTAAATCTCTCCAAAATCTCTTCCTTTCTCTTCACGGCCAAGTTGTGGCAATTTCTTGTTTTAGAATTTCTACGCGTTTCTAAGATTTCCTTTTGATTCTAAACTCTTCCTTAGATAGATACAAATCTTTGGGAAGGTTTATAGCACTTTAATCTCTCTAAAATTTCCTAAAACAGGTCACACACGTGACTTTCCTTTTTTTGCTGTTATGATAAAAATCCGTCGATTGAGCCCAGTTTAATCCAGTTCAACACCCATATTAGATTCCTAGACCCATAAGGAGTCTATCCTATGAAAATCAGAGGTTTAATCGTCTTCAAACTCCTCCAAATTGTGACCACCAAAACTGCCAGAAACATGCTTTATGTTTTTTGTTTCCCGCCAAAAACAGAATTTGAACGTGAAGGGGAAAGGTTACCCCTTATCCAGTGGTCTCCCCTTATCCGTTGCTGGAGTCCGCATAACACTTGTCCCTTGGGTGCCTTTATCAACTTTTCGAGCCGATTTCTCCAAAAATGTTTATTGCCCAAAAATACCTACAAACACATAAAACACCATAATAAGTTCAAAAATGAGTACTAACAATATATACAATAGAGATAAAAATAGACACATAAATGCGTCTATCAATGTCCAAATTACTAACAATTCAAACATATTAATCTTAAAGACCCATATTTAGGGGGGCCCTTATTCATGGATAGATCTAAGATATAAAAAAAATCTGAGTCAATTTTGGAAAGAATGGAAAACAAATCTAAACTTACTATCACAATATACCAGAATGGTGCTAAACAAAGTTGTCCTAGCCAGTATCCCAACTTTTCATATGGGAGGTTTTGTTATCCCTAAAATAAATAACAAACAAATTTGGTGGGACTCTCATGTTATAGGTTACTACCTAAAAGCATGGTCAAACATCTGTAAACCACTGTACAAATGAGACTTCGGATTTAAAGATGCATATAAATTTAATCTTGCTATGCTAGCAAAAGTAGCTTGGAGACTGATTAAGGAACTAGATTCTTTATAGACCAAAACAATGGGTTATAAATACTTCAGATCAAAGTCACCACCGAGAGCAAAACCACCTGAACAAAAGTTCTTGGATATGAAAATGCATTTGTCAAAGTTTGGAACTAATAAATCAATACAATATTTGGGAAGTAGGAATTTGTCTTAGTATTAAAATTTGGGATGATAATTGGATACCAGGTCTCACTGTAAATCTATCTCCTCACCGTTGTTCAGCTAATAACTACATTTTTTTCTTTCTTTTTAATCGGTAGAGAATTTGGTGATCGCGAGTTTCGAACTCAGGTCATGGTTATCATCACCCAGTGACTTTACCACTGTACTGTAGTGACACCGGCTAATAACTATCTTTCTCTGGTGGTAGATTCAACATATCCTATTGCTAACAAGTGGAATCTTACTCAACTCCAGACTGTTTTCTTGTGGATATAGCAACAAATTAGTAACATTTACTTTTTCTTAGATAAGTCTCAGGCACAAAAACAGGATTAACTTTGGAAATCTCTATGGAAATTGAATATCTCCCGGAGAATCAAATTATTTTTTGGAAATGTTTACATAATGCTCTTTCTGCTAATTCTAAACTCTTTGGGAAAGTAAAAGACATTAATCCCGCTTGCACCATGAGTGCGGAGGAAATATAAACTATTGGACATCTTTTATTTTATTGCTCTTATACTAAAGAAGCATGGGAGTTAGAACCTGACCCAATTAGTTTACAACTCGTCTCTTCTTCTACAATTATGGATTTATGGAAGGATTGGATTCATAACCCAACACATGAAATTTCCCTAGAACTAATTCTAACTAAGATGTGGCTTATTTGGAAAGAAAGATATAATCGAGTTTTTCAAGATAAATATAAATGTCCCTCTCAACTAGCACATACAGAGACATTCTTATTTGGTCCCAGGAAAAAACACACACAAAAAACAAAAACAAAAAAACTTGCAGAACTCAATAAAGAAAACCAATTCTATTTGGACGGCACCAGAGAGACACTCTTTTAAAATTAATATAGATGTAGAGACCTCATATTTTACTATCAAGTTTTCCTTTAATCTTAAGAGATGATGCAGGCAATTTCAAAGGAGGAAGAGTAGTTACATCATCAAGTGAGCTAAGGAGATAAATATTATGGTGGGTTTGGACGTAGAATTTTAAAGGTGGGATTTATGGGTCCATGTGATTTGGTGGAATTATGTTTCCTTTTGTATGTTTGGTTGCCCAAATCCCTGGAATCACGTTTCTCACGGGAATTAGTTTTCCAGCAAATCCTCCATATGGAGTCCGATCCCTTCTCCCTAAGATTTGCTGGGAAACTTATCAAGGGATTTATGGACTCACTTTTTTTAACTCTAAATCTCATATATATATACAATTTTAAGATTCTGAGTGTAATACCAAACAATATATGGACTTTAAAATAAGATAATTATATGAATCCTAGGAATTTTAAATGAGTTACCAAACACACAAGGGATTTACGTGAATCCAAGAATTTGTAATCCCATGGGATTATAAATCCTCGAAATCGTAAATTATGCAAACAAACCCACCATTAAGGAATTTAGGATTGAAGGTGATTGCGAAAGCTTATTCAACTATTTAAGAAATCAGAAATATCGGACGTGAAGCAGATAAAGTAGTAGGGAATTGTTCAAACATTTTGGATTTTTGGTGGGTTTTCATTTTGTTGAAGCAGATAAAGTAGCTAAGCCTTAGCTAAATCTGCAAAAACTTTAATTTCAGTTTCGCATTGGATGATATTGTATTCCCCCATTTTTCTAATATCCAGGGAGTCTCTTATCAGACTTCCATATCCAGGGAGTCTCTTATCAGACTTTCATAGTTCCCTAGTTAGCAATTCGCCGAATAATTCATGAATCAAAAGTTGGGATCTTCTAATAAGGAAATTTCTCGCATAAATTACTAAATTTAACCCTTAAATACATTTAATAAATTTACTCTAATCCTTCTGCAGCAACTCTCTTCTCCCAAATCTTCCCGATAGAAATACCAGAAGCGAGATATAGTATGAAGGAAAAGATAATGTAGGAAATACTATATAGTCCTAGAAAAAATATAATTGAGTTAGTTTGGTCCTGTTGACCTAGTCAACTGTCTATTTGGTCCTTTTTTTAAATATATATTATTGTTTGGTCATATATATTATTGTTTGGTCCTAAGACGGACAATACCCACGCATGGTGACATCATCAATGATGTCACGGTCTTTTTTCTCTCTTTTAATAAAAATTAATAAATAAAAACTTAAAATGGAAATATCTTTTGAACCACATGTCCAAAAATGATAAACTTTATATCTTCGGAAAGCCCTCGACGAGAGCTTTCCAACGAGTACCATTGTCGCTATATTTCGGATCTTTTAATTTTTACCTTATCCTTTAGCTAAAAATTAACTATAAAATGAACTATTATACGAGTTCATTCTACAAAATGAACTACTTTAATGAACTACCATACTAGCTAGTTCATTCTAAAAAGTGAACTCTTAGGATAAAATAACATATGAGTTCATTCCACAAAATGAACTGGTATAGTGAACTACTATTACGAGTTCATTCTACCATATGAAATACCATTAGGAGTTCATTATACAATATAAACTCCTATCATGGGTTCATTCTACAATATGAACTACCATTTACGAGTTCATTTTATAATATGAACTACCATAATAAACAACTATTACGAGTTCATTCTACAATATGAACTACCATACTTAATTATTATTACGAGTTCATTTTACAACATGAACTATAATAATAATGAATTACCATTGCGACTTCATTCTTCAAAATGAACTACTATTATGAGTTCATTCTACAAAATAAATTGCTAGTATATACGAGTTCATTCTACGAAATGAACTGTTAGAACTAGAATGAACTACCATGTTCAAAAATAGTGTTCATTCTCATATATGAACTACTATTATATCGAAAAAAATTTAAAGTTCTGAAACATATTATACTAGTTGCGTAAATCTCGTCGAGACCTTTCCGAATATAAAAAATTTATTAATTTTCGACTTATATTTTGAGAGATATTTAATTTTTAAGAAGAGAGATAAATTAGTAGAGCCAAAATATAGAAGAAACAAAAAAAAAACTACAACCAGAAAGAGACTCTCCTCTTTCTTTCCTTCCTAACGGCTAGTTTCCTTCGAACTTTTCCCAACTTATTCTGCTTCTGTTAACTGCCATGTCCATGGAGTAATCATCTCAACCAGTGTCTTTTCTCTAGCTAGAAGGGATAAGGCATGGGGGAATATTACAGGCACTTTTATAAATAGGATTCATAAGATCAAATCTTTCCGATTTTCTTTCCTTTTTTCTTTCTCCAATGGGTTAACTCCCTAATCTGGGGAATAAAAAATCAATTTTTCTTATTTGGTTTCTAAAACAAATTGATTTGGCTGCTTGCATAAAACTTTAATTTTCATAATACATTGAATTATCTGCATTTTAACAAATCTTGTATGCTAGATTTCTTTTTCTGCTACTTAGTTTTGATTTGGAAATAGTTTAGTCATAGGAATAACACATGATAGTCTTTCTACTAAGGACATGGATTTAAGATACCATTTGTCTGAGATAAGGTGAAACAAATCCTACCATAATAGTAAGAAATAGACTACAGAAATCAATCATACGATAAAATTAAAACTACACAGATAACTAATCACAATCTCAAGTAGAAGCCCAAATCCCTTCAGTCCTCCTGCTTTAGTTTGATCAAGTTTTCGATGAAGTAGTACTAGTCCTTTCCTTCTTCTCCTACTTCCATTTGTTCCATCTCTTCATAGTGACCTTTTCCTTTCTTTCTTCGATACCTTGCTTCTCTCATTAGTACATAGGAATAATCTATCCCTGGTGACATCTCCTTATAATAGATTATAGCATCTACAGATAACCCCTTCTCCAGTTTAGTTTGAATTCTCCTCTTAGCGCAAGAGCAAAGCTTATCTTTTTTTTCCTTTCGTATGTTACAGTAAGCCAACCACCGACCCACATAAGGATGAAGGAAAGCTTCATTTCCATATCTAGAATAAATAAAGTAATGCACTCGATGTAGATGATTATATCTACACCGCATCACCCTGGTAGTGGAAATCTGGGCATCTTTAGGAACATTTTCATGATCGCAAGCCATTGATCTTCAGCTACGATGATCTCCTGAAGTTTTTATTGTCCTCTCAAAGTTCTTAAACCCTCTCATATTTTGATCTCTATAAATATCTTTCTCACCGCTCTCTCTAGACCTTTCATTTCTAGCACTTATTGCAGTTAGATGAACCTAATCAATTTCCTCTATACTTTCTCTCTTTTCCTTTAATGGGTTAATCTGCATCTTCTAAATTTATTCTCCCAATGCTTTGATCTTTTCAGTTTCCTTCTCAGTAGCCTTGCAGTTCACTATGGCTCTCATGATGTCCCATAAATCGGCTACATGGTGATTTAGACTTTTAAACATTTGGATACCTTATTTATTAGGAAAGCTTAATATAATTTTTCTATAATTTTTAGCATTGGGGATGGAAAACGGCATTTTCATCTAAGATGGCTTAACCAACTAGAATATATTTTTGACTATAGGAGATGTCTAGGACTTTGACACTTAAGATAGAGAATTTAAGTGTCTCCCTTGAGGTAATTAAAGATTTTCACTATATTAACCTTGCCTCTTATTATTTTTTACTATTTAGTTATCCAAATTCTATTTAATCCCTGCAATTTTAGTCTTTAGTCAGATTTAATTACTCTTTGCTTCCTTTCTCCCTAGGCATCTTAATTTTCTTTATCTCTAGGATTTCCAGTAATCATGATGAATCTATGAGATTTTAGGACTGATAAAACTCAAGACTTTAGTTTCAATCACTGCCTAACCTTTAAATTTAGTTTCACAAGTAATTTATAAACTTGGTAATCTTCTTAGTACTTGAAAAGGTTATAAATCTCAATTTTTATAGTTTCTCTACTAGCTTAAGATAGGGTGGCCTTAATAACCATCTAGGTAGCATTAACCTTTGCTCTTAACTTTTTACAGTGTGCATTAGAAACTAACGTGCAATAACGTTTCAAAAAGTAACTTCTTTAACACTAATAAAAAGCAGATTAGAAGTAAGGAAATCACAATAGAAGAATAAAGCCTACTTCCAAAGTATTTCATTGATAAACATTAGCTTTAAACCAAAAAACAGAAATCAAACATACAAAAAAGCATAACCCTTCTTAAACCATTGTCTTTTCAGCTTAATTTGCTATTTCCCCTCTAGCTTCAGCTTCCTCATCCTCCTGAAAATTCCCCTTACCCTTCTTCCAGTTATACCTTGCCTCCATCTTTTGAATATACTCAAAATTAAAACCTGGCGGCATTTTAGTATAAAGAATAGAAGTATAAATAGGAATACCATGTTGAAGATTATATTGTATCTCTGCTTTAGTCTTAGCATCAAGCTTCTCTTTCTCCTCAGGCCTCAGGTTGCAGTAAACAAGATGTGTAACTTATTCTGCATATAAAAACTGATCAGTCCCATAGTGATAGCAAAAATAATACTTAACTCTATGAAGATGATCCTCTCTACATCACATCACCCTGTAATTAGAAACAACGGCACCCTCAGGTATCTTTGAATGATCACATGCCATAGCTTACAACTCTCTAGTACCTCTCTTTTGCTTTCCTTTAAATTCTTGTAAATTCTGCTATCCTTTGCTATCCTTTAAATACTAAGTAGATAATTTATTTACAAATGCTTTGAACTTAGGAACAAGCCCTCGCCCTTCCCTAGAACTTAATTATGGAAAATCTTTAGTTTTCTCTCATTAAGATTTAGTCAGTCCTCTCTGCTCAGTAGTATTACTTTATCCTTTCTCTGCATGTAGTCCTGTAACATGATATGTCAATTCCTACTTTCGTGTACATTAAGTCTAACCTATTATCTTAGCCTGCTCTTTGGCTTCCCAATATAATTAGGCTTCTTTTAAATATTATACCCTAATAAGTCTAGAAAGTTTGTACAATTAAAAGCTGAATTAGTACCTATCATTCTCTCTCTTGTGCCTAGGATGAGACAGAATGTTGTCCTAGATATTCTTAGCGCCCTAATTTAATTTAATTTTTATGACCATAACTAGCCGATATTTATTATGAATTATAGTGCAACAATACTCTTAAGACCATCAGTAGAATCACAAATCTTTGCTCTAGATCTCAAGGAAACCTTCTCAATTCCTAGAGACGGTATAAGTTAGAAGATAAACTTCTGCTATGAATGCAGGAGACTTTTAGAAATTAACACACCTAAGAAACTAGAAAATAAAATTAATACAGCTAAAGAAATAGAAATAGAAATATAAAAACAAACTATACTTAATAAAGGAAATATCACCTATAATTTAAATTAGCAAAAAACCTTAATAGGACCAACATCCCAAATATCCTAGAAGATATACAAATAAACTAAAACCATCATAAATCCTATAGTCAAACTCTGTCTTCGTTTTCCTTCGGTCTGTCCTGTTATTCTCACATGTAGGTGTCATAGAAAACAACTTATCAATAATCTCGTTACCTAGTCCCATTGCTTTTTGTTCCTAGGACGATGCATACCCCAAGAAATAACCTAGTAAAGGACTTGCTTATGGCATTATAACCAGCAGTCAAAATTTGAATATGAAGCTGTCAGCTGGCTTTTGAATGGAATAGATATAAGAAACTCTTATTTTCGATCTCCGCATCAGTCACGGGTGTATCAGCATCACAAACTTATAATTTTATCTCTTCCAAAATAATTCTTCACCTTCTATATAACCCTCTACCTTTCGTTTTAGTTACCTAAACTTGTTTCTTCTCCAATTTCTTCCTCTTAACCCAATAGGAGATCATATAAATGTTTACAAGCATCTTAGTGGACTCTCTTTAGCTCAGCGTTATGCTAATCACATTATTCTGGCATTCTTCCTACTACTCCTTCTTTCATTAGATATTTTGGTATCAAACCCTTCAGTATTCTAACCAGAGTGTTTTCTACTTCTGTTCTTAAATAATGGGAGGTTAGGGGAGCTCTAAATACTTTCTGGGGTGTGCACCTAGGTTTTCAAATAAGGGAAGTGGATCCAAATCTTTTTATTATCACCTTTAGAACCAAGGAAGACTTCACATGGATCTCAACAAATAGCCCATGGTACCCTTTTGGCAATGTGTCAGCTGTAACAACGGCTTATCAAGGAATGAGTATCTCAACTGACAAAGTTAAGGAAATCCCTCTCTTGGCTACCATCTCAAATGCCAAATATGAACATAGGAAGAGTCATGAAATGATAGGTTTAATAGCTAGAAAGATAGGACAAGTCTCAAGAGTTTGCAAAGGAAGCGAAACACCTGATTGTATGCCTAGGGTCTTAGTTTGGGTAAACATAGAAAAACCTTTGATTAATCATCTTTTGGTCAAGGTAAGACAATTTCCAGTTACTTCCATCTACTTCAATTATCTAAACCTACCATCCAAGTTTTGTTCTCAATGTCTTCATCTAGGACACGAAGTAATTTTTTTTGCAGTGCTCAAGGGTAGACCTTTAGAGGATATTTATGACATCTCTGTCAACTCGCCATATCCTAGTGATGACATGAATTGGTTGAACAACGAATTAGTTCAAATATGGAATCCGAATGATAATTTCGACCATCATGGGAAGACAATACCAGTCGAGACATATCTATCTCAGCCTGGTGTAAAGAAAACTTTTGCAGACATCTAGAGATCATATGTAGAAGAAGAACCAGTTTTTCAAGATAACCATCAATCTTATGAAGTACTATGACCTTTTGTAATCGAAGAAGACATTCTCAGGCCACCTCAACAGTGTTGGGAAGGAGGACCTTTCCCTTTAACCTACCAGAAAACTTTATTCCTCTGCCTGAGTCAGATGAAGACTCGTTCCGATCCGCCAACTCGGAAATGTTTAGAGTAATAGCTGAGACAAGGTCATCGGAATCGGTTCCCTAGAATGGGTCTGGGATTCTGCAATATTTAGTCGATCTAGTTCTACAATCTGGTTCAATCCTACCTATCTCTGTGGGGAGAAGATTTTCCTTCTCTTCCTTAGATATTGCTAGGGATTCTTTCGAATCCCCAATTTCACATCTATCTCTATCACCTATGAATTCATCTTCTGCAATTTCTCCTGCTCATGTTAATCAATTATGCATTGCATCTGATTTCAAAACACCAGTGACACAGCCAATATCAGCTTTTAAACTATCAATTTCAGATTTTCTAACTTCTTCTTCATCGGAAAGACTTTGCTTTGTTTCTTCTGATAATGGAGAATTTTTTCAAATTGATCAATATGGGTCTAACATTGTAGAAAAAAAAGCTTCATCCAATGCCTATCTACCAATTCCATCCCAAGGTCTCACCCCTTCGAAGCAACAAGAAGAGACACATACAGTACCGAAATCCCTAAATTTCTTAATTTTACTTTCATACTCAATTACTCTCAATAACTAAATCTCTGCATACTTTAATTACTAGATATAATTTATACCCATATCTCTCATATACTTGGCATTGCCCTGTCACCTTTACCTATATTTAACATTTTAGTTGTTCTGCAACTTTTTGTCAATCTGCTTCTACAAATTTATTTGATACCTTTATTTGAATTAACTAGAACTGTTGAATGCATGATTGATAATGAAAATCCTAGCATGGAATGTGCAGGTCTGCAGAAATCCCTTAACTCAAAATCATTTGACTAACCTGATTAGTAAAGAAAACCCAGAAATTCTATTTCTCTCTGAAACAAAAAACCAAAGACCTCTAGTCAAAAAATTAGTTTCTTCTTTCCCTAACTACCATATTGTAGACCCAGTAGGAATAGCAAGAGGTTTAGTAGTGGCTTGGATTAATGGATTCCACTTTGAAATAGTTCAATGGAACATTAACATGATCAGTATAATAGTTAACACATCTTTTGACACCAAACAATGGGCATTAACTTGCTTCTATGGTAGCCCATATCCAACTAATAGAAACATAGCTTGGGACTTCTTAGAAGAAATTAGCAAACAAGTTTCACAGAGAACGATGCCTTGGATAGTTATAGGAGACTTCAATATGATTTTTGATCAACCTGGAAAAAAAAGAGGTGTACCTTTCAATAAAACTAATAGAGAATATTATTCAAACATATTAGAAAGATCAGGTTTATATGATTTAGGTTTATAGGGAAGGGAACCAAAACATTCAGGAAAGACTAGATAGAGCAGTTATAAATACATAATGGCACATACAATTCCCAAATGCTTCCTTATCTCATTTAGTGGCAGTGGGCTCAGACCATTTCCCTATTCTTCTCACTTTAGACATTCAACTATCTAAAGCATAATGGGTTTTTAAATTCTATGACACTTGGTTGAAAGAGCAATCCTGCATTCAAGTGATACAGGAATCTTGGAACTCCTCTCCTAGAGAAGAGGCTTCAGCTTGTTTAGTTCAGAATCTTAGTCAAGTAGGGAAAAATTTATTAGATTGAAAAAAGAACATTTTTGGTCTCCCTACTAAAAAGATTAACAGGCTTCTAAAAGAGATTGAAAGATTAAGAGCTAACAGAATAACTGTTCATCAACAGAAAACATTAAAAGAAAAGTTAAAAGAACTAGAAATGCTCTATGACACACAAAAAGCTATAGCTAAACAACAATCTAGAGATAATATTATTAGACTAGGAGAAAGAAATACAAAGTACTTTCATACTATCACCTTAAGAAGAAGGAGGTGGAATACTATTGAAAGTCTAGTAAATGATCAAAATGTGGTAACCAAGGATAGAAAAGTAATCAGCAATATTTAAACTTCATATTTCAAAAACCTTTTCACTGAATCTTCTGCTGACTCTGATACATCCAATCCTATTTTTGAAAACATACCATCCATCATCTCCTTTTCTGACAATTCTAGAATCATGGCTATTCCTTCTACGGAGGAAATCATTTTGGTTCTAAACAATATGAAACCAAATAAATCTCCAAGACCTGATGGTTTCCCAGTGAGTTTTTTCATCCATAACTGGAATTTAGCGGGTGCTCAGGTGACAGAAACAATACAAAACTTTTTCAAAGAAGGAAAAATGAATCCTGATTTAAATAACACTCATCTTTTCTTGATTCCTAAGGTTAAGCACCCTAAGAACCCAAGTCAGTTTAGACCACTAGGTCTTTGCAACACTGTTTACAAAATTATAGCTAAACTACTAGCAAACAGAATCAAACCTTTCCTGTAAAATATTATATCACCTTTTCAATCAGCTTTTCTATCATCTAGGCAAATTTCTGATAATATCATTGTAGCTCATGAAATTATACATTCTTTCAAAAAGAAAAAAGCTAGAACAGGAGGGTTAGGGATCAAAATAAATATGTCTAAGGCATTCGATAGGGTGAACTGGAGTTTCTTGCTCTCTACGCTTGAAACTTTTGGTTTCAATACAGAAGTCTGCCAACTTGTTGAACAATGTATCTCAACAACTTCTATCTCTGTCCTTTTAAACGGAACATCTGGAGAAGCCTTCAAACCTACTAGAGGTTTACGCCAAGGAGATCCCATATCTCCATACTTGTTCATAATTTGCATGGAAATTTTCTCTAGACTTTTACTAACTCGAGAACAAGATAAAGCTCTTCATGGAGTCAAGATAACACCTAAAAGTGAACCAATTTCTCACCTATTTTTTGTTGATGATTGTTTGCTCTTTGTGAAAGCCGACTTACTAGAATGTAGAAATTTATTAGACACAATAGCAATTTTTAGTAAAGCCTCAGGTTAATTAATAAACTTTGAAAAATCTGGTGTGTTTTTTAGTAGGAAAGTCGAACCAAAACACCAAAGGATGATGTCTAAAATGTTAAAGATAAAACGTATCAATCTCAGAGACCCATACTTAGGAGCTCCACTTTTCATGGAAAGGTTAAAAATCAAAACCTTCACCCCCAATTTTAGAAAGAATGGAAAGTAAGTCCAAGGGATGGAAAAGCCTAGTCCTAGCCCAAACCTGTAGATTTGTCCTGAACAGAGCAGTGTTAGCCAGTATACCAACTTATCTCATGGGGTGCTTTCTCTTACCCAAAAAAATAACAAATATAATAGATGCCATTCAAAGGGACTTTTGGTGGGGAAAGGATGCTGGAGGTAAAGGCTATTATCCAAAGGCATGGCCAACCCTATGTAAGCCTATTCTTAAAGGAAGCCTCGGATTTAGAAATGCTCGAAAGTTTAATCTTGCGATGCTGACTAAGATTGCTTGGAGATTGTTAAAAGAGCCAGATGCTCTTTGGGTAAAAACCATGGGTTCCAAATATTTTAGAAACAAATCACCTTTCAGAACTAAAACCTCAACCAAAGGATCTTGGACTTGGAACTGTATCAGACAAGGAATAGAACTGGTACAGAAATATAGTATATGGGAAGTAGGAAATGGACAAGATATCAATATATGGAAGGATAACTGGGTACCAGGATTAAAAGATAACATCCAAAACCTTATTAATCCCAGCAACAATCACTTAGTTAAGGTCTAAGACTTGATTGATACAGAAACAAATACATGGAATTTTACTTTACTTTTCTCAGCTTTTCCTAATGATATTGCGCTTAAAATCAGTCAAATTAATCTTTTCAGAGATAATAATCAAACCCTTAAAAAGGATCAGCTTCGATGGACACTAACAAATTCTGGAGAATTTACTGTTAAATCCATGTATGAGAAATTGAAGGAAAGTGCTCTAGATATAGCCAGTCTAGCTTTACCAGAATCCTTCTGGAAATCTTTGTGGAAGTTAAATATTTCTGAAAGAATTAAGTTTTTTTTATGGAAATGTCTGCAAAATGCTCTCCCTACTAATGTCAAGCTTACTGGTAAGGTTAAGGATGTTACTCCTTTCTGCACTATGTGTGGTAATGAAATAGAAACAACAAAACATCTTTTTTTCCACTGTCCCTATGTTATATCAGTGTGGAATTCTTCTCCTAACCCTGTCACCCTCAACCTAGATACCTCAGATACTATTTTAGACCTCTGCAAGAATTGGATAGCCCAATCCAGGAATGACATTTCTATTGAGCTTCTCCTTACTAAGATGTGGTTTATATGGAAAGAAAGATGTGATAGAATTTTTGAAAACAAAACTAAAACTGTTGATACTCTAGCTTTAGAAATACACAGACACATAGATTTTTGGAATACAAGAAAAGAATCATCTCCTAAGTCTAAACAGGCGAAAAAGAAAAATTCTAAACCTACTTGGAAGGACCCAACTACAAACACTCTTAAGATCAATGTAGATGCTACTTGGATATCTGACTCTTTACCATCTATTTATGTTTTTATTCTAAGAAATGACACAGGAGATTGCGAAGGAGGAAGCGCAGGACAAGCAACGGGTTCAGATCCACAAGAGGCAGAGGCTATAGGAATGTTGCAGGCGGCAAGATGGGCTAAAGGAAAACAACTTAAGAACTTCAGCATAGAAGGAGACTGTGAAAGTATCATCAACTTCATTAATGGGAAAAATGCAAACATCTCATGGAAAGCCAAAGATTGTATTAGTGAAGAAAATCGTCTAACTCAACTTTGTGACAATTTTTTGGGTTTCTCTTTTATTCCTAGATTAGGTAACCAAGTAGCGGATATTTTGGCGAAATATGTTAGGCCTTTAAACTCAAACATTGAATGGGGAACTTATCCACCAGTTTGTTGTATACATCACTTAATAGTAGATAAATCTAATATTGGGACTCTCAAAATCCCAGATTAGATGGCTATACTCTCTCTGTAACAGTGACTCGTCCTGAGTCTTAGGTCTTTTTAATGAAATTTTTATTCAAAAAAAAAAAAAAAAAAAAAAAAACTATCACGTGAGGAAAAAGAAAAATATGAGAGAGAAATGATACGTTAGATACTTTAATTTGAATAAATAAGGACCAAACAAAATTGATAATTTCTCCGAAATAGGAAAATATCATACGAGAGATGCTGTGAACTGGGGAGTTACACTTCTACTTTTAATTAAGCTTTGGGCTGTGCTACCCCACGCTGCCGCGCAAGACAGATATATAAGCTAGCAGCTTGCTAGCCCTAGGATATATCAGATCTAATACATTTTGCTTTTTTCCCATAAATTTATAACCGATAACAGCTGTCAAGAAAACATTTAATTTCTACTACAGCCTCAAACTTATTTATTATTTCTTAATTACTCCATTTAGTGGGTCTTATATGTTATATTTTTATGGATTAAGAAACGAATTTGAGATCAAGATTTACATTCGGTTTCCATCTTTTGAAAGAGAAAGGAATTTCCCTCTTGTTCTCATACTGAGACATGGAAAACTCACTTGCCATAGATCTTGTTTTAGTGTCATTTCTTCTTGCTAACTGACTTTCATGCCCAATTGAGTTGTTTCAGGTGTGATCAATGGAAATTTTTGAACTAAAGGAAACACCAACTGCTCATCGCAAACATGTTCAATCCAAGTTGTCGATTGCCATTACAGTTGTTATCAATGGAAAATTTTGAACTAAAAGATTCTATCACAAAACCTAAAACTGATTTACTTCCGAAATTTGCCAACGAATATCCGCAACAATTAGTATCTATCTGCAACAACCTTATCATGATTGACCTACCAAATCCAAAGATTTGATTAGCAATCAAAACATCCCCAAATTATATTTTGATAACAAAGCAGTAAACTTCAAGATGATCAAAACCTTCAAAAAGTAATGAAACCCCCATTTATAGGAAAAATACGAAATCCACCTTGATACAAATCAAGAACAAAGTCAAACACAACAAACCAATAAAAATAAAAACCCACAGAAATGAATATTATAAGAAAAGGGGCTTATAACCCAAGTTTTGTTTCACCATTGAAAAAGGGTTCTTCTTATCTTCACCTCAACCATTAATTTAAGAGAAATGTTTCTTTTCTAGCAATTTTTTTTTAAGAGAAATGAGTTGTATATGAAAATACTAATATCAAAATCTGTAAGGGCTGCTTTAAATGGTTAAGTTAAGTAAAGGACTTGTTTGCAAATATATATGTTGACAGTTAGCTTATTCATCATCAACGGATGAAAATAGATAAGTATTAACATCCAATGGTGAACATGCGGCGCTAATTTTTAAGTTTGAGAATAATCGAAAGAATTTTACAACACTGTCCTTGAAGGTTAAGTTGACTACCTTTGGATAATCCATATAAATTAGCAGCACGATACGTGGAGTGAAAAGAGGAGATCCTCTTTGTTATCATGAGTCACGTAAAAAAAGTAATGCACAAAGCTTTTCCTATCACGCCACCATATATTATGAATGCATTTGTGTTGATTTTTTTTGGCACCGCTAAATCAAATAGCTTTGCAGGAACTCACTACTCATTATATTTACATACTTTATGCCAAGTCTATTATATAAAACTGATTCTCTAAACATTTATTACATGCCAATTTTTCACATCCGAATTCATTTTAGTATAACGAATTATACCTGTAAAGTATGTCAATCACCAACCTTTGATCGGATTTATGAACCAAATTACTACCACATATCCCGAACTCCGAATTGTTAACTAGGTTCCATACTAGTTAGCTTTTTCTAATATCCAAAGAGTCTCTTATCAGACTTCCATACCAGTTAGCTTAGCTCTACTAGTGATGTAATTCAGATTCAGTTTTGAGTCTAATGTCTAATTTCTTTTCCTTCCTACTTAGAATCTCTGCTTATCCTCCACTGAGTTTGTTGCCACTCTTTGTAAGATTAGACAGTCCCCTGGAAGATTAGATAACACCGTGAATTTTTAATGTTGGCAGATTGTTATTAAGATTTTTTATATTTTGTTTATGTTTCCGTCCGGTTTACCTATTCAAATTCTTCATATATTAAGCATAATATAAGCAAACAACCCCAAGGGACTTTTGATGAATCAAATCAAAATCTCCGTTTAAATGCTCTTCTAATGCAAGTTATAAGCAAGCTTACACCACCCACTCGAAAAAAGAAGAAGCTCTATTGTATTAGAATCAAACAAATGAAATTAAAAATGCTGTCTAGAGCAGTTGAGCAGATCTGTGTGAGGCCAAAAAGAACACAATCTCTGGAAAATTTATGTTATTTTCAAAGTTCCAAGCTTGCCTGTGGAATTAAGCAGACAACAAAATTGAGTATGCAAACACTAATTATACAAATACAATTTACTAATATTAATCCGATCATATTCAAATTAATACATCTGAAAAGTGACATAAAATGTATTGCTCCATCGAACCAACCTGCAGCACAGCAAGGAGAAACTCCAAAATTCTGAATCTGAATACCACTTTTTAGGTTCACAATTCTACGGACATTAAATTTATTGAAACTAGTTATGGTTAAGTATCAGAAAAGGCTTTCTAGGCCGCATATCGATCAGTTAGTGCAGAATTTCTGCTCAGAGCCCAGTGCAAACTTCATCATATACTCAACCCAATTAACTAAACCAAAAATTCAAACCTGACTAAATCAATGAAATTAATAAGAGCAGAAATCAAGGAAAAAGTATATTATTTAATCATAAGATCCTCAGAAAATGCTTATAGCTGTCATCAGCAGATAAATAATCAGGTCTCAAAGATTACATTACCATCATTGGATCCTAAAACATAATTACTGAAATTTCATAAGAGATGCAGAGATTTCGCAGTACGTTATTCACTGCGCCTGTAGAAAAATCGAGGGCGTAGAGACTCAATTTCCGCAAAACTTTAAGCCTTCATTAATCTTTCAAAAAAAAGATCAGAAGAGCCTTTTACCTTAATTTAAAGCAGATAAAAGAGATCTTCTACAAGGCTAACATATTGATTAGAAAATAAAATATGAAAACGCAATTACACCTAGGTTTCGAAATAAAACATAAGCAAAAGCAAAAGAGATGCTACCAGAACATAAGCATAAGAAGAAGAACATAGACTTATCTATCTATTATCAGAGTTCGATATATATATAAATTGCAAATTAGGGTTTTAATTTGTAGAATTACGGATACATCCTCTTTTGTTCACGTTCTCTTTCTACTATAGCAAAACTGGGCCTAGTCCGAAGGTCGCGATGGACTGTACTTTTAAGTGAGACTGGTTCGTAAATCGTTTTTTTTTTTTTTTTTTTATAAATATTTTTCTTTAATAAAAAGGAAAATACAAGAAATTTGTTGGTAAGCCATTTCCTTTTTTGGATAGCCAAACCTAAACTAATGAAAAGAAAATTGCGAACGTTAATATTAACATCATTCTTGCTATGAAATTTTTCTACCTTACCAAAAACTGGGTGGTTTTAATACCAAACTTACCTAAAGTAGTAAAAGTCAAGGTACCAAAACTATACCCATTAGCTCTACATGCATAAAGGTATTTACATCTTTTATGCTCAACGGCTTTAAACATAGCAAGACCCGGTGTAAAAGCACGGGGCCAGCCTGAGGTTGATGATGCCCAAAGCAACCTTCAAAAAATTTGCCCCATGTACCATTGACTAAGTCAACATACGTTGACATTTGGTGAAAGTTATTCTTTTGATATAATTGGATGATAATAGAAAAGATAATTTTCTGCAGCTTTGATTAACAAAAGAAAACGAGGGAGAGGTTAACAAAAGAAAACAATGAAACGCACTAGTGGAAACTATGGATGGTGTGTTTTTGCCATTTATTAGTAGGCAGTTTACGATATTAAAATAGGTAAGCAGTTTAAAATACTAACCATATGTATAGTAATTTACAGTAGCTAACATAATTGTACACATCAAACTAGACTATGGGCAGCCAAATAGAGTCACTCTTAACATGGGGATACGCATTACAGTTAGTGATTCGTTGCTTCTTAAACTTCCAATTTGTAGCCCTTGTAGTTGCTCCAAATTACAAAAAGAATCTAAGAAAGAAATTACAAAACCCCCACTGTAGATAACATTTTTGATGCCCCTCTTCACTTGATGCCCAAAGCTGAACTTCGTCAACTCTGGCTCAAGGCCGGCCCTGTAAAAGCATCTACACCATCCCAACAAACGGAGAAACTCATGTCACATCACCACATCATTTTTAGGTTTTAACAACATACGGTAATTGTTGCTGAACGGGATCGCTACAGACAATTGCCGTTGCTAAACACCCTGTCGCAATTTTTAGCAACGACATTAGCTCTGTTGCTAGTCACGGTCAGCAACGACAATTCGCAACCGCACTTGCCGTTGCTAAAGAGATTCTTCAATTAATTTTAACTTAAAGTATACAAGTATTACCTAAGTTACTGAGATGATGAAAGCCCCAAAATGTTGTAGCTGACATACAAATGTATTCAAGTATTGAAAAAGCGGGGGTCTAACAACCACACCCAATATTTCGCTTAGCAATCTGTATGGACAAACTCCAATATAATTCCAAGAGAATCAACTAGACAGTCAGGCTCAAAAAAATGGAAATATATCCAAGAGTTGTATCTCTGTTTCACAATGTAATCAGCAAATCAAACAGATAGAAATCCGTGAGCCTAATTATTATGTGAAACAACTTGAATGGTACCAAAGACCAATGTTCAAGTGTCAATCAATATAATCAATAACCAAAGGTTGGATTCTCGAATTGATTGAACTACGCACAACCTGTGATATTTCTATTATATAACAAAATATAATGCGGAAAAGAAATAACACAGACACCATAAATTTTGTTAACGAGGAAACCGCAAATGCAGAATAACCCCGGGACCTAGCCCAGATTTGAACACCACACTGTATTAAGCAGCTACAGACACTATCCTACTCCAAGTTAACTTCGGACTGGAATGTAGTTGATCCCTAACCAATCTCACACTAATTAAGATACAGTTACGCTCCTTACGTCTATGAATCCCAACAGGACTCTACGCACTTGATTCCCTTAGCTGATCTCACCCACAACTAAGAGTTGCTACGACCAAAAGTCGAAGACTTGATAAACAAATCTGTCTCACACAGAAAAGTCTATTGTATAGATAAATCTGTCTCCCACGGATAAACCTATGAGTTTTGTTTGGTCTTTTGATAAATCCAGGTGAACAGGAACCAATTGATATACCAGACTTATATTCCCGAAAAACAGCCTAGAAATATCAATCACCTTACAATAATCTTAATCGTATGGTAACGAAACAAGATATTGTGGAATCACAAACGAAGAGACGAAGATGTTTGTGATTACTTTTTATCTTGCCTATCGGAGATTAAATATCGAGCCAATCTTAGAGAAGATAGTACTCAATCACGATAGAAGATGCAAGATTAGATCACGCAACTACAGAGAAAATAGTTGGGTCTGGCTTAACAATCCCAATGAAGTCTTTAAGTCGTTAACCTACAGGGTTTCATGAAAAACCTAAGGTTAAAGGAGAATCGACTCTAGTCGCAACTAGTATCACACAGAAGGTGTGGGGATTAGGTTTCCCAGTTGCTAGAGTTCTCCTTTATATAGTCATCAAATCAGGGTTTGCAATCAATGTTACCTTGGTAATAAAGCATTCAATATTCACCGTTAGATGAAAACCTGTTTAGACTCAAGCTAATATCTTTCAACCGTTAGATCGGACTTAGCTTGTTATACACAAATGAAATGTACCTTCATTTAGATATGAGTAACCGTACCTAAACGTGTACACCTTGTTGGCTCAACAATAGTTAACCGAGGTTATCCATATGAACACTTTCATATCAACCTTATTCATCTTAACCATAACTAGTTCAAATGACTCAAATGAAACTAGTTATAGAGCTGTTCAATTGTTTATATTCTCATAGAAGTATACAAGACACAATTGAAGCAAAATCGATTTTGATTCACTCGAATCAAGTCATGAATATTATAGCCACGGTTTGCAAAAGATTGCATTCCTTAATATATAAATGTATTAGTTCATGAACAAACCGATTTTAGAACATCATCTACTTAGGTATGCGTACCTAAGTAGCCGGACCAAGTTTGGGTTTCGCCAGTACACGAACTGGTACACATACCAAATCAATATCCAAACTCAGCACAAATTCCCGGACCTGAACCTTACGCCAGTACGCGTACCGGTTTGCATACCAGGTTCCTGGACTTCCTCAAACCACTAAGTACGCATACGGGTATGCATACCATGGTTCCCGGACATGGATTACATATATGCAAGTACACATAATATGTTTAAATCCATTTGTTCTAAACTTTATTTCAATCATTGAAACATTCTTAGAGGATAACAATAGTTGTTTTCACTAACTATTAGCATCAAAGCCATTTTCAAGTGATTGACATAATCAATATGAAACATTCCGAGCCTACATCAAACAAGATGTTACAAGGCAATTTTCATATGATCATCTTTTGAATTTCGTCAAGAGTATAAGATGAACTTGGTTGAAGCAAAAGCTTACCAACACATATTTCGAGAAATATGTAAGCAAGTTAAACCCAGCTCGAAATATCGAATGTGCATAATAGAAGTCTATATAGCTATACGAATTTTGTCTCAAATAGGAGATAGAGTAGATAGACTTTTGAGTGATAGATGAGTTCAAGTCTCCACGTAGCTTTTGTTGATGAAGTTCCACAAGCTGCCCTTAGTAGTTCTTCGTCTTCAATCCATGAACGCCGTGAAGTCTAAAGCTCAACTACACTTTCTGTCCAAATCCGAGACTTAGCTATAAGTAGACTAGAAATCAAGACTTATAGTTTTGGCAACTAAACTTGACAACAATCTTGAGATAGCAACGCTTGCGAGTTCGACCGAGCAGTGCTCTAACAATCTCCCCCTTTGTCAATTTTAGTGACAAAACTATCAATACATATGGATTACAAAATAAATAAACTTTGTAGCTTCTCATCCAAATGCTTGATCTCCTTAGTTCTTCAACATTACTCGAAATCTTCGTCACTTCCAAGTACTCCCATGATTCTAAATGTGTTCAACTCAGCATCATAGTTATTGAAGATCCGTAGCTATAACAATGAGAAAACAGTTGCTCTCAATCATTGTTATACAGTGTCATAGTATTATTACACAACATCAAAGTTCAATTGTATAACAACTTTGACAACAATACTATGGTGATATGTATCACCGCCACCCCCCCTTAGTCAATACTTCATCTCATATGAAAACCACTCCCCCTTACATAATGATCCGTAAACCATATGTATTTGTAGTTTGAACTACACATTATTTCTCCCCCTTTTTGTCAATAAAAATTGGCAAAGGTACGAAAATTAGTGGGATCCTAATGAAATTTCCATAGAGATACTTCATGACCAAAAGAGAACAACATATCAACTTATTTAGATGCCATCATATAGCCGAAGCTAAATGCATTCATCAAGGAGTTTATAAAGATACAAGATAACTCCTACAATATTCCACAGCCGTACTCCCCACAAAGATTTGGCAATTAAGCACAAGTTCAATTAAAAACTCTCCCCCATATAATGTCATTCCCGAAAGCACAACAAGAGCGACCTTACTTTCACAAGAAAAGAAGGGTTTCTTTGGACATTAACAAATTACATGAAACATGAATTTATATCCAAAATACTCAATTAAATTAACCACAAGAGAGCCCATGATTAATTTAATCGGAAATGTTCACATAAGAGAAATTACGGAGCCGCACAGTATTTACTCAAAGATGTGAATCAGGGAAGACCAATACTACGGAATAGACAAAGATTCATTTTATCTTTCATCACTATTTGCATAGAGACATATAATAGACTTAATCTTTGTAAACAAAAGTTCATCCTATCTTCCATCAATATTTGCATAATGACATAATAGGGTTAACTTTTGTTGTCAAAAGTTTATTCAATCCTTTATCAATATTTGCATAATGACATATGAAAGACTTAACTTTTGACATATATGGGACAATCATAGTTCACGGACGCAAACACACACATATCCCATATCAAGTTGCAATATATAAAACCATAAAGATTAATACTGCAAAATTATCTTCCAAATAAACTTTAGAATTTAAATAAATAAATCTAAAAACATTGCAAGATGAAAATCGTTGGAAATATCTATGTGTACTCACAATAATGGCTATTCCAAACCCTAGTTATCCTTCTTAAAACACAAGAATAAATTCTCATAAGAAGTTCATAGACAACAAGACAAACTCGTAATGCACATACAAGATAATTTGTCCTTAGAGGGTAGAATCAATCTTTTTCGCACGGATTTACACCAAGAATAGCTACCAAATGCATATAAAAAGATTTTCTTAACAAATAAGAACATACAAAGTCATTAACGACCATGTACCATAGTTCACATAAGATGATTGTGAACATTCAAGAATCCCATAACAATGCGTACTACTGCCCATTCTTGAACTTCCTTCTTTGTGATTCACCAACAACATTATTGTAAAATCTACAAATGAGCTTATAAGAGTAGTACTCCAAGAATCCAAGTGCCCAAGTCCAAAAGAAGTGGAACAAGTACGACGAAACGGAGCAAAACACTCAAAAACAAGAGACGGGACAAAGACCAATCTTAACTCATCCAAATTCAAAAATTCTCATATTCAATTTGAAGAGAATTCAAATAGGAAGGGAATGTAAAAAGAATGAGGACATTCCGAGTTTGGAAGAAGAAGTTATGGGAAAAATAAGTTTACAGAATATCGACGTCTACAGGCCAGTATGCATACCGGTTTGCAAACGAATTTTCGTGACCTGGAGCAGTATGAAAACGGGTTTGCGAACTAAAATCCCTGGATTTTTTTATTAAATGATGGTATGCATACCTGGTATGTGTACCATGAAGTCCAAACATCCCGAACTACTATTTTCAAACCTAAACATTTAAGAACCTTAAACACAGATCAAGTTAGGTAGAAATGAATGATAAGAAAGGTACGTGGATCATTATAAGTACTCTAAGCAAATAAATAAAAGCACAAATCTTTCTCAAGTTTATAGACACACCTTTTTAGATGAATCCAATCGAATTCTACAGCCTTACCAAACATAATATGTGCGCCCCAATTCTTTTGCTTCCCTCACCGTATACATAACATGGCATTCCTTGGTGAGGATGCACTTACAACACACTCAAGTTGTGTTGATATGAACAATGTCTTGATCACCACAAGTGACTTTTGGATTATCATGAAAGAGATCGCTTTTAGAACCTTTCACATCCAAATCCATCTTTCCAAAGAACTTTGTAAGTTCCAACATCATGGATACTGCCTTCTCCACAATCATGGAATTTTATGGGAGATCATTCCTTTTCACACTCAAAGTATCATAGGATTTCTTTGGTATCCACTTCTGAGTGCGTTTAGGAACAATATGAACCTTCTTCCCATTACTCTCTTCTAGATTTCTCGAAAGAGAATTGAATTGACTATTCTTTTGCAAGTTAGTCTTTCTCCAATTAGGAGCATCGGATCTTGTCTTCGTATTTATGAAGTTATCCTTTTGATAACCATTACGATTGTGAAAAGGATTCGTATGACGTTTATAAGAAAATCTAGGTTTATCACAGCACTGATTCATTTGCCTAAAGGTTAGATAGTTACAACATGTAACGTTAAGGGGATTAGTAATAACATATGATCTTGGTTTCACGACTTCTTGTGATGCCCAAACAAGAATATCATGAAGTTTCTCATTCCTTATATGGAAACGGCATCTCCTTTCCAGGTGACCTTTATTTCCGCAATAGTGGCAAACATAAGGAATGTTCTTACCTCGATCCGTGTGTGCTGACTTTGGAGGTTGATATACATTGCTCTTTCGAACTTTAACTGCCGGTGAAGGTATTTCACTTTTGTCATCAGTGGAAACCTTTTGTTGAGAAGAATCACTAGCCTTGGCAAATTTTACCTCTTTGTTAATACTTGGAGCATCTATTCCCTTATAGCCTAATCCTCGTGTATCACGATGATTTTTACTTGCTCCTAGCATAGTGGTTAATTTGCTTGAACTAGTGTTGAACTTTTTCAAGTCATCTTTCAACATCTTGATTTTATCAAGGCATTTTTCTCGAGCGAGATAAGCGCTTTCTCTGTCATCAAAACTTGTTTGATGGGAGTTAATCCTTGCTTCAGTTTCTACAAGACTCTCTTCCAACAAGAAGTATTTTTGATAAAAATTATCACATTCAAGTGACTTTCTACTCAGGTTTTCCTCGAAATCTTTGAGGACCGATTCGCAAGAGCGATTCCAACCATAAAGACCTTCATAACACCTTTTCAATTTCTTGTTTTCTCGACAGAGAGTAGTCAAAAGACGTGTGACATGAGAAGTTGTCAACTTCTTCTTTTCCAATGAATTTAATAGCTTAACATACTCTGAGATTTCCTCAGCAACATCTCTATCAATATCTGAATCACCTTCATCAAAAAGGTCATCCAACTGTCCTTTTAGGCGTGTTTCCCAATCAACAGTTTCTACATCAAGAGAATGTTTAGATATTTACTTAGATGTGACAGTTCTCTCAGGTGAATCCAAGCTTTCAGAATCATCTGGTAATTTCTGAACTGGTACGTTATTAGAGATAGACTCGTTTATAATAATCAGATCGCTTCAAACATAGACTTATAAGGTCTTAAACGTGTTTTCCTACTATGATACCAATTGAAAAAGCGGGGGTCTAACAACTGTTAGAGAATTGCTCGGTCAAACTCGCAAGCGTTGCTATCTCAAGCTTGTTTGTCAATGTTAGTAATCAAAACTATAAGTCTTGATTTCTAGTCTACTTATAGTAATGTCTCGGACTAGGATAAATTGTGTAGTTGAGCATTAGACTTCACGACGTTCATCAATTAAAGACGAAGAACTACTAAGGAGATCTTGTGGAACTTCATCAACAAAAGGTATGTGGAGACTAAAACTCATCTATCAATTGGAAAGTCTATTTCTACTTTATCTCCTATATTGAGACAAAAGTCGTATTACTATATAGTATTCGATTATGCACATTTGATATTTCGAGCTTAGTTTAACTCGCTTACATATTTCTCGAAATATGTGTTGGTAAGCTTCCGCTTCAACCAAGTTCATCTTATATTCTTGATGAAAGTCAAAAGATGATCATGTGAATATCGCCGAGTAACATCTTACATGGTTTGTGTAATACAATCATTTGGTGTAGACTTGGAATGTTTCGTTATGATTATTTCAATATATAACTTGAAAATTGCTTTGATGTTAATAGTTCGTGAAAACAGCTATTGTCATCCTCTAAGAATGTTACAATGTTTGAAATAGAGTTTAGAACACTTAACCATCATTGGATTATGAACATAGTATGCGTGCTTTCATATATGTGATCCATGACCGGAACTATAGTATGCATACCCGTATGCGTACCTGTTAGTTGTGGAATTCCGGGAGCCTAAGTACACATACCCGTACGCGTACTGGCGAAGGGTTTGGGTCCAGGAATTTCTGTTGTGTTTGGAAGTATGCGTACCCGTTTGCATACTGTTGAACCCAAACTCAGTCCGGCTACTTGAAGTATGCGTACCCATTTGCACACTTGAGTGGTTAAAGTTCTAAAATCGGTTTGTTCATGAACTAATAC
>JAJJMB010009125.1:10941477-10954699 GCA_023531105.1 Papaver atlanticum | reverse complement strand
ATAGAAATATCACAGGTTGTGCGTTAAGTTCAATCAGTTCTTGAATCCGACCTTTGGGTTGTTGATTGAATTGATTGACACTTGGATATTGGTTTGTGATAGCGTCCAAGTTATTTCTCTTATTCAATTGGGCTCGCAAATTCCTCTTTGTTTGATTACAGATTGAATTGAGAAATTGAGATATAACTCTTTGATGTACTTTTCTAAAGATTGAGTCTGACTGTCTAGTTGATTCTCTTGAAAGTATATTGGAGTTTGTCCACTCAGATTTCCAAACGAAATATTGGGTGTGGTTGTTTTACCCCCGCTTTTTCAACAACCACACCCAATATTTCGCTTAGCAATCTGTAAGCGAAAGAACTTGCAATCAAACAAATAGGAATTTTCGAGACCGATTGAATAAGAGTAAGAACTTTGACGGTGTCAAAAACCAATATCCAAGTGTCAATCAATTCAATCAACAACCCAAAGGCCGGATTAAAGAATTGATTGAACTTAACGCATAACCTGTGATATTTCTATTATATAACAAATATAATGCGGAAAAGAAATAACACGGACACCATAAGTTTTGTTAACGAGGAAACCGCAAATGAAGAAAAACCCCGGGACCTAGTCTAGAATTGAACACCACACTGTATTAAGCCGCTACAGACACTAGCCTACTCCAATTTAACTTCGGACTGGAATGTAGTTGAGCCCTAACCAATCTCATACTGATCAAGGTACAGTTGCGCTCCTTACGTCTCTGAATCCCAGCAGGACTCTACGCACTTGATTCCCTTAGCTGATCTCACCCACAACTAAGAGTTGCTATGACCCAAAGTCGAAGACTTGATAAACAAATATGTCTCACACAGAAAAGTCTATTGTATAGATAAATCTGTCTCCCACAGATAAACCTATGAGTCAATAAGGACAAACTCCAATATAATTCCAAGAGAATCAACTAGAAAGTCAGACTCAATCTTAAGAAAAGTATATCAAAGAGTTATATCTCAATATTTCAATTCAATCCGCAATCAAACAAATAGGAATTTGCGAGACCGATTGAATAAGAGAAAGAACTTGGACGATGTCACAAACCAATATCCAAGTGTCAAACAATTCAATCAACAACCCAAAGGCCGGATTCGCATAACCTGTGATATTTCTATTATATAACAAAATATAATGCGGAAAAGAAATAACACAGATCCAATAAGTTTTGTTAACGAGGAAACCGCAAATGAAGAAAAACCCTGGGACCTAGTCCAGAATTGAACACCACACTGTATTAAGCCGCTACAGACACTAGCCTACTCCAATTTAACTTCAGACTGGAATGTAGTTGAGCTCTAACCAATCTCATACTGATCAAGGTACAGTTGCGCTCCTTACGTCTCTGAATCCCAGCAGGACTCTACGCACTTGATTCCCTTAGCTGATCTCACCCACAACTAAGAGTTGCTACGACCCAAAGTCGAAGACTTGATAAACCAATATGTCTCACACAGAAAAGTCTATTGTATAGATAAATCTGTCTCCCACAGATAAACCTATGAGTTTTGTTCCGTCTTTTGATAAATCAAGGTGAACAGGAACCAATTGATATACCGGACTTATATTCTCGAAAAACAGCCTAGAAATATCAATCACCTCACAATAATCTTAATCGTATGGTAGCGAAACAAGATATTGTGCAATAACAAATGATGAGACGAAGATGTTTGTTATTACTTTTTATCTTGCCTATCGGAGATTAAATCTCGAACCAATCTTAGAGAAGATAGTACTTAATCACGATAGAAGATGCAAGATCAGATCACGTAACTACAGAGAAAATAGTTGGGTCTGGCTTCACAATCCCAATGAAGTCTTTAAGTCGTTAACCTACAGGGTTTCGTGAAAAACCTAAGGTTAAAGGAGAATCGACTTTAGTCGCAACTAGTATCACACAGAAGGTGTGGGGATTAGGTTTCCCAGTTGCTAGAGTTCTCCTTTATATAGTCTTCAAATCAGGGTTTGCAATCAATGTTACCTTGGTAACAAAGCATTTAATATTCACTGTTAGATGAAAACCTGATTAGACTCAAGCTGATATCTTTCAACCGTTAGATCGGACTTAGCTTGTTATATACAAATGAAATGTACCTTCATTTAGATATGAGTAACCGTACCTAAACGTGTACACCTTGTTGGCTCAACAATACTTAACCGAGGTTAGCCATATGAACACTTTCATATCAACCTTATTCATCTTAACCATAACTAGTTCAAATGACTCAAATGAAACTAGTTCTCGAGTTGTTCAATTGTTTATATTCTCATAGAAGTATACAAGACACAATTGAAGCAAAATCGTTTTTTATTCACTCGAATCAAGTCATGAACATTATATCCACGGTTTGCAAAAGATTGCATTCCTTAATATATAAATGTATTAGTTCATGAACAAACCGATTTTAGAACATCATCTACTTAGGTATGTGTACGGGTATGCGTACCTAAGTAGCCGAACCAAGTTTGGGTTTCGCCAGTACACGAACTGGTACGCATACCAAATCAACATCCAAACTCAGCAGAAATTCCTGGACCTGAACCTTACGCCAGTACGCGTACCGGTTTGCATACCAGGTTCCCGGACTTCCTCAAACCACCAAGTACGCATACGGGTATGCATACCATGGTTCCCGGACATGGATTACATATATGCAAGTACACATAATATGTTTAAATCCCATTTGTTCGAAACTCTATTTCAATCATTGAAACATTCTTAGAGGATGACAATAGTTGTTTTCACTAACTATTAGCATCAAAGCCATTTTCAAGTGATTGACATAATCAATACGAAACATTCCAAGTCTACATCAAACAAGATGTTACAAGGCAATTTTCATATGATCATCTTTTAACTTTCGTCAAGAGTATAAGATGAACTTGGTTGAAGCAAGAGCTTACCAACACATATTTTGAGAAATATGTAAGCGAGTTAAACCCAACTCGAAATATCAAATGTGCATAATAGAAGTCTATATAGCTATACGAATTTTGTCTCAAATAAGAGATAGATTAGATAGACTTTTGAGTGATATATGAGTTCAATTCTCCACATACCTTTTGTTGATGAAGTTCCACAAGATCCCCTTAGTAGTTCTTCGTCTTCAATCGATGAATGCCGTGAAGTCTAAAGATCAACTATACTTTCTATCCTAATCCGAGACTTAGCTATAAGTAGACTATAAAACAAGACTTATAGTTTTGGCAACTAAACTTGACAACAAGCTTGAGAATACAACGCTCGCGAGCTCGACCGAGCAGTGCTCTAACAAGTATCAAACCTAAGTTACTTAGATGATGAAGATCCAAAATGTTGTAACTGACATACAAAGTTCTATGTTGCGAACTGACCAGAAGTATCATGAGACTCCGCTTGCTTAACCAATTTCCTCTGTAAATCATAGGTAGATTTAACTGCTGCCACAATATCACCAGAGTACTGCTTTGTACCAAAACCATAAATACCTGCGTATGAACCAATTTTAAGTTTCAGTACTGGCTCTCAAAAGACAAACAACATTATATTCATATACAAGCTACCCTTTGAAAATTCAATAATACTTCAACCTTCCAAATACCAAGATAAATAACACAAACCCAATCCAAGCCTGACTATTGGAACACAAAACACTGAGATAAAAACTGATTGAATAAATTGAAGAAAAAAAATCATCGAAAAAGGCAAACAAAAGACTAAGCATATAGATTTTGTATAATCTGCAGAGACAAGTCAAAAACATGTAAAGAAATATCAAAACTCTACTATAAGTAAACTGAAATGAAGCTGTATGTAGAAGCAAATACAAACAAGATATATTATTAAACTGCAGACAAAGAAACGAAGATGGTCACAAGACAAAAGTTTGTGATTCTGGAGTTGTTCACGCTTTAAAGGAGCTTATCATCACATTACAAATTAACATATTAACATAGTAGAAAGATAGAGATAGTTTTAGCTTAGCACTATTACTTCATACAAAATATTTAAGGTTTGGCATTTTAACTTGTGAATAATATGCGAAAGCTTTCAGAAAAAGTTTGTTTACCTTCGTTCCCAAAGTAGTTGTTGAACATTTAGAAACTACTATTGTGGGTGTATCTGCATCATGCTGAAGGAGTACAAAGTGATTAGGAAATTCACAGGTTAGTGCAGAATTTACGAGGACCCAGACATCACAAACATAAGCTTTCGCCGATTCCTACGAATTTTAAGAGTGTCAAGTAACTATATCACATATAAATATGACAACATATTAATATAAACAATCTAAGAGTAGGAAATAAGATTACCTGAATCTATCGTCATCTTTTGTTGTTAATAAACATGTACTGAAACTGCCAGCTACACAAATATAAAAAAAAAATTTAGAACTTGTTGAATTATGAAGACCCACCAGACCCAATGACTTCATGGGAGTAACATGCACACAAGTTTTTCAATATAATGCATAGATAAATGCAATTGATATAATGAAGATCACAACAGAGACTTACCTGAGAAAGGTCACCAACAACATAATTCCGTAGCAACATCACGAACAGCATAACACCTCAAGCGATTATACAGTGGAGATTAATATACATAAGTTTGAACTCAATATGATAAGCATAAGCAAAGGAAGTGTACTTACTAGGGATTGATATTCCCCCGGGTGGCTCCTAGCGATTCAACTGACCTGCACTGCAGTCACCCGCGCAATAAAATATAACAGAACCCAAACCACACAATACATAAAGAAAAACTGATTATATTCATACCGAAGGTTCACATAGATACATAAAGATTCAAAGTTTTTTCTTATCCACAACTGCAGTGCAGTTTTTTTTTAGCACAACTTAAGAGTCTTCCTTATGCACAACTGCATAAGAATCTACATGTTAGGATTCTAAGCACATGTACAAAAGTGTGAACATATATAAGAAAAAAATATAATGACCATATATGTTATTCAGTAATGGATCATTAGATGATAGCTGAGATATCAATGAAGCCTTTCATTACATATCTCCAAAAAAGTAGGTAGACCGCCGACCAGACTAATTATTGATGATGCACATCTTTGGATGAAGCACGTACCCTCCCATTTCAATATCTTGAAAGGTCTGAACAAACTTGATATCTTTTATGACTGGTTCATTTGGCATGAGAATCTTATCCACCAACACCTTTCCAAGATTAGATGGTACAATAGAGATGTGACACACACGTCCTATAGCACTAGTACACAGTCTACACACGTCCCATATCACCCCAATTGGGTAAATCATAAAGAATCGATCGATCTTCGAGTAAACAAAGAATGGTCATTAAGCTCATCTTCTACACTGGCATCCCTTTCTGTTTCCCCCACATCACATTTCCTTTCACGTTTCAAACTTGTTACTGATGATTGTTTCCCCTTACCCTTCTTGGATCTGATTTTACCTCCTTTACCTACAAGCTCTTGTATCTGTAGCCCTGTTAGTGGCCATGGAGTTGTACCATGCTCTACCCCTCCATCGAAATTTATCATATCATCGTGATACTTATGTTTCTTGTTGGTAGCTATCTTCGGTGTCCCCTGTAGCAGATCTTCTTAGTAAATGAAAGATAATCAGCAACAGTGTCTTCTCCACAAGTAGGACATGCAAAATATCCGTGAGTTACACAACCAGATAAAGTCCCTAACACCAGAAAATTATGAATTGCCCACAACAAGCGTACTCTCATCAAGAATTCAGTTTTGCATAAGGCGTCAAATGCTATTACACCATCCCATAATTGCTTCAAATCATCCACCAGTATTTCTGGATAAACATCAAAGTTTTTACCTTGAGCTTTTGGGCTTGGTATCAACAACATCAACAATGGGAATTCCCGCTTCATACCCAATGAAGGAGCTAAATTATAAATATAAATAATCACCGGACAACAACTGTGTGCAAGATCGAAACACCTATTTGGATTGAAACCGTCAGTTGATATCCCAAGTGTAACATTCCTTGGTTCCTTGGAAAACTCAGGTGAAAAACTATCTGTACATAGCCAAGCTGAAGAATCCAAAGGATGACGCATCACATTTATATCTGACTTTGCTCTAGAATGCCAAGTCAATGCTTCCGCAATCTATGGTTCGCTATAAAACCTTTTCAGCCTTGTAATCAACGAAAAATGTCATACCGTTTTCTGAGCAACAGTAGTAAGCTTCCTCTCATCATTAAAAACCTTTTTATACCTAGATTCTTGACAAACATGACACTTCACCAACAGCGCACGATCCTTCCAATACAAAACACAGTCATTTATGCAGGCATCATATGTTATATAATCCTTTCCTAGTTCTTGGATCATCTTTTTCACTTCTGGGTTCTTAGATGGAAGTGTGTTTTCTTCGGGAAGAAACTCCTTCATCAACTCTAAGAGTGCATTCATACCATTATCAGAAAACCCATATCGTCTTTATGTGATTCAATTTGATAGAAGCATATAATGCTGTCATTCCTTTAGGACATGAAAGATATAACGGTTATGTTGCATGCTCATAAACAGATTTCTTTTTCTTCTTTTTCTTGGTTCCAGCATCATTATGAATCCCACTATCTATTCCAATATTCTCATCTACCTCTATATCAGCACTGATATCCTCAACAAAATCTCCTAAATTATTACCCATACCTATAGCAGGATCAACAGCTACATCTCCTGCATTTTTTACATTCTCAGCTACATTGCCATTACTAGTGTTCATCTCATGTAACAATTCTACTTCTAAGTTTTCCCCATGAAAAAGCCATGTCGTATACGTAGAGTGAATACCATACTTTAGCAAATGCAATGAAATTTCACTAAGTGGCTCCAATCCTTTACCATTCTTACATCTAACACAAGGGCATGAGTATAAGGTATTTCCACCACCATTTTTATAAACAAACTCTATAAATGACCTAACACCGTCTATGTACTGAGCAGACTTATGGGGATATTTCATCCAGCGCTTATCAACCATAGATGACATATCCTAAAGAAAGTATCTACGTTAAAATTCAGACAGTATACGTACACAACATCAATACAAAATGCAACATTTTCAATCAATTAAATGATTTTTACTTCAATTCTAACATGTATTTATGAATTTGATATGTACACAGGATCAGATTAATGAGAAAATACTAACACTTAAAAGTATACTAAACCTATTCCATGAAATTAATATATCTACTTCAACTCTAACCCGAGTGTATATTTATGACAACATATGAAATTGGGTATACCTGTTCATAGCTTATCATGATGTCTCATCACTCAGAACTTCATAGCTACATTTTAGAATTCAAGCATATATCATTTCCATGAATTTGATATATCCATTTCAATTCTAACATGTAGCTATGAATCACAATAAACTGCTCACTGAGAATTTGAGATTGTATCAAAATCAAAATCAAAATCAGACTTACAAAAATCTTAAGTTCAGTCCATACAAACTTATAAAAATTCCTAAGTTCAAAAATTATACAAACTAGTTCTAGTGGTAGGGTTGCCGAAGCCCTCATGTTAACGATAGGAATATCCTCTCAATGAAAAGAGAATGAGCTACAAGTAGCTTTTGCGAATCACCACTAGAACTATTTATCAAGTTCAGCGAACACCCAAATCTCAAACATGCTATTATCATCCAACTTCACATAAACAATATTAAAGTACGACCAAAACAATCAAAACAATTTCACATACTGGTTCATAGAAACACATACCTTCTTAGTTCTTCCTAATTCAACTCTGATCAGTTCTTTTTCAAACTCTGATGAACTGAAATGATATTACAACAACAAAGCATAAAATCATATTATATTTAAGACCCAAAAATAGAAACTAAACCCTAAACTCAAAATAGATCAAAATACCTAAAACAACTTAACATAAAATAATAGATCAAACTTATACTTGTTCTTCAGTTCTTCAGAGTACTTTCTTCAAAGTGCTTCAGTTCTTCAACCTTGACAAACCCTAAAATGGAAAAAATAAAATCCTATTTATTTTATTCTTATATATAGCTACAAACTGAAGCATGCAAAAATCATAAACAAATCTCACAAACCCTAAATCGAAAAAATTGGACCCAAATCATAAAACTAGAAGAAAAAAAAAGATGACCTTATTACCTGATTATCAGATAGATGCTTCCAAATCTCACAGATGACCTAAAAACCCAGATCGATGCTTTCAGCTGCAATATAAATTCAAAATGAAATCCATTAGCAAACATATTCTAAAACAAAGATATACACAGAACAAATAACAATCGATTATAATCTAAACCTATTACCTGGTTGGATTTCTTTAGAACAGAAACTCTTCTTCAGAGCAGATTGAGAAGACATCGAAGAGAGAGAGTGAAAAACTTTTTGAGTCTGAGAAATAAAGTGAAAAAATGGAGAAGGAAATATGAAGATAAGCCCGACTACTCTTCCAAGGGTGCAAAAAACATATAGACCACTTGACCAAACTTTGACTTGGGCGTAAAACCAAGTCATAGTGTTCCTGACCACGTGCGCACTTCGCATGCGTAAACACCTAGTGGTTGCTATCGCAACAGAAGCTCCGAGGTTGCGAAATTAACAACAGCTTTGTGCCGTTGCGAAAAATTAGAAACGGAGATTAGCAACAGAAATTTAGCAACGATGCTTATTGAAAACACTAGGGGTACCAAAATACACCACCAACTTTTTCATAGGCAATCTGTATGGATAAACTCAACACAACTCTGAGAGTTAAAACTTATTCAAGGAAAGTGTCTAGAGTTATATCCCAATCTCTCTTGTGATTAGAACGTTACAGGATTGAATCCGTGAACCTAATCTGAAAGAGAGTTCTTGGAAGGTACCAAAGACCAATATCCAAGAATTAATCAAGTCTTATCCAATAAACAAGTTCGTACCTATCTACTGTGATTGATCAACGCACAACCTGTGATATTTCAATTATAAAGATAAACAATACAATGCGGAAAAAGAAATAACAAAGACACCAGAAATTTTATTAACGAGGAAACCGCAAATGCAGAAAAACCCCGGGACCTTATCCAGATTGAACACCAAATATTAAACCGCTACAGACACTAGCCTACTACCAATTAACTTCGGTCTGGAATGTAGTTGATCCCGAACTCAGTCTCCCACTGATTCAGGTACAGTCGTGCTCCTTACGCATGTTGAATCCCAACAGGACTCCGTGCAATTGATTCCCTTAGATGATCTCACACCAACTAAGAGTTGCTTCAACCCAATTGAAGACTTTAAACCAAATCTTCCTCCCACAGATTAAGCCTATATAATTGATTTCCTGATTTACGAGCAAAACGAATGATCAAATCAAACGTAAGATCCAGGTGATGAAAATCGATAACAACTTGAAAAAAGTCTCGCTATCCTCAAAATACGGACTTATGCAACCCGAAGTGCAACCTAGATTATTATTCACCTAACAAGTATGAAACTTGTGGAATCACAATGTTTGAGACGAAGAGAACTTTTTGATTTCTATCTATATTTTTCAAGTGATAAATCAACGATTGAACAAGATCAGGATACTCAAGTTATCAATATAAAAGATAACTAGTCATGGCTTCACGAATCCCAATGAAGTCTTTGATAGTCGCTAAACCCTAAAAGGGTTTCTAGAGAGGACGACTCTAGATACAACTAGGACACACCAAAAAGTAGTGTCAGGATTCAAAGATCCCAGTTTCCAAGAGTTTCCCTTATATAGTCTTGAAATCCTAGGTTGCTTTAGGTTTAAGCTAAGATAGCTTTCGAACCAAGCAAACAATATTCACCGTTAGATGAAATCTTTGCATCTTATTCACATAAAAAAGATATACACTTTTTTTAGGTAAACCGTTACCGAACCGTGTACAAAGACTATGTCCAACATGGTTAGCCGAAACTAACCAGTTAGAACTTAAAAGCTTAACACTCATTTCCATGAACACAAAGACATTAATCTTGAGTCACAATCATGTGATCAAATGAGTCTAATGTTAATTAGAGAATCGATCAAATGCAAATTATCTCAGAGAAATAATTTAATCACAATTGAATCACAATCAACATATTTGGTAAATACAAAAAGTACAAATACTTAAGTAGTTCATGAATCGGCTGAGTCAAGGTACGCGGACAGGTTTGCAAACTTACAAGAAAAACCGAGTTCTGGAGTTGACAGAACTTTTTCAGTTCACGTACCGGTTTGCAAACTTAGGTGCAACACTAAGTTTCAGAGTTAACAGAACTTTTTCAGTTCACGTACAGGTTTGCAAACTTAAGACCTCACCGTTTCCGGAGTTCACATAACCTTTTCAGTTTTCGTACCGGTTTGGGTACTAAACTGGTTCTAGAACATAGAACTGTATTGGTTCGCATACCGGTTTGAATACTTTAACCCGATTCCCTTACCACAGTTCCAAAATGGTTTGTATACGAAAATACATACCTATCCGGATCACGAAACAAACAGATTTTCCCATGATGTGCATACGAATATACGTATCACACAAATCTGAAAGTCGATATATAGCTACTATGCTACGTGTACGAGTACATGTAATACAACTTCCGACATATAAAAGTTTTCCCAGTTTGTAAGACTGATAACACTGTCTTGTATTCTGAATATAGTAGTTCTATATTTCTCTAAATCAATTCGAAACATTCCTGAATAACATCAATGACACATATCACTGCTCTAGGCTATTTTCGAATGATAAACTTGAATCAAGAAATGGTTCCGAGCAATAAAATGTTCTCTACCGAATTTGATCAAGTATGAACAAATGTTCATTAAGCTTAGTCATTATATTTCGAGAAATTCGTAAACTAAGTAATTAGTTCTCAACTCGAAATTTTTATCTATGCAAGCTAGTTTAATTAGTTATGCGACAAGCGTCTCAAGGATAGAAAGGTGAATACAGCTTGAGAAATAGGTGGTTCAGTCTTCACTTACCTTTTGTTGATGAAGTTCTCCAAAAGCTTCGGTTGATCTTCGCCTTCAAACGGTAGAACGCAAATGATGACTAGTTCGTTTATCAACTACCTCTATCCTAGACCGAGACTTAACTAATTGTAGACTAGAAATCAAGATATAGTTTTGACAACAAGCTTGATATAGCAACACTTGTGAGTTCGACTGAGCAATGCTCTAACACTTATGAACCTAAAAATGGTGTACTGCGTCCAAACAAGTACCTCGGTCCTCCTCCCAATTGTAGAAAAAAATGTCCGATGGTCTAGAATCACCACCATCACGAGATAAGAAACCCAAAGGCGCTTCAATTTTAGTATGCACACCTGCCATATAGCAAATATCCGCAAGGGTGTCACGAACAACATTATGTCGAAACTTGAGTCCAACTTCATTGGCGCAATGCAACACATGATCAACCATACACATCCATATCCCTGTTACAATTTTTATTTTTATTTTCATTTTTTTAAGAAAAAAAGAGGTATATTAATCGAAAGTATGAAAAGGCTAATTAAAGTACATCGAATAGATACAACATAAAAGTACAAAAGAAAAATATTACAGCAGATAAGAATTGTAATATAACAAGAGTACATGATTGTTGAACATACAAGTAATAGATGTAATTTGAGGGATTGTGTTTTGATTCTACATTCACCATTTGGAAAATTCTTCTTACTCATTAAGATAAGTTCTTAATGAAAATTCTTTTTGTTTTGATTAAGATAAATTCTTCTTACTTATTAACATAATTTGCACTAAACATGTTTATTTCCAGTAGCCATTGATCTTGTTTGATTGAATCAAGATTATCGTCACACCGAAACTAATTGTCTTCGAAAAGATACTTGAACATATCATAAGATTCCAATTGAAATGCTCAAAGGCTATGGGAAATCGCACTAATGGAGAATATACATATAACAACATGACATGATATATCCATGAGATAAAAACAAATCCTAAAACCTAAAATCACAAAAGATTTATTGAAAACATGAAATACTAATTAAAAAACCCAAATCTACTCGGAAAACTTGATAACTCGGATCAGATTCGGGTAGACCTAGACTTTAGAGATTAGGAAATATATAAGAAAAGAACTTTTAGATAAGTTTTTGGAGAAAACAGTTACGAAGAGAGGGAGGTAAGAGATATCGTAATCTTGCTCATATGATTTACTTTCTTTCGTTTTTAGATTCCTTGCACCAAAATTAAGCAAATGGAGGTGGCTTCCATTGATTATTTTCCTCCACCAAATCGCCACTTTACTTTTCCATTTGATTTTTTAGTTTGTCTTAATCTTGCTGTAGTAAAAGTTAGCAAATGTTGTTTTAGCTTATTATATGTAATCTTCTTAGTTATTCATATACTCCCTTTGGGCTATTGGTTGGGGCGCACGTCGGAGGCACATCCATGCCTAGGGAAACCTTTAATGGGCTAGTCCCAATTACCCAGTATACCCAAAAACTTTTTCGTTCATGAACCTATATCATTAACGATCCTTGCACAATCAATACATTTAGATCTTAACGGTGTAAGAACTAGTCTTACCAAGATCCTTATACCTGATTGTAATACAAGACCAACCTAATATGCCTCGAAGCTTTAAGATCCGAATTCAACAAGATAAAGTGTTGTGTGATATATATTATAAGATCGAATTCAACGACAACAAGTCTTGTAGAATATTTACTCACGAATTAAAAACTATTTAGGTTGATTAACGTACTACTTGTGATTTTTATTTATAGAGATAAATAATATTATATGGAAACACAAAACACCAAACATTTTCGTTAACGATAAAAATTGCAATGTAGCAGAAAAACCTAGGACCTCATCCAGTTTTGAACACACAATGTATTAAGGTGCTAGCACTATTGAAGAAGTAAATTCCCTATTAGATTCTACCCCTGTGTTAGACACTAATAGATGGAAAGCTAGGTTCGAACAATTACCAGCTTCTGAGACTACCTTAATTCCTTCTTTAGAAGAGCCTCCTAAGTTGGACCTTAAACCACTACCCGACACTCTAAAGTATGTGTTTTTAGGGTCATCTGAGACTTTACCTGTGATTGTAGCTTCCGATTTGGATAGTGATCAGGAAAGTAGGCTTGTGAATGTACTTCAAGATAATAAGGAAGCTTTAGGGTGGACTATAGCAGACATTAA
>JAJJMB010009125.1:10793285-10941467 GCA_023531105.1 Papaver atlanticum | reverse complement strand
ATCGAATCCTATTACCACCACTTTCACTACAACTAAAATTCACATCACGTACGCCACTGCTAAAACCAATATAGAGTCTAGATTTATACTTGGGAATCCCATGCAGCAAGGAGTAATGTGTGTGGTCCGGGTGAATGGGCAGTTCGGAGATAAGTTGCTGCACCACCACATCTTCCTTGTAACTATCCAAAATGTCTTGAGCCCACTGAGGTTGTGTTAGGGACATGGCCTGCAACTATGAAGTAGTATGTGGTATCCTTGACAGGGCATCGACGGCCTTGTTATCCAATCCTTTCTTGTATCGAATGACATAGTCTATGCCTAACAACTTTATTAACCACTTTTGCTGCATAACTGTGGTAATACGTTGCTCCATGAAATATTTTAGGATTTGGTGGTTGGTGTTGATAATGAAGGAGTAGCTGGTGAGATATTTCTTCCATTTCTGAACAGCCATTATAATATCTAAAAGATCCTTCTCGTATGTAGACAAAGCCAAAGATTTTGGGCCCAAGGCCTTACTATAGAATGATATTGTCTTTCCCTCCTGCATAAGCACATCACCTCCGCCACTAGAACATGTATCAGTTTCTAAGATAAAAGGCTTTGTAAAGTCAGGCAGGGCCAAAACTGGTGCTGTAATCATGGCATTTTCTAGCCGAGAAAAAGCTTGAATAACATCTGCATACCATACAAATGAATCTTTGTGCAACATGTCAGTGAGGGGCTTACTAATTGTGCCGTACCCCTAGACAAATCGTCTGTAGTAGCCGGTGAGGCCGAGAAAACCTCGTAAATGCCTCAGATTAGTGGGTTGTGGCTAGGTTTGCATGGCTGCAATTTTGTCAGGGTCAGCTGCAACACCCTCTGAAGTGATCAAATGGCCCAAGCAATCAAGTTGAGTTTGAGCAAAACAGCATTTCGAAATTTTGGTGTAGAGAGAATGTTGTCGAAGTAGAGACAATGTCACAGATAAGTGTAATAGGTGCTCCTCAAGTGTCTTACTATATATGAGTATGTCGTCAAAAAAAAAAACTAATATGAATTTTCGTAAGTAAGGCCGAAAAATATCATTTATAAGGGCCCGGAACGTAGCCGGGGCATTAGTAAGCCCAAAAGGCATAACCCTAAATTCGTAATGCCCCTGATGTGTCCTAAAGGCAGTCTTAGGTATGTCAGGGCCATATACCCTGGTCTGAAAATAGCCCAAGCGTAAGCCAATCTTAGAAAAAAAAATATATAACCATGTATCTCGTTAAGTAACTCGTCAATTATAGGGATGGTAAACTTATCTTTGATTATAATATCATTGAGCTTACGATGGTCAACACAGAAATGCCATGAGCTATCTTTCTTCTTCACCAGTAATATCGGTGCTGCAAATGAGCAGTGGCTGTCTTGGATCAGGCCAGCAGAAAGCATTTCCTGTACAAGGTTCTCGACAACAGCTTTTTGTACGTATGGATAATGGTAAGGTCTTTGAGAAGTGGGCTCAGAATGTGGTTTCAAGGGTATTTTATGGTCAAAAGCTATGGGTGGGGGTAATAATGTGGGCTCAGAGAATACATCAGCATAGTCATCTAATAAAGCATTAACACAAGAGGGAATGAGAGTGGTGGGTATAGCAGATATGGAAAAGAATTGGCCAATGAGGGATGTAGTGTGCTGTTTAATGAAGTTTCTGAAAGTGTTACCATTAATCATACTAATGGAGGAATTAGAAGAGGAATTACCTCGAGGGTAATCTGAGTTCCATGATGCATGAAGGATAATTTCCGTTGAGCTAGGTTGAACACTGCATCTCCCAGTTGTTTCAGCCAGTCTACCCACAAGACCATGTCGCATCCACCAAGAGGTAAAACTCGTAAGTCCCCACAAAACTGGTTACCCTGCATAGACCACTGAAGTTGAGAGCACAAACCCTTGCTGATTGTCGTGTCTCCATTGGCTACAGTGGCCAACATTTGTCCAGTAGGTTCAATATGCAGATTCAATTGCTCAGCTACCCTTGCATCCCCGAAACTATGTGTACTCCTTGTATCCACTAATACCAAGATGTTGTGGTTGTTGATGGAACCTGGAACACGTATAGTATCCTACACAACATAGCCTGTCAAAGCATGAAGAGATATTTCCATCTTGGGCGCATAATTTGATACCTCCTCTGGTTGATTCTCCTCCACAGAGATGGTATTCACATCCTCATCTGTAACGACTAACATAAACAATGTTTGTATCTTACAAATGTGGTCTGGCTTGTAGTAGTCGTCATAATTGTAACACATTCCTCTATCTCGTCTATCCTTCATTTGGATAGGGCTAAGTTTCCGGATAGGAGGGATTTGAGGTGATGTTTTAGTAGGGGTTGTAGGATGGGCAATAAATGGTTTGGTGTTAGAAAGGGATGGCTTGGGAATGAAGGTGATAGCAGGTATGAATGGTTTTAAACTAAAAGTAGAAGGTGAAAACGGAGATGTAGTAGGAAGAAAGGGCCTTGGATATGGTTTAGGATGTTTAGTATGAACATTAACCGTGGCTTGTTGCATCCTAGAAAGGAAGAAAGCTTCAGTATCTGAAGTTGGTTTGAACATCTGCATAAATGTTTTAATTTCATCCTTCAAGCCACTAATAAAGCTCAAAGTAAAGTACTCTTCTGTAAGAGTTTTGTTCATAGCCTTCATAAATGCCTTCAAGTGTTCATACTGTTCATAATACTCCTCTACAGTATTAGTTTGTGACAATTCATTGAAGCTACCAACATAGTTATCAAGGGCTATATATTCAGATCTACAACATACATCAATAAAAAATATATTCCATTTAATGAAAGTTTTTCCCTCTTTATAGTCAAGAAACCTATCATCAACCTTACTATCAAAGTGAATTGAAGCAATATCTACTCGCTTAACATCATTTATATTCTTCAATTGAAAATAACGCTCACACTTGCGAACCCAAGCACGAGGATTAGTACCATCAAACCAAGAAAATTCAATTTTGGGCAAATGAAAAAAATCACCTGAATTTTTGCCAGCAAAGTGTTGAAGAAGAGTGCCAAATTGATTTGAGTTTGATGGGGGGGTTGAACTATTCAGATCAGGTGGTGGTGCTGTGAAAGGAGTAGCTGATTCAACCCCTGAATCCATAACCATGAAATTTGCATACCAGTTAATGTTTTTGTAACTGCTGCAAATTGGTTAGTAATGAATAAATCAGAAGCAGTTTTTGATGCGGCTGCATCAGCTATCTGAGTTCGAAGAGTATCTAACTCATAAGAAAATTTGTCGAAATGAGTTTGCTGCTGATAGACGCATTTATGTGTCTAATATGTCTCAATTGTATATATTGTTAGTGCTCGATTTTGTATTTATTTTGTTATTTTATGTCTTTGTAGGTATTTATAGAGAAATAAGCTCTTGCGGCGAAATTGGTTCGAAAAGTGGTGTTTTACACCCCCAGGATAAAGTACTAAAGGCACCCCAGAAATGCACCGGAAGCACCCCAAAAATGTGCCGGAGGAATCCCAGAAAAATTACTATTTACGCCCAAAAATTACTATTTGTACCCCGGGGCAAGTGTTATTCGCACCCTCAGGCAGGATAAGGGGCGACCAGCTTCTTCACGAATTCAAAAAAATGAATTTTGGCGGGAAAATATTTTCATTAGCAGCAGATTTTTCGATCGGAAGTTGAAGGTGTTTGGGTGAGACTAAAAGGATGAAATTCGTTGGGTAGTTGTGACATGTCCTAACAAAGCTAGTATGGGTGTTTGTTTTGATCAAATTTGGCTGGATAACTTGGTTTAATCCAAACAGGGAGTTGGAGGAAAAACATGAGCTTGCACGAGTTGTGAGGAATTTAAACGTGTACTGCACGTGCTTGGAAGACTTAATCGATATTCTGGAGCGTAAAGAAGGTATATAAGGAAAGAAATACAGCTGCAAACGCGTGGAGAAGCTAAAACAGGAAATTATTGCCGTGAGAATAAAAATAATAAAGAGAAGAATTTTTGAAGTTATGGAGGAGATTCGATGCATCTTTCGGGTATAAATAGGTTTCCTTAGTACCATACAATGGGGGTCGAGAGTTTGGGGAGCGGAGGAGAGCTCAGGAGCGAGAAATCACGAGTTGCAGAAACTCGGGTTCTGCTGCTGCTGCTGATGATGAACATCAAGAACACGAAGAACAAAGGCCCGTCAAAGAAAGTCGTTGGAAACTGTCGCATTTACTCGACAGTTTGCAACACCTTTCAAGCGACTTCGGAATAGTGACTGCAGCACTTTCTTTCTATCGTTCATTTGCGACGATTTGCATGCGTCACAAAATCCTGTTTTTCACTATTTTCTCCATTTTCACCATTGTAAACACTTATTGAGCAAATAAAAAATCTTTTGAAAGTTTCTATAATATGAGGAGCTAAACCCCAACACTGGGGCGATGGAGGAAGCCTTATTTCACACTTGGGTAATTATTTTTAATTCTTTTCATGACTTTTGCACTAATTTTAATTGAAATTATGATTTAAATTAATTATTTGTCATTTGATTAGATGGGTCATGCTTAGTTTAGGTGATTTGATGTCCGATGCTTAACATTTACATCTAATATTTTGAGAATCTATCTTGGCAAAAATAAGAGTCACTTTATTTTATATTTTTATTGAGCTATAATTGTTAAAAGAATGATTATTTGAACCTTAAGAAATGAATTTGGTGGAATCCTAATCCCTAGTACCTCTCGCCCACTCTGTTAATATTTTTGTATATAATTTTTATTAAATTTAAAAACTCTAATCTTCACAAGTCTTAGAGTTCGAATCCTATTTACCACTACTACAACAAAGTTGAAAACACATCAGCTGCAAAGCAACAACCTGTTTTATTGTAATAGGGTTATCACCTCCTCCCGGCATCGTTCAGGTACCCAGGAAAGGGAATATGATACCAAATGTCATGATCTAAGATCAAGACAATGAGAAATTGATAAACGAATTTCAGTAACCTACTCTCTTACAAGAAGAAGAGCCTATGAATTTTCATTCATTAACAAAACTGTTCTCTGCCTTACAAAAATAAGAAGGAAGACTAAAATAGTTCTGTAACTCTAAAAACAATCAACGGCTAAGAATTGATCTAGCCTAAACACTAGACCTAGAGAGAGAAAAAAACCTAAAGTATAAGGGTTACATTGAATAACAAATTTTACCCTTTACAATTTCAGATAGGACCTATAGATGAGTAAGTAGTGTCCTGACTTAGTTATAGCTCAATAAGTCATGCCAGGTTCATGACATTTATCCCTTGATCGATAGTTCTTAAGTGGACATATAGCAGACGAGACACAAGAACTACTCTAATCAATATAAGATTCCAGATTTCATAAATCCCAAGTGAAGATTTCAAGGTCGTAACCTAATTATGTTTCTCTAAGAAACCTAGGTGTATGGAGGACGAAACTTGCAGCAACAAGAATGCATAACGTGCATTGATCAATATTCTGAGTTAAAGAGAGTCCTCTATTTGTAATAATGAACAAGGATTGTTTGCTTAAAGTTAAAGCAACTATTACTATTGCATTGGCAAGTAGTTCGCGTACTAGTTTCCATTTTTACGAAGTACTTTGATCCCAAATAATCTCATACTTCTTTAAATATATTTTTACTCTGGTCCAAAGTGAATCGTTTCTATAGTTAGAGTATTCTAACAGTAGAATCCTTTCCTGTAAGCATTAAGAATGGTAACTAAGTATTTTCAAAAGAAAGATATTTCTAAAGTTTAACTTCTATACAATTAGGAAAAGAATTGACTTACTATCAATAGCATGGTACCAAGAATGGAAACCAATAAGCGTGCGATAAGTTTGCATGTAATAAAAAAGAAGAATGTGTATACACGTATTCGTCGATTAAGCACCGTGCACAAAAAGCTCATGAGTTAACCAGTGTGGTTCATGAACCAATCAAGCAAGTTGGTGTCATGTGTACCGAATTCTCTATAGTTTGCGAACTAAAATAAACATGGTTCGCGAACTCAAGTATTCTCGATGTCAACAGAACTTGTCTAGTTTTGCATAGATCGCCAAATCTAGGAAAAACTCTATGCTTAACAGAAAATACTCCAATTTGCACAGTTCACAAACTCCAAATGCTAGTTTGTGAACTCTAGGAAAAATTGGATGTCAATATAAAAACACCTTTAAATTGCACAGTTCACGAGTTGCCAAAAGTGGTTCGCGAACTCTAAGCGAATTTTGAGCTTTAAGGTACTTCATGCACAATAGTTTATTGAACAAAGATTTGTTCTCAATCTTAAACGCGATGATAAGTCCTTTGGATATCCATTGCTTGATTTCTAGTTTCAAGATTTAGTCAAGTACAAGATTGAACTCAAAACTTCTTCGTTATATCCCATCAATTACTAAAGCTATATGACATTGTCCCTGAAGATAGTTAGGTAGAAAACAATGAGGTTAATAGAATAGTCAGTCTTTATATACCTTTGTTGATGAAGTTCTCGTTGATGTCTTCGTGTGATCTTCGGTCTTCAATCTTCAAGGATATTCAGTGATTTCTTAAACTCAACTACCCAAATATATCCCTCGTCCGAAACTGACTTTAATAGACAAAAATCAAGAGATAATTTTGATCATCTAACATTGACAACAAGCTTGATATATCAATACTAGTGGGTTCAACCGAGCAGTATTCTAACAAATATATATTATATTAAAAAAAAAACTTACTTAAATATGATCTTTATTATTCTCAAAATAAAATAAAATACTATATTAAACGAAATCGATTTGAATGACTTTAGTCATGGATTAATATTATGTGTGACATTGTAGCCGCTAGATCTCCTGCTGAACAATATATTGATGGCTCGAAGTTGTATAATGTCAAAAGAAATTTAAGAGGGCAAAAACAATAAATTCTCTTTAGGGCAAAATGAATCACGACCAGTCTTGCAGATACGAATATAGTTCGCATCCAAATATCATATATTGCAACCTTTGCACCCAAATGCCGAGTAATTAACAATAATTTTATACCCATCGCTAGGATAATCCCGTGTGAGATGAAGGAACTATCGGTGTCACCCAACATATTATCAGGAGGCTACTTTAGGGGGGGAGCCGCCGACATCCAGTGTTAAGGGGTTAAATTTTTTTATAAACATGTCGAGATGTACTTGAATGGGCTAAACTATACAAATATTAGCTAGGAATTGAGTGGACTAAACCATGCAACAAATACTAGCTAGGAATTGAGTGGACTAAACCATGCAAATAACTTTTTATGGACTCAAGTTATACATCAAATAGGACTAAGCATAAAATATAGGAAAAATGAAAGGCTGATTTCGGTTTTTAAAATTTGGGAGCTTTAAGTAGATCTATTCTAGCCCATCCCTTGGTTCCGTCATTGGTAAATCCCACTCCGCTTTTATCGAACGTGAGATAATCCTCAGAATAATCCCTCGGTGACAAAACAACGCATCATAAATACTCCCCTTCTCTTGGAGGTCCTAGACTGGAAAGAGTCTATCGATATATCTTTGATTCCTAGCAAAAAAAAAAAAAAAAAAAAAACACGACTAGAGGGAGCTTATATCGAACCATTTGCTATCGACCTTGCTAAAAGTGGGACAATAAATATGGGACAATTATGCGACAAGGCGTGGCACGGCCAAATTAGTGGAGAAGGGAATGACTCTAATATGGGTTGAGCTTGGCGAGCGGGCCAACTATTTTCATGATTTAGTGTCTGGATTCATTGTCCCACATTTGTGCCAGCTTTATTTCTGGTTTTCCCTATTTCCTATCCCCATTTTTCCTATTTCCCATCCTTTCATAATTTCTAAAATCAATTTACTTTTCACTTCTGGTTTTCTCTATGTACCACCTATAAAAGTCAAATTGACTATGACTATGGTTATTATCAATTTTTTGTGTCTTCTTCTTCCTTAACCTCTATTTTTCACTTAACAAAACCAAAAGCTATCAAGTCAGAAACCCTAGTTCAATCAAATACCCATTTTGTGAACAAGGTAGAGGTTAGTAATTAATTTAATTAATTACCCATGATCAATCAATAATTGTTTCTTTTTTTGTTAAAATTTCTGATGAACCAGTCTTCCAGCAACGGACGATCGGCAGTCATTGTTGTCGTCCATTTATGAACGACCACTGGGGATCTCAGTCGTCCCGGTGGTGAAATTGCTCATTTATTAATCGCCATGAAAACCACTCTTTTTGTGATGCCAGAGTGGTATATTAGCATTATAAGGGTATTCAGGAATGAAAGAGAATTATCCTTGATGTTGTTAAAGGGAAGCTGTGCTTCACATGTCAAGATCATATTCCTACCTTACTTGATTGACCAGTTTACAAAAAAAGAATTGAAGATGAAGAAAAGAGTATAAATTCATTTGGGCTAAATCCAGTATAGTTTTCGACTTTGGGGCCGATATGTGTCAGCCAAGCAAGAAAACTCAGACCCTAATTCAATAAAGCTACAATTATTTTCCTTCTAAAACCCTAAAAAACGTCAAAACCTCGAGAGAAAACTTCTTGTGCTGCAAAAAAGATTAAATACTTTGAATAGAACGATGAAGAAAGATGCATCTTCAGTAATCCCACTAGCAAACAGAACTCCTCCTTGTAGAAACTATACCACTGCTGTTTTCTATACCCCATTGAAGAAACAGTACCACCACTAGTACTACTAATCTATCTAAAGCAACTGTAAATCCAACTCATAATTCTGCCATTAGTTACGTTAATTAATTATGATGGCATGATAAATACGAATGTATTTATGCTTTTTTCAATAATATGCTGAGGTACCAACAAAGTTTCCTTTCAAGATTGAGGATAATGCAGGGGAAAAACTTAAAGAATTTCATTAACACCAACTAAATTTTTGATGGTTGTACTATTCGCGGGGTTAGGAATTAATGAAAACAGATAGTGTGTTCACCTTTGGGACCAGTAACTAAGGGGGCGATGAATCATGGTGATGGTGTAGATTCTGTAGAAGAGGTTGTGGTCGGTGGTGGAGATGAAGATGAGTTAGAAAACCTTATTACTATTGGAGTAAGAATAAAAGAGAGAAGAACTTTTCATTAACCAGAGAGGGGAACCCCATTACATAGGTATAGTATTCTATTTATACAAGAGTAACGGGAAAACCCTAGTATACTAATGGACCGCACATCCATGGGCCATAGGTCCTATAACCCCCCCCCCCCCCCCTCCCCCTTGTGCGGTTCAAAAGCGGAACTTCAAATGTGTTGCCTCATTAAAACCTTGACAAGGAAAAACCCAATGTGACAAAACCTTGACGAAGGGAAAAGAGTACAACGTGTTGATAAAGCTGGCCACTTCTCTTCAGAAAAACCTAAAATATAAAAACCCTGTGGGAAAAAGATAATCTCAATCGGGGAGTCATAACCATGGTGTTGTTGTCTCATTAAAATCCTTTCTGAGTAATAAAAACCCATTGTGACAAAATAAAATCGGTGAAGGGAAAAAGAGTTCAACAAACACTCTCCCTGATGTCGACATCATATCATTAGATACTCCCCCTGATTGTAATCAAGGGAGTTCGGACAATTTTCTTAGTCCGATACTTTTGACGTGCTTTTCAAAAGTCGATTTATGCAGTGACTTAGTAAATAGGTCTGCCACATTCTCATCAGATTTTACTTGACTGACTTGAATTTTCAGAAGAGACTGTTGTTGCTGATTGTAAAAGAACTTTGGTGATATATGTTTCGTATTATCACCCTTAATGTACCCTTGCTTCATCTGTTCGATGCAAGATGCATTATCCTCATAAATGCAAGTTGGCTCATCGGTGATAGAACTCATACCACATGTCCCTCGAATGTGTGTAATGAGAGACCTTAACCATACACACTCACGAACCGCCTCGTTTAAGGAAATGATCTCAGAGTGGTTCGTGGAGGTAGCTACAAGAGTCTACTTGGTCGATCTCCAAGATATCGATGTGTTTCCAATGGTGAAAACATAACCATTTTGTGATTAACCTTTATGTGGGTCGGAGAGGTACCCAGCATCAGCAAAACCAACCAAAACATTATTTGGGGTTTCAGTGTAGGGAGTTGCATTTCCACTAGCGGTCCTTCTTACTTCTTCATAGGGATAGAATAAACCCACATCAATGGTTCCTTTCAGGTATCTGAAAACATTCTTTATACCATTCCAATGACGCTGCGTAGGCGCTGAGCTGTATCTAGCTAACAAGTTCACTGAGAATGATATATCAGGTCGAGTACATTGTGCTAAGTACAATAATGCGCCTATTGCACTTAGGTAGGGAATTTCAGCTCCCAATACCTCTTCGTCATCTTCCTTTAGACGAAATAGATCATTTTGTACATCTAAACTTCGACCAATCATGGGAGTGCTAGCAGGATGCACCTTGTCCATATTGAATTGCCTGAGTATCTTATGGACATATGCAGACTGGTGGATTAATATTCCACAAGGTCGGTGTTCTAGTTCAAGTCCTAGACAAAACCGAGTTTTCCCAAGATTTTTCGTCTCAAATTCAGATTTCAGATAACTTGCTGTTTCTCTTATATTTCATCAAGAGTACCTATTATATTCATATCATCAACATAAAAAACTATAATTGAAAATCCGGAACTTGTTTTCTTTATAAATACGCAGGGGCATAACTCATTATTTGTATATCCCTTCCCAATCAAATAATCACTTAGACGGGTATACCACATCTGCCCGGATTGCTTTAATCCGTAAAGTGAGCGTTTCAACTTAATCGAAAACACACTCCGTGGTTTAGAGTCACTTGATTCGGGCAATGGAAGGCCATCAGGCACTTTCATGTATATCTCTGAATCTAGATCCCCATAGAGATATGTTGTAACCATATCCATAAGCTGCATTTCAAGTCCTTCTGAAACTACCAAGCTAACTAAGTAGCGGAACGTTATGACGTCCATTACGGGAGAGTATGTTTCCTCATAATCAATTCCAGGGCGTTGTGAGAAATCTTGCGCCACAAGGCGAGCCTTATACCTGAAGACTTCATTCTTCTCATTACGCTTTCTGACAAATACCCATTTATGTCCTACGGGCTTTACACCTAGTGGGGTTAGCACTACCGCACCAAATACCCGTCTCTTTGCCAGTGAATTTAATTATTCCTGGATTGCTACTTCCCATTTAGGCAAGTCTGCTCTTTTTTGACATTCTACAATAGAGTGTGGTTCGATGTCATCGTGCTCAATGATCTCTTGAGCAACAGTGTATGCAAATGCATCATCAATCTGTGTGGAGGATCTTTCCATCAACACGTATGCACTCTCATAATCCATAAAGATTTCTTTGTTCTATGGAATCATTTCAAACATCGGAGCGTCCTCCAGTATTGATTCATGGACATAACTATAATCAGAGACAATTTCATGAGAGGGATTATCTGTATTGATGATAAATGGATCGGGTTGTGACTTACTCACCCTCTTCTTCCTTGGGTGAGTATCCATCGAACCAAGTGGTCTCCCCCTCTTCCTTTGGGGGGCCACGGCCTCAGCTACACTTCCACCAAGTATAGGTTTGCCACCTCTATATAAGGTGCCTTTTCCCGTATTAGGGATTTATAACCTTGCAGGCACGTTTGCAGCTGGTATGTGTGATCTCGTCACTTTAGCAATATCAGTGAATGCATCAGGCATTGAGTTTGTCACATTCTGAAGATCAATAATTCTTTTCACTTCACTTTCATATTGTGAGGTGCGGGGATCAAGATGAGACAAAGTGGGGACACACCACGAAAATTCCTGTCGTTCCCTTATGAAATCCTTTTCCATACCTCCCCCTAACGACGGGAAGGTTGTCTCATCAAAGTGACAGTCCACAAATCTAGTGGTAAAGAGATCGCCTGTCAAAGGTTCCAAATAGCGGATAATTGTTGGGGATTCATATCCAACATAAATACTTAATCGTCTTTGGGGACCCATCTTAGTACGATGTGGGGGCGTAATAGGCACGTATACAGCACAACCAAAAATGCGTAAATGTGAAATATCAGGCTCATATCCAGTGACCAACTGGTACGCAGAAAATGGTTGGCTAATTGTGGGTCTAAAGTGAATTAGTAATGCTGCATGCAATATGGCGTACCCCCAGGCAGTAATAGGCAGGTTGGAACGCATAACCAATGCCCTGGCTATCATCTGTAACCTTTTGATGGTAGATTCTGCAAACCATTTTGAGTGTGTACGTGAGGTACAGGGTGCTCTACGTCAATCCCGATAGACATACAAAAATCATCAAATCCTTTAGATGTAAATTCTCCAGCATTATCAAGTCTGATAGACTTGATTGGATAATCGGGGTGGTGAGCCCTCAAACATATAATTTGTGCTAGGAGCTTTGCAAAGCCAGCATTTCTTGTGGACAGTAATGCAATGTGTGACCAACGGGTCGAAGCATCTACCAGAACCATAAAATACCTGAATGGTCCGCATTCTGGATGTATAGGTCCACAAATATCACCTTGTATTCTTTGTAAAAATGGAATGTTTTGTTTTGTATCTTTAGCATATGATGGTCTCGCTCATGTCTTTGCTAAAGATCAAGCTTTGCAAAATGAGTGGTGTGCTTTTGACAAAGTCCACGAAGTAGAATGAGAGAGAGGTTGCACATCAGTTGCTTTAGATGGAAGTGGCTGGCAGACGTTGTTACTTTGCATTGTAACTGTCTTTTGTCTCATTTTACTTTTCACTCGAAAGAAAGGATGTCCGTGTGAGTTCTTTAAAACACGGATCATCATATCACGACCTGGGTGCCCCAAGCGGTCGTGCCAAAGCTTGTATAAGTCACTGTTCAACAGTTCATCGTTGGTAACAACATGTGATTTGATAATCCGAATAGTAGTAGTGTACAAACCACTAGAGTGACTCATTAATTTCTCTAAAATGCGTTTTCTTCCACATGTATTAGAGATAATATTTATATATTCAATTCCATTTTCACAGTGAGTTTCCAAGTGATAACCATTTGCACGAATATCTTTGAAGCTCAACAAGGTACGGTTAGCTCTTGGTGCATGTAGAGCTTCTGTGACTTTAATCATTGTGCCATTTGGCAACAAAAATTGAGCATTACCTCGCCCAATGATCACTTGTAATGATCCAATCATCATAGTCACAGAAGATTTATAAGGAATTAAGTCAACAAATAATTGCCTATTTCTTAAAATAGTGTGTGTGGTGCCACTATCAGCTAGGCACTCAATCTCTTCTGAGGATGACATTCCTACAAGTAAATGGTACTTCAGAGAATTCGGTCACATAATTCAATCATGCAATAGATTATCACAGTAAAAATTAAATCCAAAGCATAATAAGTACCCATAAAAATTAAAAACCACTGATCCATCAACAAAAAAGAGATAATTTAATACTACCTAACATAGTTTAAGTCATCAAAAGAAATATTTAAACCAAAGTCTGCTAAACCACAAAGCAAGAAAATGAACAAATTTTTAGGATCAAAGGATAACTAAAAAAATAACAATTAATCAAAGTCAGGTATTTCCATAAGGGCATGGTTCTTGTTGCCCTGGAAGTCTGAAATGGTGAAGTTGACATCGGAGGCATGATCATGTTCTTCCACACAGTAAACCTCTTGATCTATGGATTCCCGGTACTTTTTGTAGATGGCTGCTACCTTGGCACTAGCCTTGCATTGCTGGTACCAATGTCCGGAGATTCCATACCTGTAACAAGGTGCATTGCCATTCTCTACCTTCTTAGGTGTGTGGTTCTTATGTGTTTTTTCAACAGTGTTGCCCCTACCACTAGGTCCAGAAGTAACATCTCTAGACCAGGTATTCGAATGGCCTCCATGCCGATGGCCCCTTCCACGATGACCTTTTTGTCCTCTTCCACGTGGGTTGTTATCCCCACGTGAGTATGGAGCATGAGAATAGGAATCAACATTTTTAACCCTATTTTCTTTGGGGTGTTTTCCTTTGTTATCCTTGCCATAGTTAGCCTCGGGAATTTTTCTTCTTCCCGGGGGCTCTAGCATTGTTGTTTGCTAGAACTTCATTGTGCCTTTCGGCCACCCACAATAAGTTGATCAACTTGCTAAAAGTTGTTATTCTCTTATTATCAACCTCTATGCGATATAAGTTGGCTAGAATAACAGATGACAAAGGGAAAATAGACAATGTCTTTTGAATCATATATTTATCTGTGAGTTTTATCCCACATAAATTAAGGTGTGTTTGTAGCTTAAGCATATCTTTTTGGAAATCACCTACCTTCACATAATCAAGAAACCGGATGTCATTCCACTGTTCATTCAACTGTGGGAGAAGGGAATCCTCGATGCTCCCAAAACGGCTTGCTAGTGCATCCCACAGTTCTTTAGGACACTTTATGTGTTGGTATCCCCAAAGGAGATTAGGGTCAATATGTGCCTTCAAATATCGGAGGGCTTCAGCATTTTCTTTTTCAGTTGCTGGGGAAGCATCTTTGTCAGTAGAGGGTTTGATGGTGTGGGTGCATTCTTTTGCTACAAAAGCGATCTCCACATCAGCCATCCAACGGTGGTACTCAAGTCCTTCTGTGTCCAACAGTCCAAATTCTTGTCGGATATATTCTGTCTTGCTCATTTACATTAGGCAAGGTTAAAGGACATTAGTATGACTAATTCCGGTACTGTATTCTAAAGACCAAGTTTCTTAATGGCCAATGGAGTGAGAAACCAAATTTCTTTGTGGTTCTTAAAGTAGTACGGTTGAGTCAAAATCTAACAGATGATAATACCCCATTAACGATTGAATACGAAAAATGAAAGTTTAAAAACAATCATACAAGACGCAAATAATTTATATATATATATATAATTAACAATAGAGACACAAGCAAAATAATATGCTAGCACACACAACAGGATACGGTATTGATAAACAAAGAATATAGAAACATTTTAAAACAGAAAAAAAAAAACGAAGTATACGTTGCAAACATAGCATCAAAGACAAAACTGCTAGATTTTAGATAATACATAATCAAATATTATAATTATATTATTACAAACGTAGCACCAAAATGATTTTATTATTCGTAGCACTAAAGGCATACAGCTTCGTACGTTACAAATGCAATATCAAAATGCAAAACATTTATTATATTATTACTTTTCAAATGATACATTAAGACGTAGGACATAAATAAAATAAAATAGTAATTAATATATACATACATACGTTAAGATTTTTATTTTAGTTTGATAAACAAGAACCTTTTCATTAATGGGATTTCAAGGTTACAATGAGTTTAAGATCGAAAATAAGAGAATACAAAGTAACAAGAACATACCGTAAGAGTACAATATGCCGAGAAATCCGACAAGAGAAAGAGAAGGATTACCGGAGTAAGACAAATACAAGTATGAATAAGATCCGATTAAATCGGAAGAAGGATGGTTTTTCTCAGAATTAAATTCCAACCATTTAGTTTGTTTTTCTTCTTTAGAAAGAAATGCTCCAAAAGTAGGAGTAGGAGTGATTTGCTCAAATCTCTTGTAAATAGTGATGAAGCTTCCTTCGTCAAAAAGACCACCGATGAAGATTTCGTCGCCGGATAAGTAGATGATGAAGATTCCGATGAAGAGTTCGTCGCCAGAGACAACAAAGATGGAGATTTCGTCGTTGGAGAGCATCACTATTGATCTTAGAACCAAACCCAATAACCCAAAATCGTCATTAAAGCGAACATAAACCTAAAAAAAGTAGATAAAACCACCAAAACGGTGTAGATAAATAGAAAACATAATAAAAAACTAAACTAATCTACTAAGTAACCTAAAAAGGGTTGTTTTTGATGATTTTGGTGGAGAAAAAGAAGGAGTGAGAGAGAGGAGAGATATAGAAAAAGAAATTCTTAACCCATACGTTAATCACAAACAGACAAAAGGGTTACCATAGCATTGAAAAATAAAATGAAATAAACAATCTACCGAGGTAACATACAATTACACATTATTTCTAATCATCCATCCATGATAGCAGAACAATATTAGTTTTCATCTGGGTTCAATAATAATAAAAAAATATATAATAATATTATCATGATTATAAACAAAGGTGTATTGCAGACAAAAAAAAAAAAAAAAAAAACTATGACGGACAAAAAAAAAAAACAGATTTGAGGGATGATAAAATAATAAAAGAAATTTTATTATTAGATTTGAGGGATGATAAAAAAAACTATCATGGATCTACTAATAGACAAGGACAGATATATAGATACATAGCCTGATAATATATTATTAGATATATATTATAGTAATATCAAGACAAAAAACAAAACAGATCCCTCATCAATATCAAGACAAATCGAATCATAGTTTTAAACATAGGCAAGCACAGAGGGAGAAATAAACATAAATAAATTCACATCCATGCTTTTGACATCAAAACATCACCGATTTAGGTAGATCTCCAACTTATAATAACTAAAAAAAATATGGAACGATGTACCTTATGAGGAGAAGAAAAATGAACGACCTACTTCTTATTTCCAAGAAAATAAAAGAAATCCAAATCCAGCTTTAGCTCCGTGATATCCTTTGTACGCCGTAGACAAAGAAACAGGGGGTATGGACGGAGAATAACTAAAAATAAAATAAAAAATATTCTTTCAGCAGGGTAGAGCCTCAGTGCTAGATAACGTATTGGAATAAGAATAAAAAGAGAGAAAAGAGAGAGAAGAACTGTTCATTAACCAGAGAGGGGAACCCCATTACATAGGTATAGTATTCTATTTATACAAGAGTAAAGGGAAAACCCTAGTATACTAATGGACCGCATATCCATGGGCCATAAACCCTATAACAATTACCAAGGTTTTTTTTTTATTTTTCCTATTATTTGGTTTAGTTGTAGGGTGGTTTTACTATTGGGTGTAAACAAAATGTCAAGAGATGGGATTTAGGATACATAACTAGTCATAAAAACCCAAGGTAACCAAACTTGTGATACAAAAACCCCATTCAAATGTTGGGATCCATTAAAACTCCATCTTAAACAAAATTGATACAAAAACCCCAAATTCTTAAAAATTGATACAAACCCCAAATTTCAAAATTGGTTTCATCAAATTTTATTATGAAACCAAAATCATCAAATTCTTTGGGGTTTTTGTGTTACTTTTGTTTTGATGGGGTTTTTGTGTTACTTTTGTTTTAATGGGTTTTTTGTGGATAGATAGTGACACCTTTGGGGTTATAACTCGCGGACCGTTTAGGATATATGAAAATTTATATGGGTGGTACTTAGGATCCTGGGTTTTTTAGGCCAAGGCCCCACCCATGGGTAAGCCATAATATCAAGCCTTTAATTATAAGAAGTTTAAATCTAGGCCCAAAATTATTAAAATATCATGTGATGATATTCCCACCACCTCCGACCACCACAGCCACCGCCGACCACCACCAACCACCATCGCCTGCGACCACCACCGCCGACCACCACCAACCAACCAACGCTCACCACCACCGCCGCCGCCGACGACCACCACCACCTCCGACCACATGCATATTGCAAGTGTATCTGGAAGTTACACATGCATAAAAATTACACATTCATGTTGTGTATCTGGAAGTATGTAACCAAAAGTTACACATGCATACGACATGTGTATCCAAAAATTACACATGCATTGAAGTTACACATCCATATGGCATGTGTAATAAGAAGTTACACATGCATATGACATGTGTATCCACAAGTTACAAATGCATATATGCATGTGTAGTCAACAGTTACACATCAGAAGAAGAAAAAATATACAAAAAATACATGTATTGCTTTAATATTCATTTACAATAATTTCTCTGTTTATCTATTAATTAGCTGTTATTGAATACAATAAACGAGTTGGAACACTAGATATGTAAAACGAAATCCTAGAAATGAGCCACGAAATCCTCTAATCGAGATTGTTCCTTCCCTTCTTATCTTCCTCGTTACAAATGCTTTCATATCTGCAACAAAATAAACATCCATGGGATTAAATTAGATGAACAAAAAGAATGAAATAATATTATAGAACAATTACAAGGAGAATAACAAATATCACAAAAAGGAACTTGATAACTTATCTTATCTTGTGTAATTAGGAGTTACACATGCATATGACTAGTGTAACTTGGAGTTACACATGCGTCTCATTAGTGTAACTAGGAGTTACACGTGCGTTTGACTGGTACAAATGAGAGTTACACATTCCTAACCTTTTATATCCCATCAATTAGGATGTGTAACTAGAAACTACACATCTCATTATCATGTGTAACATTTGGATATGCCATTAGGTGTAACGAAGACAAGCCCTCTAAAGGGAGATTAATAAGAAGAAACTCATATTTCCGTAGCAACAACCATAAACAATACTCCCAACATCTAGCTTGCTCAATTCTAGAAAGGAAATATTACCTGAATCATCCATTCCCTTCCCCAATCTAAGCATACAATGAAATTTCGGTTTCATCACAAATCCTAGATGTTACATTCTTAAGATTCTCATGCATTTATTGAACAGATTCAGTCGCATTTTGTTGCGGTTTAGCAACAGACTCATATAAATCGGAATTTATAACCTAACTGCACAATGTTAACATCACAGTATTATACTGAACAAGAAGATATAATAGACTTACAATTCTTTTGATGAAATCGATTCATTCTACAACGAAAGGTATAACTCCAGCTACACATATTCAAAATAAGAATAAAAAAAATTAGGTTCAAATTCATGCAGATTCAAAATAATCTTATTAGACTATGCATCGTATTGTTACAATTTACAGTGTCATCGAATCTGCACGATATCCCATTCCATAAGAGCTTGCAAAAAACCAACAACTTAGACTTTCTATCCTATCCAATTAGCATGTGTATCTATAAGTTACACATCTAGTTAGCATGTGTAACTAGTAGCTACACATGTATTTAGCTTGTGTAAATAGAAGTTACACATCTAATTAGCATGTGTAACTAGCAGATACACATCCAATTAACATGTGTAACTAGTATTTACACATCCATATAGCACTCGTAAAGTCTGAAGGCATCATATATTTAAAGCTAATAGTCCCTACCAACGCTTACCCTTTATAAAGAATTTCCCGATTAAGATTTTAAAGCAATAGCATCCATTGAATCCTACTAAGTGTCTACCTTAAAGTTCAAAAAGACAACTTCTAGAGAGCATAAATGGTTCGGCACTTACATATTCAGGATAATGGTCTTCTTCATTCTCAGCAAGAACTGGATAGTAGGGCTCCACTTTTTTACCCTAAGACCAATAGCACAAGGATATAAGTATAATTCACCTGTCTAGAACTTTCAATCAACCACATCAGTGGTGTTATAATACTCAAATTGAAAGGACCTATTAGTGAAGATATATATTATTGTTGTTTGAAACTTACGCATACTAAGCATAGGAGATGTTTGTGTGCTTCCTTTAAGTTTCTAACATGCAAAAGAGAGCAAAATGACGCAAATCCTTGGAAGTGAAGGAAATGATACACGAAAGAAAGCTATAAGAGAATAGAAAAAAAAGTGTTGTACTATATATACGTACTTTTATGGTGAGGATATTGGTCCGACTGGTCAGAACATGATCCTGTTACTCAATAACAATAGATCGAACTAGTTAGCTTACAGTCAAATGCGATTATGGTAAGGCAGTTTCATGTTCAGAATGAGTCAATTACCCGATTCCAATTCATGCGGCATTTAACAAAAGATCAATTTCAATTGAACAAAATAGGAGAATATGAGTAAGCGAAATCAACGAAATGAAAATGTGATGAACTTATCATGGAACACCAATAATGTCTTGGTTTCACAAAGTTGCTGACCTCTAACTAAATGGGCAGTAACATAGGAACCCCCGTATGCCAGATGTTATGGTGTTAAATCATAATCGTATATGCTTCATCGAGTATGGGACATTTTCAGGCAATAAGCAAGATATCTACATAGAACCAATAAATACAACCGCTATACCGAATTACGGACTATAGCTCCAATGTTAAGAATGTTCTATTAAGTCAAGAATTAGTTCACTAATTGAATTGCAGTTAGAGGCATACAAAAATGAATATCATAATTTTGAAATTGCAGCTAAAAATTATCATTGCAGATCTTCTTATCACATTAGATTTACCTTCCTTTTGCGAACTATTTTCAGAGACTCATCCAAAATTTTCTCTAGTCCACGCAGTTCTTCAATGCTTAATTCACTCAAGTCACCTTGCCCAGTCCTTGTGCTTCACAGATGACATATCTTCCACTGGAAAATTTCATCAAATCAAAGCATCTAGTAAATAATTAACTACGGTTTCCAATTCAACCTAAATCCACAAATTTTAACAAAAGCAAAAAGTTCTCTAGTAGCAAAAACTTCATCTAAATGTCGTTTCCCAGCATCATTCAAAAACAACTTTCGTTTCACATCTACCAAGAACATATGAAATCGAAAATTAAAAGTGAATAGAATTCAAATCAAATCTATGGGTAATAGAGATGATGAGTCGCTGATATCAAATCCTTAATCAGTTTTTAGATCGCAACTTGAAATTGAGAGTTACGATGATTTTGACGAATAGCAGATCTGAAAATTTTGTTCAATATTCTTCAAAAAAAATCCATAGATACACCCAGAGAGAGTAGATGAATGTAAATCTAAGATCTAATTTCGATTTTGAATTTTTTTTTTCTCAGATTTGTTTCTGAATAAATAAACTAAAATCTCTCAATTGAAGCATAATCATTGATAGAAGAGAATACTTATCAGCACTTAGCTTGCTGATGAATTTGTGTTGAATCTGCAGATCAATTAACTGATATTTGTTTCTCGGATCCATTATCTTCTACTGCAACTGATGCTCCTCCTTCTCCTGATGGTGATTTATGATCTTTATCGTCGCCATCGATTGTCTCTGAATCAATTATCTCTGCTCAAAATCAATTTAGAAACCCTAGAAAGTGTTTCTGTAAGAACTGGAGAGAGGAAATGAAATAAGAAATGAAAATATCTAATGAGTTGTTGCAGTAGAGAATCTAAAAGGAGAAGATGAAACTAAATCTCAGAAAACCCTAGAATTGTTTTTCTCTACAACCGAGAGAGAGAGAGAGAGAGAAATATGAGAGACAAAGAAGATGGAGAAATGAGAATATCTTCTGATATTTCCCTTCTTTAAATAGAAAAGGGTAGTTTTGTCATTATCAAAATACATAATATAAAATTATGGGACAGATCTGAAGAAAAATTGATATTCTGGGCCTAGGAATATCATTTTTCTAAAGTATGGAGTTGACAATGAAGGTTCCATTTTGTGGGGTTTCTATATGTTGAACCCATATAGTAGCGGGGTTATAGTATTTTTCACTTAGGATAACTGGGGATAGGAATTAAGAGGGATGGGAAATAGGGAAAACTATGCTAAACTTTTCGGCGTGGCAAGCCGGCGTAATGTGGGTTGTGCAAGGCGTGGCAAGCCGACGTAAAAACTATGCTAAACTTTTCGGAGATTCACTCTCCAGCCTACCTGGTACTTGTTACTGGAAAAAATGCTTCGGTTCTCGGTTCTCGAGAAATGGGGAAAACCTTATTTTTGGCCCACCCTTTGCATTTTTGTTTGCGTATTCCAGAAGCTTCCATCTTTACGAACAGCTACTTGTTTATCCACGTAGACTCAAACTCATGACATCACTACACCCGTCAGAGAATCGATTGTTACATACGACTTGAGTCAACTCTCCCTAAATCTTGTCGAGCACGATTTCTGCGCCTCACATTGATACTCTCCCTCTATAAATAACGACTCTTCTTTTACCTACAATTCTTCATTCATAAAACCCAACCCAGCCTCCAATTTTCTCCTCAAGAAAAACTTACCAATTTCACAAAAAATGTGTCCTTCAAATGTGAATTCCCGTCAATCTGAGACAGTTTCTGAGTCTGATTTTCGTCCGGCTTTTGATGTACTAGATGCAGACAGAGACGGAAAAATCAGTGTCGATGATTTAAAATCGTTCTATTCAGGTATCCAACGTACAGCTAGCGATGAAGAAATTAGTTCCATGATATCAATTGCGGATTCTAATAAAAACGGGTTCATAGAAATCGATGAATTCGAGAAAGTTGTTATGGGTGGAAATGGAAAGAACTCAAGAAACCCATCACCGATAACATCATCGGCTTCGTTAATGAATGAGGTGTTCAAGATTATGGATAAAGATGGAGATGGAAAATTAGGGTTTGAGGATTTGAAGGATTACATGAAATGTGCAGGCCTTTTTACAAGTGATGATGATATTAAAGCTATGATTAAATTGGGCGGTGGAGATGAAAACGAAGGTGTATCTTTTGAAGGTCTTCTTGATATCTTAGCTGTTTAATTCCTCTTTTTCTTCTTTTTATGAGGTTTTTAATTTAGTGTTGAGAATATAATTCATATTTTGTTGAGTTTATGAACTTTGACTCGTGAATAGATTACTATACGATTTATGTTCTTTTTGGAGGTTCTCGTATCAATGAAGTTGCCGAATACGAACAATTATTTCTTTGTTTGATGCTGTTGTCAACATTATTAGACTACGCATAAGATTCCTTTTATTTTGAACGGGTAGAACATATTTACAGAAAATGCATTATAAAATAGGAACTGCACGATTTCTGTGGTTGAGTTTGATGTAGAATTTTGTCCCCTTAGTTCTTTAAATTTGTGCCGCATTTGACACCATATACACTTACAAGAACTATCTTTCTCAGTAGATATGTTCGCCAAGAAAACATTTAAAAACGGTAGATTAATCACAATGCGGCAAGGAGCATGGACCCAAGATCCTAAAGCATCCAATTGCCGACTGTTGTACTGTCCTTTTCATATAAGAAGTCAGTGTGGTGATAGATATCTTTCACACACTGGTCACGGAATAGTGGTAGGCGTTGTTCAAGAGGTTTGTGCTTTGTGGTGCACTGCTACCCTAGGCTGTGCATTTGTCGGTACAAAAACCTTGAGGAATTTTTCAAACACAGTGAGTGTATACGTTTGTTTCGGCAAGTTAGCTGGATTTTGTTTCAAACATCTGAAACCAAGACTTCTTGGAGTGCCTTATAAAGAATCCAAAGATTCGGTTTCCCAATCATAAGAACGGGCATAAATATGTAAACTGCTTTCGTTAAACTGTTGGTAATTGTTGTTTCAATTGCAATTTCTATTTTCTGATGGTCTTAATCAAGCTTCTGCAATATAGACATGAGTTGTAACAGAGACATTGTCGAGAAAGGTAAATGCAACACCAGTACCGAAGGCCACCGTTAGTCTTCCAAAAATAAGAACGTACGGATCTGGTTCAGCAGCCATGGCAACTTAACCAAATGCAGACATAGCATCAATAATAAGAGTGGGTTTTATACGTGCATGAGCATCATTCAACCCACCCAACTGCATCTCCAATTCAAATCCAAATCCAAAGTCTTTTCCAGTAGCAAGTACCGGGTCGATTAGAGAATATCTCATAAAAATATAACATAGTTTTTACGCCGGTCTGTCAGAGCCTTGCACAACTGCAAGCAAAATACTTGACGCTACCCGCGCCGCGATTGTTTATGGACCAGATGGTAAGTAATCACCGTTTTTACGGGATTACGAATTCTCGACCATTAATGCGGATATGCTTACACCATGTCCATGTAGCAGAAGCTACGGGGTGTTTCCCCTTCACAATCCTGCCAACTGCAGCGCTACAGGGGATTCCCCCCTTCACAATCTGCAGGGTTACCTTTACGTGTTCGCTGATTGAGTGGCAAAGAAATTGACGAAAAACACAGAAAAGGGGTTTGTTAGTCTTCGTACCTGAAACCTACCTCTTCCACGCGTATCGCCGCCCTCCATGTCTGTCTTTCCAACGCCTGCTCTGTTGAAAGATTTCGATTGCTCATGTCCTTCTTTGCGCACTCATCCCAAGTTAGCTTCGGTCGGCCTCTGCGTTGCATCCTTCCTTCTGCGCGCCTAATGCGACCTACTCGCACTGGAGCATCATGCGGTCTTCGCTGGAGATGCCCAAACCAGCGCAGCCGATGCTGGGCGAGCATCTCCTTGATTGGCGCTACTATAAGTTTCTTACTTATGTACTCATTCCTGATACGGTCATGCCTTGTATGTTCGCATGCCCACCCCAGCATCCGCATCTCGGTACTCTTCAGCTTCAAAGTGTCCCGATTGTTCGTCGCCCAACATTCCGCACCATATAGCATGGCAGGCCTGATCGCTGTTTTGTAAAACTTAACTTTAAGCTTTAGCGGGACTTTGCGGTCACAGAGGACGCCAGAAGCCAGACGCCATTTCCCCCAGCCAGATTGAGTTCGATGGCGAATATCCTCCTCGATTCCCCCATCACTTTGGAGCCACGATCCCAGGTAGCGAAAGGATTCTTTCCTTGGTACAGGTTGTCCATCCAGCAGAATGTTCCCTTCAACTGTCTCGGAGTCGTTGAGATCGCACTTCAAATACTCGGTTTTGTTTCTACTAAGTTTGAATCCCTTCGATTCTAGAGTGTGGCGCCACAATTCAAGTTTTTCCTGTACATCTTCCTTTGATTCGCCGATAAGCGCCACATCGTCTGCAAATAGCATGCACCAAGGGATCTCACCTTGAATGTCTCATGTAACTTGATCTAGCACTAAATCGAAAATATATGGGCTCAAGGCTGATCCCTGGTGTAGCCCTATCCTAATTGAGAAATCGCTTGATACTCCGCCGCTCGTCCGGATACAGGTAATTGCGCCCTCGTACATATCCTTGATTAATTTTATGTACTTCGGTGATACCTTTTTCTGATCGAGAGCCCACCACATTACTTCACGTGGTATTTTGTCGTAAGCCTTCTCCAAGTCAATGAAGACCATGTGCAGGTCCCGCTTTTGCTCCCTGTATCTTTCCATAAGTTGTCTAACCAGGAAAATTGCCTCCGTGGTCGATCTTCCCGGCATAAATCCAAATTGGTTTGGTGAGACGCTTGTTTGTCTTCGTAACCGTCGATCGATGACGCATTCCCACATCTTTAGTGTATGACTCATCAGTTTGATTCCCCTATAATTAAAGCAGTTCTGAATGTCTCCCTTGTTTTTAAATATCGGGACGATCACGCTTCGATGCCACTCGTCCGGCATTCGGTTTGACCGGAAGATGTTATTGAATAACTTGGTCAGCCAAGTTATCCCATCATCTCCCAGGCATTTCCACACCTCAATCGGGATGGCATCCGGGCCCAAGGCCTTCCCTAATTTGGTACCTTTCAAGGTCTCCTTGACTTCACTCTCGTGGATGTTACCAACCCTTACCTCCTCGAATGATTCCACACTCTCGGCAACGCCCTCAAGGGTGGAGGATGGTGTATCACTTTCTGCATTGAAAAGGTTGTCGAAGTAGTCTTTCCAACGAGCCCTGATTTCTACGTCCTCCACCAGTACTCGGTTGTCTGAAGCCTTAATACATTTTACCTGTACAAGGTCACGAGTCTTCCATTCACGCAACCGTGCAATCCTGTATATGTCTTGTTCTCCTTCTCTAGTGTCTAGTTTACGGTAAAAATTGTTCTCCAATTGCATCTCCAATTATCATTCCGAAATATTTTACTACAAAATTGTTCTATTAAATTTGTAACTTATTGGCTTCACAAGTATTTTTCTTTCAGTTTCGTTAGTGTTTCACTAAGAAGAAAAACAACTCTGTGATAAATATATTGAACATCAACGGTGCCATTGAATACATACATGTGAGAAATTATTAATCTTAACCACCGGAAAATCATCTATCCTGTAAAGAATACAACTGTATGTTACTTATGAGGGTTGCAATTATATTCCTATAATTTTTATGGAAAAAGAATTACAATGCCAATTTCCAATTTCCTAAACTTTAGGCTCCTGCTACAACAAAAGGTTAGTCTATTACTCAAAGGGGGAAACTTGCAGAACAGAGCATTGAAATGCAATGAATAACTTATATTAGTTTCTTTCTGTCTGGTTATTTCTCTTGGGGTGGACGCTTTGTCCTTCCTTGGTCGGAAATTTGTAAATTGTTATCTTTGCAAAGACTTTAATTTTTTAAGAGCTGTAGCTATGATCTATCAAACCGTGTAAGGAGCTGTATCTATGATCCATCAAACCGCCAAAAAGCATGTAGGGATTTTAGCAGTCCACCCCAGCTACTTCAACATGAAAAGTTCTCTTCCATGGTTCAAAAATCCTAAAGCCTCTCAAACCTTGAATAGGGAAATCAAAATTCAAATATTAAATAAAGAAAGAATAGGGAAATCAAAATTCAAATATTAAATAAAGAAAGACAGATTGATAATGAAACCTGCAAGGAACCTCAAACTCCAATTCATCGATATATCAATTGTTCCTAAGCAAAAACATTTTGCTATTAACTTTTCATTTCAGTGCTCGCGTAGCTACCTGTTGGGCTTTATGGAAAGCAAAAAACTTGCTAGTTTTTGAAAAACAATAAGCAAATGTCGGAGTAGCCAGGACATTTATTGGTTTAACCTCTATTATTCTTACACTGAAGCTGATGAAGATATTAGAGACTTGAGAGCCTTGACCAGTGCAGACTCAAACTCAATAGATAAACTGGATGCCCCCTCTTCCTGACAGGATCAAAATCAATGTCATAGCTGCTATTCGAGAAGGCATATTTGCAGGTGTAGCCATTGCAAGAGACCAGTCAAAGTAGAATTGTAGGTGCAAGTACTATGCTGGGTATCTCCAACTTGCAAGTTGTAGCTGAACCTAATGGTTTTATGCTAGCAATTCAATTAGCTCAAAAACTGAACATCCTGGCACTCTGGCAGTGGATTCTCAAGGGTGAAGTTAGGAAGATTCCTCGGAGAATTTGGAAAATCCTTGATGATATTAATGCCTCCTATACAAATCATTCAAGTGGACTATTATAACAGGCATGGCTAGTGAAGTGCCATAGTGGCATGTCACAGCATAGCCGGCCTAGTCAGTGTTCAACCATGATGGCATTACGCTACACAGACCATGAAGTGCTAAGATAACGAAACCTTACAGGGACGGTAAAGCGTAAAGATGTCGCTATACTGTAAATTCAATGGCCAAGTAATGAAGCTTATTTGCCGACACAATGAAGCTTCATTGAGGAAGGAAAGACAAGGCCAAAATGACAAATGCAACATGCGATGTTGGCATTGAGGCATATCCGTGGAATTAAGTTAACCCAACTCAAGGATGATGTAAGAACATGGAATAGGCCAAGAGTGGCCTATGCATTAGTCCAAGGATAGATAATGCTTGGGAAGTGCAAGCAAGCTAGTAATGCAAAAGTAGGCATTGTTATTTTCGAACAAGCTGGCTAAGTGAAGCATATGATGCATGAATAACTAGAATGAGCTAAGAGAATGACCGAAATGATAGTAGCGTAATGTTGGTTTTACATTGGCTTAGGACAAGAAGACCACAGTGCCATGTTGGATGAGTATTGACTCAAGGCCAAGTTCACTAATGCCCAAAGATAGCATATATAGCTCAAGTGACGGTTATAAGTTGGTTATTGGCTTTGCGAGCATGCCAATGGTGTGAGACAAGGTAAAACAGTTATATAAGGAGTTCATAACCATGTGGGCGTATTTATAACTGCTTGGGAACAGGTGTTGCGGCTGGCTCGAGTTAGGAAAGGAACTGGCCAGTAGGCACAATTATTGGCGGTTATGGAGCTGCCCTATGGGAAAGATGGATGTCTCATGCGTGTGCAAGTGTTGTGCAAGGTTTTGGTAAATTTTATCCACTGTATAAATGGTATAAAGGCATTAAAAATTCAGTAGGCTTGCATAGTTGACTGTGAGACTCAAATTGAGAGAGTTTTTGTGAGGTAAAGGCTTGGTTCAAGAGGAACAAGTCTGTGTAAGTCCCTAAGTGGGCTAGTCTTGTATATATTCCCTTTGATGCAATAAAGTGGGTTAATTAATTGTTTCATGTTCTAAGTGTTCTTGGTTGGATGATTATGTTAGTGAATGTATTAATTGCAATGTTTGAACGCTTTATGGTAAGCATTTGATAAGAGAAAAGAAAGAAGGCTGAAAGACTTTCGTTGTAGAACTGTGTAGTTGCTGTTTGTATTGGTGCAAACTTATAGGGCATAATCCTTTTTTGGGTGAAGCTTGATTCACTGAACCGCATTGTTCTCGGGTTGGCTCGTGACATAAAAGTTCCAGGAACATTACGGGTGTGACAATTCGAGTATCAGAGATGTGTTTGGTACACAATTTGAGTGTATTTGTTGTATAATACACATGTACTTCTTTCTCTCTTAAGTTGTTTTTCTGTGAGCGAGTAATTGGTGCACTGTATTCAGAGAAATTGCATTAGAAACGAGTTCTAATGACACTATGATCGACGAAGAATTACCGGGTACGTTTGATCAATTAATACTGTGATCTTGGTGATATTGCCATGGATATATGTGAAAATGGCCTAGATGTTTTTCTTATTTATGAATATAATGGCAGGCTAGAATTACTTGAAGGAAGAATATCAAATTGTTTCAAAGAATTTGACGAAAGGGTAGGTGCAGTGGAGGATAAGGTGTCTGATGCAGCCTTGTTAAATTGCGACACAAATGCTAAAGTGACTGAATTGAAAGGGGAAATTCAGTAACATAAATTCCATACTGACAGGCCATGAGAAGCTAATGTCCGAGGAGATGTCAAGCCTTTGCAATTTAATCAACGATAGAACGTTTGTGTGTGTGTGTGTGTGGGGGGGGGGGGGGGGGTGAATATAAATGGGGAAAGATCAAATCGAGTCCCCGAGCCAAGAATTTATGCGGGTTTCATAGATACTAAAGGAATTGAGAATTTCTTATATTTTTTTGCGAATAGAACTAGAGAATGACAAATGGTAACTATCGCAGGCAATTACATAGGTGGTGATGCCAAGGTTTGGTGGAGAACTATGCTGCAAGATGATGTAGCTGCTGGTTATTCCAATCCTATGTCTTGGAATGACATGAAAGAAGGACTTAGAGGTCAGTTTTTTTTGAGCCTATGGTGCTTGGTACGCAAGAGAAAGTTACGTACGCTAAAGATGACGGGTACACCACATGCCTATGCTAATAAATTCCTTGCATTGGTGCAAGAAATACGTGGCATGAGTGAAGAAGATCAAATGTTTCAATTTCTGTCTGGTGCGAGTTCTTGGATCACTGCTGAACTCAAGAAACACAAAATTCAGAGCAGTCATATGGCCATTCAAGTAGTAAGAGGGCTTAATGATTTCACACAAACTAAAGATGTGCAAAACTGTGAAGGAAAGGCCATAGGAAATATAAAAATATTTTAGCAATAAGCGTAAGTATGAGCCAAAGGAAAAGGGACTATTCTCTTCAGATCGGAAGTATATGGGATGTTTCATTTGCAAAGGCTTACATTTCTCTAGAAGTTGTCCACTCAAGGTGCAACTTAATGCATCAGTTGGGGATGACTATGGGAGTCATTCTAGGAAGACTCGCGAAGGCCGAAGTGATGGTACGAGGAAGAGACTTCGCAGCGAAGTGGTCGCTCACTTCGACAATGGAAGAAACTAAGCTAAGATAAAAAAAGGGAGTGTTGTTATCTTCATTAGCAACACTAAGTGCAGAAAACATGGTGTTTTCTGGACTTGTTTTATTTAGCTTTAATTGTTGGTTTTTGCAAACTTTGTGTGTAGAGTTTAGTTGTACAGACTTTTATTTGAGTCTTCCAGTTTGTATAGACTTTTCTTTGGTGTAAGCAATTTACTTTGTTAATGAAGTTTTATCTTTCAAAATGATCAGTGGATCAATCATGTAATGGTACATAGTCTTACCATGTGAGAGCAGTAATTAATGAAGGTATTTTCGTTTACAGAGTCTTGCCTCTTTATTTACGATGTAAAGCTAGTTCATGGGGAAGTGCTACAATATCATACTATGCCTAATGAATGCAATAGTGGACAAGGTGAAAGCTAATAAGCAAAACATAGAATAGGGGTCCTAGTTGATGTGATAATGATATTTTTGTTTAGGGATTGCAATATTGTACAACGGCGGATAGGCAGCAATAGTGCAAGCAATATGCAGAATAAAAAAGATCATTCCATCAAGCATGAGTTTAGTAGAACTCATGGCTTAGATAAAGGCACACTCTTTCCAGTCAATTATAGCAATGCAGTTCAAAGGAATAGTTGGAGATATATTGGCTTTGAAGGAAAAGCATAAGGACAACTAAAGGGTTATCTATGTTATGTCCAAAGATAATTAGTCATAGTTGTATCAGTAGGCTATGCAACTCAATAATTTTTCTTTAGCGAGTTAGGCAAAGCAAACTTGCAAATTTCTGTTCGGGTATGCAAGAGTTTATACTTAGTGGATACATTAAGATAAATGAGTTCTTGAATGGTTTTTGCCTAATCATAATTTGCGAGGCATGAAGTGTAGGATTCAGGTGTCTTATGCACTTTGTGACGTGCTTGACGGAGGGAATGGAGGAACACAGCCCAAGGCATGTGCTAGGAAAACTGATTGAAATTGAAGGTCTTTTATAAGTCCTTGTCATGTTGAGTTAGAAGCAAAAGGCAAAGTCGGGAGGCAAAAGACTAGCAATGATCATGGCGATCAGTTTGGGAAGAATCATTTTGTGCGTACACGTAGGCACAAATGATTCAAATGAAATTCAAACCTAATGAAGGAATTGGCTTAAGAAGAATCTCAAATTTGCATCTGGGTATTGATGCATGATTTGAGTAACAGTTGAAGAGAAGTGCACGACGCCAAGATGTGACTCAAATATATGAGATCCATTACAAGTTAGTAAAGCTAAGTGGTGTTGATGCCAAGGCATGATAGATGGTTAAGGGAATTTTATGAAAGCCATCAAAAATTGCTGAATTTCAGAGAGGTTCTGAGAATGCATGCAACGGAGGTTAAGACAAGTATAAAGTTTATACTTGGTTGCATTCAACGAGGACGTTAAAAAGATAAGGTAGGGTAGGTCTATAACAGGCATGGCTAGTGAAGCACTATAGTGGCACGTTACAGTATAGCCGGCCTAGTCACTGTTAAGCCATGATGGCGCTACACTACATAGACCATGAAGTGCTAAGATAGCAGAACCCAACAGGGCCGGTAAAACTCTAAGATGGCGCTACATTGTAAAGTTAGTGGCCAAGTAATGAAGCTTATTGGCCGACACAATGAACCTTCATTAAGGAAGGAAAGACAAGGACAAAATGACAAATGCAACATGCGATGTTCACATTGAGGCATATCCATATAAGTTAGTCTAACTCAAGGATGATGCAATAATATGGAATAGGCCACAAATGGCCTATGCATTAGTCCAAGGATGGCCAAAGCTTGGCAGTGCAAGCAATAATGCAAGAATAGGCATTGCTATTGTCGAGCAAGTTGGCTAAGTGAAGCAGATGACGCATGAATAACCATAATGAGCTAAGAAAATGACTGAAACGATTATAGAAAAATGTTGGTTGTAAATTTACTTACGACAAGACGACCCTAATGCCATGTTGGATGAGTATTGAATCAAGGCCAAGTTCAATAATGCGCAAAGATAACACATAAGTGATGGTTATTGGCTTTGTGAGCATATCAATGGTGTGAGACAAGGGAGAACGATTATATAAGGAGTTTATAACCATGTGAGAGTGTTTATAACTGCTTGGGAACATGTGTTGAAGGATGGTTCGAGTTGGGAAAGGAACTGTAGGCACAATTATTGGCGGTTATGGAACTTCCCTTTGAGACAGATGGCTGTCCCATGCGTGTGCAAGTGTTGTGCATGGTTTTGGTCATTGCAACCACTGTATAAATAGTGTAAAGGCATTAAAAATTCAGTAGGCTTACAGATTTGATTGTGAGATTCAAGGTGAGAGAGTTTTGGTGAGGTAAAGGCTTGGTTCAAGAGGAACAAGTCTGTGTAAGTCCCTAAATGGGCAAGTTTTGTATATTTTCCCCTTGATGCAATAAAATGGATTAATTGTATCATGTTCTAAGTGTTCTTGGTTGGATGATTGTGTTAGTGAATGTATGGCAATATTTTAATGTTTTATGGTAAGCATTTAAAAAGAGAAGAGAACATAAAGAAGACTGAAATACTTCCATTGTAGAACTTTGTAGTTGTTGTTTGCGTTGGTGCAAACTTGTAAGGCTGAAAAAATTATGGGTGAAGCTTGATTCACCAAACCACATTTTTGCCGGGTTCAGTGGCGGAACTTGGATTTGAGACTATAGGTGGCTTAAATTTTTTTTGCGCACATGTAAAAGAAGAGAAAAAGTTAACTTCTATTTTCGGGCAATTGAAATCTTGCCTTCCCCTGACCTAGGACAACAGCTCCCTAGTGTAGCTTTGGATGGATCTAGACTCATAAGATAGCCTCGTATTCGCAAGAAATGACATGGAACTAGGATTTAAAATCTGCTTGCAGTCACTCTCTTGTCCAATTCTTACATTTTTTGGCTTTAGGGTCCAATTTTTGTTTCCATATTTTTAATCAAATTCCTTCTTGTTTCGGTAATGTTAATGTGCATCGTATAGTAATTGAATCAGCTTCTGTTACAGGTACACAAGGTACGATGCCGACTCATCGTCCATTATCCAAACGAGGAAGATTGGAAGCATTTTACAGCTCTATATCCTAAGCATATGGATCAGAAAGTGTTGCTCAACATTATTATTTCCCAGTAGAAGGAATCCTAAATCACTTTACGGTTCATACTTAGGGCTAGAAAAGAATTTAGATTTTAATCTCATAAGAGAAGAAAAGAATTTAGGATGTGCACCAAGGTTGAACCTCTTCCTTCCCCGATCACTGTATAACAAAAATTCATTGAGGAGTTTAAACTAACAGTATTTGAGAATAAAAATTAGTTAAATTAATCCTAAAATTCAGCTGAAAATTAAGAGAAGTTGGATTAAATTAATACTATAAGATTAATAATGAAAATATTTCATCGAGGAATATAAGCAAACACTATGTGAGTATGAAAGCTAGTTACTGTAATTTCTAAAATTTCATATCAAAATTATGAAAAATTGGATTAAGTTAATGGATAAAACGGTTTTGGTTAGTCAAATATACTAGATTAAATAATAGATCGTGGGAAAACGATTTAGTTACTTACCAGTAAGAATATGATGAAGAAGGAAAAACTTAAACTAGGGTTATCTATTTCCCTCTCTTCCGGTTTTTCTCCCACGCTCAAAGAAAGAGAAGGAAATAATGTTTTCTCTTTCTTTTCAGCATAAAGGATTTTACTTAAAATGCTTGGACTGGCTTGGATCTTGGATGGACCAAAATTGGGCTTCAATTTATTATCTAAGTAAGCCCATTTTTTTTTCTACGGCTTGCTTCAGCCAGTCCTAGTCCGGGCATGCTTTCGCCCCTGGCCGGGTTAAAATCGTGCCAGAAAAGTGCCATGTGCATTGCGGGGGTGACAACTACTCATTTAGAGAGCTAACTCTATTTCTCATGCTCATGCTTCTTATCCAATCTCAAATAATGTCCAAGACTGTATTTCCCTTATTAGGGAACCATATTTCTCAGTTTTCTAGCAGCAGTGTCTTTCTTTATTTTGGTTTCAGAAAGAAAGACAATATCCGGGTTGGATGTTTTTAAAAAGGGGGCGTAATTCTTTATTAACAGATTTTTTTCCTAAACCGCACATATTCCAACATAGTATACTAACATTATTGCCAGGGTGAGTAGTGGGATCAGACGAGAGCAAAATATCAGGTACAATGGAGGGAGAAGGTGAAGACTAATTTACCTGACCAGAAGAGCTAGAACCACCATTAGGATAAGAATTAACCTTATCCCCACCCACTTGAGAACCATGAGCACCATTTATATCCAGGTTGGCAGCCTCATGAGAAAACTTACTGGGGACATCATTGTTAGCCGAAGAAGTACCAGAAGGTTCATTGAACTCACCATAGGGATTGACCAGGTTATGGTTATTGAAATCACAGTTGATTTGGTTAACAGAGGGAAGGGTTCCCAGTTTAGTGATGGGTGGACACAAGGTGTTATAATCTGGTTCATGAAGATGAGAACTTTCAAGCGGGAGGACCACAATGCTGTCAGAACTAGTTTGATAGTTCTGCTTCTCTTCTTCAACTCAGCCCTTAGATTAAGTTTTATTTTTAGGTTTGAGAGAGCATCATGTTATGATGCAACGGAGACAACTTATTCTCTACAGATATCTGATGGTCGAGTCGGGATAACAGAGCTTTTGAATTGTCTTTCGGAGTTAGTTATACGAATTATCCCTAGAGACCCCGATCCAACATATTGTTGACTAGAAGGGATAGACTCGGTTGAAGATATATCCTAGTTAGGAACGTCTTTATGAATAACTGGTAAACCATTTTAGACCAAAGTAGGAAGATGAGCTGTAACATGATATACGTCATAGATCTTCAGAGTTTTGGATCTATTAACAAAATGACCCATATTAAATATTTTCATTAAATTATCTTCTCCATCTTGTTTGGATCTTTGTTCCACAACCACCTCTTTTACTTTACCATTAGCGGTATCATTAACACTTTTATCCTGGGTGTCCATGACTATATCATCTTGAGGAACAAAATGAGTAACAATTGCAGCATCAGAAGCATATTTAGCAGAGATCACCTGAGGTTGTGGTGGCATCCATTTAAATACTTTTGGAAGAGTATACTTTGAGTAAGATGAGTTGCTGACATATTCTTTGATTATTTTCTTCTTAGCTTGCACTTTAGGACAAAAAACATCTTTGTCGTCTTTAATTCGACGAGAGTCGCATAAGAATCTTGGGACCATAAAGTATCTACATTCAATGAGAAAATGAGAAATTTTTCCTCTAGTAACCAGCAAAGTACCAGTTGAAAGAGGTTTATGCAGAGGAATATGCACGCAGATGTCTATATTTTTGTTCAATGGGTGGTTATCATAAGGATCTTTATCTTCAATTAGTTCACCTAGCCTGAAGGTCATCTTCTTGAGATCTTAAAAATCTGTACACTCATCAAGAATATTGCAAAGAATGAACCACATTAACTCCTAAGAGAAAGAAGTTTGAAAGTTAACCGGCCACCCTGTTGGAGGAACTACTCTTAGAACAATTAGAAAGCCGCAAGAAAACCATAGACGTTGAGCTTCAAACCTTTTGAAATTCGTCTCAACAAGAAAACATATTAAGACTTTATTCTTCAAACCACTAAAGGTGGTAACAATTGGTTTCTGGACCAAAGGCCATTGAAAACGGATTTAATTTATGATTGAAGCTGTTGGAACTAGCGTTTCACTACAGACATAACCAATCATACACCATTCTCAGATAGAACAACTATTTAATCAATAAAGACTAGTTTAGTGAGAGTTGAAGGTAATTTTGTATGGAGGATGAGTTTATCTGCCATTTGTGAAGAAAGATCTTGAATATCCTCCTCAGAAGAGGAGGTGATATCTTGGCTTCTTTGTTGCTCCTTATACAGATAGATGGAAATGAATATATGGAAACATATACTTGAGCTTTGAGAAGGAAGGTTGTGACAAAAGTCCATACAAATTTAATAAGTTCCATATTGTGTAGGACGAAGGCGCCTAGAATAGTCACGTGTCCGCATCAGACTCGCGTCCGACATGTGGATGCTCGTGCGCGTCTCCGTGTCAGACATATTGGTGACATCACATGAATATCACACTATTTTAATATAAATATCTACTAAAAATGCCTAATTTTTTGTATATATATTATATTATATTAGTATATATGTTTATTTTTAAATTATTTGTTATTTATTGATAATTTATTAGAATTGTTGAGAAATTACATTCATAATATATACATATTAGTAGGAAATATTACTAATTTCACACCGTGTCCGCGTCCTAGTTTTTTGAGAATTTGCTCATGTCCGTGTCAGTGCTACTTAGGCTCCACCTCCACTTCCACAGTAACTAGTTTACAAGTCTATGGTAGTGTTGATACATGAAAATAGTTACCCCCTAATAGGACTAAGGAATCCTTCTAATAGAAGACAGACCCACTAGGGGAATGGGGACTAAAGCCCAAGTCCAATGGAATGTGTCCATTAAACAGTAAGGATAAAAAGGAGACTAATGAGAAATTAAAGGTTATATTATGGGGAGTGGCAATAATGCTAAATAAGAAGGATCTAATGACATGTGGCATGATGTCATGAGAAGATGGATTTTGGATAAAACCTATAAAAGGGAGGACATAGTACAATGGAAAGGAAGCCATCTCTAATACTATTCTAGGAAAAGGTGTAGTCATTATTGTGACCAGGACGTGCAAGACCTATCTCATCTTTACCTCTCAATATTTGGCGACCACACCCGGAGGCTCGTCTCCTGTCCACCATGAAACACCAATCAAACACCAACACGAGAGCGCTAAAGTATCAACCAGTCAACCAACCGCTCAATCTTGATGGCGAGAGAGAAAAAGTTACGCGCGGAGGAATAATACAGAGTCCGATCATATAAGGAGGAAGGGCGGAAGCCTCGCAATAAAAGGACAAACAACAAGCGCTTGAGGGTACACCGCCTGCACAACCAACTTTATGAGAATTGAAAAGAGAATTGGAGGATCATGTCAGGAGAGAACAAGAACTAAGGAAATTGATGAAGGTGAGAGAAGCAGAGCGTTACTAAAGAAGCAACAAAAGACACCAGAGACAGAGAAACGCCCGCGGTCATGTCACAGGAGGCGATAGCAAAGTACCTGGAGGCCGACAACCGGGTGGTGAAACAAGACAACTACGATTTCATGAAAAACCCATATTCTTCTGAAGTCACGGAGTATCAATACCCAGAAGACTACACCTCACCCAAGTTGAAAGTATATAACGGGCATGGGGATGCACGAGAACACCTTAGCCGGTTCCTGTCAACTATGAATGATCGAGTAACTGATGGAAATTTATGTCTATGAGAGTTACCGAAGTCCCTCACGGATACATCATTCACCTGGTACGATAACTTGAAACCCGGAAGCATAGACTCATGGGCAGCTATGTCCGCCTTCTTCTTTAGAAAATTTTATTCAGCCAAAAAAGAAGATTACATTAATAGACCTGAGCAGATGCACCCAATTAATAGGAAAATAAGTAGTAAAGTTCATCACCAGTCCGTCACTTTGCACTGGATTTCCATGAGGACATCAACGAAGACGCGCTGGCGGAAATCAGCATACATGGAATGACATCCACCTTCAGGAGAAACCTGGTTAATTTTCGGTTTTAGACCTTCGTGGAACTAGAAGATGCGGCAGAAAGGATCGCCGACTGTGTAGAGAAGTCCAACGCGGATTACCCCCGGCGCAATTCAGTTAATGCAGTATCAGTGGCTCCAAGAAACACCCATATGAACAATAGTCAAGATGGTTGGAGTGCGCCAGAGTATCAATCTTACAACCGATAAGGTGCCAGAGGGTCGAAACAGGAATTCGTTTTGCCACCTCCCTTACCTTGCATTCGAGAACAAATCATAGGGCTACTTGAATAATGGTTGGCAAACAAAGAAGTTCTATCACCACCACAGACGGTAGATCTCAGCACATTTGACCAAAATGACGCCAAGTACTGCCATTTCCACTGGAGGATACATCATCTAACAGTCGAATGTTATTCCTTACGACGAATCTTTCGACGGAAGCTTGCGGCAAGAGAGAGTAAAATGAATAACTAAGTGTCTGATAGACCGCCGCAGCACCAAGTCATGATGCTCACCCACAACCCGAGCGGAGACGTACAAAATCCATGGGAATACGCCGGATACAAAATATGTGAGGCGAAAATAGAAGCTCCCGCATTTGAAAACACCGAAGGTATAGCCAGTAAATTCGCACAAACGATACTAGCTCAACAATTTTTGACTCGCTGGGGTTCAGCGAAAATCAGATCAAGAAAGCGTCCAAGGAAACAACGGCTATTACGGCCGAATAACCTTACGACCCCATGTCCAAGGGAGCGATTGTGTTCATGGATGAAGACATCTGCTACCCTGGAGAACATCTTAGACCTTTATACCTTACAGTTAACATCAACAGGCAACCACTCAAGAGATCCTTTGTTGATAGAGGCACGTCCTTAAATTTGATCTCCATGCACACTCTCGAACTCCTGGGAGTGCAACGGTCAGCTATACAGATGCGTACAAGAACCGTGAAAGGTTTTGGAGGTCATACGCAAACGACTATTAGGGTTGTTAATTTGGTAATGAGGGTTGGACCCATCAGAGCACTCACTCCTATCTATGTTTTAGAGGATGACACAACATTTTATGTATTGCTAGGGAGACATTTGGTTGCTCAACCATAAGATTATGGCTTCAATGTATCATCAATGCATCAAAACCAACATATGAGGAAGGCAGTATCAGATCCCTTCAACCAGTAACCCATTTGACCCGGAGGAGGCAAACATGGAAGACACGGTGTTTTACGACACCCCAAAAGAGTCAGACTAGGTTCCGGAAGTACAACCTATCCCATTGCCAAAATGGGAAGAAGAGGAAAAACCAAGGATGACCAAATATGTGTTCAGCCCCTCTAGAATGGTCCGCCCAACTGAAAAGAATCTGAAGTAAGAAGAACAACCTAGATTCAAATGCTTTTCAAAACCGGACGGAGGGTATGTATACCGCTTATAGAAATTAACCGAGGGAGCCCACACTCATAAGCAAGAATGTGCCATATCATCAATCGACGAAGTAACGGGGTCTACCTTAGAAGGCACCGATGAAGAGCTAGCCGAGTTTCCATACGGCGCGTTCGATGACGAAAAATCGCGGAACCAACATGCAAAGGAAGCGCAAGCCCCGTCAGGGGATCGAACACCAGAGGACCTTACCATGGATGGAATGGAGGAAGTCAATATTGGGACTTAAACAGATAAGCGCTGTTAGAGAACTGCTCGGTCGAACTCGCAAGCGTTGCTATCTCAAGCTTGTTTGTCAAGTTTAGTTGATCAAAACAATATACTTGATTTCTGGTCTACTCATAGCTATGTCTCGGATTAGGATAAAATGTGTATTTGAGCTTTAGATTTCACGGCGTTCACCAATTAAAGACGAAGATCTACCGAGGAGCTTGGAGGAACTTCATCAACAAAAGGTATGTGGAGACTAAAACTTATCTATCATTCAGAAGTCTATTCTATTCTATCTTCTAATGAGACTAAGTGCAGTAGACTTTTACATTATACATATTTGATATTTCGAGCCGAGTTTATCTCACTTATCTATTTCTCGAAATATATGTTAGAAGCTTTTTGCTTTAGCTATGTTTATCATGTTCTTGACGAGTTTAGTTAGAGATAATTTATTTGTTAGAAACTAAATATTAAGTCAAAAGATGATCATGTGAAAATTACCTTGAACATCTTACATGATTTGCGTGAGACAGTCATTTGATGTTAGCTTGGGAAGTGTCGTATTGATCCTTCGATCACTTGAAAATTACTTGAAGCTAATGGTATGTGTGAGATTACCATTGTCGTATTCCAAGGATGTTTCGATAATTGAAATGAGAGTTTAGAACAATTACCTATGTCTGGATACAACACGGTATGCATACCTAGTATGCGAACTGTGTTGTGATGATTCAAGTCCGGAACTCTTGTTTGTGTACCAAGTATGCGAACGGATTTACCTGAGAAGGTCCGAAACTCTTGTTTGCGTACCTAGTATGCGAACCGGTTTACCTGAGTTGGGTCTGGAACAGTCGTTCGTGAACTGGTTTGCGAACGGCTTGACTAGGCTAAGGTCCGGAGCTGCTGTTCGCATACCTAGTTTGCGAACTCAGTGGTTAAGTTCTAAAATCGTTTATGTATGATTCTCATACTCATGAACTAAAACATTTATGATTTAAGGAATGCAAATTAACTTTGCAAACCGTGGCTTAATGTTCATGAATTAATTTTTGTATAAGTACTTTGTACGATTACAAATCAATCCAATTTTGTTTCAATTTGTTCATATATATTTCTATGAAATAATGAACAATTGAACAACTCTATTTGAAAAACAATTAGATTCATTTAATTATCTTTCATGATTGATTGATCATCATATTTTATCTAGAAGTGTTAGATGAATATGGTTAAGACAAAAGTGCTTATATGGCTAACTTCGGTTAACTGTTATTGAGCCAACTCAATATACACGTTTAGGTATGGTTACCTATATCTACATATAAGTATATTTCATATATGTGTAAAAATCTAACACCATCTAACGGTGGAGATTGATTGCTTAATTTCTAAGCAGACTTAACTTGAATATTAAATCAGGAGTTCATCTAACGGTGAATATTTAATGCTTTGTTACTAAGCTATCTTAGCTTTGATTATAAGCAACCCTGATTTGAAAGACTATATAAGGGAGAACTCTAGCAACTGGAAAACTCCCGGCACTTTCCTGTGTCCTAGTTGCAAACCAGAGTCGATTCTCCTTTAACCTAGGTTTTTCCAAAACCATTATTAGGATAACGACTTGAAGACTTCATTTGGGATTCGTGAAGCCAGATCCAACTATTTTCTCTGTAGTTGCATATTCTGATCTTACTTGTTCTATGGTATTGAGATTTATCTTCTATAAGATTTACTTCTGTTAGAGCACTGCACGGTCAAACTCGCAAGAGTTGCTATCTCAAGCTTGTTTGTCAATGTTAGTGATCAAAACTATAAGCCTTGATTTCTAGTCTACTTATAGTGATGTCTCGGACTAGGATAGATTGTGTAGTTGAGCATTAGACTTCACGGCGTCCATCAAATTGAAGACGAAGAACTACTAAGACGAGCTTGTGGAACTTCATCAACAAAAGGTATGTGGAGACTAAAACTCATCTATCACTTGGAAAGTTTATTTCTACTTTATCTCATATATTGAGACAAAGGTCGTTTATGGTTTTCGATTATACACATTTGAGATTTTGAGATGAGATTAAATCTCTTACATATTTCTCGGAATATGTGTTGGTAAGCTTTCGCTTCAACCAAGTTCATCTTATATTTTTAACGAAAGTCAAAAGATGATCATGTGAAAATCGCCGAGTAACATCTTACATGGTTTGTGTGATACAATCATTTGATGTAGGCTTGAAATGTTTCGTTATGATTATTTCAATATCTTGAAAATTGCTTTGATGCTAATAGTGTGTGAAAACTGCTATTGTCATCCTCTAAGAAAGTTTCAATGATTGAAATAGAGTTTAGAATACTTAACCATCATTGGATTATAAACATAGTGTGCATTCTTGCGTGTATGTGATCCATGACCGGAACTAAATTATGCCTACCCATATGCGGACTTGTAGTTGTGAAATTTCGTGTACCAAGTACACATACCGGTATGCATACTTGCGTAAGGTATAGGTCCGGGAATTTCTGCTGGGTTTTGGAAGTGTACTTAAGTATGCGTACCCGTTCGCATACTGGCGAACCCAAACTCAGACCGGCTACTAAAGTATGCATACCCGTTTGCATACTTGAGTGGTTAAAGTTCTAGAATTGGTTTGTTCATGAACTAATACATTTATACATTAAGGAATACATTCTTTACAAACCGTGGCTATAATTGTTCATGAATTAATTCGAGTGAATCAAATCAATTTTTCTTCGATTGTGTTCTTGTATATTTCTACGAGAATATAGCAATTGAACAACTCTTTAACTAGTTTCATTTAAGTCATTTGAACTAGTTATGCTTAAGATGAATATGGTTGATATGAGAGTGTTTATATAGCTAACCTCGGTTAACTACGGTTGAGCCAACATGGTGTACACGTTTAGGTACGGTTACATAAACCTAAATAAGGGTACATTTCATTTGTGTATAACAAGCTAAGTTCGATCTAACGGTTGAAAGATATTAGCTTGAATCTAATCAGGTTTTCATATAACGGTGAATATTGAATGCTTTGTTACAAGGTAACTTAGATTGCAAACCCTGATTTGAAAACTATATAAAGGAGAACTCTAGCAACTAGGAAACCTAATCCCCATACCTCCTGTGTGATACTAGTTGTATAAGCTAGAGTCGATTCTCCTTTAACCTTAGGTTTTTCATGAAACCCTGTAGGTTAACGACTTAAAGACTTCATTGGGATTGTGAAGCCAGACCCAACTATTTTCTCTGTAGTTGCGTGATCTGATCTTCATGTTTCTATCGTATTTGAGTACTATCTTCTTTAAATTGGCTCGAGATTTATTCTCTGATAGGCAATATAAAAATTAGTCACAAACATCTTTGTCTCATCGTTTGTGATTCTACAATATCTTGTCTCGCTACCATACGATTAAGATTATTATGAGGTGATTGATAATACTAGGTTGTTCTTCGGGAATATAAGTCCGGTTGATCAATTGGTTCCTGTGTACCTTGATTTATCAAAAGACGGAACAAAACTCATAGGTATTTATGTGGGAGACAGATTTATCTATTCCAATAGACTTTTCTGTGTGAGACAGATTTGTTTATCAAGTCTTCGACTTTGGTTCGTAGCAACTCTTAGTTGTGGGTGAGATCAGCTAAGGGAATCAAGTGCGTAGTATCCTACTTGGATCAGAGACGTAAGGAGCGCAACTTTACCTTGAATCAGTGTGAGATTGATTAGGGTTCAACTACAGTCGAGTCCGAAGTTCATTGGTAGTAAGCTAGTGTTTGTAGCGGCTTAATACAGTATGGTGTTAAAATCTGGACTTGGTCCAGGGGTTTTTCTGCATTTGCGGTTTTCCTCGTTAACAAAATCTGGTGTCTGTGTCATTTCTTTTCCGCATTATATTTTGTTATATAATTGAAATATCACAGGTTGTGCGTTGAATCGATCAATTGGGAAATTCAACCTTTGGTTGTTGATTGAAATTGATTGATCCTTGAACATTGGTCTTTGGAACCGTTCATGTTATTCCTCTTATATTCAATCGGGCTCGCAATTCCTATTTGCTAATTGCGGATTGAATTAAAAGATAAAGATATAAAACTCTTTGATATACTTTTCTCTAGATTGAGTCTGACTGTCTAGTTGATTCTCTTGAAAGTATATTGGAGTTTTTCTATTCAGATTTCCAAACGAATTATTGGGTGTGGTCGTTGTACCCCCGCTTTTTCAATTGGTATCAGAGCAGGCAAACACGTTAAAGACCTTATAAGTCTGTGTTTGTAGCGATATGAATATGGACAGAGGTGTTATCTCTATAAACGTACCACCAGTCTTCGATGGCTCAAATTACTTATTGTGGAAAATTGCCATGCATGCCTTTCTTCAAGCGCGTGATTTTCAATCATGGGTTTATGTGGTTAATGGCTATAATCCTCCGGTTGTTACAGAAGGCGATGTAATAGTTCCAAAGGATATTGGTAGATATGATGCTGCCGAGATTCTTGCTGCAAAGCAAAATTCTGATGGGCTAAATGCTATCATTCATGCCATTACCCCAGAGCTCCTGCATCATGTGACTACTTGCACAAAGTCTAAATATGCTTGGGATATCTTAGAAACCGTATATGAAGGGAATACCAGTGAAAAGGAAGCTAGGCTTCAAAACCTAAATTCCGATTGGGAAAACCTTCGTATGGCAGATGACGATTCATTTGATGAGTTTAATCACAAAGTGTCTGAAATTGTTAATGCATCTTTTGCGTTGGGTAAGAGTATTCCTGAAAAGGACATTGTGATGAAAATTCTCAGATCGCTACATCTAGATACGACTCTAAGAAGCATGCCATCGTTGAAGGTAATAACCTTGCAACTCTTTCCAGAAATACTCTGGTTGGGAAGTTAAAGATCTTTGATCATGAGCATACATCCAAATCCGGAAAGGATGTTGCCTTCAATGCACAAAAGAACACTAAATTACTTGATAAAAGTAAAAATGTTTGCATCTCTGAAGATGATCTTACTGAGGCTGATTCATTGGATGAATATCTTGACAAGTCAGTCTCCTTGATCATAAGACAGTTTAGAGATATTCTTTGGAAGAGAAGTAAACGGTTCTCCGGAGATAAACCTAAGTCATTAGTTATACCTTATAATCGTGTTCCTCCTAAAAACAGGGATATTGATGAGATTGATGACGAGGATATGCCATAGTGCTTTAAGTGTAAAGGTTTTGGTCATTTTGCAAATGAGTGTCCAAATCGTAAAAAATACACTGGGAACAAAGGTCTTGCTGCAACTCTTGGTAAAATGTCTGACAACTATGATTCTAATGAAGACGAAAAGTCAAGTGTTGCACTTCTTTGTGAAAATATTGATTTTGATAATTGTAGCAATACATACATCAATCTTGATATTCTTTCAGAAGAAATCTCAACCGATCTGGAAGATAAAATTGATCTATTTGTTTCTACTGGAAACTCTTTTTCTGATTTTTCAGGTTCCACTATGTGTCTAGCTGCCTACACATCTCGGGCATCTGAATCATCTTCTGTGTTGACATGCTCTTATTGTTCTCTCAAAGGTCATGAACTTTCAAAGTGTTTCAAGTACAAACACAAAATGAGATATGTCAACAAACTTCAACGAAGAGTGAATCGATTAGCAAACAAACTCAAACTTGTTCAAAAATCTAAGGTATGTAAACGCATCTCTTCTTCAAAGAAGTTAGTTTCCAAAGAAAAGACTAGATCATTAGAGAGAAATTTATGGTCTAAACACTCTAAGAAACATGGCTCTTTGAATTCCTATCAAAAGGGTTATGGTGGACAGATCATTGTTCACCCAGCACAAATTAATTGTGTTGGTTATTGCATCTTGTCTCATGTGCCTGATCAAAAGAGACAAGATTATGCACACCTCAGGCTTTAGAAAAATAAAACTGTTTTAGATTGTTTTGATTTTTTGTTTTGATTTTTTTGCTCTATTGAGCTTTGCAAGTCTGGAATTCGTGCTTCCTTTCATATCTAATTGATATTGGAAAGAATTTTCTTGTTTAATTAATAAAAGAGGGTTATTCTCGACAATTCTACCCTCTTTAGGGTTGAGAGTTGTGCGTGCGTGAACTTGTGTGTTTAAAAATTCCGTAACCCTACATTCCTTTTTCCTTCACTTGAAACTCTTTTTATCATAAGACTGCTTGTTGAGACTATCGTGTGATTTCCTCTCATAATTCTCGTATGGATACTCCAAGCATTATGTCTTCTGATGGAAAAGATGTTAATATGATTGTTAAGCCATTAATCATGAAGGAAAAAGATAAATCTCCGTTACCTCCAACTTTGAAAAGAAAAAGAAGGAATGTGAGGAAACCAAGAGCTGTTCCTTCAAGTTCTCAGAAGTTTTATGGTGTTCTTGAAGAGTTGAAGGAAATAAGGAAGGAGATTCAGGAAATAAAGTCTATTACTTTGAGAACTCTTGAAATTCAGAAGGCCCTGGTTCGACATCAGTTTAAAAAGTTTGTTGGAATCGACTCCTTTCTTCATGAACCTTATGTTCCCATGGATGTTGACGACAAGGAGTTCAGGGACGATAAAGAATTTTTCAGAGATCTCAAAATCTAGTAAACTTCTTATGAGAATTTATTCTTGTATTTTTAAGAAGGATATCTAGGGGTTGGAATAGCCATTATTTTGAGTACACATAGCTATTGCCAACGTTTTCAACTTGCAATGTTTTTAGATTTATTTGTTTAAATTCTAAAGCTTATTTGGAAGATGATTTTTGCAGTATTAATCTTTATGGTTTTATATATTGCAAATTGTTATGGGATATGTTGTTTACGTCCGTGAACCTTGGCTGTCCCATATTTGTTCAAAAGTTAACTCTATTATATGTCGGTATGAAAGTATTGATAAAAGATAGAATGAACTTTTGACTACAAAAGTTAAGCCTTTTATGTCATTATGCAAATATTGATGGAAGAAAGGATGGACTTTTGTTTACAAAGATTAAGTCTATTATATGTCATTGTGTAAATAATGATGAAAAATAGAATGAATCTTTGATTATTCCGCAGTATTGGTATTTTCCTGATCCACATCTTTGTGTATATACTGTGTTGCTCCGTAAGTTTACTTATGTTGAGCACGACCAATTGAATTGATCATTTTCCTTGTGGTTAATTCGATTGAGATTTTTGGATACAAATTCATGTTTCATGTGATTTGTTAATGTCCAAATAAATCATTCTTTTCTCTTAAAAGTAAGGTCGCTCTTGTTGTTCTTTCGGAAATGACATTTTATGGGGTAGAGTTCTTAATTGAACTTGTGCTTAATTGCCAAATCTTTGTGGGGAGTGCGGTTGTGAAATATTGTAGGGGTTATCTTGTATCTTTATAAACTCCTTGATGAATGCATTTAGTTTCGGCTATTTGATGGTATCTAAACAAGTTGATATATTGTTCTCTTTTGGTCTTGAAGTATCTCTATGGAAATTTCATGAGGATCCCACTAGTTTTCGTACCTTTGCCAATTTTTATTGACAAAAAGGGGGAGAATTAATGTGTAGTTCACACTATAAATACATATGGTTTACGGATCATTATGTAAGGGGGAGTGGTTTTCATGTGAGATGAAGTATTGACTAAGGGGGAGTGATATATATCACCATAGTACTGTTGTAAAAGTTGTGATACAATTGGATTGTGATGCTGTATAATGATACTATGACACTGTATAACAATGATTGAGAGCAACTATTTTCTCATTGTTATTGCTACGGATCTTCAACAACAATGATGTGGAATTGAACACATTTGGAATCATTGGAATACTTGGAAGTGACGAAAATTTCGAGTAACGTTTAAGAACCAAGGAGATCAAGCATTTGGATGAGAAGCTACAAATTTTATTTATTTTGTAATCCATATGTATTGATAGTTTTGTCACTAAAATTGACAAAGGGGGAGATTGTTAGAGCACTGCTCGGTCGAACTCGCAAGCGTTGCTATCTCAAGCTTGTTTGTCAATGTTAGTGATCAAAACTATAAGTCTTGGTTTCTAGTCTACCTATAGTGATGTCTCGGACTAGGATAGATTGTGTAGTTGAGCATTATACTTCACGGAGTTCATCAAATTGAAGACGAAGAACTACTAAGGCGAGCTTGTGGAACTTCATCAACAAAAGGTATGTGGACACTAAAACTCATCTATCACTTGGAAAGTCTATTTCTTCTCTATCTCCTATATTGAGACAAAGGTCGTTTATGGTTTTCGATTATGAACATTTGAGATTTCGAGCTGAGATTAACTCGCTTACATATTTCTCGGAATATATGTTAGTAAGCTTTCGCTTCAACCAAGCTCATCTTATATTCTTGACGAAAGTCAAAAGATGATCATGTGAAAATCGCCGAGTAACATCTTACATGGTTTGTGTGATACAATCATTTGATGTAGGCTTGGAATGTTTCGTTATGATTATTTCAATATCTTGAAAATTGCTTTGATGCTAATAGTGTGTGAAAACGGCTATTGTCACCCTCTAAGAAAGTTTCAATGATTGAAATAGAGTTTAGAATACTTAACCATCATTGGATTATAAACATAGTGTGCATTCTTGCATGTATGTGATCCATGACCGAAACTAAAGTATGCATACCCGTATGCGTACTTGTAGTTGTGAAATTCCGTGTACCAAATACACATACCGGTACGCATACTTTCGTAAGGAATAGGTCCGGGAATTTCTCCTGGGTTTTGGAAGTGTACTTAAGTATGCATACCCGTTCGCATAATGGCGAACCCAAACTCATACCGGCTACTTAAGTATGCGTACCCGTTTGCATACTTGAGTGGTTAAATTTTTAGAATTGGTTTGTTCATGATCTAATACATTTATATATTAAGGAATACATTCTTTGCAAACCGTGGCTATAATGTTCATGAATTGATTCGAGTGAATCAAACCAATTTTGCTTCGATTGTGTTCTTGTATACTTCTATGAGAATATAGCAATTGAACAAATCTTTAACTAGTTTCATTTGAGTCATTTGAACTAGTTATGGTTAAGATGAATATGGTTGATATGAGAGTGTTCATATAGCTAACCTCGGTTAACTACGGTTGAGCCAACATGGTGTACACGTTTAGGTACGGTTACATAAACTTAAATAAGGGTACATTTCATTTGTGTATAACAAGCTAAGTTCGATCTAACGGTTGAAAGATATTAGCTTGAATCTAATCAGGTTTTCATATAATCGTGAATATTGAATGCTTTGTTACCAAGGTAACTTAGATTGCAAACCCTGATTTGAAAACTATATAAAGGAGAACTCTAGCAACTAGGAAACCTAATCCCCACACCTCCTGTGTGATACTAGTTGTATAAGATAGAGTCGATTCTCCTTTAACCTTAGGTTTTTCACGAAACCATGTAGGTTAACGACTTAAATACTTCATTGGGATTGTGAAGCCAGGTCCAACTATTTTCTATGTAGTTGCGTGATATGATCTTGCTGTTTCTATCGTATTTGAGTATTGTCTTCTTTAAGATTGGCTCGAGATTTATTCTCTGATAGGCAAGATAAAAAGTAGTCACAAACATCTTCGTCTCATCGTTTGTGATTCCACAATATCTTGTTTCGCTACCATACAATTAAGATTATTATGAGGTGATTTATAATACTAGGATGTTCTTTGGGAATATAAGTCTGGTTGATCTATTGGTTCCTGTGCACCTTGATTTATCAAAAGACGTAACAAAACTCGTAGGTATTTCTGTGGGAGACAGATTTATCTATTCCAATAGACTTTTCTGTGTGAGAAAGATTTGTTTATCAAGTCTTCGACTTTGGGTCGTAGCAACTCTTAGTTTTGGGTGAGATCAGCTAAGGGAATCAAGTGCCTAGTATCCTGCTGGGATTAAAGACGTAAGGAGCGCAACTGTACCTTGAATCAGTGTGAGATTGATTAGGGTTCAACTACAGTCCAGTCTGAAGTTCATTTGTATTAGGCTAGTGTCTGTAGCGGCTTAATACAATGTGGTTTTCAAATCTAGACTAGGTCCAGGGGGTTTTCTTCATTTGCGGTTTTCCTCGTTAACAAAATTCTGGTGTCTGTGTTATTTCTTTTCCGCATTATATTTTGTTATATAATTGAAATATCACAGGTTGTGCGTTGAATCGATCAATTGGGAAATCCAACCTTTGGTTGTTGATTGAAATTGATTGATCCTTGAACATTGGTCTTTGGTACCGTTCAAGTTATTCCTCTTATATTCAATCGGGTTCGCAAATTCTTATTTGCTGATTGCGGATTGAATTAAGAGATAAAGATATAAAACTCTTTGATATACTTTTCTATAGATTGAGTCTGACTGTGTAATTGATTCTCTTAAAAGTATATTGGAGTTTGTCTATTCAGATTGCCAAACGAATTATTGGTTGTGGTTGTTGTACCCCCTCTTTTTCATCTTCGCTATGTGATTTGAAAAGATCACTTTAGCTTGTTTACTGAAATTCTCATATACCTGAGGAGATGTTGGTACTACCACAGATGTAATTTGTTGCATCATTGCTGCCATGTTACCCATTTATTCACGAAGTTCCGTGACCTATCTCCCTTCATTCACTCTCCTAAGAAGTATGTCCAAACCACAACTCAAGAATTTTATAGAATTTCCTTCCATGTTCTCAATAAACTCTATAGCTTATGCCACCGTCTTGTTCACTAGTGCACCACCATCCGCAGCGTCAAGGAGATTCTTATCACTTTCTTGGAAACCTTCATTGAACTATTGGATTATCATTGTGTCATTAAATTGGTGATCAGGGCATCTTGCTACCAATCTCTTGTATTGTTTCCAACATTCATACAAATTTTTTACTATCCTTTTGCTTAACCCCACAAACATCTTTGCGAATTTGAGTAGCCTTTGATGCATGAATATATCTCTCTAGGAAGAGTTTCTTCAACCCATGTTGTGACACTCTAGGATGTCAAATAGTACAACCATTCATTGCCGTTACCTGCCAAAGAGAATAAAAAAGCTTTCAACATCGCTTCATCCCCATTGTTATCCGCTGGAAGCATGGCCATGACGATGTTTTGAAAGTCCATAAGATGCTTGTATGGGTTTTCATTCACCATGCCATGAAACTTTTGTAACTCTCTTTTTAATCCCTAATTGATCTCGAAGGTTGATGTAGTTTGAATACACCATTATTGCGTGACAAATCTTTGAGTGTACGATTTGCATCACCCATTCCATCTTCTTCTTATTCTTCAAACGGAACCTCCCTTTCTTTCTTTTCTAGACATTTTTGTTCTTTTTCTTGGTGTGGAGTTTGGTCTTCCACATTCAACTGTCGTTTTTCTATCTCATCCAGTCTTTCTTGTAGTATTGTTCCTTCAATAATAGTTATCTCGCACCTTGGATACTTCCAACATTTGAAAGCCATGGATTAAGTACCTGAAAAACAATCCTAACAAATAAGTCAGAAACAAGAGACAAAAAGAAAATATGAAAGGAGAAATAAAAATAAGAGACAAGTTGCCGGAAATTGGCCGGAAAAGTCATCTCAGGTGACCGGAAAACTATCGTCATCGGTCAAACTAACGGCCAATTGTTATAGTTAATGGTTAACTGACAGTCGAGGTCAAAGTCGTTTAGGGCGAGTCAGGACCTAAGCTCTGTTGCAACATGATGACGCGTTATCCAGCAGTGATGTACCTTCATGGCGCATAATCCTTCCCTTCATATCCTTTTCTAACATTCATCTACTCCGTTTCCTCAAACCAATCAAGTCATTCTTCAATATGTTGTAGTTCATATACCAGAATCACAATACTTCTGTAACTTTATCTTGCAGTCCTGGCTTCATCTTCAATAACTTAGCAGCACTGCAGTACAACCGTCACAAACCTACTCCAACTTTTTGCTGCCACAAAAAACCATACTCAGTACCAGAACATCAGCAGAAACATAAACTCAACCAAGACTAACCCATAATCTCATCACCCCATTTAGAACAACACCAACTTCCATCACCTACAACCTTGTAACCTCAAATAGACTTATAACATCATTTGCAGATGCACATCACTAGCTAGTGTATTACAGCTCAACTCTCATCACTCTTCTCACCCTTCATATCAACTGCAAACCACCATAGTCATTACTTCAATAACATCATATCTTCTCTGTAAAATCAACACCTTCAAGATAATCTCACACAAAACTGATCATCACCAATTCCTCCCTGATTCTCTTCAACAGCACCACCCAACACCATTCAGTCCACAAACCCATTTTTGCTACTGCAACCATCTCAACCACTAACCCTGTCTGAGATTCTCTGCAAACCATCATTCTTTCCTATTTAATCTCAACACCATGTATTTAGACTTCATTCTTCGTCTACTACTCATCATCATTTGTCTTATGCTCTTTACAACAACATCATTCTTGTTCTCTAGAGAAAACACCAATACCTGCTCTCTCTCACATAGCCGCCTTCAAGAACTGCTTCTTTACCAGCACCAACACCAAACTAATTTCGAGACCGAAACTCACAATAAAACCAAGCACTTACTCTAGCTAACAAACTCATCAATCAAGTCTTATTTCTCGTATATATCTCTTGTTTCTATTTAATTTTGAGCGTCATTAAAAACCTCAAATTAAACCCTTAAATGAACTATCATTCCGCTATCAATATTAGAAGCAAATCAAACTCCAATTCAAATTGATGACCTAACCCATTGTTATTGATACGTTAATAGAACTCCTAAAGCTCTCTTAATTCCTTCCACCCATCCCTCTAATCCTGCTCAAAAGAACCTTAGTTTTATGATTTTGTTTTTATGTAAATTTTCAACCTAATTCCAACCCCAAATCATACGATACTTTTCCATTATCCTTCTCGGCTTCACAAATCCACCGAAACCCCTTTTATCTCTTCTTGACCATAGTTTAGCAGCAGTGTCAGCAAGTGGAATTGGGGGAAATTTGGGGAAGAATGAAGAAGAAGAAAAAGGAAAATTCGTCTTCGTAGAGCATCCCAAGGGGTCAAGGTTATCTTATGTGGAGGTCTTGTTAATACCATTTTTTTCAGGTCATTTGCTAAATGAAATAAATAAATAAAAATAAAGATTTTTACCTAAATTTCATCTCCAACCACCAAGGTCTTATCTAACAAATATTGCTTAAAAGTAGAGACAAAATAATGATATGACTTAAGATCCAAGTTCATGAAGAAAGTCTAATCTAGACTTTCCCCTTTACCGTCACTTAGCCTGTCATCTTTCTTTATTATCTTTACCCTTGTATTGGAGATGAAAATTTGGTGGAAAATGTTAGAGCATTGCTTGGTCGAACTCGCAAGCGTTGCTATCTTAAGCTTGTTTGTCAAGTTTAGTTGATCAAAACTATATACTTGATTTCTAGTCTACTTATAGATATGTCTCGGATTCGGATAAAATGCGTAGTTGAGATTTAGACGTCATGGCGTTCATCGATTGAAGACAAAGATATACTGAGGAGAGCTTGGAGGAACTCCACCAACAAAAGGTATGTGGAGACTAAACCTTATCTATCACTTAGAAGTCTATTTTATTTTATCTTCTAATGAGACTAAGTCGTATAGCTATACATACTTTTACATTATACACAGTTGATATTTCGAGCTGAGTTTATCTCGCGTATCTATTTCTCGAAATATGTATTGGAAGCCTTTTTCTTTAACTACGTTCATCATTATTCTTGACGAGTTTAGTTGGAGACAGTTTATTTATTGGAAACTAAATATTAAGTCAAAAGATGATCATGTGAAAATTGCCTTGAAACATCTTACATGATTTGTGTGAGACAATCATTTGATGTGGACTTGGAAAGTTTCGTATTGATCATTCAATCACTTGAAAATTACTTGAAGCTAATGGTATGTGTGAGACAACCATTGTCGTCTTCCAAGGATGTTTCAAGGATTGAAATGGGAGTTAAGAACAATTTGAACAAAGCGGGGGTCTAACAAACACACCCAATATTTTGCTTAGCAATCTGTATGGACAAACTCCAATATACTTTCGAGAGAATCAACTAGACAGTCAGACTCAATCTCAAGAAAAGTATATCCAAGAGTTGTATCTCTGTTTCACAATGTAATCAGCAAATCAAACAGATAGAAATCCGCGAGCCTGATTATTATGTGAAACAACTTGAATGGTACCAAAGACCAATGTTCAAGTGTCAATCAATATAATCAACAACCAAAGGTTGGATTTACTAATTGATTGAACTACGCAATACCTGTGATATTTCTATTATATAACAAAATATAATGCGAAAAAGAAATAACACAGACACCAGAAATTTTATTAACGAGGAAACCGCAAATGCAGAAAAACCCAGGGACTTAGTCCAGATTTGAACACCACACTGTATTAAGCCGCTACAGACACTAGCCTACTACCAAGCCAACTTCGGACTGGAATGTAGTTGAACCCTAATCAATCTTACACTGATCAAGGTACAGTTGCGTTCCTTATGCCTCTTGAACCATGCAGGATTCTGCGAACTTGATTCCCTTAGATGATCTCACCCACAACAAAGAGTTGCTACGACCCAAAGTCGAAGACTTGATAAACAAATCTGTCTCATACAGAAAAGTCTATTGTACAGATAAATTTGTCTCCCAAAGATATACCTATGAATTTTGTTCCGACTTTTGATAAATCAAGGTGAACAGGAACCAATTGATAAACCAGACTTATATTCCCGAAGAACAACCTAGTATTATCAATAACCTCACAATAATCTTAATCGATTAACGAAAAAAGATATTGTGGAATCACAAACGATGATACGAAGATGTTTGTGACTACTTTTCAATCTTGCCTATCGGAGAATAAATCTCGAGCAAATCTTAAAGAAGATAGTACTCAATCACGATAGAAAATAGCAAGATCAGAACACGCAACTACAGAGAAATAGTTGGGTCTGGCTTCACAATCCCAATGAAGTCTTTAAGTCGTTAACCTACAGGGTTTCGTGAAAAAGCTAAGGTTAAAGTAGAATCGACTCTAGTCGCAACTAGTATCACACAGAAGGTGTGGGGATTAGGTTTCCAAGTTGTTAGAGTTCTCCTTTATATAGTCTTGAAATCAGGGTTTGCAATCAATGTTACCTTGGTAACAAAGCATTCAATATTCACCATTAAATGAAAATCTGATTATATTAAAGCTAATATCTTTCAACCGTTAGATCGAACTTAGCTTGTTATACACAAATGAAATGTACCATCATTTAGATAAAGGTAACCATTCCTAAACGTGTACACTTAGTTGGTTCAACAATAGTTAACCAATGGTTAGCCATATGAACACTTTCATATCAACCTTATTCATCTTTATCATAACTAGTTCAAATGAAACTAGTTAGAGAGTTATTCAATTGTTTATATTCTCATAGAAGTATACAAGACACAATTGAAGCAAAATCGATTTTGATTCACTCGAATCATTTCATGAACATTATAGCCTCGGTTTGCAAAAGATTGCATTCCTTATTATATAAACGATTAGTTCATGAACAAACCGATTTTAGAACATAACCTACTTAAGTATGCAAACGGGTATGTATACTTAAGTAGCCGGACTGAGTTTGGTTACGCCAGTACGCGCACGGGTACTCATACAATTTTACACTTCCAAACTCCAGCAGAAATTCACGGAACTTGAACTTCCGCCATTACGCGTACGGGTACGCATACTTAGTTCCTTGACATCCAACAACCAACCAGTACGCATACGGGTACGCATACCACGGTTCCCGGTTTCAGACTTTACACAAATGTGAATACACACTATGTTTATATCCAATCATGGTTACATGTTCTAAACCCTCATTTCAATCATTGAAACATTCTTGGAAGAAGACAATAGCTGTCTCACACAAACTATTAGCTTCAAAGCAATTTTAAAGTGATCGAATGATCAATACGAAACATTCCGAATCTACATCAAATGACTGTCTCACACAAATCATGTAAGATTTTACAAGACGATTTTCACATGATCACCTTTTGACTTTGGTCAAGAATAAAAGATGAACTTGGTTAAAGTGAAAGCTTACAACACATATTTCGAGAAATAGAGAAGCGAGATAAACTCGGCTCGAAATACCAAATGTGTATAATTGAAGTCTATATAGCAATACGACTTTTTGTCTCAAATAGGAGATAGAGTAGATAGACTTTTGAGTGATAGATGAGTTCAAGTCTCCACATACCTTTTGTTGATGAAGTTCCACAAGTTCCCTTGAGTAGTTCTTCGTCTTCATTCGATGAACGCCGTGAAGTCTAAAGCTCAACTACACTTACTATCCTAATCTGAGACTTAATAAGTAGACTAGAAATCAAGACTTATAGTTTTGGCAACTAAACTTGACAAACACACTTAAGATAACAACGTTTGCGAGTTCGACCGAGCAGTGCTCTAACAATCTCCCCCTTTATCAATTTTAGTGACAAAACTATCAATACATATGGATTACAAAATAAATAAACATTGTAGCTTCTCATCCAAATGCTTGATCTCTTTGGTTCTTCAACATTACTCGAAATCATCGTCACTTCCAAGTACTCCAATGATTCTAAATGTGTTCAACTCAGCATCATCGTAGTTGAAGATCCGTAGCTATAAAAATGAGAAAACAGTTGCTCTAAATCATTGTTATACAGTGTCATAGTATTATTACACATAATCAAAGTTCAATTGTATCACAACTTTGACAACAATACTTTGGTGATATGTATCACTCCCCATTAGTCAATACTTCATCTCACATGAAAACCACTCCCCCTTATATAATGATCCGTAAACATATGTATTTGTAGTGTGAACTACACATTAATTCTTCCCCTTTTTGTCAATATAAATTGGCAAAGGTACAAAAACTAGTGGGATCCTAATGAAATTTCCATAGAGATACTTCATGACCAAAAGAGAACATATCAACTTTGTTTAGATGCAATCGTATAGTCGAAACTAAATGCATTCATCAAGGAGTTTATAAAGATACAAAATAACCCCTATAATCTTCCACAGCCACACTCCCCACAAAAAAATGTCAATTAAGCACAAGTTCAAATAACAACTCTCCCCCATAAAATGTCATTCCCGAAAGAACAACAAGAGCGACCTTACTTTCAAAAGAAAAGAAGGATTTCTTTGAACATTGACAAATCACATGAAATATGAATTTGTATTCAAAATACTCAATTAAATTAATCACAAGAGAACCCATGATTAATTTAATCGGAAATGCTCAACATAAGAAAACTTACGGAGCCGCATAATATTTACACAAGGATGTGGATCATGAAAATCAATACTGCAGAATATTCAAAGATTCATTCTTTTTTTCATCAATATTTGCATAGAGACATATAATAGACTAAATCTTTCTAAACAAAAGTTTATCCTATCTTCCATCAATATTTGCATAATGACACAATAGGCTTAACTTTTGTTTGTCAAAAGTTCATTCAATCTTTTATCAATATTTGCATAATGACATGTGAAAGACTTAACTTTTGACCATGTATAGGATAATCATAGTTCACGGACGCAAACACACATATCCCATAACAAGTTGCAATATATGTAACCACGAAGATTAATACTGCAAAATCATCTTCCAAAGAAACCTTAGAATTTAAATAAATAAATCGAAAAACATTGCAAGATGAAAACTGTTGGAAATAGCTATGTGTACTCACATAGCTATTCCAAACCCTAGTTATCCTTATTAAAACACAAGAATAAATTCTCATAAGAAGTTTCCTAGACATTAAGACCTTTGAAAAATTCTTTATCGTCCTCGAACTCCTTGTCGTCAACAGTCATTGGAACATAAGGTTCATGGAGATAGGAGTCAATTTCAACGAACCTTCTTGACTGATGCCGAACCAGGGCCTTCTGAATTTCAAGAGTCCTAAATACAAAAGCCTTTATTTGTTGCATCTCTTTTCTTATTTCCTTCAACTCTTCAAGAGCCCTAGAGAACTTCTGTTGATTAGAAGGAATATCTCTTGGTTTTCTCACATTCCTCTTTTTTATTTTCAAAGTTGAAGGTAAAGGCGATTTATCTTTTTCCTTCATGATTGATGGATTAACAATCATATTAACATCTTTTCCATCAGAAGACATAATGCTTGGATTCTCCATACCAGTATGAGATTGTGAGAGGAATTCACAAATCAGACTCAACAAGAAATCTTGTGATAAAAGAAAGAGTTTTCAGAGAAGAAAAAAGGAATGTAGGGTTACGGAACCTTTATACACTAAAGGATTCACGTACGCACAACTCTCAACCCTAAAGAAGGCAGAATTGTCGATTTTAACCCTCTTTTATTGCTCAAATAGAGTAAAGTCCTTCCAAAAACGCTGAAAACAAGACCAAAAAGAAGAAAAATGAATTATCTTTTCCTATATCCCGAAGAGTGCAAACCCTTGTCTCTTTTTGAACCAGGCACATGAGACAAGATACACAAGCAACACAATTAAGTTGTGCTGGGGTGAACAATAATCTGTCCACCATAACCTTCTTGAATGGAATTTTTAGAACCCCGTTTCACAGATTGTCTAGACCTCATTCTTTTATCTAGTGGTCTAATTTTTTCTTTGGAAATTAACTTCTTCGGGGAAGAGATGAGATTACATACCTCAGACGATTTCTAAACAAGTTTGAGCTTGTTTGCTAATCGATTTGCTCTTCGTTGAAGTTTGTTGACATATCTTATCTTATGTTTGTACTTGAAACATTTAGAGAGTTCGTGACCCTTAAGAGTACAGTAACAACATGTCATAGTGGAGGATGGTTCAGACACAATGGCGGAGCAGGCTGCAAGAAAAAATTTGGTACCTGAAATATTAGACATAGAATCTCCAGTAGATAGGGAAAAAATCCATTTATCCTCCAAAATTGTTGAAGAAGTCTCTCCAGGAAAAATATCAAGATTGATGTGAGCAGTGCTAAAATTATCAAAATTAATATTTTCAGAGTGCAACACTTGATTTTTCATCTTTATTTGAATCATAGTGATCAGACATTACATCAAGAGTTGCAGCAAGACCTTTGTTTCCAGTGTATTTTCTACGATTTGGACACTTATTTGCAAAATGATCAAAGCCTTTACACTTGAAGCACCGTGGCATATCATCGTCATCAGCATCGTTAGTATCCCTGTTGTTAGAGCACTGCTCGGTCGAACTCGCAAGCGTTATGATCTCAAGCTTGTTTTTCAAGTTTAGTTGCCAAAACTATAAGTCTTGATTTTTAGTCTACTTATAGCTAAGTCTCGGACTAGGATAGTAAGTGTAGTTGAGCTCTAGACTCCACGGCGTTTATCATGCAAAGACGAAGAACTACTCAAGGAACTTGTGGAACTTCATCGACAAAAAGGTATGTGGAGACTTGAACTTATCTATCACTCAAAAGTCTATCTATTCTATCTCCTATTTTGATACAAAAGTCGTATTGCTATATAGACTTCAATTATACACATGTGCTATTTCGAGCCGAGTTTAACTCACTTATATATGCCTCGAAATATGTTTTGGTAAGCTTTCCCTTTGGCCAAGTTCATCTTTACTAGTGACGAAAGTCATGTTGATTATTTCAATAACTTGAAAATTGTTTTGATGATAAATAGTTTGTGAATAACAACTACATAACATCCTATAAGAAAGTTTCAATGATTGAAATGAGATTTTAGAACATGTAACCATCTTTGGATATAAACATAGTGTGTTCTCACATTTGTGTAAAAGTCCAAAACCGGGAACCCAAAGTATGTGTAACCGTACGCGTACTGGCAGTTGTAGGAAATCCGAGTAAGTATGCGTACCCGTACGCATACTGACGGAAAGTTCGCGTTCGTGAATTTCTGCTGGAGTTTGAAAGTGAAAAACAAACTCATCCGGTTACTTAAGTACGCGTACCTGTTCGCATACTTAGGTAGGTTACTTTCTAAAATCGGTTTGTTCATGAACTAAAACATTTATAAAATAAGGAATGCAATCTTTGCAAACTGTGGCTATAATGTTCATGAATTGAATCGAGTGAATCAAAATCGAAATTGCTTTAATTGTGTCTTGTATACTTCTATGAGATCTAAGCAATTGAACAACTCTCTAACTAGTTCAATTGAGTCACTTGAACTAGTTATGGTGAAGATGAATAAGGTTGATATGAAAGTGCTCATATGGCTAACCATTGGTTAACTATTGTTACACCGACTAAGTGTACACATTTAGGTACAATTACCCAAACCTAAATGAAGCTACATTTCATTTGTGTATAACAAGCTAAGTTCGATCTAACGGTTGAAAGATATTAACTTGAATCTAATCAGGTTTTCATCTAACAGTGAATATTGAATGCTTTGTTACCAAGGTAACTTAGATTGCAAACCCTGATTTGGAGACTATATAAAGGAAAACTCTAGCAACTGGGAAACCTAATCCCCACACCTCCTGTGTGATACTGGTTGTATAAGCTAGAGTCGATTCTCCTTTAAACTTAGGTTTTTCACGAAACCCTGTAGGTTAACGACTTAAAGACTTCATTGGGATTGTGAAGCCAGACCCAACTATTTTCTCTGTAGTTGCGAGATCTGATCTTGCTGTTTCTATCGTATTGAGTATAATCGTAAGATTGGCTTGAGATTGATATCTCCGATAGGCAAGATATAAAAGTAGTCACAAACATCTTAGTATCATCGTTTGTGATTCCACAATATCTTGTTTCGCTAGTCGATTATGATTATTGTGAGGTGATTGATAATTCTAGGATGTTCTTAGGGAATATAAGTCCGGGTTATTGATTGGTTCCTGTACACCTTGATTTATCAAAAGACGGAACAAAACTCGTAGGTTTATCTGTGGGAGACATATTTATCTATTCAATAGATTTTTCTGTGTGAGACAGATTTGTTTATTAAAGTCTTTGACTTTGGGTCGTAGCAACTCTTAGTTGTGGGTGTGATCATCTAAGGGAATCAAGTGCGTAGTATCCTGCTGGGATCAGAGACGTAAGGAGCGCAATTTTACCTTGAATCAATGTGAGATTGATTGGGGTTCAACTACAGTCCAGACCGAAGTTAGTTTATAGTAGGTTAGTGTCTGTAGCGGCTTAATAAAGTGTGGTGTTAAAATATTGACTAGGTCCCGGGGTTTTTATGCATTTAGGGTTTCCTCTTTAACAAAACTTCTGGTGTCTGTGTTATTTCTTTTCCGTATTATATTTTGTTATTTAATTGAAATATCATAGGTTGTGTGGTTAATCGATCAATTAGTAAATCCAACCTTTGGTTGTTGATTAAAATTGATTGATCCTTGGACATTGGTCTTTGGTACCATTCAAGTTATCTCTCTAATATTCAATCAGGCTCGCAAATTATTATTTGTTTGATTGCGGATTGAATTAAGAGATTGAGATATAACTCTTTGATATATACTTTTCTTAAGATTGAGTCTAACTGCTAGTTGATTCTCTTGTAAGTATATTGGAGTTAGTCCTTACAGATTGCTAAGATAAATATTGGATGAGGTTGTTGTACCCGGGCATTTTCAATTGGTATAAGAGCAGGCAAACATGTTAAAAACCTCATAAGTCTGTGTTTGTAGCAATCTGATTTTTATGGACGAGTCTATCTATAATAACGTACCAGTTCAGAAATTACCAGATGATTTTCAAAGCTGGAATTCACCTTTGAGAACTGTCACATCTAAGTCAATATCTAAACATTCTCTGAATGTAAAAACTGTTGATTGGGAAACACGCCTAGAAGAACAGTTGGATGAACTTTCTGATGAAGGTGATTCAGATATTGATAGAGATGTTGATAAGGAAATCTCAGAGTATGTTAAGTTTTTAGATTCGTTGAAAATGAAGAAGATTACAACTTCTTATGTCACACCTCTTCTGACTCCTCTCTGTTGTGAAAACAAGAAATTTAAAAGGATTTACGGAGGTCTTTATGGTTAGAATCGCTCTTGCGAATCGATCCTCAAAGATTCCAAGGAAAACGTGAGTAGAAAGTCACTTGAATGTGATAATGTTTATCAAAAATACTTCTTGTTGGAAGAGAAACTTGCAGAAACTAAAGTAAGGATTAACTCTCAGCAAACAAGTTTTGATGACAGAGAAAGCGCTTTTCTCGCTCGAGAAAAACGTCTTGAGGATGATTTAGCTGCTGCTCTTGATAAAATCAAGATGTTGGAAGATGACTTGAAAAAGTTCAATACTAGCTCAAACAAATTAACCACTATGCTAGGAGCAAGTAAAAATCATCGTGATACACGAGGATTGGGCTATAAGGGAATAGATGCTCCAAGCATTAGCAAAGAGGTAAAATTTGTATAGGCTAGTGATTCTTCTCAACAAAAGGTTTCCACTGATGGAAAAAGTTAAATACCTTCACCGGCAGTCAAGGTTCAAAAGGGAAAAGTATATCAACCTCCAAAGTCAGCACACATGAATCGAGGTAAGAACATTCCTTATGTTTACCACTATTGCGGAAATAAAGGTCACCTGGAAAGGAGATGTCGTTTCCATATAAGGAATGAGAAACTTCATGATGTTCTTGTTTGGGCATCACAAGAAGTTGTGAAACCAAGATCATATGTTAAGACTAATCCCCTTAACGTTACAGGTTGTAACTGTCCAACCTTTAGGAAAAGGAATCAGTGTTGTGATAAACCTATATTTGCCTATAAACATCATACGAATCTTTTTCACAATCGTAATGGTTATCAAAAGGATAACTTCGTAAAGACGAAGACAAGATCCGATGCTCCCAATTGGAGAAAGACTAACTTACAAAAGAATAGTCAATCCCATTCTCTTCCGAAATTCGAGAAGAGAGTAATGGGAAGAAGGTTCCGGTTGTTCCTAAACACACTCAGAAGTGGATACCAAAGAAAGTCAATGATGTTTTGAGTGTGAAAAGAAATGATCTCCCATAAAATTCCATGACTGCGGAGAAGGAATTATCCATGATGTTGGAACTTACAAAGTTATTTGGAAAGATGGGTTTGGATGTAAAAGGTTCTAAAAGCGATCTCTTTCATGCTAATCCAAAAATGAAACAGAATAAGCCAAAAACTATAGATGATGAAAATTTCATAGTTACGAAAAAGTCTGTTTCAGTCACTTGTGGTGAGCAAGACATTGTTCACTTCAACACAACTTGATTGTGTTGTAAGTGCATCCCCACCAAGGAATGCCATGTTATGTATACGGTGAGGGAAGCACGAGAATTGGGGCACACAGATTATGTTTGGTCAGGCTGTAGAATTCGATTGGATTCATCTAAAAAGGTATGTCTATAAACTTGAGCAAGATTTGTGATTTTATTTATTTGCTTAGAGTACTTATAATGATCCACGTACCTTTCTTATCGTTCATTTCTACCTACCTTGATCTGTGTTTAAGGTTCTTAAATGTTTAGGTTTGAAAACAGTAGTTCGGGATGCTTGGACTTCATGGTACACATACCAGGTATGCATACCATCGTTTAAAATCAAAATCCAGGGATTTTAGTACGCATACCTGTTTGCATACTGCTCCAGGTCACGAAAATTCGTTTGCAAACCCGTATGCATACTAGCCTGTAGACGTCGATATTCGGTAAACTTGTTTTGGCCGTAACTTCTTCGTCCGAACTCAGAATGACCTCATTCTTTTTGCATTCTCTTCCTATTTGAATTATATTCAAATTGGATATGAGAATTCTTGAATTTGGATGAGTTAAGATTGTTATTTGTCCCGTCTCTTGTTTTAGAGTGTTTTGCTCCGTTTCGTCGCACTTGTTCCACTTCTCTTGGACTTGGGCACTTTGATTCTTGGAGTACTACTCTTCTAAGCTCATTTGTATCTTTTACAAGAATGTTGTTGGTGAATCACAAAGAAGAAAGTTCAAGAATGGGCAGTAGTACGCATTGCTATGGGATTCTTGAATGTTCACAATCATCTTATTTGAACTATGGTGCATGGTCATTATTGACTTTGTATGTTCTTCTTTGTTAAGAAAATCTTTTTATACGCCTTTGGTAGCTATTCTTGGTGTAAATACGTGCGAAAAAGATTGATTCTACCCTCTAAAGATAAATCATCTTATATGTGCATTACGAGTTTGTCTTGAAGTCTAGGAAACTTCTTATGAGAATTTATTCTTGTGTTTTTAAGAAGGATAGCTAGGGTTTTGAATAGCAATAATTGTGAGTACACATAGCTATTCCCAACGTTTTCATCTTGCAATGTTTTTAGATTTATTTGTTTAAATTCTAAAGTTTATTTGGAAGATGATTTTTGCAGTATTAATCTTTATGGTTTTATATATTGCAAATTGTTATGGGATATGTTGTTTACGTCCATGAACCTTGATTGTCCCATACTTGTTCAAAAGTTAACTCTATTATATGTCGGTATGAAAGTATTGATAAAAGATAGAATGAACTTTTGACTACAAAAGTTAAGTCTATTATGTCATTATTGATGGAAGATAGGATGAACTTTTGTTTAAAAAGATTAAGTCTATTATATGTCATTGTGCAAATAGTGACGAAAAATAGAATGAATCTTTGATTATTCCGTAGTATTGGTCTTTCCATGATCCACATCTTTGTGTATGTACTGTGTTGCTCCGTAAGTTCTCTTATGTTGAGCATGGCCAATTGAATTGATCATTTTCTTTGTGGTTAATTCAACTGTGATTTTTGGATACAAATTCATGTTTCATGTTATTTGTTAATGCCCAATAAAATCCTTCTTTTCTTGTAAAAGTAAGGTCGCTCTTGTTGTTCTTCCGGGAATGACATTTCATGAGGGAGAGTTCTTAATTGAACTTGTGCTTCATTGCCAAATATTTGTGGGGAGTGCGGTTGTGGAATATTATAGGGGTTATCTTGTATCTTTATAAACTCCTTGATGAATGCATTTAGTTTTGGCTAGATGATTGCATCTAAAAGGTTGATATGTGCTTTTCTTTTGGTCATGAAGTGTCTCTATGGAAATTTCATTAGGATCCCACTAATTTTCGTACCTTTGCCAATTTTATTGACAAAAAGGGGGAGAACTAATGTGTAGTTCACACTACAAATACATATGTTTCAGATCATTATGTAAGGGGGAGTGGTTTTCACGTGAGATGGAGTATTGACTAAGGGGGAGTAATACATATCACCATAGTATTGTTGTTGAAGTTGTGATACAATTGAACTTGGATGTTGTGTAATAATACTATGACACTGTATAACAATGATTGAGAGCTTTTATTTTCTCATTGTTATGGCTACGGATCTTCAATAACGATGATGATAAATTGAATACCTTTGGAATCATTGGAGTACTTGGAAGTTACGAAGATTTAGAGTAATGTTGAAGAACCAAAGAGATCAAGCATTTGGATGAGAAGCTACAAAGTTTATTTATTTTGTATTCCATATGTATTGATGGTTTTGTCACTAAAATTGACAAAGGGGGAGATTGTTAGAGCACTGCTCGGTTGAACTCGCAAGCGTTGCTATCTCAAGCTTGTTTGTAAAGTTTAGTTGCTAAAACTATAAGTCATGATTTCTAGTCTACTTATAGCTAAGTCTCGGACTAGGATAGTAAGTGTAGTTGAACTCTAAACTCCATGGCGTTCATCATGCGAAGACGAAGAACTACTCAAGGAACTTGTGGAACTTAATCGAAAAAAAGGTATGTGGAGACTTGAACTTATCTATCACTCAAAAGTATATCTATTATATCTCCTATTTTGAGACAAAAGTTGTATTGCTATATAGACTTCAATTATACACATGTGCTATTTCGAGCCGAGTTTAACTCACTTATCTATGCCTCGAAATATGTGTTGGTAAGATTTCGCTTTAGCCAAGTTAATCTTTGCTAGTGACGAAAGTCATGTTGATTATTTCAATAACTTGAAAATTGTTTTGATGAAAAATAGTTTGTGAATAACAACTACATAACATCCTATAAGAAAGTTTCAATGATTTAAATGAGATTTTAGAACATGTAACCATCTTTGGATATAAACATAGTGTGTTCTCACATTTGTGTACAAGTCCAAAATCGGGAACCCAAAGTATGCGTACCCGTACGCGTACTAGCGGTTGTTGGAAATCCAGGTAAGTATACGTACGGGTACGCATACTGGCGGAAAGTTCACGTCCGTGAATTTTTGCTGGAGTTTGAAAGTGAAAAACAAACTCATCCGGTTACTTAAGTACGCGTACCTGTTCGCATACTTAGGTAGGTTAGTTTCTAAAATTGGTTTGTTCATGAACTAAAACATTTATAAAATAAGGAATGCAATCTTTGCAAACAGTGGCTATAATGTTCATGAATTTATTCGAGTGAATCAAAATCGATTTTGCTTCAATTGTGTCTCGTATACTTCTATGAGATCTAAGCAATTGAACAACTCTCTAACTAGTTCATTTGAGTCACTTGAACTAGTTATGGTAAAGATGAATAAGGTTGATATGAAAGTGTTCATATGGCTAACCATTTGTTAACTATTGTTGAACCGACTAAGTGTACACGTTTAGGTACGATTACTCAAACCTAAATGAAGTTACATTTCATTTGTGTATAACAAGCTAAGTTCGATCTAACGGTTGAAAGATATTAGCTTGAATCTAATCAGGTTTTCATCTAACGGTGAATATTGAATGCTTTGTTACCTAGGTAACTTAGATTGCAAACCCTGATTTGGAGACTATATAAAGGAAAACTCTAGCAACTGGGAAACCTAATCCCCACACCTCCTGTGTGATACTAGTTGTATAAGCTAGAGTCGATTCTCCTTTAACCTTAGTTTTTTCACGAAACCCTGTAGGTTAACGACTTAAAGACTTCATTGGGATTATGAAGCCAGACCCAACTATTTTCTCTATAGTTGTGTGATCTGATCTTGTTGTTTTCTATCGTATTGAGTACAATTGTAAGATTGGCTTGAGATTGATATCTCCAATAGGCAAGATAGAAAAGTAGTCACAAACATCTTCGTCTCATCGTTTGTAATTCCACAATATCTTGTTTCGCTAGTCGATTAAGATTAATTTGAGGTGATTGATAATTCTAGGTTGTTCTTCGGGAATATAAGTCTGGGTTATCGATTGGTTCCTGTTCACTTTGATTTATCAAAAGACGGAACAAAAACTCCTAGGTTTATCTGTGGGAGACAGATTTATCTATTTAATAGATTTTTCTGTGTGAGACAGATTTGTTTATTAAAGTTTTCGACTTTTGGTCGTAGTAACTCTTAGTTGTTGGCGAGATCAGCTAAGGGAATCAAGTACGTAGTATCCTGCTGGGATCAGAGACATAAGGAGCGCAACTGTACCTTTAATCAGTGTGAGATTGATTGGGGTTCAACTACAGTCAAGACAGAAGTTAGTTTGTAGTAGGCTAGTGTCTGTGGCGGCTTAATACAGTGTGGTGTTCAAATCTGGACTAGGTCCCGGGCTTTTTCTGCATTTGCGGTTTCCTCGTTAACAAAACTTATGGTGTCTGTGTTATTTCTTTTCCGCATTATATTTTTTTATATAATTGAAATATCACAGGTTGTGCGTTGAATCGATCAATTGGTAAATCCGACCTTTGGTTGTTGATTGAAATTGATTGATCCTTGAACATTGGTCTTTGGTACCGTACAAGTTATCTCTCTAATATTCAATCAGGTTCGCAAATTATTATTTGTTTGATTGCGGATTGAATTAAGAGATTGAGATATAACTCTTTGATATACTTTTCTTAAGATCGAGTTTAATTGTCTAGTATATTTTCTTGTAAGTATATTAGAGTTAGTCCATACAGATTGCTAAGTGAAATATTGGGTTAGGTTGTTGTACCCCCGCTTTTTCACCTGTTTTTAGGAGGAACACGATTATGAGGTTTAACTGACGACTTGAGTTTATCTCTAGTGAACCGTTTACTTCTCTTCAAAGGAAGATCTCTAAACTGTCTTGTGATCAAAAAGACTGACTTGTCAAGATCTTCATCTGATGAATTAGTCTCAGAAGGATCATCTTAAGAGATGCCAACACTTTTACTATTATCAAGTAATTTAGTGTTCTTTTGTGCTTTAAAAGCAACATCCTTTCCAGATTTGGATACATGCTCATAATCGAAGATCTTTAACTTCCCATCCAGAGTATTTCTGGAAAGCACATCAAGGTTATTTACTTCTACGATGGCATGTTTCTTAGAATCGTACCTAGATGGCAAAGATCTGAGAATTTTCATCACAATGTCCTTTTCAGGAATAGTCTTACCCAACGCAAAAGATGCATTAAAAATTTCAGAAACTTTGTGATTAAACTCATCAAATGAATCTTCATCTGCCATATGAAGGTTTTCCCAATCAGAATTTAGCTTCTTTTTCATAGGTGTTAGAGTACTGCTCGGTCGAACTCGCAAGCGTTGCTATCTCAAGCTTGTTTGTCAAGTTTAGTTGCCAAAACTATAAGTGTTAATTTCTAGTCTACTTATAGCTAAGTCTCGGATTAGGATAGATAGTGTAGTTGAGCCTTAGACTCCACGGCATTCATCGAATGAAGACGAAGAACTACTCAAGAGAACTTGTGGAACTTCATCAACAAAAGGTATGTGGAGACTTGAACTTATCTATCAGTCAAAAGTTTATCTATTCTATCTCCTATTTGAGAAAAAAAGTCGTATTGCTATATAGACTTCAACTATACATATTTGTTATTTCGAGCCGAGTTTATCTCGCTTATCTATTTCTCGAAATATGTGTTGGTAAGCTTTCTCTTTATCCAAGTTCATCTTTACTCGTGACGAAAGTCATGTTGATTATTTCAAAAACTTTAAAATCGCTTTGATGAAAATAGTTTGTGAATAACAACTGTTTTAACATCCTCTATGAAAGTTTCAATGAATGAAATGAGAGTTTAGAACAAGTAACCATGGTTGGATATAAACATAGTGTGTTCTCACATTTGTATAAAAGTCCAAAACCGGGAACCTAAAGTATGCGTAACCGTACGCGTACTGGCGGTTGATGGAAATCCGGGTAAGTATGCGTACCCGTATGCATACTGGCGGAAGTTCCACGTCCGTGAATTTCTGCTGGAGTTTGGAAGTGAAAAACAAACAACATCCGGATACTTAAGTATGCGTACCCATTTGCATACTTAAGGAGGTTACTTTCTAAAATCGGTATGTTCATGAACAAAAACATTTATATAATAAAGAACGCAATCTTTGCAAACCGTGGCTATAATGTTCATGAATTGATTCGAGTGAATCAAATTCAATTTTGCTTCAATTGTGTCTTGTATACTTCCATGAGATCTAAGCAATTGAACAACTCTCTAACTAGTTCATTTGAGTCACTTGAACTAGTTATGGTAAAGATGAATAAGGTTGATATGAAAGTGTTCATATGGCTAACCATTGGTTAGCTATTGTTGAACCGACTAAGTGTACACGTTTAGGTACAGTTACTCAAACCTAAATGAAGATACATTTCATTTGTGTATAACAAGCTAAGTTCGATCTAACGGTTGAAAGATATTAGCTTGAATCTAATCAGGTTTTCATCTAACGGTGAATATTGAATTCTTTGTTACCAAGGTAACTTAGATTGCAAACCCTGATTTGAAGACTATATAAAGGAGAACTCTAGCAACTGGGAAACCTAATCCCCACACCTCCTGTGTGATACTAGTTGTATAAGCTAGAGTCGATTCTCATTTAACCTTAGGTTTTTCACAAAACCCTGTAGGTTAACGACTTAAAGACTTCATTGGGATTGTGAAGCCATACCCAACTATTTTCTCTGTAGTTGAGTGATCTGATCTTGTTGTTTCTATCGTATTGAGTACAATCATAAGATTGGCTTGAGATTGATATCTCCGATAGGCAAGATAAAAAAGTAGTCACAAACATCTTCGTCTCATCATTTTTGATTCCACAATATCTTGTTTCGCTAGTCGATTAAGATTATTGTGAGGTGTTTATAATTCTAGGATGTTCTTCGGGAATATAAGTCCGGGTTATCGATTGGTTCTTGTTCACCCTGATTTATCAAAAGACGGAACAAAAAATCATAGGTATATCTGTGGGAGACAGATTTATATATTCAATAGACTTTTCTGTATGATACAGATTTTTTTATCAAATCTTCGACTTTAGGTCGTAGTAACTCTTGGTTGTGGGTGAGATCAGCTAAGGGAATCAAGTGCGTAGTATCCTGCTGGGATCAGAGACGTAAGGAGCACGACTGTACCTTGAATCAGTGTGACATTGATTAGGGTTCAACTACATTCCAGACCGAAGTTAGCTTTGTCGTAGGCTAGTGTCTGTAGCGGCTTAATACAGTGTGGTGTTCAAATCGGGACTAGGTCCCGGGGTTTTTCTTCATTTGCGGTTTCCTCGTTAACAAAACTTCTGGTGTCTTTGTTATTTCTTTTCCACATTATATTTTGTTATATAATTGAAATATCACAGGTTGTGCGTTGAATCGATCAATTGGTAAATCTAACCTTTGGTTGTTGATTGAAATTGTTTGATCCTTGAACATTGGTCTTTGGTACCGTTCAAGTTATTTCTCTTGTATTCAATCAGGCTCGAAATTCTTATTTGTTTGATTGCGGATTAAATTGAGAAATTGAGATATAACTCTTTGATATACTTTTCTTAAGATTGAGTCGAACTATCTAGTTGATTCTCTTGAAAGTATATTGGAGTTAGTCCATACAGATTGCTAAGTGAAATATTGGGTGAGGTTGTTAGACCCCCGCTTTTTTAATTGGTATCAGAGCAGGCAAACACGTTTAATACCTCATAAGTCCAGGTTTGTAGCAATCTGATTATTATGGACGAGTCTATCTCTAATAACGTACCAGTTTATAAATTAACAGATGATTCTGAAAGCTTGGATTCACCTGAGAGAACTGTCACATCTAAGTCAATATCTAAACATTCTCTTGATGTAAAAACTGTTGATTGCGAAACACTCCTAGAAGAACAGTTGGATGAAGGTGATTCAGATATTGATAGAGATGTTGATGAGGAAGTCTCAGAGTATGTTAAGTTTTTGGATTCGTTAAAAATGAAGAAGATTACAACTTTTCATGTCACACCTCTTATGACTCCTCTCTGTCGAGAAAACAAGAAATTGAAAAGGATTTATGGAGGTCTTTATGGACGGAATCGCTCTTGCGAATCGGTCCTCAAAGATACCGAGGAAAACGTGAGTAGAAAGTCACTTGAATGTGATCGTGTTTATCAAAAATACTTCTTGTGGAAGAGAAACTTGCAGAAATTGAAGGAAGAATTAACTCTCAGCATGCAAGTTTTGATGACAGAGAAAGCGCTTTTCTCGCTCGAGAAAAACACCTTGAAGCTGATTTAGCTGCTGCTCTTGATAAAATCAAGATGTTGGAAGATGACTTGAAAAAGTTCAATGCTATTTCAAGCAAATTAACCATTATGCTAGGAGTAAGTAAAAATCATCGTGATACACGAGGATTGGGATATAAGGGAATAGATGCTCAAAGTATTAGCAAAGAGGTAAAATTTGTCAAGGCTAGTGATTCTTCTCAACAAAAGGTTTCCACTGATGGAAAAAGTGAAATACATTCATCGGCAGTAAAGGTTCATAAGAGCAAAGTATATCAACCTCCAAAGTCAGCACACACGGATCGAGGTAAGAACATTCCTTATGTTTTCTACTATTGCGTAAATAAAGGTCACTTGGAAAGGAGATGTCGTTTCCGTATAAGGAATGAGAAACTTCATGATGTTCTTGTTTGGGCATCACAAGAAGTTGTGAAACCAAGATCATATGTTAAGACTAATCCCCTTAACGTTACAGGTTGTAACTGTCCAACCTTTAGGAAAAGGAATCAGTGTTGTGATAAACCTATATTTGCCTATAAACGTCATACGAATCTTTTTCACAATCGTAATGGTTATCAAAAGGATAACTTCGTAAAGACGAAGACAAGATCCGATGCTCCAAATTGGAGAAACACTAACTTGCAAAAGAATAGTCAATCCAATTCTCTTCCGAGAATTCTTGAAGAGATTAATGGGAAGAAGGTTCCGGTTGTTCCTAAACGCACTCAGAAGTGGATACCAAAGAAAGTCAATGATTTTTTGAGTGTGAAAAGGAATGATCTCCCAGAAAATTCCATTACTATGGAGAAGGCAGTATCCATGATGTTGGAACTTAAAAATTTCTTTGGAAAGATGGATTTGGATGTGAAAGGTTTTAAATGCGACCTCTTTCATGATAATCCAAAAGTCACTTGTGGTGAGCAAGACATTTTTTACCTCAACACAACTTGATTGTGTTGTAAGTGCATCCTCACCAAGGAATGCCCTGCTATGTATACGGTGAGGGAATCACGAGAATTGGGGCACACAGATTATGTTCGGTAAGGCTGTAGAATTCGATTGGATTCTTCTAGAAAGGTATGTCTATAAACTTGAGAAATGTTTTTGTTTTTATTTGCTTAGAGTACTTATAATGATCCATGTATCTTGCTTATCGTTCAATTCTACCTAACTTGATATTTTTTTAAGGTTCTTAAATGTTTAGGTTTGAAAATAGTAGTTCGGGATGTTTGGACTTCATGATACACATACCAGGTATGCATACAATCATTTAAAATCAAAATCCAGGTGTTTTAGTATGCATACCCGTTTGCAGACTTCTCCAGGTCACGAAAATTCGTTTGCAAACCCGTATGCATACTGTCCTGTAGACGTCGACATTCGGTAAACTTGTTTTGGCGTAACTTCTTCGTACGAACTCAGAATGACTTCATTCTTTTTGAATTCTCTTCCTATTTGAATTCTCTTCAATTTGGATATGAGAATTCTTGAATTTGGATGAGTTAAGATTGTTCTTTGTCCCGTCTCTTGTTTTAGAGTGTTTTGCTCCATTTCGTCGCACTTGTTCCACCTCTCTTGGATTTGGGCACTTGGATTCTTGGAGTAATTCTCTTCTAAGTTCATTTGTATCTTTTACAAGAATGTTGTTGGTGAATCACAAAGAAGGAAGTTCAAGGATTGACAGTAGTACGCATTGCTATGGGATTCTTGAATGTTCACAATCATCTTATGTGAACAATGGTGCATGGTCGTTAATGACTTTGTATGTTCTTCTTTGTTAAGAAAATCTTTTTTTACGCCTTTGGTAGCTATTCTTGGTGTAAATACGTGCGAAAAAGATTGATTCTAGCTTCAAAGGGAAAATGGTTTTGCATCATTAATCTTTATTGGTTTTATATATTTCAAAAATTATTATGGGATATGTGTGTTTGCATCTGTGAACTATGATTGTCCCATATATGTCAAAAGTTAAGTCTTTCATATGTCATTATGCAAATATTGATGGAAGATAAGATGAACTTTTGTCTACAAAGATTAAGTTTATTATATGTCTTTATTGATGAAAAATAGAATGAATCTTTGAATATTCCGCAGTATTGGTCTTTCCCTGATCCACATCTTTGTGTATATACTGTGTGGCTCCGTAAGTTCTCTTATGTTGATCATTTCCGATTAAATTAATCATGGGTCTCTTGTGGTTAATTTAATTGAGTATTTTTGATAAAAATTCATGTTTCATGATTATTTCTTAATGTCCAAAGAAATCCTTCTTTTCTTGTGAAAGTAAGGTCGCTCTTGTTGTTCTTTCGGGAATGACATTTTATGGGGGAGAGTTCTTAATTGAACTTTTGCTTATTTGCCAAATCTTTGTGGGGAGTGCGGCTGTGGAATATTATTGGGGTTATCTTGTATCTTTAGTTTCGGCTATATGATTGCATCTAAAAAAGTTGATATGTGCTTTTGTTTTGGTCATGAAGTGTCTCTATGGAAATTTCATTAGGATCCAACTAATTTTCGTACCTTTGCCAATTTTATTGACAAAAGGGGGGAGAATTAATGTGTAGTTCACACTACAAATACATATGGTTTTCGGATCATTATGTAAGGGGGAGTGGTTTTCATGTGAGATGAAATATTGACTAAGGGGGAGTGACACATATCACCATAGTAGTATTATTGTCGAAGTTGTGATACAATTGAACTTTGATGTTGTGTAATAATACTATGACACTGTATAACAACGATGATGTTGAGCTGAACATCTTTAGAATCATTGGAGTACTTGGAAGTGACGAAGAAATCGAGTAATGTTGAAGAACCAAGGAGATCAAGCATTTGGATGAGAAGCTACAAAGTTTATTTATTTTGTATTCCATATGTATTAATAGTTTTGTCACTAAAATTGACAAAGGGGGAGAATGTTAGAGCACTGCTCGGTCGAACTCGCAAGCGTTGTTATCTAAAGCTTGTTTGTCAAGTTTAGTTGCCAAAACTATAAGTCTTGATTTCTAGTCTACTTATTGTTAAGTCTCGGATTAGGATTGTAAGTGTAGTTGAGCCTTAGACTCCACGGCGTTCATCGAATGAAGACGAAGAACTACTCAAGGGAACTTGTGGAACTTCATCAACAAAAGGTATATGGAGACTTGAACTTATCTATCACTCAAAAGTCTATCTATTCTATCTCCTATTTGAGACAAAAGTCGTATTGCTATATAGACTTCAATTATACACATTTGTTATTTCGAGCCGAGTTTATCTCGCTTATCTATTTCTCGAAATACGTATTGGTAAGCTTTCGCATAAGCCAAGTTCATCTTTACTCGTGACGAAAGTCATGTTGATTATTTCAATAACTTGAAAATCGCTTTGATGAAAATAGTTTTTGAATAACAACTGTTTTAACATCCTCTAAAAAAGTTTCAATGATTGAAATGAGAGTTTAGAACATGTAACCATGGTTGGATATAAACATAGTTTGTTCTCACATTTATGTGAAATTCCAAAATAGGGAACCCAAAGTATGCGTACCCGTACGCGTACTGGCGGTTGATAGAAATTCGGGTAAGTATGCGTACCCGTATGCATACTGGCAGAAGTTTCACGTCCGTGAATTTCAGCTAGAGTTTGGAAGTGAACAAGAAACTCAATCCGGATACTTAAGTATGCGTACCCGTTTGCATACTTAAGGAGGTTACTTTCTAAAATCGGTTTGTTCATAAACTAAAACATTTATATAATAAGGAATGCAATCTTTTGCAAACCGTGGCTATAATGTTCACGAATTGATTCGAGTGAATCAAAATCGATTTTTTTTCAATTGTGTCTCGTATACTTCTATGAGATCTAAGCAATTCAACAACTCTTTAACTAGTTCATTTGAGTCACTTGAACTAGTTATGGTAAAGATGAATAAGGTTGATATGAAAGTGTTCATATGGCTAACCATTTGTTAACTATTGTTGAACCGACTAAGTGTACACGTTTAGGTACGGTTACTCAAACCTAAATGAAGTTATATTTCATTTGTGTATAAAAAGCTAAGTTCGATCTAACGGTTGAAAGATATTAGCTTGAATCTAATCAGGTTTTCATCTAACGGTGAATATTGAATGCTTTGTTACCTAGGTAACTTAGATTGCAAACCCTGATTTGGAGACTATATAAAGGAAAACTCTAGCAACTGGGAAACCTAATCCCCACACCTCCTGTGTGATACTAGTTGTATAAGCTAGAGTCGATTCTCCTTTAACCTTAGGTTTTTCATGAAACCCTATAGGTTAGCGACATAAAGACTTCATTTGGATTGTGAAGAAAGACCCAACTATTTTCTCTGTAGTTGCGTGATCTTATCTTGCTGTTTCTATCGTGTTTGGGTACAATCGTAAGATTGGCTTGAGATTTATATCTCTTATAGGCAAGATAGAAAAGTTGTCACAAACACCTTCGTCTCATCGTTTGTGATTCCACAATATCTTGTTTCGTTAATCGATTAAGATTATTGTTAGGTGATTGATAATTCTAGGCTGTTCTTCGGGAATATAAGTTTGGGTTATCAATTGGTTCATGTTCACCTTGATTTATCAAAAGATGGAACAAAAACTCGTAGGTATATCTATGGGAGACAGATTTATATATTCAATAGACTTTTCTGTGTGATAAAAATTTGTTTATCAAGTCTTCGACTTTGGGTCGTAGCAACTCTTGAATGTGGGTGAGATCAGCTAAGGGAACAAGTGCGTAGTATCCTTTTGGGATCAGAGACGTAAGGAGCACGACTATACCTTGAATCAGTGTGAGATTGATTAGAGTTCAACTACATTCCAGACCGAAGTTAGCTTTGTAGTAGGCTAGTGTCTGTAGCGGCTTAATACAATGTGGTGTTCAAATCGGGACTAGGTCCCGGGGTTTTTATTCATTTGCGGTTTCCTCGTTAACAAAACTTCTGGTGGCTGTGTTATTTCTTTTCCGCATTATATTTTGTTATATAATTGAAATATCACAGGTTGTGCGTTGAATAGATCAATTGGTAAATCCAACCTTCGGTTGTTGAATGAAATTGATTGATTCTTGAACATTGGTCTTTGGTACCGTTCAAGTTATTTCTCTTGTATTCAATCAGGCTCGCAAATTCTTATTTGTTTGATTGCGGGTTGAATTGAGAAATTGAGATATAACTCTTTGATATATTTTTATTAAGATTTAGTCTAACTGTCTAGTTGATTCTCTTGAAAGTATATTGGAGTTAGTCCATACAGATTATTAAGAGAAATATTGGGTGAGGTTGTTAGACCCCCCGCTTTTTCAACAGGTATTCCCTTCAAATACGGTTTATAAGATATCCCAAGCATCTTTAGACCGAGTGCACGTAGTCACATGGTGCTGAAGATCTGGGGTAATGGCATGGATGATTGTATTCAATCCGTCAGAATTTTGCTTTGCAGCAAGAATCTCAACAACACCATAATCACCAATATCCTTTGGAACAGTTACAGTTCCTATTGTAACAACCGGAGGATCATAGCCATTAACAATGTAAACCCATGATTGAATCTCGCGCTTGAAGAAAGGCACGCATAATAATTTTTTACCATAAGTAATTTGAGCCATCGAAGACTGGTGGTACGTTTATAAAGACAACACCTCTGTCCATAGAGTCAGATCGCTACAAACACAGACTTATGAGGTGTTAAATGTGTTTGCCTGCTCTGATACCAATTCAAAAAAGCGGGGGTCTAACAAACACGCCCAATATTTCGCTTAGCAATCTGTATGGACAAATTCCAATATACTTTCGACAGAATCAACTAGACAGTTAGACTCAATCTCAAGAAAAGTATATCCAAGAGTTGTATCTCAGTTTCATAATGTAATCAGCAAATTAAACAGATAGAAATCCACGAGCCTGATTATTATGTGAAACAACTTGAACGGTACCAAAGACCAATGTTCAATTATCAATCAATATAATCAACAACCAAAGGTTGGATTCACTAATTGATTGAACTACGCACAACCTGTGATATTTCTAATATATAACAAAATATAATGCCGAAAAGAAATAACACAGACACTAGAAATTTTGTTAACGAGGAAACCACAAATACAGAAAAACCCCGAGACCTAGTCCAGATTTGAACACCATACTGTATTAAGCCACTACAGATACTAGCCTACTACCAAGCTAACTTCGAACTGGAATGTAGTTGAACTCTAATCAATCTCACACTGATCAAGAGACAGTTACGTTCCTTACGCCTCTTGAACCACGCCGGATTCTGCGCACTCGATTCCCTTAGCTGATCTCACCCACAACTAAGAGTTGTTGAAAGTCGAAGACATGATAAACAAATCTGTCTCACACAGAAAAGTCTATTGTATAGATAAATCTGTCTCCCATAGATATACCTATGAGTTTTGTTTCGTCTTTTGATAAATCAAGGTGAACAGGAACCAATTGATAAATCGGACTTATATTTCCGAAGAACAACCTAATATTATCAATCACCTCACAATAATCTTAATTGATTAACGAAACAAGATATTCTGGAATCACAAACGATGAGACGAAGATGTTTGTGACTACTTTTCAATCTTGCCTATCGGAGAATAAATCTTGAGCAAATCGTAAAGTAGATTGTACTCAATCACGATAGAAAACAACAAGATCATAACACGCAACTACAGAGAAATAGTTGGGTCTGGCTTCACAATCCCAATGAATTCTTTAAGTCGTTAACCTACAGGGTTTCGTGAAAAACCTAAGGTTAAAGGAGAATCGACTCTTGTCGCAACTAGTATCACCCAAAAGTTGTGGGGATTAGTTTTCCCAGTTTCTAGAGTTCTCCTTTATATAGTCTTCAAATCAGGGTTTGCAATCAATGTTACCTTGGTAACAAAGCATTCAATATTCACTATTAGATGAAAACCTGATTAGATTCAAGCTAATATCTTTCAACCGTTAGATCAAACTTATCTTGTTATACACAAATGAAATGAACCATAATTTATATAAAGGTAACCATACCTAAACGTGTACACTTAGTTGGGTCAACAATAGTTAACCAATGGTTAGCCATATGAGCACTTTCATATCAACCTTATTCATCTTTATAATAACTAGTTCAAATGACTCAAATGAAACTCGATAGAGAGTTATTCAATTGTTTATATTCTCATAGAAGTATACAAGACACAATTGAAGCAAAATCGATTTTGATTCACTCGAATCATTTTAAGAACATTATAGCCACGGTTTGCAAAAGATTGCATTCCTTATTATATAAATGTACTAGGTCTCAACCTGTGATGTAACGGCACGGGCAAGGATATGTGTTTCAAATATATCCATCGATTCATACATGTCGTAATTGTCTGAGAAGAATCGAACCGATCGATCCAGGTCTAAATGTTTTTAGGAGTTGGTTAATAAACATGTCCTTATCTTCGAATCTTTTAATATTGTGTATGTAAGTCATACAACCCTTTGGGACAAACATAGTTAATCGTTAGAGCAAATCCTATGGGCAGTAGAACATTACTTCGTTCACTACTTCAAAAAAAATATCATCAAAGGTCATTCACCAAACTTGTAACAAAACTATAAACACCTAAAATTACTTTAAAATCAATTAGATTAATCTTGCAAAATCTGTTAGCATAATATATTAGAATTTAATTTTTCTCTTTGATATAAATTGTTGGATTCCCAATTAACATAGATTTTTGTTTATTCATTTTCCTAAAATTTATAATAATATTTAATTCTTGATCCATTTCTTTTCTTGTCTCTTTACCTATTATCATGAACTATTTTTCATGCATGCATAATTACACGAAGTTGGGGAGAAATTACAAAAACAGAAATCATGACAAAAAAGGGGAATAAAGAGAGATGTGAGAAGCTGAATCGATTACAATTAATTCACGCGCAACCTTGCATAATCCCATGAAGTAGGGGCGAAATAATGATAGAAACAGAAACCATGACAAAAAAGGGGAATACAGAGAGATGTGAGAAACTGAACCGATTACAATTAATTCGCGTGTAGCCTTGTGTTTGGTCAATTTTTTTATAGGTTTCATTTTTCTTCCTGCCCCCTACCCGGCAAATCTTAAAATCACAACATCTTCTTTTTTGGAAAAATCTGGCTTTTAAAAATTGTTTTAATTTTAAAAAATAATGAAAAAAGTAATTTGAAAACTAAAATCAAATTAAAACAAAACAAAGAAAAATTAAGCAAGGGTGACTAAATAATTTACGTTTCTTAGGACACCTTTTCTCACCCCACTACCACTACTTCTTCCACCACCACATTATCGTCACCACTCCACCAGTTTCACCAATACCCACCACCATTATCCCCACCGCCGATCCACCACCACCACCCACCATCACAACCACCATTAGTGCTTAATTTACCTATCTTAGGACCCCTTTTCTCACCCTATTACCACTACTTATTCCACCACCACATTATCGTCACCACTCCACCAGTCTCACCAATACCCACCACCATTATCCCCACCACTTCCCACCATCACAACCACCATTAATGCTTACTGATATGGTTAATATCAAATAAATTTATTATGTATCACCAAAAATATATTCATTTGATTAATTAAAGAAACATTTATTATGAAATATCAATTGAACATTTATTATTAAATTTTAACTAAACGTGATCATTTATAGCGGTAGATTTATGTTCTGCAAGTATAAATTTGATCGTTCTTTCTCTAACCTAACTTGTCCAAACTTTGTTTTGTATTCTATAACTGTAATCAATTTTATTTTAATACTAAAAACCGTGATTTATTCGATCGGGTACTATAAATAGTTGGGATCCCATTTGGGTGATCCAGCGGTCATGATCATATTGTCTTATATGATTTAGTATCCTCCTCAAAATATTTGTGTTTTGTCCTTACCAGTTGTGTTAAAAACAGCCAACTACATCTATCACAATAAAATGTTGCCCATTTGTAAAGACACAAAACTATTATTGTCCACTACTATTCACTAACATCCACCACCGTACGTAAAAATAGCCACGCCCACTATTTTTTCCACCACCAGTAATGTTACCACCTCCACCACTCACAAATACCCGCCACTGTTTCAACCACCCACTGCTTCTTTCACTACCACCATTAACAAATATTAATATAATTTTTAACCGGGGTCACTGTAGTACAGTGGTAAAGTCATTGGGTGATGATACCAGTTACCTGAGTTCGAAACTCGCCAGCACCAAATTCTTTACCTTTACCGATCAATATATATATAGTTTTTAATAAATTTATATTTATTAATAAAAATATGTATTTATTAGATTCATTAAATGAACATTTATCATGAAAAATTAATTAATCATTCATCATGAGCAATTAATACGACACTAATTAATAAAGTATTTATAATGGTTAGTTGAAAAAACTACGGCCCTAGATTTATCCCTCCTAGACAAATCTCGACCGCTCTTTATCTAGCCAAACTTAGCCAAGCTTTGTTTTGTATTCTAGATTAGTTCATGAACAAACCGGTTTTAGAACATAACCTACTTAAGTATGCAAACGGGTACACATACCTAAGTAGCCAGACTGAGTTTGGTTACGCCAGTATGCGTAAGGGTACGCATACCATTTTACACTTCCAAACTCCAGCAGAAATTCACGGACCTTGAACTTCCGCCAATACGCATACGGGTACGCATACTTAGTTCCCGGACTTCCAACAACCAACCAGTATGCGTACGGGTACGCATACCATGGTTCCCGGTTTTGGACTTTACACAAATGTGAATACACACTATGTTTATATCCAATCATGGTTACATGTTCTAAACCCTCATTTCAATCATTGAAACATTCTTGGAAGACGACAATATGTGTCTCACACAAACTATTAGCTTCAAAGCAATTTTCAAGTGATCGAATGATCAATACGAAATATTCCGAGTCTACATCAAATGACTGTCTTACAAAAATCATGTAAGATGTTACAAGGCGATTTTCACATGATTATCTTTTTACTTTCGTCAAGAATAAAAGATGAACTTGGTTAAAGTGAAAGATTACCAACACATATTTTGAGAAATAGATAAGCGAGATAAACTCGGCTCGAAATACCAAATGTGTATAATTGAAGTCTATATAGCAATACGACTTTTTGTCTCAAATAGGAGATAGAGTAGATAGACTTTTAAGTGATAGATGAGTTCAAGTATCCACATACCTTTTGTTGATGAAGTTCAACAAGTTCCCTTGAGTAGTTCTTCGTCTTCATTCGATGCACGCCGTGAAGTCTAAAGCTCAACTACACTTACTATCCTAATCCGAGACTTAGCTATAAGTAGACTGGAAATCAAGACTTATAGTTTTGGAAACTAAACTTGACGAACAAGCTTGAGATAACAACGCTTGCGAGTTCGACCGAGCAGTGCTCTAACATAATTAACAATGTATGGATGCAACACGGTATGCATACCTAGTATGCGAACTGTATTATTATAATTCAGGTTTGGGAACCTTGTTTGCGTACCTAGTATGTGAATGGTTTTACCTGTAAAGACCCGGGAACCTTGTTTGCGTACCTAGTATGCGAACGGTTTCACCTAAGTTTGAAAATGCGGGGGGTACAACAACCACACCTAACAATTCGTTTGGCAATCTGAGAAGACTTACTCCAATATACTTTCTAGAGAATCAACTAGATAGTCAGACTCAATCTAGAGAAAAGTATATCAAATAGTTTATATCTCTGTTTCACAATGTAATCAGCAAATCAAATAGATAGAAATCCGCGAGCCTCATTATTATGTGAAACAACTTGAATGGTACCAAAGACCAATGTTCAAGTTTCAATCAATTTAAATCAACAACCAAAGGTTGGATTATCTAATTGATTGATCCTAACGCATAACCTGTGATATTTCGATAATATAACAAAATATAATGCGGAAAAGAAATAACACAGACACTAGAAGTTTTGTTAACGAGAAAACCGCAAATGCAGAAAACCCCCGGGACCTAGTCCAGTTTGAACACCACACTGTATTAAGCCGCTACAGACACTTGCCTACTTTATATGAACTTCAGACTGGACTGTAGTTGAACCCTAATCAATCTCACACTAATTCAAGGTACAGTTGCGTTCCTTACGTCTTTGATCCCAGTAGGATACTACGCACTTGATTCCCTTAGATGATCTCACCCACAACTAAGAGTTGCTATGACCCAAAGTCGAAGACTAGATAAACAAATTTGTCTCAAACAGAAAAGTCTATAGAATGAATAAATCTGTCTCCCAATGAAATACCCAAGAGTTTTTGTTCCGTCTTTTGATAAATCAAGGTGATCAGGAACCAATTGATAAACTGGACTTATATTCCCGAAGAACAGCCAAGTATTATCAATCACCCCAGAATAATCTAAATCGTATGATAGCGAAACTAGATATTGTGGAATCACAAACGATGAGACGAAGGTGTTTGTGATTACTTTTTATCTTGCCTATCGGAGATCAAATCTCGAGCAAATCTTAGAGAAGATAGTACTCACACGATAGAATCGGGCAAGATCAGAACACGCAACTACAAAGAAAATAGTTGGGTCTGGCTTCACAATCCCAATGAAGTCTTTGAAGTCGTTAACCTATAGGGTCTCGAAAGAAACCTTAGGCTAAAGGAGAACCGACTCTAGTTGATGCAACTAGTAACACATAGGAGGTGTGGGGATTAGATTTCCCAGTTTCTAGAGTTCTCCTTTATATAGTTTCAAATCAGGGTTTGCAATCCAAGTTACCTTGGTAACAAAGCATTCAATATTCACCGTTATATGAAAAACCTGATTCAACCAAGCTAATATCTTTCAACCGTTAGATCGAACTTAGCTTGTTACACACAAATGAAATGTACCCTCATTTAGGTTTATGTAACCGTACCCAAACGTGTACACCATGTTGGCTCAACAATAGTTAACCGAAGTTAGCCATATGATTACTCTCATATCAACCTTATTCATCTTAACCATAACTAGTTCAAATGACTCAAATGAAACTAGTTAAAGAGCCGTTCAATTGCTATATTCTCATAGAAGTATACAAAACACAATTGAAGAAAAATCGGTTTGATTCACTCGAATCAATTCATGAACATTATAGCCACGGTTTGCAAAGATTGCATTCCTTAATTTATAAATGTGTAAGTTCATGTACAAACGATTTTAGAAAGTAACCAACTCAAGTATGCAAATGGGTACGCATACCAATTCACACTTCCAAACTCCAGCAGAAATTCACGAGCATGAGACTTCCACCAGTATGCGTATGGGTACGCATACTTGCCCAGACATCCAATAACCGCCAGTACATGTACGGGTACGCATACTTCAGGTTACCGGTTTTGGACTTACACACAAATGTGATAACATAATATGTTTATATCAAAACATGGTTACTTGATTCTAAACTCTTTATTTCAGTCATTGAAACTTTCTTAGAGGATAACAATAGCCGTTTTCACATACTATTAGCATCAAAGCAATTTTCAAGATATTGAAATAATCATAACGAAACATTCCAAGTCTACACCAAATGATTGTATCACACAAACCATATAAGATGTTACTCGGCAATTTTCACATGGTCATATTCTGACATTCGTCAAGAATATAAGATGAACTTGGTCGAAGCGAAAGCTTGCCAACACATATTTCGAGAAATATATAAGCGAGATAAACTCAGCTCGAAATCTCAAATGTGTATAATAGAAAACTATACGTAATACGACTCATGTCTCAATATAGGAGATAGAGTAGAAATAGACTTTCCAAGTGATAGATGAGTTTCAGTCTCCATATACCTTTTGTTTATGAAGTTCCACAAGCTCCCCTGTAGTTCTTTGTCTTCAAATGATAAACGCCGTGAATTCTAAATCTCAACTACACAATATATGTCATAGTCCGAGACATCTATAATTAGGCTAGAAATTAAGACTTATAGTTTTGATCACTAACATTGACAAACATGCTTGAGATAGCAACGCATGCGAGTTCGACCGAGAAGTGCTCTAACAAAGTTGGGTCCGGGACGGCTGTTTGCTTACCTAGTTTGATATAGGCCAAGGTCCGAAGCTGTTGTTCGCGTACCTGATTTGCGAACATAATGGTTAAGTTCTAAAATCGGTTAAGTATGATTCTCATACTCATGAACTAAAACATTTATGAATTAAGGAATGCAATCTTTGCAAACCGTGGCTTAATGTTCATGAATTGATTCTTGTAGAAGTACTTTGTACGATTACAAATCAATCCGATTTTGTTTCAATTTGTTCATAAATATTTCTACGAGATAGTGAACAATTGAACAACTCTATGAGAAACACAATTACATTCATTTGATTATCTTTCATGATTGATTGATCATCATATTTGATCTAGAAGTGTTAGATGAATGTGGTTAAGAAAAAAGTGTTCATATGGTTTACTTCGGTTAACTGTTATTGAGCCAACTCAATATACACGTTTAGGTATGGTTACCCATATCAAAATGAATGTATATTTCATTTGTGTGTAACAAGCTAACACCATCTAACAGTTGAGATTGATTGCTTTTTTATCAAGCAGACTTAGCTTGAATCTTAAATCAGGTTTTCATCTAACAGTAATATTGAATGTTTTGTTACTAAGCTATATTAGCTTTGATGGTAAGCAACCCTTATTTTAAAAGTCTATATAAGGGTGAACTCTAGCAACTGGAAAACCTAATCCAGACACTTGTCTGTGTCCTTGTTGCAAACTAGAGTCGATTCTCCTTTAACCTAGGTTTTCCAAAATCATATTAGGTTAACGACTTGAAGACTTCATTTGGGATTCGTGAAGCTAGATCCAACTATTATCTTTGTAGTTGTGTATTTTGATCTTACTTGTTCTAGCGTGCTGAGTACTATCTTCTCTAAGATTTTCTCGATATTTATCTCCGATAGGTAAGATATAAAAAGTAATCACAACAATTCTTCGTCTTAGACTCTTGTGATTCCGCAATAAATTTTTCTATTAATCAGTTGTGTTATTGTGAGGTGATTAAAATTTCTAGGCCGCTCTTCGGGAGTATAAGACCGAATTATGAATTGGTTCCTGTTTACCTTGATTTATCAAAAGGCGTAAAAAATCCGAATAAAGAATAGACATATTTGTGGGAGAAAGATTTGTTTATAAGTCTTCGACTTGGGTCGTAGAACCTCTTAGTTGTGGGTGAGATCATCTAAGGGAATCAAGTGTGCAGAATCCGGCGTGGTTCTAGAGGCTAAGGAACACGACTGTACCTTAATCGGTGTGAGACTTGGTTAAGGATCAACTACATTCTAGTCCGAAGTTAACTTGCAGTAGGCTAGCATCTGTAGCGGCTTAATACAGTGTGGTGTTCAAATCTGGACTAGGTTCCGGGATTTTTTTGGATTTGCGGTTTCCTCGTTAACAAAATTTCTAGGGTCTATGTTATTTCTTTTCCGCATTATATTTGTTTATATAATTGAAATATCACAGGTTGTGCATAGTTCAATCAGTTGATAAATCCGACCTTGATTGTTGGATATAACTTGATTGACACTTGGGCATTGGTCTTTGGTACCGTCCAAATTATTTCTCATATCAATCAGGCTCACATATTTCTATCTTTTCGATTTGCTGATTGCATTGAGAAATAGAGATAAAGTTCTTTGATATATCTCTTGATCGAGCTCGCTTTTAAGTTGGTGCTCTCAGAATTATATTGGAGTTTAGTCCATACAGATTGCCGAACGAATTATTGGGTGTGGTTGTTATACCCCTGCTTTTTCAATTGGTATCAGATCAGGCAAACACATTAAGAGCTCATAAGTCTGTGTTTGTAGCAATCTGACTCTATGGATAGTTGAAAGTAAAATTCAACGAGATATAAGTGAAAAAGCGGGGGTCTAACAACCATACCTAATATTTTTCTTAGCAATCTGTATGGACTAACTCCAATATACTTTTAATAGAATCAACTAGACAGTCAGACTCAATCTTAAGAAAGTATATCAAAGAGTTATATCTCGATTTCTCAATTGAACCCACAATCAAACAAATATGAATTTTCGAGCCGGATTGAATATTGAGAAATAACTTGAACAGTACCAAAGACCAATATTCAAGTGTCAATCAACTTATATCAACAACCAAAGGTTGGATTATCTAATTGATTGAACTTACGCACAACCTGTGACATTTCAATTATATAAACAAATATAACGCGGAAAAGAAATAACAAAGAAACCATAAATTTTATTAACGAGGAAACCGCAAATGCAGACAAACCCCGGGACCTAGCCCATATTTTAACACCACACTGTATTAAGCCGCTACAGACACTAGCCTACTCCAAGTAAACTTCGGACTGGAATGTAGTGGAGCCCTAATCAATCTCATACTGATCAAGGGACAATTGCACTCCTTACGCCTCTGAATCCCAACAGGACTCTACGCACTTGATAACCTTAGATGATCTCACCCACAACTAAGAGTTGCTACGACCCAAAGTCGAAGAATTGGTAAACCAATCTGTCTCACACAGAAAAGTCTATTGAATAGATAAATCTGTCTCCCACAGAAATACCTAGAAGTTTTCTTTCCGTCTTTTGATAAATCAAGGTGAACATGAACCAATTGATACACCGGTCTTATATTCCCGAAGAACATCCCAGTAATATCAATCACCTCACAATAATCTTAATTGTATGGTAGCGAAACAAGATAGTGTGGAATCACAAACGATGACACGAAGATGTTTGTGACTGCTTTTTATCTTGCCTATTGGAGAATAAATCTCGAGCAAATCTTAAAGAAGATAGTACTCAATCACGATAGAAAACAGCAAGATCAGAACACGCAACTACAGAGAAATAGTTGGGTCTGAGTTCACAATCCCAATGAAGTCTTCAAGTCGTTAACCTACAAGGTTTTGTGAAAAACCTAAGGTTAAAGGAGAATCGACTCTAGTCGAAACTAGTATCACACACAAGGTGTGGGGATTAGGTTTCCCAGTTGCTAGAGTTCTCCTTTATATAGTTTTCAAATCAGGGTTTGCAATCTAAGTTACTTTGGTAACAAAGCATTCAATATTCACCGTTAGATGAAAACTTAATTAGATTCAAGCTAATATCTTTCAAAATTTATATCGAACTTAGCTTGTTTTACACAAATGAAATGTGCTTTCATTTTGATAAGGGTAACCGTCGTACCTAAACATGTGCACACGGTTGGTTCAACAATAGTTGACCGAAGTTAGCCATATGAATACTTTCTTATTAACCTTGTTCATCTCAATCACAACTAGTTCAAATGACTCAAATGAAACTAGTGATGGAGTTGTTCAATTTTTTATATTCTCGTAGAAGTATACAAGACACAATCGAAGAAAAATCGATTTTGATTCAGATGAATCAATTCATGAACATTATAGCCATTGTTCACAAAAGATTGCATTCCGTAATATATAAATGTATTAGTTCATGAATAAACCGATTTTTGAACTTAACCTACTCAGGTACGCATACCTAAGTAGCCAGACTGAGTTTGGGTTCGCCAGTACGCATACCACCAACCTCAATTGAAATTCCGGAACTTGAACTTACAACAGTACGCATACCGGTATGCATACTTAAGTTCCCGGACTTTCAAAAAACCAATCAGTACGCATACGGGTATGCATACCATGGTTACCATACTTTCATCAAACCAAGTAGTACGCATACGGGTATGCATACCATGGTTTCAGATATGGCCAAAATATATGCAAGTACGCACACTATGCAATATCCAATCATGGTTAATCGTTCCAAACTCCATTTTCAATCATTGAAACATTCTCGGAAGACGGGAATAACTGTCTCACACAAACTATTAGCTTCAAAGAAAATTTTAAGTGACCGAATGATCAATCCGAAATATTCCGAGTTACATCAAATGACTGTCTCACACAAATCATGTAAGATGTTAAAAGGCGATTTCCACGTGATCATCTTTTGACTTGCGTCAAGAACATAAGATGAAATTGGTTAAAGCCAAAGCTTACCAACACATATTTCGAGAAATATATAAGCGAGTTAAACTCATCTCGAAATATCAAAAGTGTATAAACTGAAAACTATATCGTTATACGACTTTCGTCTCAAGAAGGAGATATAGTAGAAATAGACTATCTGAGTGATAGATGAGTTCAAGTTTTCACATACCTTTTGTTGATGAAGTTCCACAAGCTCGCCTTAGTTGTTCTTCGTCTTCAATCGATGGGCGTTGTGAATTCTAAAGCTCAACTACACAATCTAACCTAATCCGAGACTTAACCGTAGATAGACTAGAAATCAAGACTTATAGTTTTGATCACTAACATTGACAAACATGCTTGAGATAGCAACGCTTGCGAGTTCGACCGAGCAATGCTCTAACAATCTCCCCCTTTGTCAATTTTAGTGACTAAACTATCAATATATATGGATTACAAAATAAATAAACTTTGTAGCTTCTCATCCAAATGCTTGATCTCCTTTGTTCTTCAACATTACTCGAAATCTTTGTCACTTCCAAGTACTCCATGATTCTAAAGGTGTTCAACTCACCATCATAGTTGTTGAAGATCCATAGCTATAACAATATATGAAAACAAGATGTTTTCGTATTGTTATATAGTGTCATAGTATTATTACACATCATCAAAGTTCAATTGTATCACAACTTTGACAATAACACTATGGTGATATGTATCACCCCCCCTAGTCAATACTTCATCTCACATAAAAACCACTCCCCCTTACATAATGATCCGTAAACCATATGTATTTGTAATATGAACTACACATTAATTCTCCCCCTTTTTATCAATAAAAATTGGCAAAGGTACGAAAACTAGTGGGATCCTAATAAAATTTTCATAGAGATACTTCATGACCAAAAGAGAACATATCAACTTTATTTAGATGCAATCATATAGCCGAAACTAAATGCTTTCATCAAGGAGTTTATAAAGATACAAGATAACCCCTATTATATTCCGTAGCCGCACTCCCCACAAAGATTTGGCAATTAAGCACAAGTTCAATTAAGAACGCTCCCCCATAAAATGCCATTCCCGAAAGAACAACAAGAGCGACCTTACTTTCGCAAGAAAAGAAGGATTTCTTTGGACTTAACAAATAACATGAAAACATGAATTTGTAATCCAAAATACTCAATTAAATTAACCACAAGAAAGCCCATGATTAATTTAATCGGAAATGCTCAACATAAGAGAACTTACTGAGCCACACAGTATATCAAAAAAAGTGGATCCAAAACGGGTATGCATACTAAAACACCTGGATTTTGATTTTAAATGATTGTATGCATACCTGGTATGTGTATCATGAAGTCCAAACATCCCGAACTACTATTTTCAAACCTAAACATTTAAGAACCTTAAACACAGATAAAGTTAGGTAGAAATGAACGATACGAAAGGTACGTGGATCATTATAAGTACTCTAAGCAAATAAATAAAATCAAAAATCTTGCTCAAGTTTATAGACATACCTTTTTTTAGATGAATCCAATCGAATTCTACAGCCTTACCAAACATAATCTGTGCGCCCCAATTCTCGTGCTTCCCTCACCGTATACATAACAAGGAATTCCTTGGTGAGGAATCACTTACAACACAATCAAGTTTTGTTGAGGCTAACAATGTCTTGATCACCACAAGTGACTGAAACAGACTTTTCCGTAACTATGGAATTTTCACCATCTATAGTTTTTGGCTTATTCTGTTTCATTTTTGGATTATCATGAAAGAGATCGCTTTTAGAACCTTTCACATCCAAACCCATCTTTCCAAAGAACTTCGTAAGTTCGAACATCATGGATACTGCCTTCTCCACAGTCATGGAATTTTCAGGGAGATCATTCCTTTTCACACCCAAAGTATCATAGGCTTTCTTTGGTACCCACTTCTGAGTGCGTTTAAAAACAATATGAACCTTCTTCCCATTACTCTCTTCTAGATTTCTCGAAAGAGAATTGGATTGACTATTCTTTTGCAAGTTAGTTTTTCTCCAATTGGGAGCATCGGATCTTGTCTTCGTCTTTACGAAGTTATGCTTTTGATATCCATTACGATTGTGAAAAGGATTCGTATGACGATTATAGGCAAATCTAGGTTTATCACGGCACTGATTCCTTTGCCTAAAGGTTGGATAGTTACAACCTGTAACGTTAAGGGGATTAGTCTTAACATATGATCTTGGTTTCACAACTTGTTGTGATTCCCAAACAAGAACATCATGAAGTTTCTTATTCCTTATACGGAAACGACATCTCCTTTTCAGGTGATCTTTATTTCCGCAATAGTGACAAACATAAGGAATGTTCTTACCTCATTCCCTATGTGCTGACTTTGGAGGTTGATATACTTTTCTCTTTCGAACCTTAACTGTCGGTGAAGGTATTTCACTTTTGCCATCAGTGGAAACCTTTTGTTGAGAAGAATCACTAGCTTTGACAAATTTTACCTCTTTGCTAATACTTGGAGCATTTATTCCCTTATAGCCCTGTGAGGGTAAAATACCTGATGGCTACATGCAAACATCCCAAGGGATGATCTCATGATAAGGTGGAAACATCGAATCATACTCTATAAAGATGATTTCGTATGAATCGAGACACATGCTACAAACGTTACATGAATGGCGCGTGTAAGGAGTGGTCTAATCGATTCAGACGGTCAAGTCTAAAAAGAAGGACTGCATGTAATGAAGGATCAGAAGAGACGTGGGCGAATCTACATCGTATCAGAAGTCTCGGGCAATCTATACTATAACCCAGAGGTGATACAACACGAGGTTCTCCAAGGAAGAGCTACACGATGACAAACAGGGCGAGATAACTCGGAGGGAGAACCAAGGAGACCATCACGAGGGATAATATAGAGCTTGTCCGAAGTATCGATGAGGTGTACGATAGCTCCACTAGATCGGCGAGACCAGGCCTTCACGAGTCTAATTTTCCTATAAATACCAGTCCATGTAGAAGGAAATGGACAACTTATGTTATGTAATATTAGATGGTCTTTCTACAGAGAATTCCTGAGAGAGATCTAGATAAAGAGAGAGTGAGAAATCTAAGTGATATTTGTAGCTCTTTCAAGGGTAAGACCCTAATCAATAAAGAAAACATCTTCTTTCCCGTGGACGTAGGTCTTCATAGCCAAACCACGTTATATGCTTGTGTTAATCTTTACTTTCATGTTCTTTACATTATGTTTGTCTTTGAATCTTGAATGTTAGTAGCTTTATAGCATTTAGATCTACTTGGGTGTAGTCATCAGAAAAGATGCAACTACACTTTGGCACTAGAAACAGGGAGGTATGAAGATCTAATCTACCTCCCTAGTAACAGCTCTATATTACTTTCATAATCTCTTTGAGAGAAGTGGTTTTCATACCACTATGTAGAACTATGTTAGAATTTATGAGTAGAGCTCGGACTCGACACAGTCTAAACGATCTGTAAGTCTTGAAGACCCTCAAAATCAACAGATCTACATCCTTTTCACTGATTTTCTTCAAAATTTTCATTCTTTTAAGATTTCCTTTATCTTCCTCAAGATGCTCATGAGAGTTGAAGATCGGAGTGAAAATGGAGTTTTAAACACTTCGGCACTCAAACGATCTCCTCCATGAAAGGGCTGGGAAGAAGTTTAAGTCAGTAAACTTCATAAGGGAAAATATTGTCCTATGAAAGTTGAAAAGACAAATTGTTCATGATGTTCTTCATCTTCTAAGAAACTCAAGATAATCCACAAATCTTCTTATTAAAATCTAACTCTAAGTCAAGGGGAAGGGTTAATGAGTACATAATCATTCATCAAACTCAAAGTTTGTTCAAAATCAAAAGTTTAAAGATGATGAGAAGTATTTCCTAAATTGGGAAGATATGCTCAATAATCATAAACTTGGTATTTTCCTAGTAAAGGTATGACATGTAGAAGGAGGTATTTTTCTCGAAAAGAGAGACAAACAAAACACCTTTTTTCCATCACCAGAACTTTATGCAAGTAGAGAATGTTTTTACATCTTCACATGTCTCCAAAATCTACTGCAAAGTATTCCTGTAGTAAACTGTCCAGCTATGACTTAGTAATTGCATATGACCTGTAAATCTAGGGTCCCACTTTTCTGTAAGAAAAGACAAGTTGAGCATTATTTCATATATCGCAGGTAAGGTGATGGTGACGAGACGATCCACTCGCACGAGCCAAGGTGAAATTGGTGGAGCCCTATCTGGAGGCCTAGACAAGATAGAGCTCGGTGAAACTATGCACAACGGTGTACTCACAGGAGAGGGACAACCCGATAACCAATATCGGGAGGGGTTAACCGATAACTCTAGCTCTGACGAAGAGGGAAATCCCTTCGAAAGACAGAATGATATCCATTTAACTCAACCAGGAGGGTTGAATCGTTTGCCAAGACAAACAGTAAACAATGAGGAGAAGGAAGGCGAACCTTCTAACCTCGGCATCGTTACTATCGCATCCATCCTGAAAGCTCAAGAGGCGCAGGATGAGAGAATGAAAAAGTTAGAGAGACGTAACAGGAGGCTAGAACGGAGAAACCGCAGGCTGAAACGCAAAACAAAGAAAAAGGTGCCACTCATTACCATAGAGGAGACCCCCGAGGAGGAGAATCCTTTTGAGAACTTACAGGACGATGAGCAAGTGCATGTCCCTAACACCTCGGATGAGGAAAAAGGAGAGCGCTTTCCGAAAGGAAGCCGAGAAGTCCTAAACGAGGAAGAAAGCCCGTCCGAGGGATCATCCGATGTCGATCCAAAGCATAGACGAGAGAAGAAAAAGGAGGACGAAGTAAAAACCAACTGCACGGCCGAGAACCGCGCAGTCATAGACCCCAAGCGAGGGGAGACTTCAAAGTCAACTCGTTCTAAAATAGTGACGTATGCCGAGCAGTCGGACGAGGATTCAGGGCGATCAAGATATCGCCGCCCAGAAGTTTTCTACTCGCCCGAAAGAGCGCAAGGACGAAGGAAGAAGGCCGAAACGAGGCACAATAACGACAAATTACAAGCCCGACTCTGTCAACTCGAAGCGATGTGCAGAGAGGCTACAGGAAAACAATAAGGCAAAAAATTGAAGGAAGTACTGCAAGAGGCTGGACAGTCTCCCTTATCGAAGAGTCTACTAGCCCAACCATTTCCAAGGAAATGCTCACTCCCAACGTTTGCAACTCCCTTCAATAGGACCGGCGATGCAATCGAACATCTCAGATCCTATCGCATGACACTGACACAGTGGAGTCACTACGAGGTAGTGATGTATAGGTTCTTTCCATCCAGTCTAAAATACGAGGCCCTAATATGGTTCAATAACCTGCCAAAGGCATCAGTTAAATCGTTTGACCATCTATTTGAGTTGTTCTTTGAAACATACATACATAACAGCCGAGTCAAACCCGAGATTGACATGCTGTTCAAGTTAGCCAGGGGACCGAACGAGTTACTCCGCTCTCTGGTAACTCATTGGAGAAAATTATGTGCCGAGATCGTAAGAGTCCCAGAGTCCTAAGCGATCTTTGGCTTCAAAGATAGTCTAAGAAAGACGGACCCATATTTGTCCGCATGTACGAGACCATGCCACCCAATCTAGGGAAACTGAGAGAGATTCAAGAGGATTACATAGCCCTTGAAGAAATCCAAGACGGTACTTATGACAAATTGGTAAAAGGAACTAATAGAGGAGCAAATGTGGTAGAACTACAGAATCCTCAAGCGCCATCCCGAGGAGTAGGGCGATCCAACAACGGATCTACCCAGTTCGATAAACATCGAAGTGGAGGATGGAAAGGACGAGACCAAGCCCAACAAAAGAAGGGAAAGTTCGTAGACCCAGTCTACACGAAACTAAACACACCTATATCCGAGATCTTTAAGAAGATCGATGGGAAATGTAAGATCAATACCCATAGAATAGAGGACAACATCCCTAGCGCGCTAAGAATAGAACAGACTTCTGCGAGTTTCACCAGTTCTATTGCCACACGATGGACTCATGCAGAGATATGAAGAAGATGGTGCAAGACATGATTGATGAAGGAAAACTCGAGGAGTACATCGCATAGCCAGTGATCCAACCAACGGTGGGAACACCCGTACATCCTGTAGAAATACCACGCGAGGCACAATACTTGGGATGCAACACGATATCGCACTCAACTATCACTGCTCCCACACCTGAAGGAAGTATTACAGGACGAATCCACAAGCGAAACTTCGAAGGTGACGAAGTCTTCAGTGTGGCAAAAGAACCTCCTATGCAGCAATGGATGAAAACACCTATCAGTTTTTCAGCCTCGGAGGCACCAGATGAAGGACGAAACCACAACGGTCCACTAGTGGTTACGATGGCTATCGCACTTCCTGAGCAGGAGGGTGATGTGATTTTGAAGTTGTAGTAAAAATGATTCGAACTCTAAGACTTGTGAAGATTCGAGTTTTTAAATTTAATAAAAATATACAATAATATTACAAATGGTGCAAGAGGTACTGGAACTAAGGATTCGGCCAATCTTCATAACATAAGGTTCAATTAATTATTCTCAACAATTTTAGCTCAAGAAATGTAAACATGGACTCTTATTTTTGCCAAGGTAGATTCTAAAAACATTAGTTATAAATCGTAAGCATGGGACATCAAACATCTAAGCAAGCATGACCCATCTAATAAAATAATAACTAATTAATCAAAATCATATTTCAATTAATAATAGTGCAAAAGTCATAAAAAATAATAAAATAAATTTACCCATGTATGAAGTTCAGCCTCCTCCGTCATCCCAGTGTTGAGGTTTAACTCATCATGTCGAAAACACACTCAAAATATGTATTCATGGCTCAAAAAGTGTTTACAAGAAGAGAAAATAATGAAACAGGAAATCTGCAACAGCACAGGTGCGTTACAGACCGACTGTTTCAACTCTCAACTGTTATGATGAAGATAATCGTTACAAATCTGAAGATAAATGTTGCAGAAGAGGATGAAGAAACTGTTACAATGAAGATAAATGTTGCAAACCAGTTGAAGAAACCGTTACGACGGACGAAGAAACCGTCGCTGTTTCCCTGTTCTTCATGAGCAGCAGCAGCAACAACAACAGAGTACTGAAAACTCTTGATTCACGCCTCCTGAGCTCTCCTATCGACCCCAAACTCTCGACACCGCTTCCTTGTACCTCTATAAATCTATTTATACTCCTAAGCCTCATTTAATCACGCCATATCTCCCAAATAATCTTCATTTATCACTATTATTCTCTACGGCCAAAATTTCCATTTTTTTTTATCTTCCACACGTTCTCAGCTGTCAACCTTCCTTATTTATCTTCTTCTAGCATCTATGTAGTGCAACACACTCGAAACTCATGCATTACACGCCTCAAACTCGTGTCAAATTCACTTGAACCCGTGAAAACTTGTGTCCACTGTTTTGGATTGAAACACGTTATTAAGCCAATTTATATCGGAAACAACACCCATACTAGCTTCTTATATCCTCTAGGAACAATCCCAACCAATTCCAGCCCTTTAGTCTACCCAAAATTACTCCAAAAATCCGACTGAAAATCTGCCAGTGAAAGGGAATATTTTCCCGCCAAAAATATTTTTTGAATTTGGGAAGAAAGCCACCCCTTATCCATGGTCGCCCCTTATCCGTTGCTGGAGTCCGAATAACACTTGTCCCTTGGGGTGCCTTTAGTAATTTTTCTGTGGTGTTTTCAACACTTTTTTCAGGGTTCCTCCGGTGCATTTCTGGGGTGCCTTTAGTACTTTATCCTGGGGTGTAAAACACCACTTTTCGAGCCAATTTTGCCGCAAGAGCTTATTCCCTAGAAAAGACTTAAAACAACTTTATTAGAAATAAAATGAGTCCTAGATAATGTAGTTATGGGTGAAAATGCGTCACACTTACGTGCTTATCAGAGGGCGAGGAAGAAAAGCCTAAGGTATTGCCATGGGCCATGCCTAAAATACTAATAGACGGAGGAAGTTCTGTCGAAATCTTGTTTTATGAAACATTCAAGCGAATGGGTCTTAGAGACGAATGCCTGATCCCTTCTACCTATAACATATTTGGCTTCAATGGCTCATCGACCCGCCCAAGAGGCGAGGTCACCTTAGAAATTCGAGTAGGAAAAATCCTCACTCTAACTACTTTCTGTGTAGTAGATGTACTTTCACCCTACACAGCCATTGTCGGGCGATCCTGGGTCCATGGGATCAAAGGAGTTTCCTCGACCTACCATCAGAGACTAAGGTTTCCAACACCCTATGGGATCGCAGAGATCGTTGGAGACTTAGGCGAAGCCAAGTACTGTTACAACATGGACGTACTGAATGACGAGAACAGGGTAAAATCCCCAAAAGCAAAGGAGAAAAGGGCCAAAAATGCTAAAAGCCAGGCTGATATCAATGCTTACGTAGAAGTGACAAGCAAAACGAGACACTCGAAGAATGTCCCAACCTTGGACTTATCCAAGGAGCTCTTATAACAACTACATGACCTTTCCGATGATGGAGAGCTCAAGATAAACTTCTCGGCCTCAGGACTCACGAAGGAAATAAACATCAGAACAACCAAAAATCTGGGAATAACTAAGATTGGAACTCTCCTCGACAGAGAGGAAGAAGAAAAACTCGTACGAGCATCAAAAGAATACTCCGATGCCTCTGCCAGACACATGGGAGATGTGCTTGGGATAGATCCATAAGTCTGTCAAGACCACTTGAAAAATGATCCAAAGCACAAGCCTATGAGGCAAAAGATGCGAAAGGTGACACCGGAGTATCGCAAGGCGATTCAAAATGAACTAAAGAAAACGGAGGCATCAGAAGTCGTCCGAGGAGAACAAATACTCAACATGGTGATAATAACGAAGAAAAATGAAGGAGTACGACTTTGCATTAATAGGGCTTGTCCAAAGGACAGCTTTTCGATTCCCGATATCGATCATCTTGTGGAAGCCACATCTGAATACGAACTACTGTCCCTAATGGACGGATACTCGGGTTATAACCGAATCTCACCCGGCGAGAAAAATCAGGAGCATAATGCCTTCTCCACTCCCCGAAGTCTATACGGTTACCCTAATGAAGCTATCGCTGACATGATCAGGATGAAGCTAGACGGACACGGGACTAGTCGATGTGAATAATTACGCAATGTACTACGGACCTATCGGACCACACGAGGAGGAGCAACAAGGACGGCCCCCTTCATTCTCACATATGGTATAAAAGCGATCATACCAACTGAAGCGATGCTCGCTGAGATAGACAACCTCGAGGAAAACCGAGAAATAGTTCTCCAGATAATGCAAAAATACCATTGGAGGACAGCCCGAGAATACAACGAACGTGTTCATCAGAGGCAATGTAGTCCAGGCGACAAAGTCTGGCACGAGATCCCGCCATACCAGCGCGAGGCAAGAAAATTTGCTCCCATCTGAGAAGGACCACTAACAGTCATCTCCAAGGCAGGCGATGGAGCATACAAATTGCTCAAACCCAAAGGGGAAGAACTAGAACGCCCCCGGAATATCAATTACCTCAAGCAATACAATGCTTAAACAACTTATTTCTTAGGAAGACAAATTATGAAAATGGGACTCGAATCCCTACGTGTAAAAGGTCATGGTACCTTCCCAAAATGTACTAAGGGCTTATAACCCCTCTTTTGAGAATAATAAAATTAATCCTTTTGCATGCTCATTTCATTTACTTTGATTTTTGTTAGTTTATTTTTTCTCTCGCAATTTTTTGCTTTAATTTTTCGCTTTATCTTTTCTTGCATTTGCATATAGCATAATCATATCACATTTGCATTATAACAAAATCCCATCAAGATCATGGCACGGTGCTAGCCACACCTTCCATTCTACAATGAATAGTGCGGGTAAAATACCTAAGCTGCCCGAGACGGACACAGACCTAAGGCAATGCCATCTATCCGAATGAAGCAAGATGAAGCGGGGGACACCCTAAGCTACCTAAGACGAGAACATACCTAAGGTAATGCCATCACGATCACAAAATCGGATGATGTCTTGCCATAACAAGAGATATCCAAAATCAAGGTACTTCCTCTGGCTAAGGCAAGAATCACTTGACCGAGATATTTCCCTCCAAACAATGGTTAATAAACAAGTGACTCACACAACTGATCACTTAACCCTGGGGCAAGTGTAACCTAAATATGACACTATTAAAAACCAAGCCCATAAAGGCACCAGACCAAGGCGAGAAGGGGATTGTGCTACGCCTAAAGCCCAACACCGTAAGAGATGCCCTATCCAATTAAGGAAGTGATCACTCCTTGGCTTTGTCACCCATGGTTGGACCATTAGCATGCACAAAACCCCCCGGGAGCCACAAAAATACACACATCATGTGATGTAATTCAACTAAGGAAATTATCATCCATATGAACAACTACTTCAAAAGAAAGTATTATTGCCTCCCACATATGAGGACTTATCAAAGTATATGTAGCAAAATAATGTCTCCAACACAGAAGAGGACTCGATTAGCATACTAACCAGTCAAACCAATTACACATTGCCTCGTAAGGAGCACGAGGACTTACCAAATAATGTCTTCCTAAACATTGCCTCAAAAACAACACGAGGTTTAAACACAAAAACGAGAAAGCAAGAAGTTCTTAGAAAAGCAAAGCTCATATAAGCAAAAGAACTGACGGACTTAAACCTTCCCATCGCCAGGTGCACCTTGCTCAATATCCACCCGATCCTCGCCCTCGACAGTTTCAGGAGCAACTTGCTCGGACTCAGGCTCAACAGGCGTAGGTGGAGCCACAACATTGGCAGTAACAGCGACCCTTTGACGCTCACGAAGGACGACAGTTCTGTAGGCATTTGTTATCATATGTTTATACTCAGCATGAAGATTGCTCAACTTCTGATTCTTATCAGCACGCTCAGCCTCCAGCTCTTCCTCATGGTGGATCACCAATTCATTGAGCTCTTCGTCAAGACTTTGTTTTGCCACATTCACTTCCTCCAACTGCCTCTCCAACTCCGCATTACGCTTACGAGCCTCTGCAAGAGAAATAAATGGAGAGAGTCAATGTAACAGAAATTACTCATAAAAGCATAAGGTGAATAAAAATCAAAAGCAGCTAATAGGAAACCTTCATGTTCAATTAAAACAGAAGCTAAGGTCTGTTCCACTTGGGCCTTTTGATTATCTAAAGCACTAATCTGCGCTTCAACAGGAGTTATGGCAGCATTGCCAGCCGGGCACGATAACATATGTCTATCACGCTCATTTTCAAGCTGGATAAAATATCGCTTGAGACGTGCTAACTTTTCTCTGTCATCCTATGCCTGCGCAAGTAGGGGCATGTGGTCCAATTGCCACTCAATCAGCCCATCCTTTTGAGTTCGGAGGAGCTTGATCTCATCTAAGCGAGCTACAGCCACCTGCTTAGCTTTATCTAGCATCGCACAAAGCTTAACGATGCGATCTCGATGAACATCCACATACTTCTGAAGTTGTAAATTCTTATGTTCTAAGGAATCAATATTGCACTGGCGAGAGCTCACATCGATCCTCAGATTGCACAGTCCCCTAGCATGCGTATGACCGGTATTATCTACCTTCTCCTCCAAACGTTTGACGGTGGCTACCAATATAGGGGACTAATTTAGAACTCTAGAACCTACTATGGAGATGAAAACTTAGAAAAAGGGAAAAAATAAATACCTTCCAGCTCTTCTTTATATTGACGAAAGGACAAAGCCTCTTGCTTGGCCATCTCCACAGCAAGACGCAGATTCTGATTCTCGTTCTCAGCATCTCTAGCTCGCTTCCTAGCAACACGAGTCTCGGATAGCATACCAACCCTCAGATTATTTCTCTAGTAAATCAGAAAATATCACCAGTTAGAAACACTTTAACTGAGGTAATAATAAATAACATACTATTAAAAGTATAGTCAAATACATACCGCCTGCACAAGCTGATGCTGAGCGGATTTAGGCAAAGAAGTTAAAATACGAGCTTGCTCGTCCTCGCTCAGCCGAGCATACTGATCCGAGCATAACATCTTCATCGCCTTGGATCCACCACCAAAGACGGTGGAAGACAAACTAGAAGGATCCGCTGGAGCAGAAGGAAAACCACCAGCAAAAGTACTTGGTACGCCAGTACCAACACCGCTACCAACCCGAGCACCTACATCAGGAAGAACACCCTTATCAGCGAGGTTACTTTCCTGGGGCATCCCCACCTCCGATATAATGATAGTGCCGTCGAGATTGGTTGCCTCATCCAACAATGCATGGTTAATATCACCAAAAAATCCTTCACCAAGGTCCACTATCTCATTCCAATATCCACTTCCAATGCATGTTCTGCAACCTCCATAGGAGCAGTAGATGGCCCAGAACCATCATCGACTCTTCTCCTCTGCTCAAACAAGACAACAACATCAGATGCTAAGGCATAAAACAGGGGCAAGGTATATATACGTTAAAACATTAAGAAAGTATTTTCTACCTTAGCATCCTCAATAGCTCGAGCAGTTTGTGAAGAACGTCTACGAGAAGGAACCCATTTAAGAAACCATGGCTTATAAGCCAGCAGATGATTGTGCATCTCGGGAATCCCAGGAAGTACATCGCCAGCCTCATTCCAACCATAGATATAAGGCCCCACAATGCGAAGAGGAGCTACGTACCACTTGGGATCATGAGTCTTGCTAAGCGCAAGTTGGCTGGGGTTGGGAGGATCCAAATCGGACATAAGAGGAGGATCTCGGATAGGTTTCCGAGACCTAGAAAGTCCAACTCCAAATCCCTCAAAGGTATCGGACTGTTGGCACCAATAGTTCTCCACGAAGGTCGCAGGCGTATACAACTCCTTTTGCTCGGGGATGAACTCGTTCAACTCGTGCTCAGTGATTTTTCCTTGGCTTCGCTGAGAACATTCTCGCACGATCCTATAGAAATTACCATTGGGATGAAATATAGCTCGCTGAGGATTAAGCATAGTAAGTACCTCGTACTGAAAAGAATCTAGTGGATAATACAGAGGAAGGAGAAGTCCAGCGTCGAGCTGACCCGCCGCCATGATAATCTTGTTGGGACCATAGGGGTTATCCTCAAAGAGTTTCTTTGTCAAGACGCCGACTTGACCCTCCGGAGTAGCAAAAGTAACTTGAAATCTTTGAAAACGATGCTTAGTCTTTATCATCTCCAAGAAATCAGTGTCAGACATGCCGGAAGAACGGCCGGTGCTCGAAGCCCTCATCGGTCTCTTATCAGCACTACAAAAGATAAACAAAAGGGGGGGGGGGTATCAGAACTTACGTCGGAGAAAACCGGCGAAAAATAATAAAAGGTGGAGACAACAATGGCGATCCCCGAAGAAAATTCACAGTTAAAAAGCTATGGCAAGAACCATTGACTAGAGCAATCAAGATAACTACGAAGGAACTTCACAGTTCAAAATAATGGCGTAAACCACTGACGAAAACAAAAAGAATAACAAATAAAATAGGCCATACCGTCTTGAAGGTCGAGATGGAGAATTCCTCCCAGACATAATGAGCTTCTTTATAGGAGATAAGAAGTTAAGGAGGAACAACAAAAGACAGAGGAGAGAAAGAATGAAAAAGTTCTGAATTCTGAAAACAGAAAATAAAGATATCATTCTCTTCTCCCAAAAGATTTTATAAGAAACCAATGGACCACCAACCGGCGCCTCAAGTCCAATAGGTAAAAGCGCACTAAAAGTGCAGATGTGGCGGAAATCTCGGACATGGCGATAAAGACGGGACGATTATCGAAGTTTTCTTCCCATCATGCCCTTGGAAAGTTGCAAAGAAAAGGAGCAAAATGTGAGGGTAAAATACCCGATGGCCACGTGTCAACATCCCAAGGGATGATCTCATGATAAGGTGGAAATATCGAATCATACTCTATAAAGCTGATTTCGTCTAAATCGAGACACCTGCTACAAACGTTACATGAATGGAGCGTGTAGGGAGTGGTCTAATCGATTCAGACGGTCAAGTCTAAAAAGAAGGACTGTTTGTAATGAAGGATCAGAAGAGACGTGGACGAATCTACATCGTATCAGAAGGCTCGGGCAATCTATACTATAACCCAGAGGTGATACAGCACGAGGTTCTCCAAGGAAGAGCTACACGATGACAAATTGGGTGAGATAACTCGGAGGGAGAACCAAGGAGACCATCACGAGGGATAGTATAGAGCTCGTCCGAAGTATCGATGAGGTGTACGATAGCTCCATCAGCTCGGTAAAACCAGGCCTTCACGAGTCTAATTTGCCTATAAATACCAGTCCATGTAGAAGGAAATGGACAACTTATGTTATGTAATATTAAATGGTCTTTCTACAGAGAATTCCTGAGAGAGATCTAGATAAAGAGAGAGTGAGAAATCTAAGTGATATTTGTAGCTCTTTCAAGGGTAAGACCCTAATCAATAAAGAAAACATCTTCTTTCCCGTGGGCGTAGGTCTTCATGGCCGAACCATGTTATATGCTTGTGTTAATCTTTACTTTCATGTTCTTTACATTATGTTTGTCTTTGAATCTTGAATGTTAGTAGTTTTATAACCTTTAGATCTACTTGGGTGTATTCATCAGAAAAGATGCAACTACAATCCCAATCCTCGTGTATCACGATGATTTTTACTTGCTCCTAGCATTGTTGTTAATTTGCTTGAACTAGTATTGAACTTTTTCAAGTCATCTTCCAACATCTTGATTTTATCAAGAGAAGCAGTTAAATCATCCTCAAGGCGTTTTCCTCGAACGAGATAAGCGCTTTCTATGTCATCAAAACTTGTTTGCTGAGAGTTAATCGTTTCTTCAGTTTCTACAAGTTTCTCTTCCAACAAGAAGTATTTTTGATAAACATTATCACATTCAAGTGACTTTTTACTTAGGTTTCCCTAAGAATCTTTTAGGATCAATTCGCAAGAGCGATTCGAAACATAAAGACTTTCGCAAATCCTTTTCAATTTATTGTTTTATCGACAGGGAGGAATCAGAAGAGGTGTGACATGAGAAGTTGTCATCTTTTTCTTTTCCAAGGAATTCAAAACCTTAACATACTCTGAGACTTCCTCATCAATATCTCTATAAATATCTGAATCACCTTCATCAGAAAGTTCATCCAACTGTTCTTCTAGGCTTGTTTCCCAATCAACAGTTTTTATATCAAGAGAATGTTTAAATATTGACATAGATGTGACAGTTCTCTCAGGTGAAACCAAGCTTTGAAAAACATCTGGTAATTTCTGACCTGGTACGTTATTAGAGATAGACTCACCCATAATAACCATATTGCTTCAAACACAGACTTATGAGGTCTTTAACGTGTTTGCCTGCTCTGATACCAATTGAAAAAATGGGGGTCTAACAACCATACCCAATATTTCTCTTAGCAATCTTTATGAACTAACTCTAATATACTTTTAAGAGAATAAACTAGACAGTCAGACTCGATCTTAAGAAAAGTATATCAAACAGTCAGACTCGATCTTAAGAAAAGTATATCAAACAGTTATATCTCGATTTCTCAATTCAATCCGCAATCAAACAAATATGAATTTGCATGCCCGATTGAATATTGAGAAATAACTTGAACGGTACCAAAGACCAATGTTCAAGTGTCAATCAGTTTATATCAACAACCAAAGGTTGGATTATCTAATTGATTGAACTTATGCACAACCTGTGATATTCCAATTATATAAACAAATATAATGCGGAAAATAACTAACATAGACATAAGAAATTTTTGTTAACGAGGAAACCGCAAATGCATAAAAACCCCGAGACCCAGTCCAGATTTGAACACCACATTGTATTAAGCCACTACAGACACTAGAATACTCCAAGTTAACTTCGGACTGGAATGTAGTTGAGCCCTAATCAATCTCACACTGGTCAAGGTACTGTTGCGCTCCTTAGCCTCTGAATCCCAGCAGGACTCTACGTACTTGATTTCCTAAGCTGATCTCACCCTCAACTAAGAGTTGCTAACCAATCTGTCTCACACAGAAAAGTCTATTGAATAGATAAATCTGTCTCCCACAGAAATACCTAGAAGTTTTTGTTCCGTCTTTTGATAAATCAAGGTGAACAGGAACCAATTGATATACCAGTCTTATATTCTCGAAGAACATCCTAGTAATATCAATCACCTAACAATAATCTTAATCATATGGTAGCGAAACAAGATATTGTGGAATCACAAACGATAAGACGAAGATGTTTGTGACTACTTTTTATCTTGCCTATCGGAGAATAAATCTCAAGCAAATCTTAGAGAAGATAGTATTCAATCACGATAGAAAACAGCAAGATCAGAACACGCAACTACAGAGAAATAGTATGGTCTGGCTTCACAGTCCCAATGAAGTCTTCAAGTCGTTAACCTGCAAGGTTTCATGAAAAACCTAAGGTTAAAGGAGAATCGACTCTAGTCGCAACTAGTATCACACACGAGGTGTGGGGATTAGGTTCCCCAGTTGCTATATTTCTCCTTTATATAGTTTTCATATCAGGGTTTGCAATCTAAGTTACCTTAGTAACAAAGCATTCAATATTCACCGTTAGATGAAAACCTGATTAGATTCAAGCTAATATCTTTAAATCGTTAAATCGAACTTAGCTTGTTATACACAAATGAAATGTTCTTTCATTTAGATAAGGGTAACCGTACCTAAACATGTGCACACGGTTGGTTCAACAATAGTTAACCGAAGTTAGCCATTAGAATACTTTCTTATTAACCTTGTTCATCTCAATCACAACTAGGTCAATGACTCAAACGAAACTAGTTATGGAGTTGTTCAATTGTTTATATTCTCGTAGAAGTATACAAGAGACAATCGAAGCAAAATCGATTTTGATTCACATGAATCAATTCATGAACATAATAGCCGCGGTTTGCAAAAGATTGCATTCCTTAATATATAAATGTATTAGTTCATGAATAAACCGATTTGAGAACTTAACCTTCTCAGGTACGCATACAGGTACGCATACCTAAGTAGCTGGACTAAGTTTGGGTTTGCCAGCACGTATACCAGTACGCATACTACTAACCTCAGTTGAAATTCTGGAACTTGAACTTACGACAGTACGCATACCGGTATGCATACTTAAGTTCCCGGACTTTCACAAAACCAATCAGTACGCATACGGGTATGCATACCATGGTTCCCGGACTTTCACCAAACCAAGCAGTACGCATATGGTTATGCATACCATGGTTTCGGATATGGACAACATATATGCAAGTATGCACACTAAGCTATATCCAATCATGGTTAATCGTTCTAAACTCCATTTTCTATCATTGAAACATTCTCGGATGACGGGATTAGCTGTCTCACACAAACTATTAGCTTCAAAGTAATTTTCAAGTGATCGAATGATCAATACGAAACATTCCAAGTCTACATCAAATGACTGTCTCACACAAATCATGTAAGATGTTGCAAGGCGATTTCCACATGATCATTTTTTGACTTGTGTCAAGAACATAAGATGAACTTGGTTAAAGCAAAAGCTTACCAACACATATTTCGAAAAATATGTAAGCGAGTTAAACTCAGCTCGAAATATCAAAAGTGTATAAACTAAAAACTATATCGTTATTCGACTTTTGTCTCAAGAAGGAGATAGAGTAGAAATTGACTTTCTAAGTGATAGATGAGTTCAAGTCTTCACATACCTTTTATTGATGAAGTTCCACAAAATCACCTTAGTAGTTCTTCATCTTCAATCGATTAGCGCCGTGAAATCTAAAGCTCAACTACACAATCTATCATAATCCGAGACTTAACCGTAGATAGACTAAAAATCAAGACTTATAGTTTTGGCAACTAAACTTTACAAACAAGATTGAGATAGCAACGCTTGCGAGTTTGACCGAGCAATACTCTAACAATAAATTCTATCTCTGACAAACACATCACCAGGAATAAAAGTATTGTTTCTATGAAATCTATTAAAGAGAAAGACTTGTCGATCTCGCATATAGATGAACATTCTTGTTAGAGCACTGCTCGGTCGAACTCACAAGAGTTGCTATCTCAAGCTTGTTTGTCAAGTTTAGTTGCCAAAACTGTAAGTCTTGATTTCTAGTCTACTTATAGCTAAGTCTGGGATTAGGATAGATAGTGTAGTTGAGCATTAGACTTCACGGCGTTCATCGATTGAAGACTAAGAAATACTAAGGGTAGATTGTGGAACTTCATCAACAAAAGGTATGTGGAGACTTGAACTCATCTATCACTCAAAAGTCTAACTACTCTATCTCCAATTTGAGACAAAAGTCGTATAGCTATATAGACTTTGATTATACACATTTGAAATTTCGAGCTGAGTTTAACTCGCTTACATATTTCTTGATATATGTGTTGGTAAGCTTTCGTTTTAACCAAGTTCATCTTATATTCTTGACGAAAGTAAAAAGATGATCATGTGAAAATCGCATGGTAACATCTTACATGATTTGTGTGAGACAGTCATTTGATGTAGACTCAGAATGTTTCGTATTGATCAATCAATCACTTCAAAATTGCTTTGAAGATAATAGTTTGTGTGAAACAGCTATTGTTGTCTTCCGAAAATGTTTTAATGATTGAATTGGAAGTTTAGAACAATTAACCATGATTGGATATAGCACAGTATGCGTACTTGTATGCTAACTATTGCAAGTTATTCCAAGTCCGGGAACCATGGTATGCATACCTATATGCGTACTGGTTGGTTTAATGAAAGTCCGGGAACTTAGTATGCATACTCGTATGCGAACTGGCGTAAGTTCATGTCCGGAAATTCAACTGAGTTTGGAAGGTATGCGTACCCGTTCGCATACTAGCAAACCCAAACTAAGTCCGGCCACTTAGGTATGCGTACCCGTTTGCATACTTGTGTAGGTTATGTTGTAAAATCGGTTTGTTCATAAACTAATATATTTATATAATAATGAATGCAATCATTTGCAAACCGTGGCTATAATGTTGATGAATTGATTCGAGTGAATCAAAATCGATTTTGCTTCAATTGTGTCTTGTATACTTTTATGAGAATATAAACAATTGAAAAACTCTAGAACTAGTTTCATTTGAGTCATTTGAACTAGTTGTGTTAAGATGAACAAGGTTAATATGAAAGTGTTCATATGGCTAACTTCGGTTAACTATTGTTGAGCCAACAAGGTGTACACGTTTAGGTACGGTTACCCATATCTAAATGAAGTCACTTTTCATTTGTGTGTAACAAGCTAAGTTCGATCTAACGGTTGAAATATATTAGCTTGAGTCCAATCAGGTTTTCATCCAACGGTGAATATTGAATGCTTTGTTACCAAGGTAACATTGATTGCAAACCCTGATTTGAAGACTATATAAGGGAGAACTCTAGGAACTAGGAAACCTAATCCGCACACCTCATGTGTGATACTAGTGTCGACTAGAGTCGATTCTCCTTTAACCTAGGTTTTTCTAAAACCATTATACGTTAAGGACTTAAAGACTTCAATGGGATTGTGAAGCCAGACCTAACTATTTTCTCTGTAGTTGCGTGTTCTGATCTTGCTGTTTTCTATCGTGATTGAGTACTATCTTTTCTAAGATTTTCTCGAGATTTAATCGTCGATAGGCAAGATAAAAAGTAGTCACAAACATCTTCGTCTCATCGTTTTTGATTCCACAGTATCTTGTTTCACAACCATACGATTAAGATTATTGTAAGGTGATTGATATTACCAGGCTATTTTTCGGGAATATAAGTCCGGTGTGTCAATTGATTCATGTTCGCCTTGATTTATCAAAAGACGGAACAAAAATCATAGGTATTTCTGTGGGAGAAAGATTTATCTATTCAATAAACTTTTCTGTGTGAGATAAATTGGTTTATCAAGTCTTTGACTTTGGGTCGTAGCAACTCTTAGTTGTGGGTGAGATCATCTAAGGGAATCAAGTGCGTAGAGTCCTGCTGGGATTCAGAGGCATGAGGAACGCGACTGTACCTTAATAAGTTTGAGATTGGCTAGTGTCTGTAGCGGCTTAATACAGTGTGGTGTTCAAATCTAGACTAGGTCTTAGGGTTTTCTGCATTTGCGGTTTCCTCGTTAACAAAATTTCTGGTGTCTGTGTTATTTCTTTTCCGCATTATATTTGTTTATATAATTGAAATATCACAGGTTGTGCGTAGTTCAATCAATTAGATAATCCAACCTTTGGTTGTTGATATAAATTGATTGACACTTGAACATTGGTCTTTGGTACCGTTCAAGTTGTTTCACATAATAATCAGGCTCACAGATTCTATCTGTTTGATTTGCTAATTACATTGTGAAACAGAGATACAACTCTTGGATATATTTCCACTGTCTAGTTGATTCTTTTGGAATTATATTGGAGTTTGTCCATACAGATTGCCTAAACAAAATATTGGGTGAGGTTGTTAGACCCCCACTTTTTCAATTGGTATCAGAGCAGGCAAACACGTTTAAGACATCATAAGTCTGTGTTTATAGCAATCTGACTCTATGGACAGTGATGCTATCTCTGACAAACGTATCACCAGATACAAAAGTTCTGTTTCTATGAAGCTAATTAAAGAGAAAGACTTGTCTATCTCACATATAGATGAACATTCTGTTCCTACGAAACAGACAAGTATTGATATATACCCAGATTTTCTTACTGACAAATCTGATTCTGAAGTATAGAGGGAAACAACCCAAGAGAGTACATCGATTCTAAAACTTGTTAGAATCTAGGCAGTTGAAATCAATAGGCTGAAACACAAGGTCAATACAATGGTTGGTATGTTAAAATATCGTGATTCCCAACTAAGGGTTCTTCGTGAGGAAATTGCTGTAGGTTGTTCATCTCGAACCTTACTCGAGGCTAAACTTAAGAAAGATTCCTGTGAAATTGAACAACTATTGAATAATTTCTCTATTCAAGATTGAAAAGACGAGGGTACCCAAATATACCTCAATCGATAACTTTTCCACCTATAAGTACTTTCTCCGAAAGTGATTGTCTATGGATTGAGTATACAAGATCGAGACAATACAACAACGAAATATGATTACTTGATAATAGGTTCGGACTTAACCAAACACTATAGGATTGCTATCAAGTAATTAGGAATTAACGTTTGTGTATGTTATTTCTAATTATAATAAAAACAAATTATAATTGCGGAAATAGAAAAGTAAAAGACACAGCAAGATTTTGTTAACGAGGAAACTCCAAATGAAGAAAACCCCCAGGACCTTGTCCAGAATTGAATACTTTCAGAATTAAGCTGTTATACAAAATCTAAACCAACTTCGTATAGTTGAGACCAAGCAACTAAACCTATAGTTCACCTAGTTCCCTCAGTATCCCTGTTCCTCCTACTTGTAATAAGTCACGCATTTGGAACAATTCCTTTGGTTCGTATTCCATACAGTAAGGAACAACAAATCTGTTCGGTAACAACTCTTTTCAAACAACGTGATATGAGTTTGACAAAAGGCTCTTCTGTTTATCCCAATAAACTCCTTTTTCGGGTTCTTAGATCAATCTATTAACAACTACCAAAGTAATTGTTTAGACTATGCAATCAATACTATGAATCACAAAGAATTGAATTGATGTCGATCTACACAACTAATCAATCAATTCTATCGAAAGATAAACTGATTATAGTTGAATCCCCAGCCGATCAAGTTTTGTGCACACCAAAGATTATGAACTAAAATAAGAAATCTTCTTTGTCTTCAAATCTTAAATAAGCACCTGCACACAAACAACTTGAATCTCTTGTGATCAATCACACACAAAACGGAGTCTGTTAACGATGGATTATCACAAGACATCTTTAGATCTACAAACAATCTAAAGATCCCCGTCGACACTTCGATCTAGTTTGAGTGAATCTTATATCAGAAGAGAAGATGCTCAAGCATAAACAAACTAGGTGTAATAAAAGTTCAACAACCGTTAGTCAATCAAATAATTGAAAACTAATAATAAACTTAAATTATCTAGTTTCCCTCCAACGGTACTCATAGATCTTCTCAATCCCAAATAAGTCTTTAAAACGAGCGGTTGTAAGAGATTTCGCCTAATTAAGGTACTTTCCTCTCCGAATAGACGGCTCCACCAGTAACAACACAACTAGGTAGTTTTGCTGGCTCTGAGGATTAGTTTCCTCGAAATGCAAACTTCAATATTTATAGACCAAGGAAGTTTGGACACCAGGGAATTTCCAAAACCGAATATTATCAAAGATATGCAATAAATCCCCAAATCGGTTTTCATAATTCCTGGAAATGCTCTGTCCAAATATTGACTGAAATCTCAGTAGAAAATCTCAAATTAGTAAATGCACATTACCAATTTTTATTTTCTAAAGATATGCATTTAATTGCTGGAAATTAAAAGCATATAAAACTAAAAACCTTAATTAAAAGATTCTCAATTTATTTCGATCCGGGATTCTCCTTTAGTTATTAAGGAATATCTTTGAACAATAAAAGATAAGAATTACTGCACATGTTCAAAGTATGTCAACATCTTTACTTTGTAAATCCTTTTTCATATTTAAAATCTTGGAACCAATTTTCCACACTTCCAAACGAGTTTAGAATTGGTTCATCTGATTTCCAAGAACTATGTAATTGATCAAAAACATTCAATCATCATTCATGGTTTTAACGGTTCTACCAAACACAAGTTCGGTTCTACCTCCAAGTGGCTACTAGGATCGGTCACACTAGTTTCCATAAAATGGCTAACTAAGTACCAAGATCGGTTACCACTATTTATGGTACTTACTTGTCATCGGTTGCATAAGTTATAGGATCGGTTACACCAATTACTAAAAATTGTTAACCTACTACAAGGATCGATTACACATCTTGTGATTAGTCCCACCAAGTTCTAGGATCGGTTACCCAATGACTAGGAATGGTCACACCAATTACAAATATCGATCATACCATCTCAGGTGATTACTTAAGATTTGTTTCACTAATAAAAGTCATACTGATACATAAGTCAGGCATTGTGAATAGTTTTACCAAGATACATAAACAGTTATGAGCGGTTATACTAAACGCACATATTGGTAATCCAAAGATTTGCAATGAATAACAATGCCAATAAGCCTAGCAATTTCGCTTTCGATTCACAAAACAAGTTTATGAATTGTACTTCCTTTAAACGAATGTAAAATATTGTTTCCTATGACGAAATCTTCACCCATACCCATACATAATCACAATAGCATTCATACGATTATGTCGATATCTTATATACGAAGTTTAAAAGATAGACGTTATACTTCGTATTATAATTCCTCAATACTATGTCTAACTAGAGTATAATCATTCACATCTTCGCAGTTATGTTTTCAATATAGCACGACTTGAAAGATACATTAGGAATGAAACAGTTCAAGTCAAAATATTACTAACCTCAAGAGGAAGGATGATGTCGTCGTTGTAGTTCTTTACTTCTTCACATTCTTCAAGTCTTCGAGTAATACTTGTATGTCTCATATCCTAATAAATTTATAGCTAACCTATACGAAGTTGACTTTAGTAAATAATCAAGCGACTCTTTAAATGAGTTTTGGTTCACTAAAATATGACAACCAAACTTGACATGCCAATGCTTGGTGGGTTCAACCGAGCTATGCTATAACAATCTACCCCTTTGTCAATTTTAGTGACAAAACTCTTACATCATATGGATAAACAAAGTACAAGAATTCATAATACATATGCTTGATTCCAAGTTTCAACAGCATAATAACCTGTATACATTCAATCCACAAATGCCTTTATTGACATTATAATAATAAACCTAATACTCCCCCTAAAGGTAAGATAGGTAGATTTTGAATCCGCACGCCTTTGTTATTCCCTCTTGTAGTCCATATATCTACAAATCATCATATGATATGTTACTCCCCCTTAGTCTATGCTTTACCCTTTCGTTAGATATAACGTTTAAGCACCATTGTCCTTTCCTTAGTGATACCAAATCACTTGTTTACTTCATATATTTCTCCCCCTTTTTGTCACAAAATGACAAAGGTACGAGCAAATAAAGGACAAACCGAAATGATCTTACAAATCTTAAAATACTTGTAACCTATAAGAGTTAAGCACGAGGGTTCCACACACCATTTTAGATAACCAATATCAAAACCGAAACTACAAAGTAACTTTGTTTTGATATGTTACCAAGGAAACAATTGCCTGAAGCAATTTTCCCTAATAGTTTATCAAATCATAAATTGACAAAGCACCTTAGTTCTTTTGCTAAACCGATTGTACAAATACAATCGCTTGTTTGATAAGACCAAAATAAAGATCAGAATTAACTCTATTTTTCTCATCAGGTTCTAATTATTCGAACAATAACTTAGACCTTTCACTTTAAACAAGACAAGTACTAGGTTAGTTAACTAGTATTTCTTGTTAAGGCATTCAATTAGACTTTAATAACCGAATCCTCCACTTTGATAAGTCTAACTAAGATCAGAATTAACTTAGTTTCTCTTATCCGGGATCGAATTGGACTAAACAATTGATCCCGAAAACCTTTTTGTTAAGCCATAAACAATTCATACAAACCAAATAAATCAACTTGCATAATTATTTACCTCAACCGAAAGCAATTGAATCAAACATAGACATTAAAGCACCGCAATTGCACCGAAATTTCGTTAAGCCTAAACAATTGATACCAAACAATGAAGCAAGATAACAATAATTTTTCTCAACCGGAAACAATTGAATCACACACACATCCATACACAAATAATTGAATAAACATCAATTGTACCGAATTTTTTTTAAGCAAAAGCAAAAAATATATATGCAATAAAATCAGGCTTTTCTTAAACAGGAAAACGACTAGCTAACAAATTCGTTACCTCAAGTTTCGCATCCTCTTCTCTATTTCTTCGCATCTTTCCAGGGAGGAATATCACTGTGTTGTCATCCTCTTGCAAGAAAAAAGAACAACAACAACCAACCTTTACCAGATAAAGGTTTAAAATTGGTTTTAACTAATGTGATGCAAAAGTTGAAAACCCGAAACACATATGCTTTTATGCTAAACCAAAAACGATTCAACATATTGTGACTTTTTCACACATGAGTTTCAATCGGAACTCCTTATGATCCTTTAATAAAGCCTACCAACATGGGCTAGAACTTAATCCCGCTAAATCAAAAAGTCACCCAAACCATAAGGGTTCACACAGTATGAGATCGAATATTAAGGTTATGAAAACCGAAATCAAACATCCCATAAACACATAGCAATAAAATAAAGCATTCAAGCACAGGCTATGTAATCGAAAAACTATCACAATAAAAATTATAAAATAATAATTTTATTCATAAATAATAGATAGTTTTATTCAAAATAGACCTTATACAATTATTGAAAGAAATAAAAAACTGATGTCTATTTTTCTGAATTAATTCTTGCAGTATATAACTTAATATCTAGTGGTGCCCTTATTGTTTACTGAGATTTCATCTGTACTCAAACTTTTGAAGCATTTCTCAAGAGACTTGTCTGCAACCACCTCCTGTTTTTCAAGTTCTTCAATTAGAACCTTGAGTTCAGCAAGAACACTTCTTGTTTGATCAATTCTTTCGTTGAGCCAATCTTGATGTTGAACTGTCATAATGAGATTTGTTCTCAGTTCTTCAAAACCTTGGATATAGTGAATCATACTATCAGAATGAATCCACTTGGTTTCGGTGGGATCTTGAAGGTTGTAAGCCAACAGACATGACTCATCTTGAGATCCATTCGAACTATCTGAATCATAATCAGACATGATTTTTGATATGTTTTTCTTCTTCCTTTCTGTATTGATTCCTTGGCAATCCTTAACCTTTTAAGCTTCCTACTTATTAGCCTTTGTGACACTGCGAGTTATTGGAGGCATGCTCGGTTATTTAAATAAGGATTGATCAGGGTTTCATAATACAAACAAGAGATAGTTTCTCTTTAATAAGAGACAACTCTTGAACCGAAAATATCAGGAAATTCCGAAAATATTAAAAGAATATATTCAGTTTCCTTTGTCCGAACTTCTCATGCTGGAAGGTTTATTAAAATTCAAAAATTCTAAATAAAACCTATTTTTGGAAGATCATGATAAACATGAACAAATTTTAGACAGATATGGATTCGCAGTCATCCATAAAATGTCACAGATTTTTTTTTATAAGAAAATACACACAACAAATGTTCTCTCGTTTTAATTGTGCTTTTCCCATCCATAATTAAGAGCACGAAAGAGGATGAGAGAGCACAATTTCGATACAACTAAGTTGTATCGGAGTAAGCTTTTTCTAGCTTACAGCGAGTATCAGAAACATAGTTTATGTTTCTCTTTGGGAATTTATGCGCAAAATATTTTCTCCTAAGAAGATGATCCTTCCTTGATCGAAAAACATGATCATTAGGAGACACTGTACTGACGTGAGAATTTTCAAAGAAGGATAAATATCTCTTAATTCTATCAATGAGATTTTCGTAAGATTTTCTCATTCTAAGGATTTCCTTATGATGCACATCAGCATGATTATCTGAAACAATTATCAGAAATTCTTGATTGTTTCCTTTGGCAGAGATTCTCTCTTTCCCTTTCTTCTGGAATCGTTCTTCACTAAAACAAGAATTGTTTCGATAAGGGTGAGGAGGAACCTTTTTCCAGAAGCGATTATCAACTCTTACTTCTGATCCTTTTGAGTTGACCTTGTCGGGTTGTGGTATATTTTGTCTTTCTACTGATGAATGATCTTTAAGTTTTATAAGACAAGAGACTTCCTTTAATATTTTTACCACTGTATTTTGAAGAAGTATAAGTTTCCCGTCAAGTGACTGAAAGTTGTATTCCTTAAGATCACGTCACGGAATCGGTTCAAAGTTTCCTTTGGACAAGATTTCGTCTGATCATCAGTAGATATAGAAGCTGGTTTCTCATCCTCTTCTGACTTGATGTAGTTTGGCAAACTACCATTATCATGATCTGTTTCGGATGTGATCAAACAAGTTACGTTATCACAATCTCTCAAAGTCAAGCAAGGACCTTTGGTTTCTTCACCATAAGAGATTATAACAGATTCATTAGTCAGAGTCATACGATGGGTCTCTTTATCTTTAGTAAGAGATTTACAAAGAGCTTCCAATTTGACAGTGAGATCCATATTTTCTTTGGATAAAGCATTTAGTTGAATGTCTTTATCTCTGATCTCATTCTTAAGAAGATTTGACTCTGTCTTTAATATCAACACTTTTGTAGACAGAGATTTTATAGGCTTTAGGAGTTTTACCAACTCTTTATCAGCATCTTCTTTTCCATCAGAGAACGACTCAAATGTACTCTTGATTTTCGTAACTCCTGGATCATGGGTCAACGAATTGGTAACATTTTAACTTTTGAGTATTCATATTCTTGCATACCGTTAACTGAATCAGACATAGATTAATTTCCTATAGGTTGGATCGCACCAAACACAGATTGTGAGATCTTTTCGTGTTTGCCTGCTCTGATACCAATTGAAAAGACGAGGGTACCCAAATATACCTCAATCTAAAACTTTTCCACCTATAAGTCCTTTCTCCGAAAGTGATTGTCTATGGACTGAGTCGAGACAATACATTCTAATCGGTTCACACTTCGTGTGATCGTCTATGGATACAAGATCGAGACAATACAACAACGAAGTATGATTACTTGATAATAGGTTCGGACTTAACCAAACACTATAAGATTTCTATCAAGTAATTAGGAATTAACGTTTGTGTATTTTACTTCTAATTATAATAAAAACAATTATAATTGCGGAAATAGAAAAGTAAAAGACACAGCAAGATTTTGGTAATGAGGAAACCGCAAATGCAGAAAACCCCCGGGACCTTGTCTAGAATTGAATACTCTCAGAATTAAGCCACTATACAAAATCTAAACCAACTTCGTATAGTTGAGACCAAGCAACTAAACCTATAGTTCACCTAGTTCCCTCAGTATCCCTGCGCCTCCAACTTGTAATAAGTCACGCACTTGGAACAATTCCTTTGGTTCGTATTCCAAACAGTAAAGGAACAACAAATCTGTTCGATAACAACTCTTTTCAAACAACGTGATATGAGTTTGACAAAAGGCTCTTCCGTTTATCCCAATAAACTCATTTGTCGGGTTCTTAGATCAATTTATTAACAACTACCAAAGTAATTGTTTAGACTATGCAATCAATACTATGAATCACAAAGAATTGAATTGATGCCGATCTATACAACTAATCAATCCAATCTATAAAAAGATAAACTGATTATAGTTGGATCCCCAGCCGATCAAGTTTTGTGCACACCAAAGATTATGAACTCAAATAAGAAATCTTCTTTGTCTTCAAATCTTCTTAGATCTTCAATAAACACCTATACATAAATAACTTGAATCTCTTGTGATCAATCACACACAGAATGGAGTCTGTTAACGATGGATTATCACAATACGTCTTTAGATCTACAAACTGTCTAAAGATCCCCGTCGACACTTCGATCTAGTTTGAGTGAATTTTTTATCAGAAGAGAAGATTCTCAAGCATAAACAAACTAGGTGCAATCAAAGTTCAACAACCGTTAGTCAGTCAAATCAATCGAAAACTAATAATAAACTGCAATTATCTAGTTTCCCACCAACAGTACTCGTAGAGCTTCTCAATCCCAAAGAAGTCTTTAAAACGAGCGGTCGTAAGAGATTTCGCCTAATTAGGGTACTTTCCTCTCCGAATAGACGGCTCCACCAGTAATAACACAACTAGGTAGTTTTGCTGGCTCTGAGGATTAGTTTGCTCGAAATGCAAACTTCAATATTTATAGACCAAGGAAGTTTGGACACCAGGGAATTTCCAAAACCGAATATTCTCAAAGATATGCAATAAATCCCCAAATCGGTTTTCATAATTCCTGGAAATGCTCTGTCCAAATATTGACCGAAATCTTAGTAGAAAATCTTCAATTAGTAAATGCACATTACCAAGTTTTATTTTCTAAAGATATGCATTTAATTGCTAGAAATTAAAAGCATATAAAACTAAAAACCTTAATTAAAAGATTCTCAATTTATTTCGATCCGGAATTCTCCTTTAGTTATTAAGGAATATCTTTGAACAATAAAAGATAAGAATTACTGCACATGTTCAAAGTATGTCGACATCTTTACTTTATAAATCCTTTTTCATATTTACAATCTTGGAACCGATTTTCCACACTTCCAAACGAGTTTAGAATTGGTTCATCTGATTTCGAAGAACTATGTGATTGATCAAAAACATTCAATTACCATTCATGGTTTTAACGGTTCTACCAAACACAAGTTCAGTTCTACCTCCAAGTGGCTACTAGGATCGGTCACACTAGTTTCCATAAAATGGCTAACTAAGTACCAGGATCGGTTACCACTATTTATGGTACTTACTTGTGATCGGTTGCACAAGTTATAGGATCGGTTACACCAATTACTAAAAATTGTTAACCTACTACAAGGATCGATTACACATCTTGTGATTAGTCCTACCAAGTTCTAGGATCGGTTACCCAATGACTAGGAATGGTAACACCAATTACAAATATCGATCATATCATCTCAGGTGATTACTTAAGATTGGTTGCACTAATAAAAGTCATATCGATACATAAGTTAGGCATTGTGAATAGTTTTACCAAGATACATAAACAAGTTATGAGCGGTTATACTAAACAAACATATTGGTAATCCAAAGATTTACAATGAATAACAATACCAATAAGCCTAGCGATTTCCCTTTCGATTCACAAAACAAGTTTATAAATTGTACTTCCTTTAAACGAATGTAAAACATTGTTTCCTAGGACGAAATTTTCACCCATACCCACACATAATCACAATAACATTCATACGATTATGTCGATGTCTTATATACGAAGTTCAAAAGATAGGCGTTATACTTCGTATTATAATTCCTTAGTACTATGTCTAACTAGAGTATAATCATTCACAGCTTCGCAGTTATGTTTTCAATATAACACGACTTGAAAGATACGTTAGGAATGAAACAGTTCAAGTCAAAATATTACTAACCTCAAGAGGAAAGATGATGTTGTCATTTTAGTTCTTTACTTCTTCACATTCTTAAAGTCTTCGAGTAATACTTGTATGTCTCATATCCTAATAACTTTCTAGCTAAGCTATACGAAGTTGACTCTAGTAAATAATCAAGCGACTCTTTAAATGAGTTTTGGTTCATTAAAATATGATAACCAAACTTGACATACCAACGCTTGGTGGGTTCAACCTAGCTATGCTCTAACAAAGATAAAAGTCGTCCTTGGGAGTCTATCATACCAACTACTTATGACTCTGCTGTGAAATTGGAAAACGTGACTAATTCTAATCATGTTCCTCTAATGAAAACATCTTCAGAAACTAAACTGCAAACCCTTCCTATTACTAAAGGAGTGCTTGGTTCTTCCACTGATCATGGATTTACCAAGTCTTATGGAAGGAAGAAACCTTCTAACGATATCTCTGATGCTACACACTCTAATCACTCACATGATCAGAAAGTATGTCTCTTTTGTGATTCAAAAGGACATGTTCAATGGAAGAGCAAACTGAAGCTGAATGACAATCACTTTGTTCGACTCCAGCACACCTTAGATTTAATACTCAAAGGTGTAACTGACATTCAGATGTCTAAACCTATTGGTATTAGTACTCATCCTGTGAATTCTTCCAGGAAAGTCAGTTCAATATGCTCTTCGAATGTTCGAACCAATTGTAGCATTAATACGAATCTTTCAAGAAGATTTCAGAAAGGTTCTTCCTAACCAAATGAAAAGAATGATGTTCAAGATGTGAAAAAGGTACCAGTGGGTGGAAGCAACAATGGAGATATGAAGGACAATCTTTATCTGATAATTGAAGGATACAAGGATCTTATCAACAGGCTGTAAAAATCCTCCATACAAACTTCTTCTGGTAAGGATTCAAACTTAGTCTCATACTTTGATGATAGTAAGTTTTATGATACTTTTTCACATCACAAAGGGTTTCCTCCAAAAATTAGAAGGAAAAAGAGGATTAACAATGAAGAATATTCATTTGATGAGCATAAAGCTCATACTTGTGCTAATTAATCACAAGGGTTGAATACTTACTCATAAAAATCATGTTGAGTAAGAGTTGTTAATAGTTAGGTATACTTATTGGTAAAATGCTATCTTATTAGTCGAGTTATTTTCTTATCGTCCATAGCTAAACTATGTCTAGTAACAGCTTTGCCTAAGTATTGTTTGTGTCTCGAGAATCTCATCATTTTGTGTTTATTTCTAAAGAATTTTTTGTTGCAACTAAGTTGCCTGCTACTCTTGTGCTCTAAATTATTTTTCTGTGGAAATATAATAATTTATTGAGCCAAAATTTTGTGAAAGAATATCTTCACGTAGCAAAATTATATTGTTTTGTTTTACCTTGTAAAAGGGTACGTTACAGTGTTAGTTTTGTTTTTCTTTTGTGTTCGGGTTGTGTTCGTACGGGTACCCATGTCTTACTTGTCACGAACTGTCTTTAGAAACCCTAAAAGTTCCATCCCTAAGAAACCATTTATATACCAAACCTATTGAGTCACGTGCGCGTACTCTTGGTTATTTTATTTTTGTCAAGAATGTCTTCACCTTCTCGCACCTATGATTTTGCAAGAGGTTTTCTTGATAAAGGTATTGGTTTTGAGTCCAAAGGGAGGAAGAAAAGAACCTTAGTAAATGTTGATGGTCAAAATCCTGATGCCTCATGCTACTATGCCTATTATCATCAAGATGTTGAGAATGAGGAGATGGTTTCGGCCGAAGTGGTTCATGATTTTCTTAAATACTTTGAGGAAGCAAAACTGCAGCTCGTTGATACTATGAAGGGTCTAGATGTGTTAAGAACTAAGTTGAAAAAGGTTAACTCTGACCTTGTTCACATGAAAACACATGTTAAAGATCTTCTCAATGAGGATATCTTCTCCAAAGAAGCAGTGGATGATGTCAATCACAAGCTCAAAGGTCTCAAGACTCGTGAGGGTTCCAGAAAAGCTCTTTGATTTCAGTATATGATCGGTTTTGCTGGTTTATGAGTCTTTTTTTCTTTTTTTTTCTTAATGTCTAGGAAACTTCAGAATTTATTTTTATATTTTAAGAAGAATAACTAGGGTTTGGAATAGCAATTATTGTGAGTACACATAGCTATTGACAATGATTTTCATCTTGCAATGTTTTTAGATTTATTTATTTAAATTCTAAAGTTTATTTGGAAGATGATTTTGCAGTATTAATCTTTATTGGTTTTATATATTGCAAAAAATTGTTATGGGATATGAGTGTTTGCATCCGTGAACTATGATTGTCCCATATATGTCAAAAGTTAATTCGATTATATGTGTTTATGCAAATATTGATGGAAGATAGAATGAACTTTTGATAACAAAGGTTAAGTCTATGATATCATTAAGCAAATATTGATGAAAATAGAATGAATCTTTGTATATTTCACAATATTGATCTTTCCCTGATCCACTTCTATGTGAAAGTACTGTATGGCTCCATAAGTTCTCTTCTGTTGAGCATTTCCGATTAAATTAATCATGGATTCTCTTGTGGTTAATTTAATTGAGTTTTCTAGATACAAATTCATGTTTCATGTTGAAAAAGCGGGGGTCTAACAACCACACCCAATATTTCTCTTAGCAATCTGTAAGGACTAACTCCAATATACTTTCAAGAGAATTAATTAGATAGTCAGACTCAATCTTAAGAAAAGTATATCAAAGAGTTGTATCTCAATTTCTCGATTCAATCCGCAATCAAACAAATAGAAATTCGCGAACCCGATTGAATATAAGAAATAACTTGAACGGTACCAAAGACCAATGTTCAAGTATCAATCAATTTATATCAACAACCAAAGGTTGGATTATCTAATTGATTAATCTTACGCACAACCTGTGATATTTCAATTATATAAAAAAATATAATGCGGAAAAGAAATAACACATACACCATAAATTTTGTTAACGAGGAAACCGCAAATGCATAAAAACCCCAGGACCTAGTCCAGATTTGAACACCATGCTGTATTAAGCCGCTACAGACACTAGCCTACTCCAAGTTAACTTCATACTGGAATGTAGTGTAGCCCTAACCAATCTCACACTGATCAAGGTACAGTCGCATTCCTTACGCCTCTAGAACCATGCCGGATTCTGCGCACTTGATTCCCTTAGCTGATCTCACCCACAACTAAGAGTTGCTATGACCCAAAGTCGAAGACTTGATAAACCAATCTGTCTCACACAGAAAAGTCTATTGTATAGATAAATCTGTCTCCCACAGATAAACCTGTGAGTTTTATTCCGGCTTTTGATAAATCAAGGTGAACAGGAACCAATTGATATACCAGACTTATATTCTCGAATAACAGCCTAGAAATATCAATCACCTCACAATAATCTTAATCGTATGGTAGCGAAATAAGATATTGTTGAATCACAAACGATGAGACGAAGATGTTTGTGACTACTTTTTATCTTGCCTATTGGAGATTAAATCTCGAGCAAATCTTAGAGAAGATAGTACTCAATCACGATTGAAAACAGCAAGATCAGAACACACAACTACAGAGAAAATAGTTGGGTCTGGCTTCACAATCCCAATGAAGTCTTCAAGTCGTTAACCTACATGGTTTCGTGAAAAACCTAAGTTTAAAGCAGAATCGACTCTAGTCGCAACTAGTATCACATAGGAGGTGTGGGGATTAGGTTTCCCAGTTGCTAGAGTTCTACTTTATATAGTTTTTTTGACTACTAATTTTCCCATAGTCTACGTAATGTATACATCTCGGAGAATCAGATACTAAGTAGTATCGATATCTCAGTTGGACTGACAATGCTAAGTAATAAAAGATACTCAAGACCACAATAATAACAAAGAACACAAATATAATGTAAATGCTACTAAGTTATCATGAGATGCATGAGATTTACGTGGTTCGACTTTTGTCTACGTCCACGGGGTAATGAGTGAATGCCCTTGTTTGTTGAGAGAACTCAAGTTGTAGTAATTACTTAAGTTCTAAACATTAAAGAGGTATAAGCTTAAGACTAGATCTTCTTCTCCTGGGTGTTGAATGCCATTGTTTGTTGGTGAAGCCTTGTATTTATAGCCCCTTCTGCTCCAGATATATCTTTGATGTCTTTGGGTCCATCATTCCCTGATACATCTTCTGTACAAATGGTACCTTCGTTCACCACACACTTTCTCCAGTCGGACTCTGCCACCTCATCTGACCCACGTTCATTCGGGAACTACCCAGCCTCAGTACAAATGGTACCTTCGTTCACCGCAAGCCTTCGCCAGTCAGACTCTGCCATCTCATCTCTCTCCACGTGCCTTGGTCAAGCGTGTAGATAAGAGATTATTGCATTAAATGATGATTGGATATGTCATCTACCTCTTTCCCTTCGCCCGCTGCCTCTCTCTAGGCTAGGTTCTACTTTACCATCTTAGCCGTCGAGGTATCCTTCCTCAAGATGGGATATAGTAGATCTGAGAAGGGATCCGCTTCTCCTCAGACTCCTCTGTATAGCGAGGTCTACACAGTTATATTACATGCGGCCACTAGAACCGTGACACGTGCTCCGCATAATATTGATATTCACAGTTTGCCCATTTTCTTTCATATTCTACCGTTTGGTAGGATTGGAAGAAGAAACTCTCATAACGCCGCCATTTTTGCACGTACGGGTTGGGCGGTCCCCATGTGTCTCTTCATGCAATAACTTCCCCTTGAATTTCGGGACATCCAAATTTTTGGATTCTTCAGCCGCCTATAAGAAGAGAATGAAAGAAGGAATTTCATTAAATTTCCCTTCTCTTCACGAACTGTCGCTCTCTATCCCTTTCTCAGAGATTTTCTCGTCACTTCTTCTTCTAACTGTTGATTTTCTCTTCGACTTTCAAAAGCCCTTACTCGTTCTTCATCGACAGGTTAGTATGTGATGCTCTTCGGCTTTACTGCAACCCTTTGCCTTCTCCATGCTTAATTCTGTTTTTTCTTTCTTTGATTGCTGATGTTGCTCCCATCTTTGCATGTATTTATTTTCATCTTCCCATGCTTCTTTATGTCATTTGATAACATGGGTTACTTCTCGTTTCGTAATTTTACCATGATTACGTCATGATTGTTTTTCGTCTGCAACTTTGTCCCTAGTGGTGAATAATCCTCCATTTTGTCTTATGATAGGATTAAATTGCTTCATTTGGTTGGCTTAGTTAAACCCATGCCCAAAGTATGCTTGCTTTTGCTTCAAACATGTTTTTGAGCCAACTGCAAAAAAAATCCGCCATTGTTGAAGGACTGTTCTTCCTGCTGGTGTTAGGAATTATGAGACTTCCGAAGAAGCCTGTACGCAAAGATCCGAGGCCTAGATCGTCCATTGAGCCTCCTCTGTGTATGGATCATCCTTATGCTACGCCTTCTCCACCTCTGAGGACACTGAGATACCTGAGGGAACTGAGATGGATGTGGAAGCTGAGGCAATGAGGTTGCTTTTGAGGATCTTCCTCCTCCCCCACCTCACTATGATATCTAAAGGTTGCAGCTGCACGACAAAGATAGCTATGCTAACTTGTCTTTGATTGATATCTCCAAGTCTTTCCGCCTGCATAAGTTTCAAATCTACTTTGTTGATGGCCCTGATGTTCTCACTGAATCTCTGATTCAGAGCTTCCCTTATGATGAGAACAATCTGTTGATCAGTGTTGGCCAATTGGCCGCAGGTATGCTTCTGCCTTTGTTTAGTAGGAAGGATCCTTTCTACTATGATTTTTTGTCTGCCAGGGATGACCCGGTGAACAAAACTCAGGTCCGAGGGGTCATGTAATACACTGGTAATTATTGACGTGCCCTTCGTGAATGTTGGTACCGTAGCAAGGGTAAGACTACTCTGAAGTCTTATGACCCTTTTGCTGCTTGGAATTCTAAGCAATAGGATTACACCCCTGTCAACTTCAATGCTACTTATGCTGATGTCATTCAGAAAAGAAACCTTCTTCCTTGGTGTGTTGGTCCTCGCCGTATCCATGTTACCGCTAGGCAGATTAGGGAAGGCAATCGCCTTCGTTTGTTGGAGGAGATTGACAAGACTGGGCTGACTGTAATCCCTTACTCTGTTAATCTTTTCTTGCCGAAGTATGATCGCATTCTTATGGACTATGATGATCCCTGGGCGCGTACTCCTCTTCGTTTGGTGGGTCACTGGGCCTTTGGTTTTACTACCGCAGATCCCAACGTCCCTCGTACAGCTTCATCTTTTCCTGCTAAGTATGATGGATACCAGCCTTGGGTCTTCAACCCCGCTACTTCTCACGAGGCAACCTTTGTTTGTTACATAATTTTTTTATTTTTCATCTTTGTTTTGCGGCCCTTGCTAAGTATTTCTGATGCTTCCTTTGTAGCCTACCCCTACTTCTTCTACTGGGACTGCTCCGGGTTCTGCTGGTAACTCCGTAGACACCAGGACAAAAAAAGGGAAGGCTTCAATTGAAGAAACTAAGCAAACACCTGCGGAGGTAAGGATTATAACCCTACCTTAGTATTCATAGATTCCTTAGTATTTTTCCCCTGATCCTTAGCTTGCGCATGTGTTCTTATACAGTCTTCCAAGAAGAAAGGGAAGTTGAAGGATGTGATCGATGTTGAAGAATCCGATGAGGATCCCAAGGTTGATAAGGAAGAACCAGATGACGAAGACATGGAGGATATCGAGGATGTCGCCCTTAGTCCCCATTTAGATGACATTGGTGAAGATTTCTCCAAATACAGCCCTAGTCCCCTTCGTGCTGGTTCTATGAAAGGTGATAACCTTCAAGTTGGTAGTGGCTCTTTATTGGTGAGCCAAGGTAGTACACAAGTTGTAACTCCTGCTTTGCTGTCGAGGGTACCCTCGTTTTCTGCTCATAGTGGTTTGCATCCTGTTGCTTCGGCTACCACCAGTTCCATGGTCATATCTTCCAAGAGTCTTCCGTCCTCTCATGTTACTTCGCTTCACTCGAGTGGTTCGTTTGTGAAGGGTGTTATTCCAGCAGTGAGGGTTAGTAGCTCAGACTCCCAGCCGAAGAAGAAGGTTGTGATTTTACTTTCTAGCTTCTCCTTTTATACTACACCCACTTCTTTGGGAAGTGCTCAGTCTGTCTCTACTACCCATGCTAGCAAGGATGTTGGACCTCCACCTTCGTCACCAGATTGGACCGTACTGGGTAATCTTCCTTATGCCGGTGATATGGACTTAGGCGGTACTTCTAGTCAAGCATTTATTTTCGTTCCTAGCTCATCCACTATGCCATCTCTTCGTCGTGGTGAGAATTCAGTGCTTGTGCCCCATGCTCGTTCTCAAGTGGATCTTGGGTAGGGTAAGTTACCTGAGAACTTGAGCCTTGGGAGTTCTGACGATGCCATCCTTGAAGCCATACTGCAGGATTCTAAGGGTCCCTTTTCTTCTGAGGTTGATCGTCATCAGTTGGATGATTCTTTGGAGGTTGCTTCAAGATTGGATACTTTGATTGCTCAGTACCAAGTAGCCAAGGATCTATTCTTCGATCCAGATTTCCTTCGCTCTAGTCAGAGCTTTGGTGAAATCCGCAGGGGTCGCATCCAAGAGATGGAGGATTTCATGGATACCTATGCTGATTTCCTTCCCCGTATTTCCTTGTTCTCAGTAAGTGGTTCTTTCCTCATTGTCTTGTGCATTGCTTTGAATCTTCGTTTGTTCTTATGCTCCGTTGTCTACAGCTTTGCAAACAAATCAATGTTGGATGTACTTCGTTCAAGTTTTATAGGGCTAAGTATACTCACTTGAGTGCTCTGTTGGAGCGTGCCCATCAAGATTATGCCTTTGTTAGTGCGAAGCAGTCTTCTTCTGGTGATGTTGCTTCTGCCGCTAAAGTACCTTTGTTAGAAAATGAGCTGAGGAAGACTCAAAGGTCTTTAGAAGCTTGTCTGTTGGACCTTGAGAGAGCTAATAATGCTGCAAAGATTGCTGAGGAGGGACGCAAGGCTGATAATTCTTCTTTGGCTGATGAATCCTCCAAAGTCATAGGTTCGTTTCTTCTTTCCTTTAGCTTGTTTTTATTTTTTTCCTAGTAGCATAGTCCTGAGAGAACCTATGCATGTCATCTGGTAGATCCGATGAGCTTAGGCATCTTCAGGAACAAGTATCCAAGTTGACCTCCGACGTTTGGTATTATCATAAGAAGTCTGATAGATTGATGAACGTGACTGTTAATAATGAGGCCCAAATCTCCCTTGAGTCTGCTCATAATTCAGACCTTGTGAAGAAGATGGCTTTGCTCCGTAAAGAATGTGAAGAAACACTCAGGTGAAAATAAGATCCCATCTTAAAGCAAAAGGAGGATATTGCTTTAGTTGAGAAACGTCTCTCAGCTCAAGAAATTATCCACAAAAAGTATTATGCAGATTTTGCGGATGCATGTGCTTCCTTAGCTAAGATTACCGCTGAGCGTAATGTATTGTCCTCTGAGGTCTGTTCTCTTGAGAACAAACTTAGCGAGGTTTCTTCGATGCCTTCTTCCATGTCTCGTGCATCTATGGTCAAGAGATTGGAAGAGTTAGAAAATGTTTACCAGGCCTTATCCTCCGAGAATACTTCACTCCGGATAGATGTTGAAGATCTTCGGACTGAGCCTGATACTTTGGTAGAGGATCTTAATGCTGCTGAGGAAGACCTTGCCGAATCTCAGAATAGTTTAGAGGATTCCCTTAGCCATGCTAGAGGTAGCTTAGGGTCTTCTTGTTTCGTAGTCTCCTTTGTGCTTCTTATTTCTTTTGCTCCTTACTCATCCCCTGTATATTTGCAGGTCTCCAGGAGCATCTTGTAGGTGTGAATGCTAAGGTCAGCCATCTTGAGGGTCGAGTATCTTCGTTGGAGATATCTCGTCAGTTCGATGCTGCTGCCAAGTTTAAAGATGAGGCACTTCAGCAGGCTAATGACCAACTTAGTGCCCAGGTGGTGGAGCTTCGTCGAAAATCAGCCTCGGATATGGAGGCCGAGTCCTCTCAGATGAAGGTGCAATTTGAGCATTCGGCTATTGACTATATCAACAATGCCTTTGCCGAAGCTGAACGCCAAGCTGACGGAGTTGTCTTTCCTTGTCTTCCTTATCCTTGATTTTATTGTCTTAAACCTTGTTTAAGTACTTTCCTCTTTGTTTTTTATGCACTCAACTGAGGTTTCTTCTTTAGCTGAGAAGTCTCCTTTTTTTGAAACAATGCTTTGTGTCATTTGAACCTTTGTTATCTTCCCTGTAACTTTTAAGAAATGTTAGACATATTTTGGTAAAATTATCATTTCACGTATATTACTGCATGAGTATTTCGTTTAGACGTAATGTGTCTCACCGGTCGCACAATCAAGTCATCACAAGGTGCTAAGGTATGTTTAACCTTTGTTGGAACATTCAACGTCCTACCAGGATATCCTTTGGCAAGAAGGTATCATGGTGGCGAAGGTTCCTACGTGGGTAATAATTTTCCTATAACCCTACGCGTTCAGCGCGGAGGCTGCTTTACTTCGACAGGGTATCTCTATAGGGGATATCTTATTTTTTATTATGCCTCATGGAAGGAGCCATCGCCCCGAGGATCCGAGATTGACATATGCGCAGTTATGCCTTGCCTTGCCTCATCGTCACTCCTGACGGAGGGTGTCAATTCTAACCCAATTGTATCAATTAAAGCTAATTTTTTTAGTAAAAGCTTCTTTCATTGATTAGTAAGGTTTATAATACATTTATTCAGGGATAGAACATGGTGGACTATTGCCCATTCCTTTCTTCTCCTGAGTAATTACCATTCTCTTATGGGTAGTACTTTTTTAGGTACATTGCATTCCAAAGGTGCTGTAACACTTCTCCTCTGTTGGGATAACTGCTTCGACCCCGTAGGTCAACAAGAATGGGGTTTACCCCCGTAGCTGACCTTCTTGTAGTCTGGTAGGCCCATAGGACGTTGTGCAGCTGTTCGCACCACCTATTTTTGTATACGCCTAGCTTCTTCTTTAAGTTCATTGCTATGGTTTTGTTGGTTGCCTCCGCTTGTACGTTGCTCTTGGTATATATCGGAGTTGACTTGTTCTTCTGAATGTTTAAGGTATCAAATAACATATCGATGTTCTTTCGTTGTAACTGTTTGTCATTGTCTGAGACTATGGCTGTTGGTATTCCGAACCTGCATATGATTTGCTTAAACAAGAACTTGAACACATCTGTGTCTCTAATTCTTGCCAATGGCTTTGCTTCCACCCACTTGGTGAAGTAATCCGTAGCCACGATAAGATATTTTCTTTTCGATGTTCCCTCTATCAGAGGTCTGACTATATCAACCCCCTATTTGACAAATAGCCAAGGGATGATAACCTAATTAAGCTCCGTTGCTGGTGCTTTAATTTCCTTGGCGAAGTGTTGGCATCTTTCACATCGCTTAGCCATATTCTTTGAATTTTCGTCCATGCTTAGCCAGTAATACCCTTGCATTTTGGCTTTAACCGCCAAGGACCTTCTTCCACTATGGTTGCTAGCATCTCCACTGTGTATATCATGGAGTATTCTCCTTCCTTCGGTTCGTGAGAGGCACCTCATTAGGGGTCCGAGAAATGACCTCCTATATAGTATTCTATCACGAAGGCTATACATTGCTGCTTTTGACTCGAGTTTTCGAGCTTCTTTAACGTCGGCTGGCAGTATACCTTTGTCAAGGTACTGGTGGATTGGAATTCTCCAATCATCTTCTGCTTCATTTTCGTTGCCTTCATCTGGCATGGATTGGTCTTCGTCAGAATCTTTCGCTTCTTCGTCTGATCCTTGTATATCTTCGCTTGTTTCTCCCTTGTCTGCTTCTCTCATGGCCCGAGTTTGGATGGCCAAATCCTCTTCAGCTCATGTGATTGGTATTTTTATCGAAGGTTCGTATATCCTTCCAATTTGTACAGCGGTGGTGTTCCTGTCCCTTAACATAGAGGATATGAATGCTAAGGCATATGCGTGTCTGTTGTCCTTTCGGCATACATGTCTGAATGTTATGCTGCTGATTTTGGACGCATGTTCCTGAGCTAGCTTCAAGTACGAAGATAGCACCGGATCCAAAGTTTGGTACTTGAGTTCAATTTGTCTAATGACTAGCTGAGAGTCACTAGTCAATCGAACATCTGATAATCCTAGATCCCATGCCAAGCGTAAACCATGTATGACCGCCTCGTATTCTGTGATGTTATTGGTATATTGTTCGAATTCTAACCTGAATGCGTAGAGTCAATCTTCAATAGGGGTTGTTATTACAATCCCTATGCCTGCGCCTTCTCCGTTGGAGGAGCCATCTACAAATATTTCCCACCTTCGTGAATTCTGAGGTTCTAGCAAGTCCTCCGAATCTTGCTTGTCTTCCTTCATTCCTGGGATGTCGTTTATTTCCGCTTCATCGCTGAGAGGTAAGTCTGCCAAGATTTGTGATTTCTCAGCCTTCCTTGTTTCGAAAATTATTTGGAATTGTTTGATCATGGCATTCCATTTTGCCACCCTTCCAATTTTCTCCGTGCTGTCGAGAATTTGACCTATCTGAGCCTTTGTGAAGACTCGGATGGTATTGCGTCAAAATATATCCTTAGTTTTTGTGTTTCCACTACTAAGGCATATATGAGTTTCTCCACCCTGGTGTAGTTACGCTCCGCTGAACTGAGTATCTTGCTGATGTAATAGATGGGTTTTTCTCCTTGTCCTTGGTATCACTGTGCTTATAACGTAGCTTGTTGCTGCTAAGTAGAGAGTGAGTACCTCACCTGGCTCCGGTTTCTGTAAGATAGGTACCGAGGCCAGGTACTCCTTGATTTTTTGGGAGGCTTCTTCGCATTCCGTGGTCCACATGAACCTCCTTCCTTTCCTTAGTGTATCAAAAAATGCTTTGCATTTTTCCGATGATCTTGCTATGAATCTTCCCATGGAGGCTAAGATTCCATTTAGTTTTTGTACTCTTTTCAACGTTTTTGGAGATGACATCTCTATTATTGCTCTGACCTTTCGGGGTCTACTTCTATTTCTCGCTTAGTTACTAAGTACCCTAGGAATTTTCCTGAGGTTACTCCGAATGTACATTTCTCCGGATTGACTTTCATGTGAAAGCTTCTCATGGCTTCGAATATCTCCTTTAGGTCCGATAAGTGATTTTTTGCTTCCTTGCTTTTAACAAGCATGTTGTCTACATAGACTTCTAGTATCTTTCCTATCCATGGCTTGAAGATTTTATCTACTAATCGCTGGTATGTTACCCCCACGTTCTTTAGTCCAAAAAGCATCCTTGTATAGCAATACAAGCCTCGTGGGGTAAAGAACGCAGTATGCTCCTGGTCTTTTTCTGCAAGTGCGATTTGGTTGTAACCGGAGTAACCATCCTTGAAGGATAGCCTCTGGTGACCTTCGGTTGCATTGACCAGTTGGTCAATATTGGGTAGCGGGTAGCTATCCTTGGGGCATGCTTTGTTGAGATTGCTAAAGTCGATGCATATGCGCACACCTCCGTTTTTCTTTGGTACAATCACCATGTTGGATACTTGACTTCTCGTATGAATCATGTTGTAAGAAGTTTTTGCAACTCCTTTTCTACTGCTTCCTGGTAGATATCCGCCACTTTGCGGATACGCTGTTTGAATGGTGCACTTTCTGGTTTGATCCGAATGTGGTGGGAGACCAAGTTTGGGTCAATTCTGGGCATGTCTTCCATTGACCATGCGAAGATATCTTCGTATTCTCTTAGCATCTTTTGTAATTGCATCTCCTAGTCCAGTTCTAGTAAAGTTACGATGGTGATCATCTTTGGATCCTTCTCCGTTCCAATGTTGATTTTCTTTGTTGGCTCCACTGGTGAAAAGGTTGGTTTCTGAGGTTGTAGAGGAGTGCATTTCTGTAATTGTCATTTAGTGGTAGTGTCTGCTACTGGAGTGGCGGAGGTGCTTGCTTTCTGATCCAAGGGGGCTTCGGGGACTTGAACATCTCTGTTCTTCACTTCGTTGGCATTCTCCCTTCGTCTTTTCCTTTCATGTTGTTATGCAGCAACTCTTTCTTCGTTTAGCCTGACCTCCGCTAGGTTGCATAGCCTTGCGTCTTGTTGATCTCCTTTGATTTCCATTTCACCCATTGGTGTTGGAAATTGAAGGTACTGATGATAGGTCGAGGCCGTGACTCTTAAACAATTGACCCAAAGTCGTCCCATAATGACATTGTAGGTCGAAGGTGCCTCCACAATACAGAACCTTGTATTGTTTACTAAGGGTCCTGCGCGCACCTGCAAGACAATTTCTCCTCTTGGCCTAGAGATTGCTCCATTGAAACCGTATATTGTGCAAGTGGATGAATCTATTTGCTCAGCTGTTAAACCCATACGTAAGTAAGGTTCGTAGAACAACACATTTAACGAGCTTCCCCCCATCAATGAGGACCTTCGTAACATTCCATCCATGGATTGTAAGGGTGATCACAAGTGTATCATTGTGCATCTCGACTTCCTGGTTGACGTCTCTTGTTGAGAATGTTAATGGCGTAGCTATCCATTCTTCCCAAGTGCTAGTTGGTGGTCCACTTAGCTTGAATACCTCGTGGGCTTCTTGCTTTCTTCTATTTCGAGCTAGCTCGAGGATATCTATGAGTAGCTCCTCTTGGCCTCCGGTTGATAATATGATCATGTTAATGTATTTTCCATCCTGGGGTAACTCCACCCTTTTCTTTGGGACTACCTCATTATCAGCAGGTTGTATCTGCATATACTCCATGAATTTCCCTTCGTCTATGAATCTCTGAATTGTGTTCCTCAGGTGGTAGAATGTGTCAGTTGTATGCCTGTGGTACTGGTGGTATTCACAGTATTCCTTAGCATCCTTTGTTTTTTCCGGCTGATTTCCCCTAGTGTTAGCGTAGGGAAAGCCTGGATTCGCTCCTTCCTTGCTTAGAATATGGAAGAAGGTTGTGTTTAGCTTTGTGTAGACTTTATCTATAAATTCTTCCCTTCCTTTTCCTCTGCCTTTGTCGAATCCATATTTTGATATTTTATCCCGAGAGCTGGTTCTGCTCCCGGCTTCGTTTTTCCTCTTAGGTATCTCCGGAATTGGTTCCAGAGAATTCGTTCGCTGCGGAGCTATTGTCGCCTTTGTTTGTGCTCTGGGGTTGTCCTTCTGGATTTATTCAAGTCTGATGTAGCAATCCTGGACAACCCGAAGCTCTCCTTCGGAATCAAGGGCTCGGTTGTGAAGCTCAACGAAGATAGCTGAGGTTCTATCAAGTCCGTACTTATAACAATTAATGCTAATTTCCGGATTGACTTTCCCGATTTCTTGGCACGTCTTTTGCAACCGGTCTTTGTACTGCATCAGTATTTCCCGGGGTCCGATAGATAAAGTAAATAGCCTATCCAACCCTTCCTTTGTTGATTTTTTGTACATGTATGTTTCCAAGAACACAGTAGATAATTGCTCAAAAGAGTCAATTGAGTTTGCTGGTAAATTATCATACCACGCCAATACTGATCTCGTCAAGCTTGTAGGGAAATACCTACAAAGTACCACCTCATCTCTTTCCCAATGGGCTAGGATACGAGTGTAGTACGTAGGTGGGATGCGGGATCCGAGGTACCATTGTATGCCTGAAACGTAGGTACTGAGCATTTCGCAGGGATATGCTCCCTCAAAATGCGAAAGGATAGCAGAGATGTTATTGCTTCTGGATGACCTCCTCCATTATTGCGCCTGCATGGCCAATTTTCAATCCTTGTATTTCTTTCTGCATCTTCTTCATTTGCTCCATGACCATGTCCACATTGTGAGCATCCCTGGAAAATTCCTCATCATAATAAGACTGAGATGGTTTGTAAGTTGGATCCACCTCATTTGGATCGTGCTGCGTTTTCCTACCCCCCCCCCCCCCCCCCCAGGTGGGTTAGCCTTTGGTGGGTTAAGATCCCCCATTCGTCTTTCTGAGATAGCTCCCTGCTCACGCCTCTTCAACGAAGGGTGAGTTTGGGAACCTTCGATCTGTACATCCAACATATCTTTTAGATTCTGGTTTCCTTAAGCCATCACGTGCATTGCATCCTCGTGCTCCTTGTTACGCAATAGCAGAGCTGCTACCTGCGCTGCTATTTGTTCTGCATTATGGATTCCACCACCATGAGGAGTGCTGTCAGCCGGGTCCTCAGAGTCATCCACTCCTTCTTCTATTATCGGAACATCAGGATCTAGTTGGACTGGAGTTAGGTTTCGCATCCCTCATCCCGTAGGAGCTAAGGTTTCGGGCAACTCTTTGTTAGCCGCAGGTGGCTGCGTTATATGGGGACGTTTCGGTAACGACATGTCATAAAGTGGTTGCGCTCCCGATGTTTGCCACATCCCTTCAGCAGGGGTATGTGGTTTGTTAGCAAGCGTTCTTCTTTCTACTTCACTTTGCCCTTCCTCCGCTTCATTTCTTTGATTAACTTGAGATGGTTTTTGAGATCTTCCTCTTGTAACCGCCGGTCGTGAGCTTGTTTGTACATCACTTGGTTTCTGCATGCCTTCGATCTTTTGTTATCCCGCGGTTACAGAAAAAATGAAAGTTTTTGCTACTTGGGTGCCTTCGTTAAAAGTAGTAGTTAATGCTCTGACACAGAAGACGTCTGAGCAGCTTTTTCAGAAGAAAAAAAAGTATTAGAATGACGTCTGAAAAGATGGGTATTTAATTTCTTATGACACCCTTGGAAAAAACAACCTTAAATGTTGAAAACAAATTTAAAAAGGTGTCAGATCTTCCAAGAAAAAGGGGTTATTAAATGTTTTCTAAGATATTTTCTCCTTAAATTCTCCCTAAGATTCCTCAGTGCTCAGAGGTACTCAGATCCAAAGAAGACTTTGACGGAAAAAGTTGTTTTAGTACAATGCTACTAAGTTATCATGACCACAATAATAACGAAGAACACAAATATAATGTAAATGCTACTAAGTTATCATGAGACGCATGAGATTTACATGGTTCGACTTTTGTCTACGTCCACGGGGTAATGAGTGACTGTTTTTATTAAGTTGTGGTGGTTACAAAGATCTTAAATGCTTCCCAAACTAATAGAGAGAACTCAAGTTGTAGTAATTACTTAAGTTCTAAACATTAAAGAGGTATAAGCTTAAGACTAGATCTTCTTCTCCTGGGTGTTGAATGCCATTTTTTGTTGGTGAAGCTTGGTATTTATAGCCCCTTCTGCTCTAGATATATCTTTGTTGTCTTAGGGTCCATCATTCCCTGATATATCTTCCGTATAAATGGTACCTTCGTTCACCGCACGCTTTCTCCAGTCGGACTCTGCCACCTCAGCTTACCCACGTTTCTTCGGGAACTACCCAGCCTCAGTACAAATGGTACCTTCGTTTACCGTAAGCCTTCGCCAGTCAGACTTTGCCATCTCATCTCTCTCCACGTGCCTTAGTCAAGCATGTAGATAAGATATTATTGTATTAAATGCTGATTGGATATGTCATCTACTTCTGTCCCTTCGCCAACTCCCTCTCTCTAGGCTAGGTTCTTCTTTACCATCTTAGTTGTCGAGGTATCCTTCCTCGAGATGGGATAAAGTAGATCTTAGAAGGGATCCACTGCTCCCCAGACTCATCTGTATAGCGAGGGCTACACAGTTATATTACACACGACCACTAGAACCGTGACACGTGCTCCGCAGAATATTGATATTCACAGTTTTCAAATTAGGGTTTGATAGCTTTGAAACAAAGAAATCAATATTCAACGTTAGATGAAACCTGATCTAAGAGCCAAGCTAAGTTTGCTTGAAACCAAAGTAATATCTCTTCATCGTTAGATGGTCTTAGCTTGTTACACACAAATGAAATGTACCTTCATTTACATATGAGTAACCGTACCTAAACGTGTACACCTTGTTGGCTCAATAATAGTTAACCGAAGTTAGCCATATGAATACTTTCTTATCAACCATATTCATTTTATCCACAACTAGTCCAAATTAATCAAATGAAACTAGTTATAGAGTTGTTCAATTGTTTATATTCTCATAGAAGTATACAAGACACAATTGAAGCAAAATCGATTTTGATTCACTCGAATCAAGTCATGAACATTATAGCCACGGTTTGCAAAAGATTGCATTCCTTATTATATAAATGTATTAGTTCATGAACAAACCGATTCTAGAACTTAACCCACTCAAGTATGCAAACAGGTACGCATACTTAAGTAGACGGACTTGGACTGTGTCCGACGGTATGCGAACGGGTACGCATACTATCACACATCCAAAACAACAGTTGAATTAGTACGCGTACGGGTACGCATACAAAAGTTCCCGGACTTCAACTGAGTTCGCCAGTACGCATACGGGTACGCATACAAAGGCTCTCGGACTTTTCCTGACCTTCCCAGTACACATACGGGTATGCATACTATACCGGTCTTGGATCAACATATATGCAAGTACGTATACTATGTCTATAATCCAATTATGGTTAAGTGTTATAAACTCTATTTCAATCATTGAAACATTCTTCGAGGATGACAATAGTTGTTTTCACTAACTATTAGCATCAAAGCGATTTTCGAGTTATTGAAATAATCAATACGAAACATTTCGAGTCTACATCAAATGACTGTATCACACAAATCATGTAAGATGTTACTTGGCGATTTTCACATGATCATCTTTTGACTTGCGTCAGGAATATAAGATGAACTTGGTTGAAGCAAAAGCTTACCAACACATATTTCGATAAATATGTAAGCGAGTTAAACTAAGCTCGAAATATCAAATGTGTATAATTGAATACTATATAGTAATATGACTTTTGTCTCAAGAAGGGGATAGAGTAGAAATAGACTTTCTGAGTGATAGATGAGTTTCAGTCTCCATATACCTTTTTTCGATGAAGTTCCACAAGCTCTCCTTAGTAGTTCTTTGTCTTCAATTGATGAACGCCGTGAAGTCTAAAACTCAACTACACAATCTATCCTAGTCCGAGACATTACTATAAGTAGACTAGAAATCGATACTTATAGTTTTGATCACTAAACTTTACAAACAAGCTTGAGATAGCAACGCTTGCGAGTTCGACCGAGCAGTGCTCTAACAATCTCCCCCTTTGTCAATTTTAGTGAAAAAACTATCAATACATATGGATTACAAAAAAAAATAAACTTTGTAGCTTCTCATCCAAATGCTTGATCTCCTTTGTTCTTCAACATTACTCGAAATCTTCATCACTTCCAAGTACTCCAGTGATTCTGAACGTGTTCAACTCAGCATCATAGTTGTTGAAGATCCGTAGCTATAACAATGAGAAAACAGTTGCTCTCAATCATTGTTATACAGTTTAATAGTATTATTACACAACATCAAAGTTCAATTGTATCACAACTTTGAAAACAATACTATGGTGATATGTATCACTCCCCCTTAGTCAATACTTCATCTCACTTGAAAACCACTCCCCCTTACATAATGATTCGTAATCCATATGTATTTGTAGTGTGAACTACACATTAATTCTCCACCTTTTTGTCAATATAAATTGCAAAGGTACGAAAACTAGTGGGATCCTAATGAAATTTTCATAGAGATACTTCTTGACCAAAAGAGAACATATCAACTTTGTTTTGATGATTCCACACAGACGAAACTAGTGTATTCATCAAGGAGTTTATAAAGATACAAGAAAACTCCTACAATATTCCACAGCCGCACTCCCCACAGAGATTTGGCAATTAAGCACAAGTTCAAAAAGAACTCTCCCCCATAAAATGTCATTCCCGAAAGAACAACAAGAGTGACCTTACTTTCACAAGAAAATAAGGATTTCTTTGGACATTAACTAATCATGTGAAACATGAATTCGTAATCCAAAATACTCAATTAAATTAACCACAAGAGAACCTATGAATAATTTAATCGGAAATTCTCAACATAAGAGAACTTACGGAGCCACACAATATATTCATAAGAATGTGGATCAGGGAAAGATCAATACTGTGGAATATTCAAAGATTCATTTTATTTTTCATCAATATTTGCATAGAGACGTATAATAGACTTAATCTTTGTAGACAAAAGTTCATCCTATCTTCCATCAATATTTGCATAATGACATAATAGGTTTAACTTTTATTGTCAAAAGTTCATTCTATCTTTTATCAATAAGGACATGATAGACTTAACTTTTGAGCAAGTATGGGACAATCAATGTTCACGGACGCAAACACACATATCCCATAACAAGTTGCAATATATAAAACCATAAATATTAATACTGCAAAATCATCTTCCAAACAAACTTTAGAATTTAAATAAATAAATCTAAAATAATTGCAAGATGAAGATTGTTGGAAATAGCTATGTGTACCCACAATAATTGTTATTCCAAACCCTAGTTATCCTTCTTAAAACACAAGAATAAATTCTCATAAGAATTTTCCTGGACAATAAGGCGAATCAAGTTTCTTTGAAAACTTCATACCTTTGAACGGTCCATCACAAAAGGTATCGCTGATGTCCTTGATTCTTTTGACGGTAGAGACCCCATGTTCATGAGTTAGAACATTAACTTTCCGATCAACAATACGGGCAAGATGTATAGCTTTAGCACAGTCCAAGATTAGTTTCTTCTGATTCCAGATCAAGATCTTTTGATTTTCAAGGATTTTGGTATGACCATCAAGAAGCTGATTTATTTGCAGTTGAAGACTTGCAAACTCGACCTTAGAGTCATTCTAAAAAAGAATTAAATCCTTAATAGATTCTCCAATCCAGGAGTTATACTCTTTCTTTTCAATCATATTCTTCAAGACAAGGTCTTGAACGGAATCGCATCCTTTAATGTCTTCTTCCATCTCAAGATTCACCACTTCTTAGGTCTTGATAAGTTTTCCAATTTTTTTCTATTATTAGGGAAGGCAAAACAATATAATATATATATATATATATATATGTTTACAAATAAGAGAGGACCACCCTTGTTTAAGGAGACCCTAAAAACTCCCAAGTAAGACACGGACGTTCGTGGACCGAAAAAGGATTGATGGATCAGAAAATATCCAAAATTAGGAAAATACATTCTGTTTTAATATATCTCTTACCTTCAATGCTCAATTATTAAGAGTTTTAACCAGAGCATAGGGGAAAGATGCATAAGTTACTTAGAGTCAAGAAATGATTTTTTATTCACAAATGAAGAAAACAGCTAAACAAACCAAAGACAGATGGTAACTTACATCCCACTTGAGCATCTCACAAATGTCATCCTTGCAACTCCCAAGTTAGATACAAGGATGAAATTACCTAGAGCTAGGTAGCAAAGTGAGATGTAATCCCACCATGATTAATTAGAGATGAGTTGTAAATACCATCCGACTGTTTGACCATTGTATTCCTTACCTTCCTTCGATTAATTCTCATCCCATAGGAATAAAACATAACCTGTTTAACATACCCATCAGAAGGATTTTTCTGAGGACAGAATCTAGGACCTCTCGAGATTGGTTCCATAGGATCGGGATTTAGAGAAATACACTTCCTAGACTTAGATCTACCAGACTTATTCTCTTCAGCACTAGGAATGTGTATATTTGCAGTGCAAGAATTAGCACATCTAAGAGGAACACAATTCCAGTAGAGATTTTGAAAAAAGTGACTTTTGAACCCTTGTGCACGAGACTTCTGGTTTTCTGTAGGGATGGAATCCATTGTAGGCGTCATCAGACAATTTACTCTATCGACAATAAAAAGAAGTAGATTTAGAAGATCTGAAATCTATTTCTTTCTAGCAAAACAATGTTTAACAAAATGATTCTTTTTCCCGCAAAAAGAACAGGTTCGTGGAAGAGAAACATTGGATGGATCCTGCTTTACATTCATAGCCCTATTAGAAGACTGCAAGTTATGTAAACACTTCTTAGAAGGAACTTCCTTGGGAGAACTTTTCTTCATGTGCTGTAATTCTGTCTGAGAATTAGAGAATGACACATAGGATTTTCTCATCAAAACAGAGTTTTCCTTTTTCAAGGATATGCACTGTTTTTGGGCTAGAAGAAGGGAAGCAATCAATTTTTATTTTTCAACACGAAGGCTGTCCAGATCTGATGAATGAGTCTCGATAACGTTTTTCTCTAATTGAATCTTCTTTAACAATATTCTCAAGAGAACTAATCTTTTCACGCTGTAGAGTAATTTCTTGAACAAGTTTTTCGATATTGTTAGAAAAGGACTCAATGATGCTATAAAGTTCACGTTCTCGACCAAGAGATTTCTCAAGTTTATCAATAAGTTGATCATGTATTTCTTAAAGGGATTTAGCATCTTGAAATACAATAGTCTCAGCTGTATTTTTTTGATTTCTGGTAAGTTCCATTTTAGTTTTAGACATGGAACAAAATGTCTCATTAAAGGGAATGTTATCAGAATCTGATAGCAAGAAATTCCTACCTCGGGATTCATAAGAATCAACAAAGGAGTTATCCTTGGAGGTAATCCCAAGACATTTGGCATAATTAAAACTTTTAGAACTCATTTCTAAGTGTGCGAGTTTGTGATACACAATTATCCACACAAATCAGATTGCTACAAACACATACCTATAAGGTATTTACGTGTTTTCCTGCTCTGATACCAATTGAAAAAGCGGGGGTCTAACAACCACACCCAATATTTCTCTTAGCAATCTGTATAGACTAACTCCAATATACTTTCAAGAGAATCAACTAGACAGCCAGACTAAATCTTAAGAAAAGTATATCAAGGAGTTGTGTCTCAATTTCTCAATTCAATCATAAATCAAACAAATAGAAATTTGTGAGCCCGATTGAATATAAGAAATAACTTGAACGGTATCAAAGACCAATGTTCAAGCGCCAATCAATTTATATCAACAACCAAAGGTTGGATTATCTAATTGATTGATCTTACGCACAACCTGTGATATTTCAATTATATAAACAAATATAATGCGGAAAAGAAATAACACAGACACCAAAATTTTGTTAACGAGGAGACCGCAAATGCAGAAAAACCTCGGGACCTAGTCCAGATTTGAACTCCACACTGTATTAAGCCGCTACAGACACTAGCCTACTCCAAGTTAACTTCGGACTGGAATGTAGTTGAACCCTAACCAATCTCACACTGATCAAGGTACAGTCGCGTTCCTTACGCCTCTAGAACCACGAGGGATTCTGCGCAATTGATTCCCTTAGCTGAACTTACCCACAACTAAGATTTTCTACGACTCAAAGTCGAAGACTTGATAAACCAATCTGTCTAACACAGAAAAGTCTATTGTATAGATAAATCTGTCTCCCACAGATAAACCTATGAGTTTTAGTTCGTCTTTTGATAAATAAAGGTGAACAGGAAACAATTGATATACTGGACTTATATTCCCAAAGAACATCCTAGAAATATCAATCTCTTGACAATAATCTTAATTGTATGGTAGCGAAACAAGATATTGTGGAATCACAAACGATGAGACGAAGATGTTTGTGACTACTTTTTATCTTGCCTATCGGAGATTAATTCTTGAGCAAATCTTAGAGAAGATAATACTCAATCACGATAGAAAACAGCAAGATCAGAACACACAACTACAGATAAAATAGTTGGGTCTGGCTTCACAATCCCAATGAAGTCTTCAAGTCGTTAACCTACAGGGTTTCGTAAAAAACCTAAGGTTAAAGGAGAATCGATTCTAGTCGCAACTAGTATCACACAGGAGGTGTTGGGATTAGGTTTCCCAGTTGCTAGAGTTCTCCTTTATATAGTTTTCAAATCAGGGATTGATAGCTTTGAAACAAAGCAATCAATATTCACCGTTAGATGAAACCTGATCTAAAAGCCAAGCTAAGTTTGCTTGAAACCAAAGCAATATCTCTCCATCGTTAGATGGTCTTAGCTTGTTACACACAAATGAAATGTACCTTCATTTAAATATGAGTAACCGTACCTAAACGTGTACACCTTGTTGGCTCAACATTAGTTAATCGAAGTTAGCCATATGAACACTTTGTTATCAACCATATTCAGCTTATCAACAACTAGTTCAAATGACTCAAATGAAACTAGTCATAGAGTTGTTCAATTGTTTATATTGTCATAGAAGTATACAAGGCACAATTGAAGCAAAATCGATTTTGATTCACTCGAATCAAGTCATGAATATTATAGCCACGGTTTGCAAAAGATTGCATTCCTTGTTATATAAATGTATTAGTTCATGAACAAACCGATTCTAGAACTTAGCCTACTCAAGTATGCAAACGGGTACGCATACTTAAGTAGCCGGACTTGGACTGTGTCCGAAAGTATGCGAATGGGTACGCATACTATCACACATCCAAAACAACAGTTGAATTAGTACGCGTACGGGTACGCATACAAAAGTTCTCGGACTTCAACTGAGTTCGCCAGTATGCGTATGGGTACGCATACAAAGGCTCCAGGACTTTACCTGACCTTCCTAGTATGCGTACGGGTATGCATACTATACCGGTCTTGGATCAACATATATGCAAGTACGCATACTATGTCTATAATCCAATTATGCTTAAGTGTTCTAAACTCTATTTTAATCATTGAAACATTCTTAGAGGATGACAATAGTTGTTTTCACTAACTATTAGCATCAAAGCGATTTTCAAGTTATTGAAATAATCAATACGAAACATTCTGAGTCTACATCAAATGACTGTATCACACAAATCATGTAAGATGCTACTTGGCGATTTTCACATGATCATCTTTTTACTTGCGTCAATAATATAAGATGAACTTGGTTGAAGCAAAAGCTTACCAACACATATTTCGAGAAATATGTAAGCTAGTTAAACTCAGCTCGAAATATCAAATATGTATAATCGAATACTATATAGTAATACGACTTTTGTCTCAAGAAGGAGATAATGTAGAAATAGACTTTCTGAGTGATAGATGAGTTTCAGTCTCCACATACCTTTTTTCGATGAAGTTCCACAAGTTCTCCTAAGTAGTTCTTCGTCTTTAATTGATGAACGCCGTGAAGTCTAAAGCTCAACTACACAATCTATCCTAGTCTGATACATTATTATAAGTAGACTAGAAATCAAGACTTATAGTTTTGATCACTAAACTTGACAAACAAGCTTAAGATAGCAAAGCTTGCGAGTTCGACCGAGCAGTGCTCTAATACATGTAATTTGTTAATGTCCAAAGAAATCCTTATTTTCTTGTGAAAGTAAGGTCGCTCTTGTTGTTTTTTCGGGAATGACATTTTATGGGGGAGAGTTCTTAATTGAACTTGTGCTTAATTGCCAAATCTTTGTGGGGAGTGCGGCTGTGGAATATTGTAGGAGTTTTCTTGTATCTTTATAAACTCCTTGATGAATACACGAAGTTTCGACTATGTGAAATCATCGAAACAAAGTTGATATGTTCTCTTTTAGTCATGAAGTGTCTCTATGAGAATCTCATTATGATCCCACTAGTTTTCGTACCTTTGCCAATTTATATTGACAAAAAGGGGGAAAATTAATATGTAGTTCACGCTACAAATACATATGGTTTACGGATCATTATGTAAGGGGGAGTGGTTTTCATTATGAGATGAAGTATTGACTAAGGGGGGAGTGATACATATCACCATAGTATTGTTGTCAAAGTTGTGATACAATTGGACTTTGATGCTTTGTAATGATACTATTACATTGTATAAAAATGATTGAGAGATATTGTTTTCTCATTGTTATAACTGCGGATCTTCAACAACTATGATGATGAGTTGAACACATGCAGAATCACTTGAGTACTTGGAAGTGACAAAGATTTCGAGTAATGTTGAAAAACCAAGGAGATCAAGCATTTGGATAAGAAGCTACAAAGTTTATTTATTTTGTAATCCATATGTATTGATAGTTTTGTCACTAAAATTAAAAAAGGGGGAGATTGTTTGAGCACTGCTCGGTTGAACTCGCAAGCGTTGTTATCTCAAGCTTGTTTGTCAAGTTTAGTTGCCCAAACTATAAATCTTAATTTCTAGTCTACTTATTACTAAATCTCTGATTATGATAGAAAGTGTAGTTGAGCATTAGACTTCACGGCGTTCATCGATTGAAGACGAAGAACTACTAAGGGGATCTTGTGGAACTTCATCAACAAAAGGTATATGGAGACTTGAACTCATCTATCACTCAAAAGTCTATCTACTCTATCTTTTATTTGGGACAAAAGTCTTATAGCTATATAGACTTCGATTATACACATTTGATATTTCGAGCTGAGTTTAACTCGCTTACATATTTCTCGAAATATATGTTGGTAAGCTTTCGCTTTAACCGAGTTCATCTTATATTCTTGACGAAAGTCAAAAGATGATCATGTGAAAATCGCCTGGTAACATCTTACATGATTTGTGTGAGACAATCATTTGATGTAGACTCGAAATCAATCACTTGAAAATTGCTATGAAGCTAATAGTTTGTATGAGACAGCTATTGTCGTTTTTCGAGAATATTTCAATGATTGAAATAGGAGTTTAGAACAATTAACCATGATTGGATATAGCATAGTATGCATACTTGTATACTAACTGTTGCAAGTTATTCCAAGTCCGGGAACCATGGTATGCATACCCGTATATGTAATGGTTGGTTTAATAAAAGTCCGGGAACTTAGTATGCATCCCGTATGCGTACTAACGTAAGTTCATGTCCGTAAATTCAACTGAGTTTGGAAGGTATGCATACCCGTTTGCATACTTGAGTAGGTTATGTTCTAAAATCGGTTTGTTCATGAACTAATATATTTATATAATAAGGAATGCAATCTTTTGCAAACCGTGGTTATAATGTTCATGAATTGATTCGAGTGATTCAAAATCGATTTTTCTTCAATTGTGTCTTGTATACTTCTATGAGAATATAAACAATTGAACAACTCTAGAACTAGTTTCATTTGAGTCATTTGAACTAGTTGTGTTAAGATAAACAAGGTTGATATGAAAGTGTTCATATGGCTAACTTCGGTTAACTATTATTGAGCCAACAAGGTGTACACATTTAGGTACGGTTACCCATATCTAAATGAAGTCACTTTTCATTTGTGTGTAACAGGCTAAGTTCGATCTAACGGTTGAAAGATATTAGCTTGAGTCTAATCAGGTTTTCATCTAACGGTGAATATTGAATGCTTTGTTACCAAGGTAACGTTGATTGCAAACCCTGATTTGAAGACTATATAAGGGAGAACTCAACTGGGAAACCTAATCCCCACACCTCCTGTGTGATACTAGTTGTGACTAGATTCGATTCTCCTTTAACCTAGGTTTTTCTAAAACCATTATAGGTTAACGACTTAAAAACTTCATTGGTATTATGAAGCCAGACCCAACTATTTTCTCTGTAGGTTCGTGTTATGATCTTGTTGTTTTCTATCGTGATTGAGTACTATCTTCCCTAAGATTTGCTCGAGATCTAATCTCCGATAGGCAAGATAAAAAGTAGTCACAAACATCTTCGTCTCATCGTTTATGATTCCACAATATCTTGTTTCGCTACCATACAATTAATATTATTGTAAGGTGATTGATATTACTAGGCTGTTTTTCGGGAATATAAGTCCGGTGTATCAATTGGTTCCTGTTCACCTTGATTTATCAAAAGACGGAACAAATCTCATAGGTATTTCTGTGGGAGACAGGTTTATCTATTCAATAGAATTTTTTATGTGAGACAGATTGGTTTATCAAGTCTTCGACTTTGGGTCGTAGAAACTCTTAGTTGTGGGTGAGATCAGCTAAGGGAATCAAGTGCGTAGAGTCCTGCTGGGATTTAGAGGCGTAAGGAACGCGACTGTACCTTAATCAGTGTGAGATTGGTTAGGGCTCAACTACATTCCAGTCCGAAGTTAACTTGGAGTACGCTAGTGTTTATGGAGGCTTAATACAATGTAGTGTTCAAATATGGACTAGGTCCCGGGGTTTTGCTGCATTTGTGGTTTCCTCGTTAACAAAATTTCTGGTGTCTGTGTTATTTCTTTTCCGCATTATATTTGTATATATAATTGAAATATCACAGGTTGTGCGTAGTTCAATCAATTAGATAATCCAACCTTTGGTTGTTGATATAAATTGATTGACACTTGAACATTGGTCTTTGGTACCGTTCAAGTCGTTTCGCATAATAATCAGGCTCACAGATTCTATCTGTTTGATTTGCTCATTACATTGTGAAACAGGGATACAACTCTTGGATATATTTCCATTGATTGAGTCTGACTGTCTAGTTCATTCTATTGGAGTTTGTCCATACAGATTTCCTAAACGAAATATTGGGTGAGGTTGTTAGACCCCCTCTTTTTCAATTTTGTTCCCACGAAACAGAAAATATTGATAAGTGTTACCCTGATTATCTTACTGACGATTCTGACTCTGAAGTAGAAAGGGAAGCAGCCCAAGAGAGTGCATTGATTCTAAGTCTTGTTAGAATCCAGGCAGTTGAAATCAATAGGCTGAAACACAAAGTCACTATGATTATTGGTATGGTAAATGATCGTGATTCCCAATTAAGGATTCTCCGTGAGGAAAACGCCAAAGTTTGTTCCTATCGAACCTTACTTGAGGCTAAACTCAAGGAGGATGCCTTGGAAATCGAATGTCTATTGAGTAAACTCTCTATTAAATGCAAAAGATGTTCTGAGGAGTCCACTATATCAATTACTTCTGACTCAACTGTGATGTTAGAAAACATGACTACGCGTAATCATGTTTCTCTGATGAAACCAGTTTCAGAAGCTAAATTGCAAACCCTTCTTATTGCTAAAGTGTACTGGTAACTTCCAGAAATCAAGGAATCACCACATCTCATGGAAGGGAGAAATATTCTAACGATGTTATCAAACCTATTCACTCCAATCGCGCTTGTGAGTAGAAAGTGTGTCTCTTTTGTGATACGAAGGGACATGTTCGACGGAAGTGCAAATTAAGTTTAGATGAAAACTATATTGGTCGACTCCAATACACCTTAGATTTAATTCTTAAAGGTGTAACTAACATTTGTATGTTTAAACCAATCGGTTTTAGAACTCACCCTGCGAAACTCTCCAGGAAAATCAGTACAGTTTGCTCTTCTAATGTTCGAACCTGTGATAGTAGCTTTGACATAAATCGGTTAAGGAGGTTTCAAAAGAATCCTTCTCGGACTAGTTTTGGGGATGGTTCTCATGGTGTTAAAAAGGTTCCAGAAGGTGTAAACAACACTGGAGATGTGAATGAACACCTAAATCTTATAATTGAAGGGTACAAAGATCTTATCAACAGGCTGTCAAATTCCTCCAGACAAACCTCTTCAGGTAAGGATTCAAACTTGGTTTCATACTTTGATGATAGTAAGTTTTATGATACTTTTTCACATCAAAAAGGGTTTCCTCAAAAAATTAGAAGAAAAAAGAGGTTTAACCAAGAACCTTGTTCAATTGATGAGCATAATGCTCATACTTGTGTTAATTAATCACAAGGATTGAAACCTTACTCAGTAAAAATTCTGGTGAGTAAGATGTGCTAATGATCAGGTATACTTGATGGCAAAAATGCTCTCGGAGCTACTTTCTTATTGATTGTTAGCTAGACTTTTTCCCACAGACAACGCTGCATAAGTATTTTCATTTTCTTCAAAATAATTTTTGTTTTGAAAATTTTAGTTGTTACAAATTTTTTTGGTTGTTTGTGCTACTCTTGTGCTTAAAATTTTCCTCTTGTGAGTATATAAAATTTATTGAGCAAAGATTTGTGAAAGAAAATTTTCACGTAGCAAGAATTTTGCTATGTTTCCTTTGTGAAAGGAACTTTACAGTTTTTTTTTCTAAAATTCCTCTTATGGTTTAAGCATGTGTTCGTACGGGTACCCGTTGTTACAAGTCACGAACCAACTCTAAAAAACCATAAAAATATATTCCCTGAGAAACTGTTTATATACCCATCCTATTGAGTTGAGTTATCTCACTATAGGTTATTTTTCTCATATCACGAATGTCGTCTCCTTCTCACACTTGTGATTTTACGAAAGGGTTTGTTGATAAAGGTATGGATTACTGTTCCAAAGGGAAGAAGAAAAGAACCCTAGTAGAACTTGACAATGTCAAAGCTCAAAATCCTGATGATTATTCTGATGTCTCATGCTACTATGCATATACTCATCAAGATGTAGAGCATGATAAAATGGTTTTTGTTGAAGTGGTTCATGATTTTCTTAAATACTTTGAGGAAGCAAAACTGCAGCTCGTTGATACTAATATAATATGAAAGGTCTCGATGTGTTACGAACTGAGTTGAAAAAGGTTAATTCTGACCTTGTTCTCATGAAGACGCATGTTAAATATTTTCTCAATGAGGATATCTTCTCCGAAGAAGCAGAAGATGCTGTCAATCACAAGCTCAAAGGTCTTAAGACTCGTGAGGGCTCCGAAAGTGTACTTTGATTTTAGTTTGAGGTTGTTTTTGGTTCTTAGGAGTTTATCTTTAATGTCTAGGAAACTTATTATGAGAATTTATTCTTATGTTTTAAGAAGGATAACTAGGGTTTGGAATAGCAAATATTGTGATTACATATTGCTATTGGCAACGATTTTCATCTTGTAATGTTTTAGATTTATTTATTTAAATTCTAAGTTATTTGGAAGATGATTTTGCAGTATTAATCTTTATTGGTTTTATATATTGCAAAAATATTTTATGGGATATGTTGTGTTTACGTCCGTGAACTATGATTATCTCATATATGCTCAAAAGTTAAGTCTATTATGTCTTTATGCAAATATTGATAAAAGATAGAATGAACTTTTGAAAAATTCCGCAGTATTGATCTTTCCCTGATCCACTTTTATGTGAAAGTAATGTATGGATCCGTAAGTTTTCTTATGTTGAGCGTTTCCGATTAAATTAATCAATAAGGTCTTCTTGTGGTTAATTTATTCGAGTTTATCGGATACAAATCCATGTGGTTTGTTAATGTCCAAACAAATCCTTCTTTTCTTGTAAAAGTAAGGTCGCTCATGTTGTTCTTTCGGGAATGACATAAAATAAGGGAGAGTTCTTAATTGAACTTGTGTTTAATTGCCATATCTTTGTGGGGAGCGCGGCTGTGGAATATTGTATGAGTTATCTTGTATCTTTATAAACTCCTTAATGAATACACTAAGTTTCGACTATGTGAAATCATCGAAACAAAGTTAATATGTTCTCTTTTAGTCATGAATTATCTCTTTGAAAATTTCTTTATGATCCCGTAGTTTTCGTACCTTTGCCAATTTATATTGACAAAAAGGGGGAGAATTATTTGGTAGTTCACACTACATACATATGGTTTACGGATCATTATGTAAGGGG
>JAJJMB010009125.1:10743489-10792885 GCA_023531105.1 Papaver atlanticum | reverse complement strand
ACTGTAACAATTACAACAACACTTATAATTGTTACTTTAATAAATCATTCATAACTTCATCGTTATAACTCGGAATTGAGTGATTCTTGGCTCGTTGAATTCGTAAGCTCATTCACTATAACATGAGTACCTTTCCAGGGATAAAGGTTATTTTCACAAAATTCGTGGCTCAAATAACCTCGAGTATATATACATAAATGTACATTTACCGTCACTTGAATTATTCCATAGAGTGAGCATTTATTTCGATAGATTAGAAAGGTAGAATTGAACAAGAATCCAAATGAAATCAATTACCACATACTTTTGTTTATGAAGTCCTTGTTGATGTCTTCTTGTAGTTTTCAAACTTCATCCTTCAAGTATAGCTTCGATTCTACTTCTTAGACTTAATCTAATCTGAAACTATCTTTAGTATACTAAATCAAGAATGCATTTTGGCAACTAAAATTGACAACTAACTTGACATACCAACGCTAGTGGGTTCAACCGAGCAATGCTCTAAAAATCTCCCCCTTTGTCAATTTTAGTGACAAAACCATTTTACATATGGATTGTACTTGTTAAAAGCATTACAGCTCCCAAATCAGACATGCTTGATTTCCTTGGTTCTTCAACTATGCGTGTGTTCATCCTATACTTGTTGAAGATCCAACATAGTATTATTACACAACATCAAAGTTCAATTATATCACAACTTTGACCATAATACTACGGTGATATGTATCACTCCCCCTTAGTCAATACTTCATCTCACAATGAAAACCACTCCCCCTTACATAATGATCCGTAAACCATATGTATTTGTAGTGTGAACTACACATTAATTCTCCCCCTTTTTTTCAATATAAATTGGCAAAGGTACGAAAATTGTGGGATCATAATGAAATTCTCAAAGAGATTACTTCATGACCAAAAGAGAACATATCAACTTTGTTTCGATGATTTCACATATTCGAAACTTAGTGTATTCATCAAGGAGTTCATAAAGATACAAGTAACTCCTTCATGTTCCAAACCCATTTCTCCCTGCAAATATTTGGCAATTAAGCACAAGTTCAAATAAGAACTCTCCCCCATTACATGTCATTCCCTAAAGAACAACAAGAGTGACCTTACTCCAGGGAGAAGGATTTATATATTGGATTTTAAAAATCCCACAAGGAGATATAATTTAAGAACCAATCATTGAAAGTCTCTCATGAGATCGTGTTACTAAAAAATTAGAACTATCTCATAGTAACATCACACAATATGTAATCATGAAGATCAAGTATTGTGATCATCTTTTCTAAGATACAAACTTGTATAAACAAGTATTGATATTCTTAGAAGGAAGAATGACCTTTTCCACAAGAATTTACACCAAGAATGGTTACCATAAGTGTATGAAAAGGTTTCTTTGACAATAAAAAACAACATCTAATGGCTTTGATTATTGCTTCTAACCTGTTATACTTAAGAATTTCAATCACAAATCAAGTTAGGTAATTAAGAATCATACACGTGGTATTTAGCCATATTCATCTTAACCATAACTAGTTCAAATGACTCAAATGAAACTAGTTATAAAGTTGTTCAATTGTTATATTCTCATAGAAGTATACAAGAACACAATTGAAGCAAAATCGGTTTGATTCACTCGAATCAATTCATGAACATTATAGCCACGGTTTGCAAAGAATGCATTCCTTGTTATATAAATGTATTTGTTCATGTTACAACCGATTTTAGAACTTTAACCACTCAAGTATGCAAACGGGTACGCATACTTGAAGTAGCCGGACCAAGTTTGGTTTTTGCCATTATGCGAACGGGTACGCATACCTCCAAACCCAGCAAAAAATTTCGGTCACAAACCTTACGCCAGTATGCGTACGGGTACGCTTACTTAGGTTCCCGGACTTATCAAACCAACAGGTACGCATACGGGTATGCATACTATGGTTCCCGGACATGGATCACATATATGCAAGAGTGCACAGCATATTTATAATCCAATGTTGGTTAAGTATTCTAAACTCTTATTTCAATCATTGAAACTTTCTTAGAGGATGACAATAGCCGTTTTCACACACTATTAGCATCAAAGCAATTTTCAAGTTATTGAAATAATCATAACGAAACATTCCAAGTCTACACCAAATGATTGTATCACACAAACCATGTAAGATATTACTCGGAAATTTTCACATGATCATCTTTTGACTTTCGTCAAGAATATAAGATGAATCTAGCTAAAGCAAAAAGCTTCCACATATAAAAAATACCCAACATAATATGTGCGCCCCAATTCTTTTGTAATCCTCACCGCATTTACAAGGGCTTCTTGGTGAGGATGCATTTCCAACACAATCAGGTTGTGTTGAGGTGAACAAAATCTTTTTCACCACAGATATTTGAAACAAAATCATGCATGGACTCTAGGAATTTAACAACTTCCTTGAAACTTTCAATAACTGTTCCATACCTTTTTAAGATGTTATCCCTTGTCGAACTCTTGTCTGGGAGATCCTTCTTAATAGCACTCGTTGTTATGTTGATCTTCTTTGGTACATATTTCTGAGCAGCTTTTGGAGAAACATATTTCTTTTTATCCCCAATATAATTATGAAACTTCTTGGGGGGAATACTGGAAGAACTGATATTATGAGACTCAGTTTTTCTCCAGTTTGGAACATCAGATCTTGTCATCTTAACAGAATCAGATCTGGTTTTATCTCGTTTAAGAAATCTGCAATTCCTTTGCAAGTGACCTGGTTTTCCACAATAAAAGCAATGTTTAGTAGAATGGAAAAGGTTATGTTTAGTGTTACCTGAATGTATATGTGCTTGCTTTGGAACTTGACAGGATTTCCTCTTTTTGTCATCTGCAGTTGGTAAAGATACTTCACTTTTGTCAACCGTGGAAGGTTTTGGTTGAGAAGAAACTTTAGCTTTGACAAATTTTACCTCTTTGCAAATTCCAGGAGCGTATATTCCTTCATAGCAAAATCCTCATGTATCACGATGAATTCTACATGCTCCCAATATTGAGGTTAATTTATCTGAGCTGCTATTTCTATACAAACTCTCTTTTAAGATCGAGTTTTCTTCTTCCAACCTTTTGACCTTTTCAAGTGCAATAACTAGATCATTCTTGGATGATTCACATTGAACTTTGAGATCTTCTCGTTCCGAATCAAATAACAAGTCCATCTTAATGTTCTCCAAGTTATCTAGCTTTCCTTGAAGAGTAATTTCCTGATCTCGACTTCCGGTAATTTCTTTTTTAATCTTTCGTATTCTTGCACCAATAGAATCAAGTTGGTCTTGCAAGTATTTATTCCGACTACGAAGTCTGTCATATTTAACTTTCTCACTGAAAATGGTGCTTTCAGCTTCCGAGAGTTTCTGATGACATTCCTTAAGAAGATTATTAGCAACTGGATCTACATGGAACACTTCTTCGTTAGAATCAGAATCAGTATCTGAAAGAATTTTTCCAGAAGCTAATGAAACCTCGCCTGCGTACTCTTGATAATCATATTCAGGTCCATCATCAAGAGTAGGCAAAGCTGCTGCATATGCCGATTGTCTACGGCTCCAGCTAGGACACGCTGAAGAAAAGTGCCCGAAACCACGACATTTAAAGCATTGTACATCATCATTAGGAGATGTTGCACCTTTAGAAAAACTTTTTTTCATGTCTCTCAAGATTTTTCTAAATTGACGTGGAGTAACATCCTTAGCATCTGGCGAACTAGATTTATCCTTAAAGGATTCAGAATTGTTTGCAGCTTTAAGAGAAATCACCTCTTTTCCAGACCGGTGTTCATTATCAAAGATCTTTAACTTTCCAACAAGAGTATTCCTGGAGAGTGAAGAAAGATCGTTTGCTTCTTCAATGGCATGTTTCTTAGACTCGTATCTTTATGGTAGAGACCTGAGAATTTTGCACACAATAACTTTCTCTGGAATAGTTTTTCCTAACGAATATGAGGAGTTAACTATTTGAGAAAGTCTTCGATTAAACTCATCAAAGGTTTCATCATCAGACATGCGAAGGTTTTCCCAGTCTGAAGCTAGGTTTTGAAGCCTTGCTTCTTTCTTTGCGGCATTCCCTTCAAATATGGTTTCTAACATATCCCAAGCATCTTTAGACTTATTACACGTAGTTACGTAGTGCTGAAGATCTGGGGTAATGGCATGGATGATAGCATTTAATCCGTCATAATTTTTCCTTGCAACATTAATCTCGACATCACTATAACTACCAATATCCTTTGCAACAGTTACACCGTCTACTATAACTGTTGGAGGATCATAGCCATTAACAATATGAACCCATGATTGAAAATCTTACGCTTGTATAAACGCACGCATAGCAATTTTCCACCATAAATAGTTCGTGCCATCGAAGGCTGGTGGTACGTGTATAGAGATAGCACTTCTGTCCATAATAATCAGATTGCTTCAAACACAGACTTATAAGGTCTTAGCGTGTTTGCCTGCTCTGATACCAATTAATAAAGCGGGGGTCTAACAACCACACCCAATATTTCGTTTGGCAATCTGTATAGACAAACTCCAATATACTTTTAAGGGAATCAACTAGACAGTCAGACTCAATCTAGAGAAAAGTATATCAAAGAGTTTTATATCTCTATCTCTTAATTCAATCCGCAATCAGCAAATAAGAATTTGCGAGCCCGATTGAATATAAGAGAAATAACTTGAACGGTGCCAAAGACCAATGTTCAAGGATCAATCAATTTCAATCAACAACCAAAGATTGGATTTCCTAATTGATTGATTCAACGCACAACCTGTGATATTTTAATTATATAACAAAATATAATGCGGATAAGAAATAACATAGACACCAGATATTTTGTTAACGAGGAAACCACAAATGCAGAAAAACCCCGGGACCTAGTGCAGAATAAACACAAACTGATTATAAGCTTTTACACCAATTTCCTACTACCTATTCGGACTAGATGTAATACCTGCTTCAGCTGTATTCAAGCACTTATAGAACTCCTAGCAGAATACTGATTCTCTTTAGGAATTCTTCTCGTAAATATTCTAGGAGAACACAAGGCTCTCTTTAGAAGATACAACAACACGTTGATATTTTTCGATCTTTTGTTTGCACAAAACACCGGTTTGATTTCCTTTTAGATGTGAATCAAGGTTTTGGAAATCTTGTGTTTGTTTTGAGAAAAACAATTACTAGGTAAAAGTAATATCAAAACAAACTCGTAGATTAGGGTTTATTATACTCTTAAAAAATAGGAAGAGAAACCCAATGATTCTACAACAAGAACAACTAGAATAAATCTAGAGATATCTTGTTTAAAACTTCTTAAGGATTTTTACGAGATACCTTAATCGAAGTTTTCTTTTTATCTTCCGATTTCGACTAACAAGTGTTGGTATACGATTGGAAGCTGAAATCTATCAAAACCTAGGGTTTATGATCAACAACTCTTGAATGGTTTTACATCAGAAGAGAAAACCTTAGAATAGACAAGAAGTGAAAAACCTAGATTACAAGTTGTATAATCAATCACGAAGATTAAATCCAACTCGGCTTTGTGATCCCCAATACAAAGACTTTTATCCCACTTTTGTTCACGAAGAACAGAAGACGTGGAAAACAACCTTATGAAGCTTACACCAATTTTCCAAAAGGGATGAAAACGTGTAGCACTCATAAACCCTTTATTCATAGTGAACAAGGTAGCTTGAAAGCTAAACAAAGCTATTTTGCTTTTTCAAGACTCTCCTAATTTTGGGAGTCTTTCCTAAGTTACAACTCTTGCCAAAATAATTAAATAATTAATTAGTTTAGCAAATATTGTATTTATGTGAATAAATCACAATTTATCTTAGGAAGGAATCACAAACACTTTAATATGGTAATCAAATATGTTTGGAGTAATAGTTATCTTTCCTAGATAAGGAAACATCAAAAACTTGACCAAAAATGGCTTCTAGTCACGTAATTGGGCTCAAGTCCGTGAACCGTTACAAACAGTTCGTAGATTGTTTCCTACTAACGAACTGTAACAATTACAACAACACTTATAATTGTTACTTTAATAAATCACTCATAACTTCATCGTTATAACTCGGAATTGAGTGATTCTTGGCTCGTTGAATTCGTAAGCTCATTCACTATAACATGAGAACCTTTCCAGGGATAAAGGTTATTGTCACAAAATTCGTGGCTCAAATAACCTCGAGTATATATACATAAATGTACATTTACCGTCATTGGAATTGTTCAATAGAGTGAGCATTTATTTCGATAGATTAGAAAGGTAGAATTGAACAAGAATCCAAATGAAATCAATTACCACATATCTTTGTTGATGAAGTCCTTGTTGATGTCTTCTCGTAGTCTTCAAACTTCATCCTTCAAGGATAGCTTCGATTCTACTTCTTAGACTTAATCTAGTCCGAAACTATCTTTAGTATACTAAATCAAGAATGCATTTTGGCAAATAAAATTGACAACTAATTTGACATACCAATGCTAGTGGGTTCAACCGACCAATGCTCTAACAATCTTCAAAAACAATGATGCTGAGTTGAACACTTTCAGAATCGCTAGAGTACTTGGAGTAACGAAGAATTCAAGGAATATTGAAGAGCCAAGGAAATCAAGCATGATGGATGAGAAGCTACAAAGTTTATTTATTTTGTAATCCATATATATTGCTTTTGTCACTAACATAGGCAAAGGGGGAGATTGTTAGAGCATTGCTCGGTCGAACTCGCAAGCATTGCTATCTCAAGCTTGTTTGTCAAGTTTAGTTGATCAAAACTATATACTTGATTTCTAGTCTACTTATAGCTATGTCTCGGATTATGATAAAATGTGTAGTTGAGCTTTAGACTTCACGACATTCATCGATTGAAGACGAAGATCTACTGAGGAGAGCTTGGAGGAACCTCATCAACAAAAGGTATGTGGAGACTAAAACTTATCTATCACTTAGAAATCTATTATATTCTATCTTCTAATGAGACTAAGTCGTATAGCTATGTAGACTTTTACATTATATAATTTGATATTTCGAGCTGAGTTTATCTCGCGTATCTATTTCTCGAAATATGTATTGGAAGCCTTTTGCTTTAACTATGTTCATCATTATTCTTGAAGAGTTTAGTTGGAGACAATTTATTTATTGAGAACTAAATATTAAGTCAAAAGATGATCATGTGTAAATTGCCTTGAAACATCTTCCATTATTTGTGTGAGACAATCATTTGATGTCGACTTGGAAAGTTTCGTATTGATCATTCGATTACTTGAAAATTACTTGAAGCTAATGGTATGTGTGAGACAGCCATTGTCGTCTTCTAAGAATGTTTCAATGATTGAAATGAGAGTTGTGAACAATTAACCATGTCTGGATGCAACACGGTATGCATGCCTAGTATGCGAACTGTATTGTTATAATTCATGTCCGAGAACCTTGTTTGTGTACCTAGTATGCGAACGGTTTTAGCTGTAAAGGTTCGGGAACCTTGTTTGCGTACCTAGTATGCAAACGGTTTCACCTGAGTTGGGTCCGGGATGGCTGTTTGCGTACCTAGTTTGCGAACAGCTGGACAGGCCAAGGTCCGGAGCTGTTGTTCGCGTGCCTGGTTTGTGAACACAGTGGTTAAGTTCTAAAATCAGTTAAGTATGATTCTCATATTCATGATCTAAAACATTTATGAATTAAGGAATACAATCTTTGCAAACCGTGGCTTAATGTTCATGAATTGATTATTGTAGAAGTACTTTGTACGATTACGAATCAATCCGATTTTGTTTCAAATTGTTCATATATATTTCTATGAGATAGTGAACAATTGAACAACTCTATGAGAAACACAATTAGATTCATTTGATTATCTTTAATGATTGATTGATTGATCATCATATTTGATCTAGAAGTGTTAGATGAATGTGGTTAAGACAAAAGTGTTAATATGGCTAACTTCGGTTAACTGTTATTGAGCCAACTCAATATACACGTTTAGGTATGGTTACCTATATCTACATATAAGTATATTTCATATAACTTGATTGACACTTGGGCATTGGTTTTTGGTACCATCCAAGTTATTTCTCATATCAATCAGGCTCACGGGTTTCTATCTGTTCGATTTGCTGATTGCATTGAGAAATAGAGATAAAGCTCTTTGATATATCTCTTGATTGAGCTCGCTTTTAAGTTTGTTCTCTCGGAATTATATTGGAGTTTAGTTCATACAGATTGCCAAACGAATTATTGGGTGTGGTTGTTATAACCCGCTTTTTCAGAAAATGTCTTAACTACTAGGTGTTATCTATTTTAAAACCTTCACCCCTTGCATTGGAGATGCTCTTAGTCTACCTAAGTTACGATTTAGATTTGGGACAAGATGAAGGTACCCCTAAGTCAGTAATGGTTGCATGATAATGACAGCCTTTATTTCTGAACTGTATTGATGGTAACCCACCAATTTGTTGGGTGCTTTTAGCAATCTTTATGACTTTAGCTGGTATCCCCTTATCCCTCGATGAACTTCCAATATTATCCGCATGTTAAATGACGATTTTCCCCTTCTTGCTACAAATGGACGATTTCTTCTTCTTTTGCTCCAAAAGACTCTAAAGTTTTTAATAACTCAAAAACACACAGAAAATACACAATTTAAAAAAATAAAAAAATAGCAAGAAATAAATGAACAGTAGATAACAATCATGGAGTTTTAGTCTTTTAGACACGTATCAACCTACCCACAGAAAGTTCATCCAAGAGATATAAAAATCCTGGCAAAAATCCTTAACATATCTAATGTAAGTCTAGGTGAAAAACATTTAGGGGGCCCCCATCAGAATTCTAAGATCCAAAACAAAAACACATCTTTCTCTCCTAATTGTTGTACAAAATAGAATTAATAGTTGGTTAACCTAATTTCTGTCTCAGGCAGGAAGAACCACGTTGGTTTAACATGTAGGCGAAGCAATGTCTCTATATCAAATGCCTATATTCTTGATTCTAAAAAACCTATGTGAGAAGATTGATACTCACCTAAATAGATACTGGTGGGGAGAGGATCCCAAATCAAGTATTAGAAAGCTCTACCTGATTGCTTGGGAAAACATCTGCAAATCAAAAAATGAAGGAGGTTTTGGATTTATAAAGTGTGAAGTAAATAATTTGGCAATGATGGCTAGGAGTATATAGAAGCCGGTGGAAAATACAGACTCCCTCCTAGCTAAAGTTCTTGTTAGAGCATAGCTCGGTTGAACTCACCAAGCGTTGGTATGTCAAGTTTGGTTGTCATATTTTAGTGTGTCAAAACTCATCTAAATTCGCTTGATTATATACTAGAGTCAACTTCGTTTAGGTTAGACTAGAAAGTCTAGGAATGTTGAGACATACAAGTATTACTTTGAAGACCTGAAGAATGTGAAGAAGTAACGAACTACAACGACGACATCATCCTTCCACTTGAGGTTAGTAATATTGACTTGAACTGTTTCATTCCTAACGTATCTTTCAAGTCGAGTTATATTGAAAACATAACTGCGAAGATGTGAATGATTATACTCTAGTTAGACATAGTGAAAAAGACGAGGGTACCCAAATATACCTCAATCTAAAACTTTTCAACCTATAAGTCCTTTTCCGAAAGTGATTGTCTATGGACTGAGTCGATACAATACAGCTAATCGGTTCACACTTCGTGTGATCGTTTATGGATACGAGATCGAGACAATACAACAACGAAGTATGTTTACTTGATAATAGGTTCGAACTTAACCAAACTCTAGGGATTGTCTATCAAGTAAAATAGGAATTAACCTTTGTGCGATTTACTTTAAATTATAATAAACACAATTATAATTGCGGAAAATAAAAGTAAATGACACAGTAAAATTTTGTTAACGAGGAAACCGCAAATGCAGAAAAACCCCGGGACCTAGTCCAGAATTGAATACTCTCAGAATTAAGCCGCTATACAAAATCAAACCAACTTCGTATAGTTGAGACTAAGCAACTAAACCTATAGTTCACCTAGTTTCCTCAGTATCCCTGCGCCTCAAACTTGCAGTAATTCACGCACTTGGAACAATTCCTTTGGTTCGTATTCCAAACAGCAAAGGACCAACAAATCTGATCTGTAACAACTCTTTTCAAACAACGTGATATGAGTCTGACAAAGGCTCTTCTGTTTAACCAATAAACTCCTTTTTTCGGGTCCTTAGATCAATCTCTCAACTAGTACCGAAGTAATTGTTAGACTATGCAATCAATACTATTAATCACAAAGAAGTGTATTGATGCCGATCTACTCAACTAATCAATCCAATCTATCACAAAGATAAACCGATTATAGTTAGATCCGTTTCCAGCCGAAACTAGTATTGTGCACACCAAAGATTATGAACCCAAAAAGTCTTCTTGTCTTCAAATATTCTTTGATCTTCAATCAGCACCTGCACATAATCAACTTGAATCTCTTATGATCAATCACACACAGAACGGAGTCTGTTAACATTGGATTATCACAAGATGTCTTTAGAACTACAAAAGGTCTAAAGATCCCCGTCGAAACTTCGATCTAGTTTGAGTGAATCTTATATCAAAAGAGAGGTTCTCAAGCATAAACAAACTAGGTGCAATCAAAGTTCAACCACCGTTAGTCAATAAAATCAATCGAAAACTAAAATAAACTTCAATTATCTAGTTTCCCACCAACGGTACTAATAGAGCTTCTCAATCCAAAAGAAGTCTTTAATCCGAGCGGCCGTAAGAGATTTATCCTAATTAGGGTACTTTCCTCTCCGATAGGCGGCTCCACCAGTAACAACAAAACTTAGGTAGTTTTGCTGGCTCTGAGGATTAGTTTGCTAGAAATGCAAACTTCAATATTTATAGACAAGGAAGTTTGGACACCAAGGAATTTCCAAAACCGAATATTCTCAAAGATATGCAATAAACACAAAATCGGTTTGCATAACTCCTGGAAATGCACTGTCCAAATATTGACCGAAATCCCAATAGAAAAATCTATAATCAGTAAATGCACATTACTAATCATTATTTTCTAAAGATATGCATTTAATTGCTGGAAATTAAATAACATATAAAAACTAAGAAACCTTAATTAAAAGATTCTCAATTTATTTCGATCCTGGGATTTTCCTTTTGCTATTAAGGAATATCTTTGAACAATTAATGATAAGAGTTATTGCACATGTTCAAAGTTTGTTGACATCTTTACTTTGCAAGTCATTTTTCATACTTACAATCTTGGAACCGATTTGCCACACTTCCAAACGAATTTAGAATTGGTTCATCTGACTTCCAAGAACTATGTGATTGATTATCCTATAAAATCACCAATCATGGGTTTCACGGTTCTACCAAAACAAGTTCGGTTCTACCTCCATGTGAGTACTGTGCATAGTCACGCTAGTTACCAAAACTCGGTTGACTAGGTACTAGGATCGGTTCCCCACATACTTATGGTAACTACTTGTATTTGGTGCACATGTCCATAGGATCGGTTCCCCCATCTTCTAAGAACTTGTTGCACATGTTCATAGGATCGGTTCCCCCATCTACTAAAAACGTGTTGCACCTCTTACAAGGATCGATTCCCATCTTGTAAATTTGTTGCACCTCTTACTAGGATCGGTTCCCCAATGGCTAGATAAAAGTTGCTATTTACAAGGCATCGATCATACCATCTTGAGTGATTACTTAAGATCGGTTTCACTAATAAAAGTCATACCCATACATAAGTCGGGCCTTGTGAATAGTTTTACCAAGATACATAAACAAGTTTATGAGCGGTTATACTAAACACACATATTGGTAATTCAAAATAGATTTGCAATGAATAACAATACCAATAAGCCTAGCGATTTCCCTTTCGATTCACAAAACGAGTTTATGAACTTACTTCCTTTAAACGAATGTAAAACATTGTTTCCTAAGATGAAATCTTCACTCATACCCATACATAATCACAATAGCATTCATATGATCATGTCTATGTCTTATATACAAAGTTTAATGGTTAATCAATAAACCTCGTATTGTATTCCTTAATACTATGTCTAACTAGAGTATCATACACAGCTTCGCAGTTATGTTTTCATTATGCACGACTTGAAAGATACGTTAGGGAATGAAACAGTTCAAGTCAAATATTACTAACCTCAAGAGGAAGGATGATGTTGTCGTTGTATCTCCATACTTCTTCACATTCTTCAAGTATTCATGTAATACTTGTAAGTCTCATATCTTAACAATTTCAAGCTAACCTATACGAAGTTGACTCTAGTATATAATCAAGCGACTCTTTAAATGAGTTTTGATTCACTAAAATATGACAACCAAACTTGACATACCAATGCTTGGTGGGTTCAACCGAGTTATGCTCTAACAATCTCCCCCTTTGTCAATTTTAGTGACAAAACTCTTACATCATATGGATAAACAAATTACAAAAATTCATTATACACATACGCTTGATTCCAAGTTCAACGGCACAAAACCTGCATTAAATTCAATCCTTAAATGCCGTTGCTGACATTATAATAACAAAGCTAATACTCCCCCTAAAGGTGAGATAGGTAGATTTTCAATCCGCACGTCTTTGTTATTTTCATGTAGTTCCTCACAACTATGTATCATATGGTATGTGACTCCCCCTTAGTCTATGCTTTCACTCTTTTTGTTAGAATAAATGTTTTAGCACAAATGTCCTTTCCCTTAGTTATACCAATTCACAACAAGTCAATATCACTTGTTTACTCCATATATTTCTCCCCATTTTTGTCACAAAATGACAAAGAAACAAAAAAATAAAGGAAAACCCGAAAGGATCTTACAAATCTCACAAAGAGAATTTGCAAACCTATAAGAGTTGAGCACGAGGGTTTTACACACCATTTTAGATAACCAATATCAAAACCGAGACTACAAGTAATTTGGTTTTAACATGTTATCTAGGAAACAATTTCCCAAAGAAATTTTCCCTAATAGTTTAGCACATCAAAAATCGACTAAGCACCTTAGTTCTCTTGCTAAACCGATTGTACAAATACAATCGCTTGTTCGATAAGACCAAAATAAAGATTAGAATAAACTTTATTTTTCTCATCAGGCTCTAATTATTCTCAATAATAACTTAGACCTTTCACTTTTAAACAAGACAAATACTAGGTTAGTTAACTAGTAACGGAAAAGTTACTTGTGACGGATCACAACACTAAACTGTTTTTGACATAACTTTTGCATACGATGTCCGAATTCAGTGATTTTTGGCTCGTTTTAACCGTAAAAACAAGAGATACACATATATGATCAGTATATATCAACATCATAAACTAAAAAATACCGTTTCAATCAAAAGATCAAATATAAATAAGGTATGAGTATAGAAGAAAAGAAATCTCTCTAAAGATGTTGATTAGTCATATAATAGCCGAGAGATCATATGCTCAGTTTTCATGTGCTTCCTCACCTTTCAAAAGATTGAGCACCAAGGTGAGCATGCACATTCCAACACAACTAGGTTGTGTTTATTTGAGCCTTGTAATCTTTGTCAGAAGGGACTAAGACAGAATCATCATTCTTGACCTCTTTCTTGGTTTGTTTTCTCTTGTTCCATCTCTTGTTTTTATTCTTTGACTTGTGATGAAGAGTGTCATTATCACAACGTTCATTAGTACAAGAGACTTTAGACAACATGAAGTCTTTCTTTAGTCTTTCAAAAAGAATCTTGTGAACATTGTTATCAAATTTAACAGCTGAGAGTCATTCTTGTGACTAACTTTTGGTCCCTTCTTGGTTATGGAGGACTTTGGGACCCATTTAGAGTTTGTTTTCTCAGGAGCAGCTTTCTCCTTCATACCATTAGGACGATTATCCTTTTGAATACTTTGCGAAACAACTTTTCTCCAATTTCGAACATCAGATCTTGTCTTAGCATTTACAAAGTCATCTCTTCTTTTATAATTGGGTCTTTTATAAGATGACATTGTCGAGCGATAGGTAAAATTTGAACTATCATTATAATAATTCTTTTGCCTAAACTTAGGACAATAACGATCTGAATTCTTTCGGGGAGCAAACTTAGCCAATTCGTTTGATACAAAATAAAGTGCATCTTGCATCTTACGAACTTTGCATCCCCATTGCAAGTGTCCCTTATTATCACAATAATAACAATGCTTAGTAATATACGAAGCCTGAGTTTTAATGTTACCTTTTTGTGGATCCGCTTGCATTGGAGCTCGACGAGTTTTCTTCTTCTTCTTCTTCTTCTTATATTTGTTCAACATTGTTGGTTTCTTGACATTAGCAGAAGTGCTCTCTTTGATTACTGCTGGTTGAACACAATCCTTAGGCTTAATAGGCTTTACCTATTTACACGAAATAACATCATTTTTAACATCAGTGGAAGCTTCTGATTGAGAAGAATTTGTAGCTTTAACAAATTTTATCTCATTGTTATCGTAGGAAGCACTTGATTCCTTATATCCTAATCCTGTTGTATGTCTATGATATCTTCCTGCTTCTAACAAAGAGGATAAAGTGTTTGTGCTATCATTGGACTTTTTCAAGTACAAATTTTCTTCTTCCAACATCTTAATTTTATCAAGAGCACCAGCTAGATCAGACTCAAAGTGTTTTTCTCGTGAGAGATATACACCTTCTTTCTCTTCAAAACTCTTTTGTTGAGAGTTAATCCTTACTTCAGATTAACCAAGTTTCTTTTTCAACAAAAAGAGATCTCTTCGAAGATTTTCACATTCTCATTTCTTAGAATTAAGCTCGTCTGTACGATCTTTAAGATGATAATCACTGGTGCAGTAAAACTTATAACATCCTTGAAAAACCCTCCTCAGTTTCTTGTTCTCACGACAAAGAGAAGTCATAAAACCAATAAAATCCGAAGTTCTAAGTTTTTCATTATTCAAAGGTTCCAGCAGTTTAGAGTATTCTGAGATATCCTATTCTACTTCTTGTTCAAAATCTGAGTCATCATCATCGGAAATTTCATCTAACCCTTCTTGTAGACGTTTTTTCCAGTCGTCATCGGTTTCTACATTATTAACAAGATTAACTTGTCTAGTAGAATCTCTAGTGATGATTTCATGAACGTTTTCAGATATTGAACATAGATGCCATCATCAAGTGTTAATTCAAAACTCTTGATGTCTTGCTTTACGTTAATTGAATCATTATCGGGTTCAATAAAAACCATTTTTAGATTCAAGTCTTATAGGTTGGATCGCACCAAACACAGATTGTTAGATCTTTTCGTGTTTGCCTGCTCTGATACCAATTGAAAAAGACGAGGGTACCCAAATATACCTCAATCTAAAACTTTTCCACCTATAAGTCCTTTTCCGAAAGTGATTGTCTATGGACTGAATCAAGACAATACAGCTAGTCAGTTCACACTTCGTGTGATCTTCTATGGATACGAGATCGAGACAATACAACAACGAAGTATGTTTACTTGATAATAGGTTCGGACTTAACCAAACTCTAGGGATTGTCTATCAAGTAAAATAGGAATTAACGTTTGTGCGATTTACTTTAAATTATAATAAACATAATTATAATTGCGGAAAATAAAAGTAAATGACACAGTATAATTTTGTTAACGAGGAAACCGCAAATGCAGAAAAACCCCGGGACCTAGTCCAGAATTGAATACTCTCAGAATTAAGCCGCTATACAAAATCAAACCAACTTCGTATAGTTGAGACCAAGCAACTAAACCTATAGTTCACCTAGTTTCCTCAGTATCCATGCGCCTGCAACTTGCAGTAAGTCACGCACTCAGAACAATTCCTTTGGTACGTATTCCAAAAGTAAAGGAACAACAAATCTGTTCGGTAACAACTCTTTTCAAACAACGTGATATGAGTCTGACAAAGGCTCTTCCGTTTAACAAATAAACTACTTTGTCGGGTCCTTAGATCAATCTCTCAACAACTACCGAAGTAATTGTTAGACTATGCAATCAATACTATTAATCACAAAGAAGTGTATTGATGCCAATCTACTCAACTAATCAATCCAATCTATCACAAAGATAAACCAATTATAGTTGGATCCCTTTCCATCCGAAACAAGTATTGTGCAGACCAAAGATTATGAACCCAAAAAGTCTTCTTGTCTTCAAATCTTCTTTTATCTTCAATCATCACCTGCACACAATCAACTTGAATCTCTTGTGATCAATCACAAACAGAACGGAGTCTGTTAATGTTGGATTATCACAAGACGTCTTCAGATCTACAAACAGTCTAAAGATCCCTGTCAAAACTTCAATCTAATATGAGTGAATCTTATATCAGAAGAGTAGATTCTCAAGCATAAACAAACTAGGTGCAATCAAAGTTCAACAACCATTAGTCAATCAAATCAATCGAAAACTAAAATAAACTGTAATTATATAGTTTCCCACCAACGGTACTAATAGAGCTTCTCAATCCCAAAGAAGTCTTTAAACCGAGCGGTCGTAAGAGATTTCTCCTAATTAGGGTACTTTCCTCTCCGATAGGCGGCTCCACCAGCAACAACACAACTGAGGTAGTTTTGCTGGCTCAGAGGATTAGTTTGCTAGAAATGCAAACTTCAATATTCATAGACAAGGAAGTTTTGACACCAAGGAATTTCCGAAACCGAATATTCTCAAAGATATGCAATAAACACAAAATCGGTTTTCATAACTCCTGGAAATACACTGTCCAAATATTGACCGAAATCCCAATAGAAAAATCTACAATCAGTAAATGCACATTACTAATCATTATTTTCTAAAGATATGCATTTAATTGCTGGAAATTAAATAGCATATAAAAATTAAGAAACCTTAATTAAAAGATTCTCAATTTATTTCGATCCTGGGATTTTCCTTTAGCTATTAAGGAATATCTTTGAACAATTAATGATAAGAGTTACTGCACATGTTCAAAGTTTGTTGACATCTTTACTTTGCAAGTTCCTTTTCATACTTACAATCTTGGAACCGATTTACCACACTTCCAAACGAATTTAGAATTGGTTTATCTGACTTCCAAGAACTATGTGATTGATTATCCTATAAAATCACCAATCATGGGTTTCACGGTTCTACCAAAACAAGTTCGGTTCTACCTCCATGTGAGTACTGTGCATAGTCACGCTAGTTACCAAAACTCGGTTGACTAGGTACTAGGATCGGTTCCCCACATACTTATTGTAACTACTTGTATTTGGTGCACATGTCCATAGGATCGGTTCCCCCATCTTCTAAGAACTTGTTGCACATGTTCATAGGATCGGTTCCCCCTTCTACTAAAAACGTATTGCACCTATTACAAGGATCGATTCCCCTCTTGTAAATTTGTTGCGCCTCTTACTAGGATCGGTTCCCAATTGGCTAGATAAAAGTTGCTATTTACAAGGCATCGATCATACCATCTTGAGTGATTACTTAAGATCTGTTTCACTAATAAAAGTCATACCAATACATAAGTCAGGCCTTGTGAATAGTTTTACCAAGATACATAAACAAGTTTATGAGAGGTTATACTAAACACACATATTGGTAATTCAAAATAGATTTGCAATGAATAACAATACCAATAAGCCTAGCGATTTCCCTTTCGATTCACAAAACGAGTTTATGAACTTCCTTCCTTTAAACGAATGTAAAACATTGTTTCCTAAGATGAAATCTTCACTCATACCCATACATAATCACAATAGCATTCATATGATCATGTCGATGTCTTATATACAAAGTTTAATGGTTAAGCAATAAACCTCGTATTGTATTCCTTAATACTATGTTTAACTAGAGTATCATACACAGCTTCGCAGTTATGTTTTCAATATGCACGACTTGAAAGATACGTTAGGGAATGAAACAGTTCAAGTCAAATATTACTAACCTCAATAGGAAGGATGATGTTTTCGTTGTAGCTCCATACTTCTTCACATTCTTCAAGTCTTCATGTAATACTTGTAAGTTTCATATCCTAACACTTTCAAGCTAACCTATACGAAGTTGACTTTAGTATATAATCAAGCGACTCTTTAAATGAGTTTTGATTCACTAATATATGACAACCAAACTTGACATACCAACTCTTGGTGGGTTCAACCGAGCTATGCTCTAACACATAGTATTAAGGAATTATAATACGAAGTATAACGCTTATCTTTTGAACTTCGTATATAGGACATCGACATAATCGTATGAATGCTATTGTGATTATGTGTATGGTTATAGGTGAAGATTTCATCCTAGGAAACAATTCTTGCAGTTGTTTAAAGGAAGTACATTCATAAACTTGTTTTGTGAATCGAAAGAGAAATCGCTAGGCTCATTGGTATTGTTATTCATTGCATATCTTTTGATTACCAATATGTGTGGATTAGTAGAACCGATCATAATCTGTTATGTATCTTGGTAAAACTATTCACAGTGCCTGACTTATGTATTGGTATGACTTTTATTAGTGCAACCGATCCTAAGTAATCACCTAAGATGGTATGATCGATACTTGTAATTGGTGTAACCGGTCCTAGTAATTGGTGTAACCGATCCAAGTAACTGGTGTGACCGATCACAAGTAATACCATGAGAATATGGTAACCGGTCCTGGTAATTGATGTAACCGATCCTGGTAACTGATGTAACCGGTCTCAGTAACCCTATGGAGGTAGAACCGATTCTTGTGTTTGGTAGAACCGTTAACCCATGATTGTTGATTTGATATTTGATCAATCACATAGTTTTTGGAAATCAGATGAACCAATTCTAAACTCGTTTGGAAGTGTGGTAAATCGGTTCCAAGATTGTAAATATGAAAGAGGATTTACAAAGAAAAAGATGTCGACATAATTTGAACATGTTCACTAATTCTTATCTTTTATTGTTCAAAGATATTCCTTAATAACTCAAGGAGATCCCTGACCGAAATAAATTAAGAAACTTTTAATTAATGTTATTAATTTTACATGCTTTTAATTACCAGCAATTAAACGCATATCTCTTGAGAATAAAAACTGGTAATATGCATTTACTAATTGGAGATTTTCTAGTGAGATTTCGCAAAATATTAGACAGAGCATTTCCAGGAATTATGAAAACCGATTTGGACATTTATTACATATCTTAAGAATATTCGGTTTTGGAAATTCCTTGGTGTCCAAACATCCTTGGTCTATAAATACCTAAGTTTGCATTTCGAGCAAACTAATCCTAAGAGCCAGCAAAACTACCTTGTTGTGTTGTTACTGGTGAAGCCGTCTATTCGAAGAGGAAAGTAACCTAATTAGGCAAAATCTTTTACGACCGCTCGTTTACAGACTTCTTTGGGATCAAGAAGCTCCATGAGTTCCGTTGGTGGGAAACTAGATAATTGTAGTGTTATTAGTTTTCGAATTATTTGATTGACTAACAGTTGTTGAACTTTGATTGCACCTAGTTTGCTTATTCTTGAGAATCTTCTCTTCTGATATAAGATTAACTCAAACTAAATCGAAGTGTCGACGGGATCTTTAGAAATGTTTGTAGATCTAAAGACGTCTTGTGATAATCCATTGTTAACAGACTCCGTTCTGTGCGTGATTAATCACAAGAGATTCAAGTTTTGGTGTGCAGGTGTTTATTGAAGATCTAAGAAGATTTGAAGACAAAGAAGATTTCTTATTGGTTTCATAATCTTTGGTGTGCACAAAACTTGGTCGGCTTGGATCCAACTATAATCAGTTTATCTTTGATAGATTTGATTGATTAGTTGCGTAGATCAGCATCACTATATAGTATCTTGATAGACTCTATATTGGTTGATTGCTTAGTCTAAACACGGCTACTTTGGTAGTTGTTGAATAGATAGATCTAGAACCCGACAAAGGAGTTTATTGGAGTAAACAGAAGAGCCTTTGTCAAACTCATATCACTGAGATTGAATAGAGTTGTTACTGAACAAATTTGTTGTGCCTTTACTGTTTGGAATACGAACTAAAGGAATTGTTCCAGTGCGCGCACTTATCAAATGTCGGAAGCGCAAGGATACTGATAAAACTAGGTGAACTATAGGTTTAGTTGCTTGATCTCAACTATACGAAGTTGGTTTAGATTTTGTATAGCGGCTTAATTCTGAGAGTATTCAATTCTGGACTACGCCCGGGGGTTTTCTGTATTTGCGGTTTCCTCGTTAACAAAATCATGTTGTGTCATTTACTTTTGTTTTCCACAATTATAATTGTTGTTATGATAATTTAAAGTAAATTATACAAACATTAATTCTGTATTACTTAATAATGATACTATAGAGTTTGGTTAAGTCCAAACCTATTATCAAGTAATCACACTTTGATTATTGTATTGTCTCAATCTAGTATCCATAGACGATAACACAAAGTGTGAATACCGATTCGTTGTATTGTCTCAACTCAGTCCATAGACAATCACTTTCGGTAAGAGGACTTATAGGTGGAAAAGTTTTAGATTGAGGTATATTTGGGTACCCTCATCTTTTCAATTGGTATCAGAGCAGGCAAACACGAAAATATCTAACAATCTGTGTTTGGTGCTATCCAACCTATAAGATATGAGTCAAAATAAGAAAAGAAAAGCTAAACTTTTAAAGAACTCAGTTAACGTACAACAAGATGCTGAGAATAAGGTCTCAGAAAAGGTTAATGGAAATTTGTCTCGTAAGTATTTTCGAAAGACTGATAACTTGATTGAGAATCAGGATTCTGATCAGAAAAGAATGAATTCAGAACTAAAGGAACATGTTTTGGATTCTACTCCAATTATTGGTGAAAAATCTTCTGTTTCTAGAAGAGAAAAGAGATTTGATTCACTAGTCTGCCCCAGTTCTGGATTTCGTAAAATGTTAAAAAGATTTTTCAAACATGTTGAAAATTATTCAGAAGAAGGGAAAACCATTAACAGTCTAGATGATGTCCTAGAACTTATTGTTCAATTAAATGTAAGAATCTGTGAAGGAAAGCGAGAAACACTCAGTCTTTAAAATAATCTAGCTGATTATTTCGAACAAAAATTGGCCTTGAGCAATAAATTATATCAGCAAACTTTAGAGTGTGAATTTCTTACTCAATTGCTGGAGCATTCACAAATAAGGAATAAGGTCCTTATAGAAGATCTTCTTACAGAGACATGTCGAAAGGTATACCTTGATAAGTATTTAGAAAAACAGTTTTAACAAGGGATGGATACCTTGAGGGGACACATTGAATGCCTTGAACAAAAGACATCTGCAATCTGTTTAATGGTAGACCAAGATCACACGGGTTCGAATTCAAAGAACTTACCATCTTGGCACAAGATGTAATCAAGGATATATCATCACGCAATATTACTGATAAAGAGGATGAATCCGCAACCCACACTAGGGAACACAATCATGTCCCTAGAAATAAGAAGGAAGAAGTTCCTCAAAAGGTACTTGGTGAGAAAGATGTATCTCACCCTAATGCTTAATTGTGTTGGAAAGTGCATCCTTACAATGCATGATCATTTGATGTAAGGAAGCACAAGTACCTGGGCATAGAGGATCCCGATAATATCTCTTATTCAACATAGAGAGTATACACAATCTACCTAAGAATACTTTTTGTATCTCCATGAGTAGAAAAGTTGTCTCACAACAACTTGTGTAAACAGGATAAGTTTACTTGTGTAAAGTATCTTTTAATAACTGATCTAGAAGATCAATTCTCTCAAAAAAAAGGAATCTTTGTGATTCATTAACAAAATAGATGCGAAAATCTTTTCAAATCTGGTAAGAATTGTATAAATAAGGCTGGCATCTATGTTTGGTATGTGTTAAAGATTTCCCTGGTATATGTACTCATCTTGTTGAGAACTTACATTAAAGGATGCATCCGGAAACCAGATCTCAGGCGAAAATTATGAAAGTCTTGAGTGGAATGGCTTCTACTGAAACTATTAATCTTGATGATTCCTTCAAGAAATCTGGTTGTGAAGATAAAGGAAAATAAAAGGAAGATGTGACTCATCTTCTTGTCCAAAACAGTTTGGATGCTAAGATTGACATTCTCAATCTTCGTCAAGTCCTCCTCAGTACTATTGAAACACATCATAGACAGGCAATATTACTAAGAACTGTTATTCGTAACCAAAGGAAGCTGATTAAACTTGGAATCGGTAATAGGGAGTATGCTCGGAACATTAATCGTAAGGTTAATGCTTTAGCCTGTGAACATAACCAAGGTACTGTGTGCAGAATCCGAGAAATCAGTCGTGATGCTGTTGATGAAGATCTTGTAAAATTTGAGGAAATTGAAGATGATCTTTGAAGGTTCTTCTCAAGAAAAAATAGACATCAGTTTTTTATTACTTCAATCATTGTATAAGGTCTATTACTGAATAAAACTATCTATTATATTATGAATAAAATTATTAATTTATAATTTTTCTTGTGATAGTTTTTCGATTACATAGCATGTGCTTGAATGCTTTATATTATTGTTATGTGTTTATGGGATGTTTGATTTCGGTTTTTATAACCTTAATATTCGATCTCATATGGTGTGAACCCTTATGGTTTTTGTGGCTTTTCGATTTAGCGGGATTGAGTTCTAGCCCATGTTGGTTGGCTTTATCAAAGGATCATAAGGTGTTCCGTTTGAAACTCATATGTGAAAAAGTCACAATATGTTGAATCAATTTGTGTTTTCATAAGTTGTGTTTAGCATAAAAGCAGATGTGTTTCGGGTTTTCAACTTTTGTTATTGGCACGCATTAGTTAAAACCGATTCAACCTTTCTCTGGTAAAGGTTGCTTTTGTTGTTGTTCTTTTTTTCTTGCGAGAGGATGACAACATAATGGGGGAGAGTTCTAACTTGAACTTACGCTTAATGATATATCTTTCTGGGTAGAAGAGGATGTGGAATCTGAGGTAACGAATTTGTTAGTTAATCGTTTTCCTGTTTATTTCATATATTTTTCTTTCGCTTAACAAAATTTCGGTACAATTGATGTTTATTCAATTATATGTGTATGGATGTGTGTGTGTGATTTAATTGTTTCCGGTTGAGAAACATTATTGTTATCTTTCTTTATTGTTTGGTATCAATTGTTTAGGCTTAACGAAATTTCGGTGCAATTGCAGTGCTATAATGTCTATGTTTGTTTCAATTGCTTCAGGTTAAGAAAAATAATTGTGCAAGTTGATTTATTTGGTTTGTATGAATTATTTATGGCTTAACAAAAATACGGGATAATTTGTTTAGTCCAATTCGATTCCGGATAAGAGAAACTAAGTTAATTCTGATCTTAGTTAGACTTATCAAAGTGTAGGATTCGGTTATTCAAGTCTAATCGAATACCTTAACAAGAAATACTAGTTAACTAACCTAGTACTTGTCTTGTTTAAAGTGTAAGATCTAAGTTATTGATTGAATAATTAGAGCCTGATGAGAAAAATAAAATTAATTCTGATCTTTATTTAGGTCTTATCAAAATAAGCGATTGTATTTGTGCAATCGGTTTAGCAAAAGAACTAAGTTTCTTAGTAAATTTGTTAAACTATTAGGGAAAATTGCTTTGGCCAATTGTTTCCTTGATAACATATTAAAACCAAATTACTTGTAGTTTCGGTTTTGATACTGGTTATCTAAAATGGTATGTCAAACCTTCGTGCTTAACTCTTATAGGTTGTACAAGTCTTTTAGATTTGTAAGATCCTTTCGGTTTGTCCTTTATTTGCTCGTACCTTTGTCATTTTGTGACAAAAAGGGGGAGAAATATATGGAGTAAACAAGTGATGTGTATTCACTAAGGAAAGGACAATTGTGCTTAAACATTATATCTAACGAAAGAGTAAAGCATTGACTAAGGGGGAGAAACATATCATATGATGATTGTAGTTATTTGAACTACAAAAGGGAAATAACAAAGATGTGTGGATTGAAAATCTACCTATCTCACCTTTAGGGGGAGTATTATCTTTGTTATTATAATGTCAACATCGGCATTTAAGGATTGAATTTATGCAGGTTATTGTGCTGTTGAAACTTGGAATCAAGCGTATGTATAATGAATTTTTGTAATTTTTTTATCCATATGTTGTAAGAGTTTTGTCACTAAAATTGACAAAGGGGGAGATTGTTAGAGTATTGCTCGGTTGAACCCACTAAGCGTTGGTATGTCAAGTTTGGTTGCATATTTTAGTGAATCAAAACTCATTTAAGGAGTCGCTTGATTATGTACTAGAGTCAACTTCATATAGGTTAAACTAGAAAGACTAGGATATGAGACATACAAGTATTACTCGAAGACTTGAAGAATGTGAAGAAGTAAAGAGCCACATCGACGACATCATCCTTCCTCTTGAGGTTAGTAATATTTTTACTTGAACTATTTCATTCCTAACGTATCTTTCAAGTCGTGCTATATTGGAAAACATAACTGCGAAGCTGTGAATGATTATACTCTAGTTAGACATAGTATTAAGGAATTATAATACGAAGTATAACGCTTATCTTTTTAACTTCGTATATAAGACATCGACATAATCGTATGAATGCTATTGTGATTATGTGTATGGGTAAAGGTAAAGATTTCATCCTAGGAAACAATGCTTGCATTTTTTTTAAAGGAAGTACATTCATAAACTTGTTTTGTGAATCAAAATGGAAATCGCTAGGCTTAATGGTATTGTTATTCATTGCATATCTTTTGATTACCAATAATAATCTGTTATGTATCTTGGTAAAACTATTCACAGCTCCTGACTTATGTATTGGTATGACTTTTATTAGTGCAACCGATCCTAAGTAATCACCTAAGATGGTATGATCGATACTTGTAATTGGTGTAACCGGTCCTAGTAATTGGTGTAACCGATCCTAGTAACTAGTGTGACCTATCACAAGTAATACCATGAGAATATGGTAACCGGTCCTGGTAATTGATGTAACCGATCCTGGTAACTGATGTAACCGGTCCCAGTAACCATATGGAGGTAGAACCGATCCTTGTGTTTGGTAGAACCATAAACCCATGATTGTTGATTTGATATTTGATCAATCACATAGTTCTTAGAAATCAGATGAACCAATTCTAAACTCGTTTGGAAGTGTGGTAAATCGGTTCCAAGATTGTAAATATGAAAAAGGATTTACAAGGAAAAGATGTCGACATACTTTGAACATGTTCAGTAATTCTTTATCTTTTATTGTTCAAAGATATTCCTTAATAACTCAAGGAGATCCCTGACCGAAATAAATTAAGATTCTTTTAATTAAAGTTATTAATTTTATATGATTTTAATTACTAGCAATTAAACGCATATCTCTTGAGAATAAAAATTGGTATGTGCATTTACTAATTGGAGATTTTCTAGTGAGATTTCGGAAGATATTGGACAGAGCATTTCCAGGAATTATGAAAACCGATTTGGGCATTTACTGCATATCTTAAGAATATTCGGTTTTGGAAATTCCTTGGTGTCCAAACATCCTTGGTCTATAAATACCTAAGTATCATTTCGAGCAAACTAATCCTAAGAGCCAACAAAACTACCTTGTTGTGTTGTTACTGGTGGAGCCGTCTATTCGAAGAGGAAAGTAACCTAATTAGGCGAAATCTCTTATGACCGCTCGTTTAAAGATTTCTTTGGGATCAAGAAGCTCCACGAGTACCGTTGATGGGAAACTAGATAATTGTAGTGTTATTAGTTTTCGATTGATTTGATTGACCAACGGTTGTTGACCTTTGATTGCACCTAGTTTGTTTATTCTTTAGAATCTTCTCTACTGATATACGATTCACTAAAACTAGATCGAAGTGTCAACGGGTTCTTTAAAAATGTTTGTAGATCTAAAGACGTCTTGTGATAATCCATTTTTAACAGACTCCGTTCTGTGCGTGGTTAAGTCCAAACTTATTATCAAGTAATCACACTTTGATTGTTGTATTGTCTCGATCTAGTATCCAAAGACGATCACACAAAGTGTGAATACCGATTCGTTGTATTGTCTCGACTCAGTCCATAGACAATCACTTCCGGTAAGAGGACTTATTGGTTGAAAAGTTTTAGATTGAGGTATATTTGGGTACCCTCATCTTTTCAGAAAGGAAGAAGAACTTTGATTCACTATCCTATTCTAATCCTGAATTAATGGCTAGATTATAAAGGTTTTTCAGCAAAGTCAAAACATTTTCAGAAGCAGGAAAATACATTTATAGCCTGGAAGATGTCTTAGAACTTATTGTTCAAATAAATGTAAAAATTTGTGAAGGAAAACGTGAAACACTCAGCCTTCAAAATAATCTGGCAGATTATTTGGAACAAAAATTGGCTCTGTGTAATGAAGTGAATCAGCAAACTTAAGAGTGTGAATATATTACACAATCGCTGGAACATTCACAAATAAGGAGTAAAATTCTTATAGAAGATCTTCTTACAGAATCTTGTCAAGAGGTATGCTTTGGTAAATCCTTAGAAAGACATTTACTACAAGGTATGAATACCCTAAAAAGCCATATCGAAAGTCTTGAAAGAAAGATATCTGCAATCTGTTTGATGTCAGATCAAGACCACTTGGGTTCGAATAAAAAGGATATACCATCCTGGGATCAAAAAGTAATCAAGAATATAGTATCACGCAATATTCCTGATGAAAAGGATGTACCAAATACATTTGAAACCCATATGAGGACACAAGATCATGTCCCTAAAGATAAGAAGGAAGATGTTGCTCCGATGGTACTTGGTGAGTAAAATTCCTCTCACCCCAACACTTAGAAATGTTGGAAAGTACATCCTTGCAATGCCCAATCTTTTGATGTAAGGAAGCACAAGTATTTGGACATCCAAAATCCTGTTAATATCTCTTATTCAACATAGAGAGAATACACAATCTACCTGAAAAACATTTAATAAGTTTTTGTGTGTAGAAAAGTTGTCTTACAACAACTTGTGTAAACAGGATAAGTTTTCTTGTCTAAAGTATTTTTAGATACATTATTTTGATTTTTAAGATTGGTTCTATTAGGAAAAATCTTTATGATTTGGAAACACATAAGATGCGAAAATATTTTTGAATCTGGTCAGAATTATTTATTTAAGGTTGATACTGAAAAAACGGAGGTCTAACAACCACACCCAATATTTCATTTAGGCAATCTGTATGGACTAACTCCAATATACTTGCAAGAGAATCAACTAGACAGTCAGACTCAATCAAGGAAAATGCATCCAAGAGTTATATCTCTGTTTCTCAATGTAATCAGCAAATCAAATAGATAGAAATCCGCGAGCCTGATTATTATGAGAAACAACTTAAACGGTACCAAAGACCAATGTTCAAGTGTCAATCAATTTATATCAACAACCAAAGGTTGGATTATCTAATTGATTGAACTACGCACAACCTGTGATATTTCAATTATATAACCAAATATAATGCGGAAAAGAAATAACACAGACACCAGAAATTTTGTTAACAAGGAAACCGCAAATGCAGAAAAACCCAAGGACCTAGTCCAGATTTGAACACCATACTGTATTAAGCCACTACAGAATCTAGCCTACTACAAGTTAACTTCGGACTGGAATGTAGTTAAGACCTAACCAATCTCACACTGATTAAGGTACAGTCAATTTCCTTACGCCTCTGAATCCCAGCAGGACTCTAAGCACTTGATTCCCTTAGCTGATCTCACACACAACTAAGAGTTCCTACGACCCAATGTCGAAGACTTGGTAAACAAATCTGTATCACACAGAAAAGTCTATTGAATAGATAAATCTGTCTCCCAAAAAATACCTACAAGTTTTTGTTCCGTCTTTTGATAAATCAAGGTGAACAGGAACCAATTGATATACCGGACTTATATTCCCGAAGAACAGCCTAGTAATATCATTCACCTCACAATGATCTTAACCGTATGGAAGCGAAACAAGATATTGTGGAATCACAAACGATGAGATGAAGATGTTTGTGACTACTTTTTATCTTACCTATCGGAGATTGAATCTCGAGCAAATCTTAGAGAAGATAGTACTCAATACGATATAACAAAGTAAGATCAGAACACGCAACTACAGAGAAAATAGTTGGGCCTGGCTTCAGAATCCCAATCAAGTCTTAAGAATCCCAGGAGGTGTGGGGATTAGGTTTCCCTGTTGCTAGAGTTCATCCCTTATATAGTTTTCAAATTATGGTTTGCAATCAATGTTACTTAGGTAACAAAGCATTAAATATTCACCGTTAGATGAAAACGTGATTAGATTAGAGCTAATATCTTGCAACCGTTAGATCGAACTTAGCTTGTTACACATAAATGAAATCTACCTTCATTTAGATATGGGTAACCGTACCTAAACGTGTACACCTTGTTGGCTCAACAATAGTTAACCGAAGTTATCCATATGAACACTTTCATATCAACCTTGTTCATCTTAATCACAACTAGTTCAAATGACTCAAATGAAACTAGTTATAGAATTGTTCAATTGTTTATATTCTCATAGAAGTATACAAGACACAATTGAAGCAAAATCGATTTTGATTCACTCGAATAAATTCATGAACATTATAGCCACGGTTTGCAAAGATTGCATTCCTAATTAAATAAATGTATTTGTTCACGAATAAACCGATTTTAGAACTTAACCCACTCAAGTATGCAAACGGGTACGCATATTTTCGTTCACGACCGAACTCAATTAAATTCCCGGACCTGAACTGTTACGCCAGTACGCATACGGGTATGCATACTCAGTTCCCGGAATTTAACTGTTAAACCAATACACATACGAGTATGCATACTATGGTTCCCGGACTTGGAGTAACTTGCCACAGTTAGCATACAAGTACGCATACTGTGCTATATCCAATTTATGGTTAATTGTTCTAAACTCCATTTTAATCATTGGAACATTCTTAGAAGACGGGAATAGCTGTCTCACACAAACTATTAGCTTCAAAGCAATTTTCAAGTGATCAATAAATCATTACGAAATATTTCGAGTCTACATTAAATGACTGTCCCACACAAATCATGTAAGATATTACCAGGCGATTTTCACATGATCATCTTTTGACTTTCGTCAAGAATAAAGATGAACTTGGTTAAAGTGAAAGCTTACCAACACATATTTCGAGAAATATGTAAGCGAGTTAAATTCTGCTCGAAATATCAAATGTGTATAAGGTGAAGTCTATATAGCTATACGACTTTTGTCTCAATAGGAGATAGAATAGAAATAGACTTCTGAGTGATAGATGAGTTCAAGTATCCACATACCTTTTTTTGATGAAGTTCCACAAGATCCCCTTAGTAGTTCTTCGTCTTCAATCAATGAATGCCGTGAAGTCTAAAGCTCAACTACGCATTCTATCCTAATCCGAGACATAGCTATAAGTAGACTAGAAATCAAGACTTATAGTTTTGACAACTACACTTGACAAACAAGCTTGAGATAGCAACTCTTGCAAGTTCGACCGAGCAGTGCTCTAACAATCTCCCCCTTTGTCAATTTTAGTTACAAAACTATCAATACATATGAATTACAAAATAAATAAACTTTGTAGCTTCACATCCAAATGCTTGATTTCCTTGGTTCTTATAAATTACTCGAAATCTTCGTCACTTACAAGTACTCCAGTGATTCTGAACGGGTTCAACTCAGCATAATAGTTGTTGAAGATCCGTAGCCATAACAATATATAAAAACAAGATGTTTTCGTATTGTTATACAGTGTCATAGTATTATTACACAACATCAAAGTTCAATTGTATCACAACTTTAACAAAAATATTATGGTGATATGTATCACTCCCCCTTAGTCAATACTTCATCTCATAATGAAAACCACTCCTCCTTACATAATGATCCATAAAACATATGTATTTGTAGTGTCAACTACACAATAATTCTCCCCCTTTTTGTCAATATAAATTGGCAAAGGTACAAAAACTAGCGGGATCGTAATGAAATTCTCATAGAGATACTTCATGACTAAAAGAGAACATATCAACTTTGTTTCGATGATTTCACATAGTCGAAACTTAGTGTATTCATCAATGAGCTGAGCATGTTTTTCTTCAAGAGACTTTATTTTTGAATCTTGAATATCAATAATCTCAGCAGATTTTTTTAAAGTTCTGGTGAGTTCTATTTCAGCTTCTGACATAGGGTCAAATGTCACATCAAGGGGAATGTTATCAGACTCTGATAGCAACAATTTTGTACCTCGGGATTCGGAAGAATCATCTAAGGAGTTATCCTTTGAGGTAATCCCAAGACATTTGGCATAGTTAAAAACTTTGGAAGACATTTTTGTATGTGTAAGAATGAGACAATCTTCTGTCCACAAATTCAGATTGCTACAAACATAGACTTATTAGGTCTTAAACGTGTTTGTCTACTCTGATACCAATTAAAAAAGCGGGGGTCTAACAACCACACCGAATGTTTTGTTTAGGCAATCTGTGTGGACTAACTCCAATATACTTCCAAGACAATCAACTAGACAGTCAGACTCAATCAAGGAAAATACATCCAAGAGTTATATCTCTGTTTCTCAATGTAATCAGCAAATCAAACAAATAGAAATCCGTGAGCCTGATTATTATGAGAAACAACTTGAACGGTACCAAATACCAATGTTTAAGTGTCAATCAATTTATATCAACAACCAAAGGTTGGATTATCTAATTTATTAAACTACGCACAACCTGTGAGCGAGTTAAACTCAGCTCGAAATATCAAATGTGTATAATGGAAGTCTATATAGCTATACGACTTTTGTCTCAAATAGGAGATAGAGTAGAAATAGACTTTTGATTGATAGATGAGTTCAAGTCTCCACATACCTTTTGTTGATAAAGTTCCACAAGCTCCCCTTAGTAGTTCTTAGTCTTCAAACGATGAACGCCGTGAAGTCTAAAGCTCAACTACACATTCTATCTTAATCTGAGACCTAGCTAAAAGTAGACTAGAAATCAAGACTTATAGTTTTGGCTTTACAAACAAGCTTGAGATAGCAACGCTTGCGAGTTCGACCGAGCAGTGCTCTAACAATCTCCCCCTTTGTCAATTTTAGTGACAAAACTATCGATACATATGGATTACAAAGTAAATAAACTTTGTAGCTTCTCATCCAAATGCTTGATTTCCTTGGTTCTTCAACATTACTCGAAATCTTCGTCACTTCCAAGTACTCCAGTGATTCTAAACGTGTTCAACTCAGCATCATAGTTGTTGAAGATCCGTAGCTATAACAATATATAAAAACAAGATGTTTTCGTATTGTTATATAGTGCCATAGTATTATTACACAGCATCAAAGTCCAATTGCATCACAACTTTGACAACAATACTATGGTGATATGTATCACTCCCCCTTAGTCAATACTTCATATCACAATGAAACCACTCCCCCTTACATAATGATCCGTAAACCATATGTATTTATAGTGTGAACTACACAATAATTCTCCCCCTTTTTGTCAGTATAAATTGGCAAAGGTACGAAAACTAGCGGGATTATAGTGAAATTCTCATAGAGATACTTCATGAATAAAAGAGAACATATCAACTTTGTTTCGATGATTTCACATAGTCGAAACTTAGTGTATTCATCAAGGAGTTTAATTTGAGTCATTCCCGAAAGAACAACAAGAGCGACCTTACTTTTATAAGAAAAGAAGGATTTCTTTGGACATTAACAAATTACATGAAACATGAATTTGTATCCAGAAAACTCAATTAAATTAACCACAAGAGAACCCTTGATTAATTTAATCGGAAATGCTCAACATAAGAAAACTTACAGAGCCATACAGTACTTTCACATAAAAGTGGATCAGGGAAATATCAATACCGCAGAATATACAAAGATTCATTCTATTTTTCATCAATATTTGCATAATGACACAATAGACTTAATCTTTGTTATCAAAAGTTCATTCTATTTTCCATCAATATTTGCATAATAAAATAATAGACTTAAATTTTGACATATATGGGACAATCATAGTTCACGGACGCAAACACACATATCCTATAACAATTTTTGCAATATATAAAACCAATAAAGATTAATACTGAAAAATCATCTTCCAAATAAAATTTAGAATTTAAGTAAATAAATCTAAAAACATTGCAAGATGAAAATCGTTAGCAATAGCAATGTGAAATCACAATATAGGCAATCAAACCCTAGTTATCCTTCTTAAAACACAAGAATAAATTCTCATAAGAAGTTTCCTAGACATTAAGACCTTTGAAAAATTCTTTATCGTCCCCGAATTCCTTGTCGTCAACATCCATGGGAACATAAGGTTCATTAAGAAAGGAGTCAATTTCAACAAACCTACTTGAGTGATGCCGAACCAGGGCCTTCTGAATTTCAAGAGTCCTAAAAACAATAGCCTTTATTTGTTGCATCTCCTTTCTTATTTCCTTCAACTCTTCAAGAACACCAGAAAACTTCTGAAGATTTGAAGGGACAACCCTTGGTTTCCTCACATTCCTCCTTTTTCTTTTCAAGGAAGAGGGTAACGGAGATTTATCTTTTTCCTTCATGATTGATGGCTTAACAATCATATTAACATCTTTTCTATTAGAAGTCATAATGCTTGGAGTCTCCATACAAATATGGGTTTGTGAGAGAAATTCACAAAGCAAGCTCTACAAGTAAACTTGTGATAAAAAGAGTTCTCAAGGAAGGAAAAAGGAATGTAGGATTACAGAACCTTTATACAAAGTAAGAAGATTCATGTACGCACAACTCTCAAGCCTAAAGAAGGCAGAATTGTTGATTTTAACCCTCCTTTAATGAATTAAAACATGGAAACCTCTTTTCAATACCAATCTAGGATATGAAAAGATCAACCAAAATAATAAAAAATAAAAGAAACTTTTTTTTTCTTAAGACCTGACAGTGCTAAACTCTTGTCTCTTTGGGATCAGGCACTTGAGACAAGAAGCACAGCCAACACAATTAAGCTGTATTGGGGTGAACAATGATCTGTCCACCATGACCTTTTTGGAAACAGTTCCTAAAGTCCTCTTTCATAGAATGTTTATACCATGTTCTTTTCTATAGTGGTCTAACTTTTTCTTTAGAAATTAACTTCTTTGGAGAAGAGTTGAGTTTACATAACTTAGACGACTTCTGAACAAATTTGAGCTTGTTTGTTAATCGATTTTCTCTCCGTTGAAGTTTGTTGACATATCTCACTTTGAGCTTGTACTTGAAACGATTAGAGAGTTCGTGGCCCTTAATAGTACAGTAAGAACATGTCAAAGCGGAGGACGGTTCAGACACCATTGCGGAGAAAAATGCTAGACAAATTGTGGTACCTGAAACATTAGAAATAGAATTTCCAGTAGACAGAGAAAAATCCATTTTATCCTCCAAGATAGTTGAAGAAGTTTTTCAAGGAAAAATATCAAGATTGATGTGAGTATTGCTACAATTATCAAAATCAATATTTTTAGCAAGGAATGCAACACTTGATTTTTCATCTTCATTTGAATCATAGAAACCAGAAATTTCATCAAGAGTTGCAGCAAGACCTTTGTTCCCAGTGTAATTTCTACGATTTGGACACTCATTGGAAAATTGACCAAAACCTTTACACTTGAAGCACTGAGGCATATCCTCATCATCAGTATCGACGGTGTCCCTGTTTTTAGGAGGAGCACGGTCATGAGGTTTGACTGATGACCTGGGATTATCTCTGATGAACAGTTTACTTCTCTTCAAAAAAAGATCCCTAAACTGTCTTGTGATCAGTGAAACTGAGTTGTCAAGATCTTCATCTGATGAATCAGACTCAATAGGATCATCTACAGAGTTGCCAACATATTTACTTTTGTCAAGCAATTTTGCGTTCTTTTGTGCTTTGAAAGCAATATCCTTCCCGGATTTGGATGTATGCTCATGATCAAAGATCTTTAACTTCCCAACAAGAGTATTTCTGGATAAGGTATTAAGGTTATTTCCTTCAACGATGGCATGCTTTTTAGAATCGTATTTGGCTGGCAATGATCTGAGAATTTTCATCACAATATCCTTTTCAGGAATAGTATTACCCAACGCAAAAGATGCATTAACAATTTCAGACACTTTGTGATTAAACTCATCAAATGAATCTTCATCAGCTATACGAAGGTTTTCCCAATCAGAATTTAGGTTTTGAAGCCTAACTTCTTTCTCAGAGGAATTTCCTTCAAATACAGTTTCTAAGATATCCCAGGCTTCTTTAGACTTAGTGCACGTAGTCACATGGTTTTGAAGGTCTAGGGTAATGGCATGGATGATAGCATTTAATCCATCCGAATTTTTCTTTGCATCAAGAATCTCGGCTGGATCATAAGCACCAATATCCTTCGGAACAGTTACATCGCCTTCTGCAACAACCGGAGGTTCATAGCCATTAACTACACGAACCCGATTGAAAATCACGCGCTTGAAGAAAGGCACCTATAGCAATTTTCCACCATAGATAATTCGAGCCATAGAAGACTGGTGGTACGTTTATAGAGATAGTGTTCTGTCCATAGAGTTAGATTGTTACTAACACAGACTTATAAGGTCTTAAACGTGTTTGCCTGCTCTGATACCGATTGAAAAAGTGGGGGTCTAACAACCACACCCAATATTTAGTTTAGGAAATCTGTATGGACAAACTCCAATATAATTCCAAGAGAATCAACTAGACAGTCAGACTTAATCAATGCAAATATATCCAAGAGTTGTATCTCTGTTTCTCAATGTAATAAGCAAATCACACAGATAGAATCCTTAAGCCTGATTATTATTAGAAACAACTTGAACGGTACCAAAGACCAATGTTCAAGTGTCGATCAATTTATATCAACAACCAAAGGTTGGATTATCTAATTGATTGAACAACGCATAACCTGTGATATTTCAATTATATAAACAAATATAATGCGGAAAAGAAATAACGCAGACACCATAAATTTTGTTAATGAGGAAACCGCAAATGCAGAAAAACCCCGGGACCTAGTCCAGATTTGAACACCATACTGCATTAAGCCACTACAGACACTAGCCTACTACAAGTTAACTTCGGACTGGAATGTAGTTAAGCCATAACCAATATCACATTGATCAAGGTACAGTCGCGTTCCTTACGCCTCTGAATCCCAGCAGGACTCTACGCACTTGATTCCCTTAGATGATCTCACACACAACTAAGAGTTGTTACGACCCAAAGTCGAAGACTTGATAAACAAATCTTTCTCACACAGAAAAGTCTATTGAATAGATAATTTTGTCTCCCACAGAAATACCTACGAGTTTTTGTTCCACCTTTTGATAAATCAAGGTGAACAGGAACCAATTGATATACCGGACTAATATTCCCGAAGAACAACCCAGTAATATCAATCACCTCACAATAATCTTAATCGTATGGTAGCGAAACAAGATATTATGGAATCATAAACGATGAGACAAAGATGTTTGTGACTACTTTTTATCTTGCCTATTGGATATTAAATCTCGAGCAAATCTTTGAGAAGATAATACTCAATACGATAGAATAAAGCAAGATCATAACATGCAACTACAAAGAAAATAGTTGGGTCTGGCTTCACAATCCCAATGAAGTCTTTAAGTCGTTAACCTGTAATGGTTTTAGGATAAACCTAAGTTAAAGGAGAATCGACTCTAGTCGCAACTAGTATAACACAGGAGGTGTGGGGATTAGGTTTCCCAGTTGCTAGAGTTCTCCCTTATATAGTCTTCAAATCAGGGTTTGCAATCAATGTTACCTCGGTAACAAAGCATTCAATATTCACCGTTAGATGAAAACCTGATTAGACTCAAGCTAATATCTTTCAAGCATTAGATCGAACTTATCTTGTTACACACAAATAAAAAGTGACTTCATTTAGATATGGGTAACCGTACCTAAACGTGTACACCTTGTTGGCTCAACAATAGTTAACCGAAGTTAGCGATATGAAAACTTTCATATCAACCTTGTTCATCTTAACACAACTAGTTCAAATGACTCCAATGAAACTAGTTCTAGAGTTGTTTAATTGTTTATATTCTCATAGAAGTATACAAGACACAATTGAAGCAAAATCGATTTTGATTCACTCGAATCAATTTATGAACATTATAGCCACGGTTTGCAAAAGATTGCATTCCTTATTTTATAAATGTATTAGTTCATGAATGAACCGATTTTAGAACATAACCCACTCAAGTATGCAAACGGGTATGCATACCTAAGTAGCCAAATTTGGTCTAGGTTCGCCAGTATGCAAACAGGTACGCATATTGTCGTACACCACCAAACTCAGTTGAATTCCCGGACTTGAATTTACGCCGGTAAGCATGCGGGTATGCATACTAGGTTCCCGGACTTCAACTAACAGGCCAGTACGCATACGGGTATGCATATTATGGTTCCCGGACTTGGAATAACTTGCAATAGTTAGCATACAAGTACGCATACTGTGCTATATCCAATCATGGTTAATTGTTCTAAACTCCCATTTCAATCATTGAAACATTCTTAGAAGACGACAATAGATGTCTCACACAAACTATTAGCTTGAAAGCAATTTTCAAGTGATCAAATGATCAATACGAAACATTCCGAGTTTACACCAAATGACTTTACACAAATCATATAAGATGTTACCAAGCGATTTTCACATGATCATCTTTTGAATTTTATCAAGAATATAAGATGAACTTGGTTAAAGCGAAAGCTTACCAACACATATTTCGAGAAATATGTAAGCGAGTTAAACTCAATTCGAAATATCAAATGTGTATAATTGAAGTCTATATAGTTATACGACTTTTGTCTCAAATAGGAGATAGAGTAGAAATAGACTTTTGAGTGATAGATGAGTTCAAGTATCCACATACCTTTTGTTGATGAAGTTCCACAAGTTCCCCTTAGTAGTTCTTCGTCTTCAATCGATGAACGCCGTGAAGTCTAAAGCTCAACTACACATTCCATCTTAATCCGAGACTTAGCTATAAGTAGACTAGAAATCAAGACTTATAGTTTTGGAAACTAAACTTGACAAACAAGCTTGAGATAGCAACGCTTGTGAGTTCGACCTAGCATTGCTCTAACAGCCTTGACAAGAAAAACTAGTTAACTAACTAGTGTTTATCTTGTCTAAAGAGAAAGGTCTAAGTTATTGCCTGAATAATTAGAGCCCGATGAGAGAAATAAAGTTAATCCTGATCTTTATTTTGGTCTTATCGAAATAAGCGATTGCACATACGCAATCGGTTTAACAAGGGAATTAAGTTTCTCAGTCGATTTGTTAAGATATTAGGGAAAATTGCTTCGGACAATTGTTGCCTAGATAACATATTAAAACTAAATTATTTGTAGTTTCGGTTTTAATATTGGTTAATTAAAGTGGTATGTGAAACCTTCGTGCTTAACTCTTATAGGTTGTTTACAAGTATTTCAGATTTCTAAGATCCTTTCGGTTTGTCCTTTATTTGGTCGAACCTTTGTCATTTTATGACAAAAAGGGGGAGAAATAGATGGAGTAAACAAGTGATTTGCAATCACTAAGGAAAGGACAGTTGTGCGTAAATGTTATATCTAACGAAAGAGTAAAGCATTGACTAAGGGGGAGAAACATATCATATTGTTGTTGTAGTTTTTGTGACCACAAAAAAAGGGAATAACAAAGATGTTCAGATTGAATATTTACCTAGATTACCTTTAGGGGGAGTAAAAGCTTTTGTTATTCAAATGTAAACAAAGCTATTTATTGATTTAATATATGCAGGTTATTGTGTTATTGAAACTTGGAATCAAGCGTATGTAAAATGAATTCTTTTGTCATTTGTTTATCCATATGTAATAAGAGTTTTGTCACTAAAATTGACAAAGCGGGAGATTGTTAGAGCATAGCTGATAGACGCATTTATGTGTCTATTTTCATCTCTATTGTGTATATTTTTAGTACCCATTTTTGTACTAATTTTGGTATTTTATCCCTTTGTAGGTGTTTTTGGAGAAATAGGCTTTTGCGGCAAAATTGGCTCGAAAAGTTGTTAAAGGCTCCTGGGAGGACACTTGCTATTCGGACTCTCATTTTGGATAAGGGGTAACCCATTTCCAAGCAGCTGCTAAGCACAGACCGGCACTGGATAGGGGGAGGTCATATTTCTCAAATTTTCAAAACAAAAAAATTGGCGGGAAAATTTTGTCATAAAACAGAATTTCTGTTTTGATTTTTGGATGATTTTTAAGGAGATTCAAGGGCTGATTTTCGTTGGGTTAACCCTTTTAAGGATAAACAAGTTTGGTATGAGCTGTAGAATCGATTAAACAGGGATAGAAATCCGTGTTGGAGCAAAACAGGGAGAATTCATATTTTGAGTTGTTTTCGGTTTACAAAAGAGTTTGTGAAGAGTTTACGGCAAGATTGGAGTGTATGGAGTCCTTATTCAGTCCTGAGAGAGTTTAAGAGAGTTTGGAAACCAAGTTGATGCGTAAAAAGAAGATTAAAATCCCGTAACGTGCTGTTAAGAAATAACGATAATATTTGGATTAACTCGAGAGATTTTGGGGTTTGGTGGATATATATAGGTTGATTCGAGTCATATTGAGAGGAACAAAGATTAGGGGAAAGTTTAGAGCCTTAGAGAAGCCAGAAAAATCATTGGAAGAGAACGCGTTTCTGCTGGTGCAGCTGTTGCCGGAGAAGACGAAGAACACAGAACATCAGTAAAAGAAAGTCGCAGAAACTGTGACCGTAGATTTCAAACTCTATACCCTTTGTAACAATTTTCCAACAGTTAGCTTCAGTTCGCAACAGTTCTCTGTATGAATAGGTTCTGTAACAATTATATTTGTTACAAAATCCGCTGCTTAACACTTTTCACTCTTTTAATCAACTTTTGAACACCAAATATGTATTTTGAGCAAGTGGTTAATATGAGGAGCTAAACCCCTTAGCCGAGGCGACGGAGGAAGCCATTGTTCCATGAAAAGTGGTATAGTTCTATTTTAATTATTTATTGCAATTATTTTACATGATTATTTGCATAGAACTTAAAAGAAAAATTGGTTTTTATTGAGTAGTTGTGAAGTGTTTTGATGGGACATGCTTGGTTTTAATACTTTTGATGTTTCATGCTTCGTGCTTACAATTATTACTTCAAAAATCTATTAAAGGCAAATATTAGAATCACTTTAAAGAAGAATATTGCATGAATATTGATTAGAGTTTATCAATTAATTGGTCAATGGTGGAATCCAGAGTCTCGGTATTTTCTCATTCTTATTGAAACAATTTTATTTAATTTTCAAAAATCCTTCACAAGTTCGAGCAACGAACCTTTTTACCACTACAACTATAAAAACACATCAATAGCTCGGTTGAACTCACCAAGCATTGGTATGTCAAGTTTGGTTGTTATATTTTAGTGTGTCAAAACTCATCTAAAGTCGCTTGATTATATACTAGAGTCAACTTTGTTTAGGTTAGACTAGAAAGTCTAGGAATGTTGAGACATACAAGTATTACTCTGAAGACCTTAAGAATTTGAAGAAGTAACAAACTACAACGACGACATCATCCTTCCACTTGAGGTTAGTAATATTGACTTGAACTGTTTCATTCCTAATGTATCTTTCAAGTCGTGTTATATTGAAAGCATAACTGCGAAGCTGTATATACTGTACATATTGTATAATACTCTAGTGATGTGACATGGTCATATTTGTATGATCATAGTATTATGGAATTGGACTACGAAGTATAACGCTTATCTTTGAACTTTGTAGATATGAGATCGACATAATCTTGTATATACTGTTGTGATTATGTGAATGGGTTATGGTGAAGATTTCATCCTAGGAAACAATATTTTATATTTGTTTAAAGGAAGTACATTCATGAACTTGTTTTGTGAATCGAAAGGGAAATCATTAGGCTTATTGGTTCGGCTATTCATTATAAATTTTTGGATGACCAATATGTGTGAGATGGTAGAACCGATCTTAACCTTGGTTATGTATCATGGTATAACTAATCACAATGCCTGACTTATGATTTGGTATGACTGGTTTTTATTAATTGGTGTAACCGATCCTAAGTAATCACCATGTGATGGTATGATCGATCTTTGTAATTGGTGTGGCCGATCCTAGTAATTGGTGTGACCGATCACAAGTGTTGTGTAATCGATCCTTGTAATTGGTAATCGGTCTTGGTAACTGGTGTAACCGGTCCTGGTAACTGGTGGGACCGACCACAAGCAATACCATGGGAATATGGAACCGACCCTGGTAACTGATGTAACCGGTCATGGTAACTTGTGTGACCGATCACAAGTATTTCCATATTAAGGTATTACCGATCCTAGTGATTGGTAGAACCGATTGAACCCATGTATGTGATTTCATATTTGATCAATCACATAGTTATCTTGGAATACGGGTCAACCAATTCTAAACTTGTTTGGAAGTGTGGTATAACCGATTCCAAGAATGTAAATCCCTGTAAATATTAATAAGGATTTCAGTGAAGAGATGTCAACATACTTTGAACACGTACAGTAACTCTTATCATTTATTGTTCAAAGATATTCCTTAGTACCCAAGGAGATCATGTGCCGAGATAAATTAAGAATATTTTAATTAAGGTTTTTGGTTTTATATGCTTTAATTACCAGCAATTAAACGCATCTCTAGAGAATAAAAATTAGTAATGTGCATTTACTAATTGGAGATTTTATATTGAGAGATTTCGGAAATATTGGACGAGCATTTATTGGAATTTGGAAAACTGAATCTTGCCATTCATTGCATATCTTGAGAATATTTTCGGTTTTAGAAATTCCTTGATGTCCAAACATCGTTGGTCTATAAATACCTAAGTTTGCATTTCTAGCACACTATCTTAAGAGCCAGGCAAACTTCATTTCTTGTTGTTTCTTGTGGAGCTGTCTAATCGGAGAGGAAAGTATCCTAAATAGGTGAAATCTCTTACGACTACTTGTTTAAAGACTTCTGTGGGATCAAGAAGCTCTACGAGTACCTTTGGTGGGAAACTTAATAATTGTAGTGTTATTAGTTTTCGATTGATTTGATTGACTAACGGTTGTTGAAACTTTCATTGCACCTAGTTTGTTTATTCTTGAGAATCTTCTTTTCTGATATAAGATTCACTCAAACTTGATCGAAGTATCAACGAGATCTTTATAATTGTTGTTAGATCTAAACACGTCTTGTGATAATCCATTGTTAACATAATCCGTTCTATGTGTGATTGATCACAAGAGATTCAAGTGCTGTTGTGCATGTTATTATTGAAGATTTAAAAAGATTTGAAGACGAAGAAGATTTCCTATTGGTTTTCGTATCTTTATGTGTGCACATACCTTGATCGGCTGGGATCCAACTAGAATCGTATTTATTTGATTGATTAGTTGTGTGAGATCAGCATCACTTTATAGTTCCTCCTTGAGATCTATACTGATTGATTGTGAATCTAAACTTAACTACTTTGGTAGTTATTGGATAGATTGATCTAACCAGGCAAAGAAGTTTATTAGATTAAACGGAAAAGCCTTTACGTATGACTTGAGATATCTTTATCTTGAAAAGAATCAATAGAGTTGTTACCAAAAAGATTCGTTGTTCTTTGTTGTTTGGAATACGATCCAAAGGAATTGTACCAGTGTGTGACTCATCGAAGTCGGAAGCGCAGGGATACTGAGGAAACTAAGTGAACTAGGGGTAGTTTCTTGGTCTCAACTATACGAAGTTGGTGTAGATTTTGTATAGCGGCTTAATTATGAGAGTATTCAATTCTGGACTAGGTCCCGGGGGTTTTCTGCATTTGCAATCTTCCTCGTTAACAAAATCTTGTTGTGTGATTTACTTTTGTTTTCCGTAATTATATTTGTTTATATCATTTAAAGTAAATTGCACTTTACGTTAACTCCGATATACTTGATAGTGATCCTATAGAGTTTGGTTAAGTATGAACCTATTATCAAGTATCACACTTTGGTAGTTGTATTGTCTCGATCTCGTATCCATAGACAATCACACAAAGTGTTAATAACGAAGTTGTTGTATTTTCTCGACTTAGTCCTTAGACGATCACACTTGGTAAGAGGACTTATAGGTTGAAACAAAAAGATTGTGATGTATTTGGGTACCCTCGTCTTTTCAGTTCTAAAAGCAAAGTACTTCCCAAAAACAGATGTATTAAATGTTAAATTTCCAAATTACTCTTCTTGGGCTTGGAAATGCCTTCACAATACCATGATAAAGATTAAGCCATTTATCTCATGGGTAGTGGGGGAAGGAAGTTTCATTGACCCTTGGTGTGACAATTAGATCCTTGGAAAAGGGAGTGCCACACCAACGGCTAACAATGCGCCTGATGTGAACATAAGAGTAAATGATTTCATCATTCAGGAAACTAGAACTAGGGATACGGAAAAATTGAGTGTTGTTTTTGATCAATGTTCAACAGAAATGATTGAAAAAATCCCTCTTGGTATTGAGCCCTCTAGTGATGTGTGGGTTCCATCAAAAGATGGTAACTTCAATACTAAGTATGGTTACTCTACTCTAAGTGTGGGTGGGGACTTGTCCTGTAATGACCCGTCCCTCCACCAATATTGTCCCCACTTAGCCACTGCGGTTATCCGGTAGTGTGGGTTTTCAACGGGCATCGCTGCGGTTATCTAGCAGCAACTTCCCGGGAGGTCACCCATCCCTAGATTACTCCCGCCCGAGCACGCTTAACTGCAGAGTTTTCTGCCAACTCTGGAGCCAATTATGCTGAAAAGGCCTCGGTGTTAGGAAATGACAAACCATTACCTATATTCCATTCCATCGGCGAACCACTGCCAAAACCAGGGTATTACAATACCACCACTTTAAATTGGAGCCGTCCTCGGCTCCGGAATATATTTTCAATCCCAGATCTCCGATGTTCCCTACCCATCATGAGAGAAGCACCTAGACTAACCCCGTCCAGCATACCTTCCCACCCTCGGCAGGTGACCTGTCGTCGGCTCTGATACCATTTGTAATGACCCGTCCCTCCACCGATACTGTCCCCACTTAGCAAGGAACGTCTACATTATACCGAGGCATTTTCAGCACAATTGGCTTCAGAGTTGGCAGAAAACTTTGCAATTAAGCGTGCTCGGGCGGGAGTAATCCAGGGATGGGTGACCTCCCGGGAAGTTCCAGCTGGATTACCGCAGAGATGCCCGTTGAAAACCCCACACTTCGGGATAACCGCAGTGGCTAAGTGGGGATAGTATCGGTGGAGGGACGGGTCATTACTTGTCCAACTCTGATCTATGGCAATCTTTATGGAAACAAAACTTACCTGCAAGGGTGAAGCTCTTCGTTTGGAAAACACTGAAAGGTGCCATACTAGTAAATGTGATTCTTCATAAATGCATACACATCTCTGAATTTACCTGTCCAAGATGCAAAAGGAAATCAGAGTCTATTATGCATTCACTTGTTTCTTGTGTTAAATTTGATGAAGTGTGGAGAATGCTAAACATAAAAAAATAGATAGCTCATGAACTTTACATTTGATCAATGGATTAGATATTGGTTAAGGCTTAAACCTTACATAGACTCCTCTGATAGAGATGATTTTTTCCCCAAAATTGCCTGCATCATGTAGTCAATCTGGACAAGTAGAAATGAAATTGTGCATAATAAGAAATTAGAAGAAGCTGTGGCAATTTTCGCTAGAGCTAAATCTATGTTGTTGACTAATCCTTAACTCCCAATTTTGAATAGTATATCTGTAATTACCCCTAAACAATCAAATTCTTCTTGGGTTGTTCCACCAAAGGATTGGGTTAAGATAAATTCAGACGGTGCTTGGAATTTTAATTATCAAGACGGGGGAATGGGGTTCATCATTAGAGATTTATATCAAGAACTTATCTTCGCTCAATCAACCTACCTTGTTTGTTTTTCAACTGAGGAAGCGGAGACCAGAGCCATCAGGGATGCTTTAAAGCTTGCTTGGGAGAAGACGAAAGATCAGAACATCGTTAAAAGTGATGCGGCAACGACTGTGGAGCAAATCAATAAGCAGACTTTTTGGGGTGATCAAAGAACCCATTTTATGTTTCAAGACATCAAAACCCTAATAACAAAATTTTAATCTATCTCTCTGTTGTATGTCAATCGCACTGCTAATAGAGTAGCTCATGAACTAGCGAAGTGGGCTAAGGTTACCACAGATCCCTAAGAGGAAACATGTAATTTGTTCTACTCTTTGATTGCTTATAAAAATTAAAATAAAATAAAAAACCTACCCCCAGAATTATCCCCTAAATATTCAGTCGGGACCTACCGCGGGCCTCTAAGGGTTCACCTTTCCTAGATAAAAAGTTTAGTTTGGTACCATGTCATGGGAAAAGAAAGTAAGGTGCGGTTGTAGGAGTATGTAGCAGCTTCGATCACAAACCTTATGTAGGTTAGATAAGAGACCGACTAGCAGGAAAACAGAACAAGTTGAAGCATCTAAGATTGTGTTTGATAACATAGAAAGAACAAATTTCATGGAAGTATATTCTACGGAATCAATTACCAGAGGGAGACAAGGAAAGACTTTCCATAGAATTTCATGGAATTAAGTTTAAAACATCCTTTAAACCATTTTTTTTGTTTACAATTACAATAGATTTTTGATTAAACGACGGAAAACACGTAATTTACATGGAAATATGACTAATCCCATGGAATTAATTCCAACGGAACACATCCTAAAAAAAAAAAATAGCTCTGACTATTTTCCGGGGAAGGCCCATGCAATGAAAAGCATCTAATACAATATCTGCAATTCTATAATTTCGAGCTTAAAGTTATATATACAACACATAAACTGACCCTTTATATATATATATATATATATATATATATATAACTCGTACATTTAAATTATTTCTTAGTTTAACTTTACTAATCATTTCTCCATGTTTTCTGGTTCTAGGTCTTTTTCTTGTTCTGATCGAGATGCTAACTATTTTGCTTTACTCATCAGTGATCAGTGATCACCCACTTAGTTAGAGCCAATAGGTAGCTAGACTAGGAGAGTCATGACCAAATAAATAATACTTGTATCATTGTATTAAGTAGAGTACTAATTAACAGTAAAGAACATGAATTATTATCATTTTGTTTTCTATCCATATGATGACATGAACTAAAAGAAAAGACCTAAACAAGAAAAAAGAATGTCTTGATAAAACCTTGTTGAGGAACAGTGTATCATCAACCCATCCAAGTTGGCTTAATTTAATTTACTTTGTACAGATATAATCATCTAATCACCAACTAATCCAAATTTAGTTGGTATTTATACACTGTTTTTGGCCGTTACACAACACACCATTTCAACCACGAGTCATGACAAAGTTAAATAGGTTTTCTGCACTAGAATTGGGATAAGTTGGAATCTGAAAATAGGAGAATATGCCAATTGAATAAAGCTTGCCGAAATATGTCAAGGAAAGATATTAATATAGCAAAACTCAACCAGATAATATAATGCATTGTATTGTTGCATTATGTCTGATGAAGTTAATATATTTCACTTATTCTAAAAAAAAAAAATGTCTGATGAAGTTAAATTGTTGCATTATGTCTGATATTAATATAGCAAAACTCAACCTCACTGTTACAGCTTGATAGATCTCCTCCTGATACATCTCATCAAACCCATCCTGTGATCCATTTATTTGTAACTTTTTTTTTCTTTTTAAATCAAATCATTTAGTTTATCGATCAAAAAAAATGTCTCATGAAATTAATAAGAAATGAATGGTCCTCTCAGTAGCCAAATCCTACAAATCCGTATATTACCATGATATCTCAACCTTCTCGATCATAAATTGCTAACTCCGTATCATATGATGCTTCTTCGAAGATGCTAAATACTTTAACATGAAGTAATAGCGAAACAGTGCCAACATATATAAAATGGGAAGCTCACAAGAAAGCAATCACAACTATGCTCAATCAAAACATCCCAGCATACAACCTACGCATGATGTAAATCGTTCAGAGATATGAATTTGGTTAAATTTATATACAAGATATTGGTCCATGCATGTATACGAAAAAGTATCGCCTCACTGTAACTGTTTTGTTGTTTCTGTGATATAAAAGTTTGTGTGTCTCACATAAGGAGGCAAGCAATCTGGCATATCATTCCATTGTGGCTGTTTTTATTTTAACAGATAATTTGACTCAACCCCACCCAATTGCTTCCCTATTAACGTTACTGTTGTTTTCGTTCCACGTTGTAATAAATCGTGAGCTTTGTTTCCGCAAATGCTTGATATCTACTGACTACTGTACACAATACCTAACAGATAAGCATAAGGTTAGACAAGCAAATACATTTGTCTTAGCAGTTTGTATTTATTAGAAGTTACAACCATTTAGGGAACTAAAACTAACATTTTATCTCTTATGTCGGTCCTTTTGAACTCTTTGGTGACGAGAAATTGTTAAAAATTTGGGTTATGATGAGTACTTATCTTGAGAATTAAGCAATATAGAGTATTAAGAACTAATATGTGTATGATTATGATTTTCAAAAAAAAAAATGTACATAATTGGAAAGCAAGAATTTAAATATCAAAAAATCAAAAGAAAACATATTTTATAAAAGAAAAAGGAAAGAAATGGAAAAAAGGAACTAGGAAGTACAATAAGAAATGTGGTTCAAACGTGTCCACTCCTAACAAAAGAAGGAAAATTCCAAAATCCCTGCAAAAATGAAAAACTAAAAACCAAAAGCATGAAAAGAGATGTTATTTACTGTGTTTTCTTGATAGCAAAGTGTCATGTAAACAACCAAATGCATTTTTTTTTTAATTCCAAACACCGATATTATATTCATAACTTAAAGTTAAGTACATAACTTAAGATGACAGACTTGTTGATCATTCCTGATTGTAGCCTGAAATTTGTCTAGGATGTTATCACAATAAACAAAAGACTGTCTGTCAGTTCTAGAGATATTAGCTATTACATGAGCTGCATTATTTGCAGTTCTCTTAACATGGTTCAGTGATAGAGAAGTAGTAGAAGATAACACATGCCTTATTTCATCTACAAGTCCTTGGTTCATCCACTGAACAGAAGGATTGGCCATCTTGATAGAGTTAACCACATTTTGACAGTCGCTTTCTAAGATCACTTTGTTGATGCCACAATCTCTGGCCCATAGGATAGCTTCTTTCATGGCCAGACATTCAGCATGTTCTGGATCTATTCCTCCATTGAAATATTTGTCTCTGATGCCTCTGCAATGCCATGTTGAGTCACTTAAAATCAAACCAATTCTAAAGGAATGAGTATTCTGATCAAAAGTAGCATCCAAATTAATTTTTAATTGATTGAGCGGTGGTGGAGACCAAGTTTCTTGAGGCTTTTGTATCGGTTTCTGAATTACTGAAACACATTGCTTTACCATATTATTAATTAAATGTACTGTATAAAGCAAATTCTGGTTTTGGTTCTCAAAGACTTTTGCACATCTATTTTTCCAAAGTGCCCATGTAGTAGCCATTTGTGTCAGGATCCAGGTTTCTCTATCTTGTTGATTTAGTGTAGGACTAGAGTCACTCTGAAACCAACTAGCTATCCAGTCACCAACTTGTATTTGTTGTCTTTGTATAACTTCCACATTTATGTTCATGGCTAACCAAACCGATCTTGAGTGGTCACACTCAATTAGCATGTGTTGTAAAATTTCTGCAACTTGAGAACATCTGGGACATCTCGTATCTATAGTCGGGTTATAAGAATTTAATTTTTGCTTTGCAGGGACTATTCCTCTTAGGCATTTCCAGATGAATAATTTGACTTTATGAGGTGCTTCTGTTTTCCAAATCTTCTTCCAATTAATTAGAGCTAGAGTTCTGTTGTTTTGATTACCCTGAGTTAAAGCTTTGTATGTAGTTTTTATTGAGAATTCACCTGTTCTGCTTGGTTCCCATATGAGCTTATATGTTCCCTGTTCTACCAGTTGCATACTCAGAATTAATTCTGCTATCTCATCTGGAAACAAGGCCCAAACTAATTGCTCATTCCATCTTCTAGGATTTACTAGCATTAGGTCAGAGACATATACTATCCTAGCAGGTTCCTGAAATGAATCTCTTGGTGTTGGAGGAGAATTTAATCCTATCACCCATTTATCAAACCACACTAGTATTTTTTGACCATTTCTGACATCCCATCTGTGAAACTGTTTTACATACTGCAGACCTACTTCAATGCCCTTCCAAATCCAAGAAGAGCTATTCGGAGAATCCTGGAGATGTAGAAAACTACAGTATGGGGAATACTTAGCTTTCATAATCTTCACCCAGTCTTTGTTTTCCTCAGTACATAGTCTCCAGGCTAGTTTAGTGATTAGGGCTAAGTTGAATTGCTCTAAGTTCCTAAATGCTAATCCTCCTTCATCTTTAGAAACACATAAAGAATTCCATGCCGCTAGATTGAGTCCTCTATTTGTTTTATGTCCCCACCAGAATCTCCTTTGTGCTGAGTCCAGTTGCTTAATAATATTTTTTGTAAATTTAAAGTTGCTCATGTAGTGAGAAGGAATAGAGTTCAGTACTGACTTAACCAAAGTTGATCTAGCAGCTTGGTTTAAAGTTTTAGAGAACTAACCCTGAAACCTGTTTTCATAAGCATCTTTGGTTGAGTTGAATGATTGACATTTAGACTTTCCTAGAAGAATGGGAAGACCTAAGTACTTATCTGAAGCACAAAGTTGTTTAACCCCCAGTTGATCTCGTATAGCTAGCTTTGCTTCTTGAGATAGATCACCAGTGATATAAGCTGATGACTTTGAAAAGTTAATCAACTGACCCGGGAGATTGCTGAAATTTTGGAGGAAATTTTTAACTTGATCAATACTTGCCTGATCAGCTTGGAAAAACAATATACAATCATCTGCGAAAAGCAGGTGATTTATTGATATTGAGTTCTTTACCACTCTAATTCCACTCAGTTTGTTTTTTGCTTCTGCGTCTAAAAATGATCTAGTAAGATACTCCATAGAGATAATAAATAGATAAGGGGACAGTGGGTCCCCTTATCTAAGTCCCCTGGTTGGAGTATGATGTGATTTTAGATAGTGGTAATAAATGAGGTTGTCGTTCACTCGGATTTGTAGAGATTAAAGTTTTTAAAAATACTAAATAAATATATACAAAGATATTTAACAATGTGCTAGAGATACTGGGACTAAGGATTTAGCCAATCTTTATAATATAAGGTTCACTTATTTATTCTCAACAATTTTAGCTCAAGAAATATA